>OY992532.1:113670386-114323907 GCA_963921185.1 Dasysyrphus tricinctus
CTGATTTATTTCAGTAGTACTATATGTATATAGAATTTGTATAGTAAAAAAAACCTTATAGGAGCTATGCCTGGCCCCGGACAAAAAAACTTCCAGCTTAATGATCAGGAACTCTAATCTTGTTAGATATAGTTTACAGTGGTTATTTGCCAAAAAGTTAAACTAAACTTAATACAAATTGCGTATGACAAAGGCCCGCACTATGTCACTGATGAGTCCAAGTGAGTAAGCCGGACGAAACGCCATTTTTTTTGGACTAAAGGCCATACAAAGCTATTTTAAATATACAAGGCTTTTGAATAAATAATTAAGTAATAAATAAATACTTCAAGGCCTATTAGATGTACTTCAGGTGTCCCTCAAGGTAGTCATCTTGGTCCTTTGCTGTTTATAATATTTATTGATGATATTGTAAATCATATTAATTTTAGCCAGTGTTTAATATATGCTGATGACCTCAAACTGTTTTAGAAAGTAAATAGCGACTACGACTGCATTAAACTTAAAATGGATTTAGATAACTTGTCCCGCTGGTGTAAGTCAAACTGCCTAAACCTTAACGTAAAAAAATGCTTTGTTATTTCTATATCCAAGAAACATTTTATGTACGAGTTTCCTTACTCTCTAGGATCCAGTCACCTTCAAAGAACTTTAAAAGTTAAAGATCTAGGGGTTACATTCGATTCCAAATTTTCATTTGTTCCACATGTTGATGCCATCGTCGCCAAAGCTAACTCAATGTTAGTATTCATAAAAAGAAATTCAACAGATTTTTCCGACCCCTACACCCTTATTGCACTCTATACTACTTTAGTAAGATCAATTTTGGAATATGCTGATGTCATCTGGAACCCTCACCAACAGCTATTCTCCGATAGAATTCAAAAGATCCAGAATCGTTTTACAAATTATGTTTTTTATAAAATGCATTGGAACTTTTGTCCAAATTCCCAAGCCAGGCAAAGTCTTCTGGGTTTGCAGCTTCTCAAATCCCGAAGAACTATTCATGATATAGTTTTTGTGCGTGATATTCTGTGCTACCACATTAAATGCCCTACCTTACTATCTTTAATTTGTATTTATGCTCCAACAAGACCGTTGAGGGAAAGACACCTTTTTTTTCAACCTAGACATAGAACAAACTACGGAATAAATGAACCAATTTCAAGGTCAGTCAGGGAGTTCAATGAAATTAACGAACATCTTGATCTTTCATTTTCCAGATTCAAATTCAAAAATGATTTATTGTACTTATTTTTAAGAATTTAATTTCATTATTGTTTAATACTTAGCTTAAATTACATAGTAATTATTTCTAAAGTAATCTGTGGAGCTTGTTACTCGTAGGTGAAATAAATAAATAAATAAATAAATAAATAGATGTTAAGATGTAAGTATAAGAACTAAAAATAAAAACATTACCGTCATTTACTTTGAGCGCTTATAGTAACAGCTAGTTTGTTTGTGGATGCATCACCACAATATGAATATAGGGGTCTGGTACGTGCGTTTTGATATCGAATGATTCGAAAATCGAGGAATTGAAAAAAAAGAGATATAACAGACTAAATTCTTGTACTCTCTATATTACAATTTTGTTTATGACATCAGTGACGGTGCAGGCGTGTTGTTTATCAAAATAATCAAATAGGACCGGCGCGGCGGTTGAAAACGAAATTAAGAACTTATTGGGGCATATTCATAGATGTTGTTTACGCTATTACTAGACAAACCTGATGGAGATTATACTTCATTGACAACCGGGAATGAACACCCTGAGGACGATTAAGTCAGCCGACTTTTAATTTAAATTTTCTTTTGACATGTAATTTATATATGTATCTATATTTTGTTAAACTTAAGACATTGTATAATGTTAGGCCCCCTATGTGCCAACAAATGTAAATTTATCATAGTATCATGTTAGTTATAAGCCAGATTGTATATATTATGTTCAATAAAAGAAATTGAATTGAAAAATTGAACTGATGGAGATTATCTTATAGAGTTATAAGGTTTTGATTTTTAGGTTTTTTAGAAAACTTTTACTTTATTCGAGACTGACATAGTTTTTTGATTGACTAAATAATAATTAAAATAATGTGATTCTTAGATGTTATGGCCAAAAAAAGATAGGAGAACTCAAAATTAATACAACAACTACTGAGCAACTAAAATCGTTTCGAACT
The DNA here is from genome assembly GCA_963921185.1 of Dasysyrphus tricinctus. Lineage (NCBI taxonomy): Eukaryota > Metazoa > Arthropoda > Insecta > Diptera > Syrphidae > Dasysyrphus > Dasysyrphus tricinctus. The sequence continues at coordinate 113,672,576 of OY992532.1, forward strand.
TTAAATTAGGTAAATTAATTTCAATAAAATGTCGGAATTGTTACCTACTAGTTCACTAATTTATATCAGGATAGTTGTTATTTTAATTTAAGTCATTCAGAAAACAATAAAGCACATACGTATCCTTTTGTCGAAACGCTCCATTACTACACAACACACCGCGCCACTGAAGCCTCATGATTAGCTCACGATTATCGTTCAAAATTAATCGTTTTCGTTACATTGCGATCTAGGCCAGTCAAATTGTATTTCTAGCATGCAAGCTGTAGGGTAGTTTTGATTTGTTCCTTTTTTATGTTTTCGGGGGAGCTGAATCCGAATCTGAGGTTTTCGAACAAAATTTCGTGACACAACGTGGACAAATATGCAAAAAATTAAGCAAAAGTGCATTTTTTGAGCGGATTTTACTTATGGCTCAAAACTATCCATTATTCGTGAATAACATCACAGAACAGTTGGAAGCATAAACAATTTCCAACAAATGTCTGTCTTAGGGTTTTTTCTGCGGCAACCCATTTGGACTCAAGCGCTAGTTGAAAATTGACGTGTTTTTACTGTTTCCGAAAATCCACTAGAAAACACTAATTTACTACTTAGCGTGACAAAATTTGAATTTTTGTCTTTAACATTAACCAAGATATACTTTTCTAGTGGTCTTTGATGTGCTGATTTCGAATCTGGCTTAGAAATCGCTCTAGCACATCACGGTTTTAAGATATTCAAATTTAAAAATAAAAAAGGAATGCATTTTTGTTTTAAAAAAACTCGCGGTAATTTTTTTTTCGAATTAATGTTTATGGTCATTCTAACTAAAGTATGAACATTTTGCTTCGAAATTCTTTTTGAAACTTCCAAATACCTTCATTCATCTTTGAGAAAATCATTAATTAGTTGTTAGCTTTCGTCTTAAACCAGATAATATGAAAATACGCCGAATTAATAAATTTTAAATAAGGATTTCTTAAGAGAGAAAAAGGAATAGCCCAGGAAAATTAGACAAAAAAATGGCAAAACTTCGAAAAATTTCCGACAAGGCTCAAATTCGGTGGAGAGCTTTGTTTTGACGTCTTCAGCATTTCCTAAAAAGTTCGGTAAATTTGGGCCGGGGCTTAATTTTTAAGGGGGGATAAAATTCAGTTTTTTCTTTATTTCACGAAAACTAGCAGTTTTTTGGAAAAAATGTAAAGGTACAAATTGTAGCTCATGCAATTTTACACGAAAAAGATAAACATACTTTTTCATACAATAAATAGATTCAGAGAAAATCATGCAAGAACTTCATGGTGGAGCTAATTTTGTCAAAAAATTGATTAAAATTTCATTAATCGATGGGCAAAATTTTTTCAACGATTTGTGTTTGGCTATATCTCCTCAATATAAAACCAAGTTTGTGAGTTGCCCGCGGTAAGGGGAAGGCTGCCATCTTGAAAAAAAAAGTGATTTGGTTTTTATTCAACAACTCGATCGAATTTCATTTAACAAGAAAATAATGACAGAATAACATTTAGACAGTAAAATTATCTTAAAAATGAGCTATAAACAAACTCTGTTGGTTGATTAATCTTGAAGTTATAGCGTGTCAAAGTAACACTTTTATTTTGTACTGAAAAAGGGACATACTTTAGTTTTTTTTATAAATATCTCAGTGAATGCAAATTTTTTTCAAAAAATTAATGAATTAATATTATTGTACAAAAAATTCTACACAAAAAATATTGTTACACTTTTTTTCGTAGGAGCAACAGATATTAGAAAAACGTGCGCAAACCCGCTCATTACCTATTTTACCCAAGCAATTTCATTATAGTAAAAAGCTCTTATTATAACGTCTCTGTCGATTTAATTTTTGGAGAAGAAGAAAAAAAGCTTGAAGGGAAAAGTATTGAAAATTGGTAATTTTTATTTGTACTGGGATGCGTATGTAACTCTATTATCTGTGTTACTGCGCTTCTCACGTTATGGATGAAAATTTAATAGTTTTCTATGGCAATAAAAAATCAACTATAGACGTTTGTTCATGGTCTATAGTACAACCTCTGCGCAGTGAAGGAGGTTCTAGTGATTTCCTGGCCTATACAGTGTCCGTATTGTGGGCTGCCATTAGCATAAATGGAGAGCGCCTACGATTTTCTACTGACTGTAGCCGGATTGATATAATCCCTCGAAAATGGCGGGTGGTATAAGCTAATATTCGATGCTCCTACAGAGGAGAGAGATTATGAAATTAAAGACATCAATCAGAGCTTCTGAGCAAGATGTTATAAGTAATGTCCTAGCAATAGACCTGCTGCACTTCTCATGGTTGAAGCCACGCACTTTGGCTGCCGGAAGGAGACCAAACGATTTCAAAAACAAAGTGTTTGACTTACTCTATTGAGCCAGTAAATATGTATGTACAGTACAAAATGTTCATAGCTACATCCCTAAATTAAAATCTGAGAGCAAAAACTATTTTCCACAGAAATTATACAAGAAATTAAATGAAAATGAACCCTCCGCCATACATAAATAATAATCAAAATCAACAAGTCTCTAAACTTCCCACATATATTTTTTTTTGTATCTAAACACATTATGAAATAATAATAAGACTATCCTCAAATAATTTTGTTCTATATTTCAATAAGAAAAATAAAATCTTCTGCTTAGCTTGAAAAATCATAGTCATGGCAACAAAAAAACAAAAGCAACCAATACCACCATCCCTTGTAACACAAATTGTAAACAAAATTTAAATACAAAATAATAAATTGACCCATAATCGTCATGGAAACCAGTAATAAAGGAAATATTAAATAAATAAATATCCCTTTGAGAATTGGTTTGCGTACGCAAAAGTTTCATAATTTCTATTTATTTGTTTCTATTGGCCATACACCTTCTAGTAGCGCTTTGAGTAATGCGGTGTCACTTCTATTTATATTTATTCAATGGTACTACTTCTTTCCAATACACCTCTTAAAAAGTGGGAGTGTTAAAAAACTTTGTAGGACCTAATTTTTCAAAAGGCATTTTCCACACATTTTATTCTAGATATCTCGCTAATATTTTTTCTTAGGAAACGATAAGAAAAAGAAATTTTGTGGGAAGGCAAATATTTAGCATCATCTTGTGTTCTTAACCTGTTAATTAGCAATTCGTTTTGTTTTCATACAAATTAGTTAAAAAACTACATAAAAGTTTAAAACACCCCCAAAAGTGGGCTTATAAAAAATTTGTGTATAGAAAAATTATTACAAATTACATTATCTACAACTTTTATAAATGACACACCCCTCCTTAATATCAACTTGCAACGATTAGATGACCTTTTATCTCTTATGATGCCTTATCATATTCTTTGTCATGCCTGAAACCTTCATCTGAATCGGTTGACTGCTTCAGATTATATACTTTTAAAAACCGACGCTCGATACAAATTGAACCACTGTGGGGCGGACGTCATGGACAAATTTTTTGTTTAATCTATCATCGTAATAATAGATTCAATTTATAGCTAGAGATTTTTGTTTGACATGAAATCAATATACATATGATCCATTTCCTTCAAATTCGTTTTTTTTTTTGTAAATTAAAGAAAATTAGGTAAATTGTACCGATGGTTGATGGTATTTTTAAGGAAGGGCATTTGTAGTTTAAGGTAGCTAACTGCCCCACAATGCCCTAGCGTAGCTACGGCCCTGGCAGTAGGTGGAAAAAAAACAAAATTTCTCGCAAAAAAACAACAATTCTCGCAAATTTCAAAGGATTTTTTCTTATTTAACAACAACTTCTTTACTACCCAATTTTGTCATTCCTTATTTTTTATATCTCTTGCAGCAGCAACTTATACGGTAAAACTAGATTCTAAAATAAGCAATTATTTTCGGGAAGTGTTTTAAGAGGCTACATGAAATTTGGCCCCAATGAAAAATGGCCCAAACATAAAATGAAAAATGGCCCCAAAAATTTATATGAGAAGCAACAACAACTAAAATAAAATAAAATTTTATGAATTGGGGTGATTTTTCATGGTTTTGGGGCCTTTTTTCATTTTTAATTTGGGGTCAAATTTCATTATGAAAAATGGCCCCACACTTTCATTCTTAAGCAAAAATGAAAAATAACCCCAAAAAATGGGGCCATTTTTCATTATGAAAAATTTCCGCAATTTGAAAAGCCCCAAATTAAATGAAAAAAGGCCCCAAAACTTATCTTAAATTAAAAACTCATAAAAATAAGCTTTGTTCCAAATCGGATAAAAAAATCAAGTTATTTTTGGAAAAATTGACGTAGATAAGAGTCAAGCCATTTTTTTCCTATTATTTTAAATTAATTGTTACTCTGGGATGGTGATTAAACAATCGTCCATGGAAATCACGCGATTTTCGTGTGCGATTATTTTTAATCATGGTCTCAAAATGATCCTTGTAGCTTTTGATATATCTGATCAAATAATCGTACAGGAAAATCGCACGATTGGCAAAAATATATGCATGTATGTATTTAGAACTTATGCAGTATTTCATTTTATTTTATTTTAAAACAAAAAATCGCGCGATTTTTGGTTTTAAAATAAAATAAAATGAAATACTGCATAAGTTCTACATACATACATGCATATATTTTTGCCAATCGAGCGATTTTCCTGTAGGTTGGTTTAATCACTGTCCCAAAATGATCTTTTAAGAATTTGATATAATGTATATTGATATAATGTATATTATGAACATATCTAATAAAATTGCGTGATCGGCATCAAAAGCCTGTTTAAATAATCGTACAAAAATCACAGGATTTTAGATTTTAAAAATATTTGTCATTATTTTTAGGGAGATTTTTCCATAAAAAAAAATCTCTTTAAACTTGGGGCCATTTTTCATAATCAAACTAAACTAAAAATGAAAAAACGCCCCAAAAAAATGAAAAATCACCCCAAACCGTAAAAATAAAACAATTCAAGTTGTTGTTGTTTTTCATATAAATTTTTGGGCGATTTTTCATTTTTTGTTTGAGTATTCGTTTTCTTTTTGGGGCTTTTTTTCATTTATTTTGGGGCCATTTTTCTTTTCTGAAATTGGGGCCATATTTGATTATGAAAAAAGGCCCCATTTTTGGGGCCATTTTTCATTAATTGTTTGGGGCCATTTTTCATTGGGGCCAAATTTCATGTAGCCGTTTTAAGATATTACTTTTTATTTATCATTATATATTTTTGTTTAAGTAAATACATAACTTTCACACATTTTACAGTTTACAGATTTTATCAATGGGTGGAAATTTGATCAATGATGTCCCAGATACTGTTGGTTGCCTAGGCCAACTTCAAGCATTGGTTCTTTGTGATAATCTAATCGAAAACCTTCCCACAAGTATTGCTCGTTTAAAAAATCTTAAATCTTTATTATTGCATAAGAATCGGCTTCGGCACTTGCCAAAGGACATCGTGGCTCTTAAAAACTTAACAGAGGTATTATCAACTCACAAGTCAAAATAATTTTTGTATAACTCAGTCTTTTAATTTTTTAGCTCAGTCTTCGTGATAATCCATTAGTGGTGAGATTTGTACAGGAAATGGCACTAAACCCACCTTCTTTAATGGAACTATCTGCCAGAGCCGTGAAGGCAACAGCAACAAAATACGGACCAGAAGACTTACCACATACCGTGTTGGAATATCTAAATAGTGCGAATTGCTGCGTGAACCCCAATTGCAAAGGCGTTTTCTTTGATAATCGGGTGGAGCATATTAAATTTGTAGATTTTTGTGGAAAGTATCGAGTTCCTTTATTGCAATATCTTTGTTCTTCAAAATGTATTCAACCAGAAACACAACAAAGATCAGAAGCTGGTGCAAGTGGGTATTTGATGCGAAAAGTGCTTCTTGGGTAGAATTAAAAAAAAAATGAGAAAATAATGTATTTTAGTAGAGTAAATTTAAAAACTGTGAATGGATTTATTAAAGTGATTTGTGTACCTACCTTTGTAAGATTTTGAAAAAAAAAAATATTGTTTAATATAGAGCCCGCACCCCAAAAACAAGGTTTTATTTGATTGGATTTTAACTGTAAACATAGAAAAAAATTGACAATTTTACAGCCCGGTTCTCCTCCTTGTCCCTTGTGAGGATATCGATACCTTCCCGTATTAATGGACATTTAAAAAAAAAGGCATCGAAAAAAACCTCTTGTTTAGTTATTTATTTGTGTATTTAAAGCATAGTTTACAGTTCCGATGCTAAAAAAAAAAAAAATTTCAAACGATTTTCCACCTATTCTGCGCACCAAGTTGAATAATATTCAAGGCGTAAAACGTTTGGTTTGGCCTAAACCACCTATTGAGTCATTAATTTATCCTTAATTGACAAGCTATAGGCCTAAAAATGGAAAATAGTTATTTTGGATGCGAAAACCATTTGCATGCAAATAATGCCTTGAGGGGAATATATTTTTTTTTTCGGAAGTATAAACCGACCATAAAAAAAAAAAATATTTTATTCACCACACTTTTTTTCGCATGCAAATCAATTGCCGGTCCATTGTTTTGCATGACATTCCATGACAGCATAGTTTTTTTTTTTGCATGAAACTGTAAACCAATCATGCAAACAATTAATTTTACATTTCACCTCAATTATTTTTGACATGCGAGAATATTTGCATACATTTTTTTTTGCGCACGGGAACTGTAAACTAGGCTTAATGGAATAAAAAGATTTGGCACAGGATTTTCAACTCGAAATCCTTTTAAAATCGGTTTACTACAACAAAATACACAAATAAATAACTAAGCAAGAGGTTTTTAAAATTTTAATTTAAAATTTTGAAAATTTCGCTTAATACATTTTTTTACGGGAAGGTATCGATATTGTATCATTTTTGTATTCTACCCCTATTCGTCACAAGAAATCTCACAACAAAATTCACTACAGCATGGTGTTCTGAGGCATTGACTTATTTTGAATTCCTTTCAACCAACAAATTTGATCTGTTAAAAAAAACCTGTTTAAGCTATGTAAGTATACAGTTCTTTTGAGTTAAAAAAAAAATATTCAAGAGGTGAGTATTATCAACCTAAATTCAACGACAGCATTAATGTGATCTTACCTCTGGCATTGACCTTTACTTGCTGGTCGAATGCATTTCTTTTACTCTGATAATTTGCATCTGAATGCGTTCACTTAAATAATTCTAGAATTTCTGATTTATATCGAACAAACCGAAAATAACCACAGCCGAGCAAAGACCACAAAGGTAAGAAAAGAATTTATATCTTGTAAAATACTTTGTAAATTTGTATTATTATTTTAGTTCTTTTAAGCCAATAAACTATTAAATCAATATATCGGCCAAGAGAAAATCAACGATAAGAAAAAAAAATATTTTCGACAAAGAAAAAATGTCCATGGTTTAAAAATTTGCTTTATTCCTCTTCAGTTTACGGTCTCCGAAAAAAGTCTCAATGAGACTGTTCTATGAAAAAGCAAACACAAATGTCCGCAAAAGAATGTCAGTGAGATTGTTTTGTACGAACAAAATTCGTGGTGAATATACATTTTTTTTGGGTAGTTTAACGTCAAAGATATTTTTTCGCAAAAACCGCTTCCATAAGAAATAAATGTGGTCAAGGAACTGTATACTAAGCTTTAGAAACAAAATTGATTTTTCTAACCATCAACCAAAACCAAATCAACCAAACCATCAGCCAAAATCTTAATTTAAAGTTCCAGTGCGCAAAAAAATATCTATGCAAATATTCTCGCATGTCAAAAATAAATGAGGTGAAATGCAAAATTACCGGTTTATATTTTCACGCCAAAAAAAACATGCCTATCATGGAATGTCGTGCAAAACAATGTACCGGCAATTGTTTTGCATGCGAAAAAAAGTGTGGTGAGTAAAATATTTTTTTTATGGTCGGTTTACACTTAAGAAAAAAATATATTCACCTCAAGGCATTATTTGCATGCAAATAATTTTTGCATCCAAAACAATTATTTTCCATTTTTAGACCTATAATTTATTAATTCAAGGTAAATTAATGTCTCAATGGGTGGCTTAGGCCAATCGTTTTTCGCTTTGAATATTATTCAATACGGTGCACACAATAGGTGGAAAATCGTTTTGAAAATTTTGATTTTTTTTCGCATGGGAACTGTAAACTATGCTATAAATGCTCAAGGCCTGATCTGAGGGGCCAGCCGGGCATTTTGCCCCGGGTGGCAAAATTAAAGATTTAGGGTGGATGGCAGCTACTCAAAAATAATTGTATGAGTTTTGTAACTGACCAACGCATAAATAATTGTTGCGGTATATCTATTAATAAACAAAATTTCTTTCAGTAAACTATTCATTGACAAACTCTTCATACCGCTCGTAAACCTGAAAAATAGAAGTCCAACATTTAAAACTTATTTTGAACTGTTGCAATTTTATTAACTAATGCGAATTTAATGAATTAAGCTATTAATTAAGAAGTTTTCTTTTATAATACAAATTCTATATACTACTGAAATAAATCAGCCAAATAGAATACTTAGCTTTAAGGATTGGACTTGTTGAATTATTGATTCAAAATACGATTCAAGGATTTTTAGTTTTTTTTCATAAATTCATCATGAATTTAGATGGCAAACTTTTTTCACTTCAATCGAATAATTATGAATATTTTTCTTTCACAAATTCCATGTCTTTATTCTTTACTTACAATTTTGAAAATCCTATGCGTCTTGAACTTAAGAGTGCAACCAGAATAACAACCCAGAATAAGAATGTTTACTAATCGCTATAACCCAATATGTACACATAATAGTTTTCTGTTTTTCAAAATTTCAGAAAAATCAACAAACAAAAAATATACTTTCTTCAACATAAGGTTAGGTTAGGTTAGGAGGGGCGTGCACAGCACAGAGGCTGTTGCGTACACGGGGGCCTATTGATCCATTGTTATCCCAGTCGATCTCGATTCGGAGCGTTTGAATTAAATTAAACTTCAGCCAAACTATTATTCAATAGTGCAATAGCACAAATGATGAGGTGGCGGACCGTCAATCGGAGGGTCACAGGTTCGCGTCGCAGCCCGGCATACAAAATCTTCAAGCTTTTTTTCACAACAGGGAGGTGGAGAATTGTATTGTCGAGAAGAACCAGCAGATGGAGAGGGAAAAAAGTGCGGGTGCACTGAAAGGTTGCCCAGCAACGATATCTAAAGTTGCAACGGCACCAGCAGCGGGTACATCGAAAGATGTATCAGCAACGGCACCAGCAGCAAGTATATCAACAGCAACGGCGACATCAGCCGATATCCCCGTAAAGAGGAGGAAAAAAAATCCGATGTGCACCGAACTCGGTAAAGCGGTGCTCTACAACCACAGTACACATATTGAAGGTAATATCATTAGCGTGTTCATTTTTGTTCAGTTCTGCGCATCCATCAAAATCAGTGGAAAATGGCGAATCCCGTGACCCCTACTAGTTTAACATCAAAATTTGTTGTGTGTTATGTGTTCATTTGTTACTTATTTATTAGCAAATACAATTATTTCAAGCTTTTTAGTGTTTATTAACATTATATTGTCATGCAAACAACATTCCTTCCTAGTTTTTAGTGTTATTTAAATTACCCTTTCGTGTTTATTTTCTTCGTTGTTGTTGTAATACAGCGGACGGGGTCACGTAAGGCCGCCATCTTTTCTTTCTTTGACAGTTCTCATTTCGGACAACATGCTCAAGATAATACCTTAGATATGTGTACTGTGCTCTACAACCACTCCAGCAGAGCTGCCAGCTGAGCGGAGAGGGGCATCGCGACCAGCCAAAATACATACAGCAGCAAACTCATAGCGGCAGCTAAGTACTTCGCTTTCCAATGAGGACCAAATAGAGTATATGTCCGAAGGGGGAGAGGGACTATACACCACGGGTGATAGCAATACCTTCATTGACATAACTTCACCAGAGTCGTCCTCAGAAGACGATGATGAGGCGCAAATGCAAAGGCAGAAGCAAAACGATGACGAAGAGCAGGCCATCAGCGAGCAGAGACAACAAAAACAGGAGCAGAGCCAACAGCAGTAGACTCAACAGCAGCAGCAAAAGCAGCAGGTGTGGTTTCAGCAAGGAGAACAACAGCAGCAGCCACAGCCGTCCCAAAAAAAAAATAAAAGGTGCCGCTAATAAATACATACAAAATGGATCTTCAAGAGACTATTGAGCTATGTAAGTTGGCCATTGGCCAAAACTTTATAATTAAACATTAAACAAAGGTTCGGCCACGCTGCAGCAAACTGCGAAATGCAGTAACGCTACGTTAAGTGTGGTGAGAACCACATTAAGGGAGAGTGCAAGCTCGGAGAAGAACGGGTCGATGATATGACCCAGCTTAAATGTGCACTTTGCGGAAAGGAGGGGCACTCTGCTAATTACTATCGGGGTTGCTCTGCTTTTCAGCAAATTCGTACCAACAAAGCGGCTAGGCAGACAGCAGTAGAGGTACGCCCAGCAACGCGTGCTCCTATAACAACACCTGTTAATCTCCCAATTTCTTACGCCCTAATGTCGTCAGGAAGGGGAAACACGGTACAGCTTGCAGCTAAGGTAGCCCAACCGGCCCTAGTGCCTAGGAAACCGGATGCTCAGGCCGAAATAAGAAGTAGGTTGCTGGCAATTCAAGGCCAGTTGACAGGGCTTCAAAAATAGATTAGGGAGCAAGAGAATAGGGTAGACTATATCTACTCTGTTCTGCCTAGCTTAACACAATTTAGAGGTTAAAGGCACGCTGCCAGAGAGGCCTCTTAGGATCTGTGCTGTTAACGTAAATTCACTGATAAGGACCGAACGTAGAGCTTATCTTTTCCAAGTTCAAAGACCAAAGTCGAGATGTGTTTATGGCCAGCAAAACTGAGCTCTAGCAGAAACATAAGTTGACTAATAGCCAACAAAGTACCAAAAAAGACAAAGTACCGATAACCATAAAGTACCGAAAACGACAAAGTACCGAAAACGACAAAGTACCGAAAACGACAAAGTACCGAAAACGACAAAGTACCGAAAACGACAAAGTACCGAAAACGGAAAGGTACCAAAAATGACAAGGAACCGAAAACGACAAAGTACTGAAAGCGACAAAGTACCGAAAACGACAAAGTACTGAAAACGACAAAGTACCGAAAACAACAAAGTACCGAAAACAACAAAGTATCGAAAATGACAAGGTACCGAAAACGACAAAGTACCGAAAATGACAAAGTACCGAAAACATCAAAGTACCGAAAACAACAAAGTATCGAAAATGACAAAGTACCGAAAACGACAAAGTACCGAAAAAGACAAAGTACCGAAAACGACAAAGTACCGAAAACGACAAAAAAACCGAAAACGACAAAGTGCCGAAAATGACAAAGTACCGAAAACGACAAAGTACCGAAAAAGACAAAGTACCGAAAATGACAAATAACTGAAAACGACAAAGTACCGAAAACGACAAAGTACCGAAAAAGACAAAGTACCGAAAACGACAAAGTACTGAAAACGACAAAGTACCGAAAATGACAAAGTACCGAAAATGACAAATAACTGTATACGAAAAAGTACCGAAAAAGACAAATTACCGAAAACGACAAAGACAAAATACCGAAAAAGACAAAGTACCGAAACGACAAAGTACTGAAAACGACAAAGAACCGCAAACGACAAAGTACCGAAAACGACAAAATACCGAAAACGACAAAGTACCAAAAACGACAAAGTACCGAAAACGACACAGCACCGAAAACGACAAAGTACCGACAACGACAATGTAACTAAAAAGATTTCGGTGTGGATGTGAGATGTTTCATAGTTTTCAAAGAGAAACGACTGTTTTTTAAAGTCAATGCAATAAATTATGGCGCACGTCATTGGAAAGGTCCTTCTAAGCCCTTTAAGGTGTTTTGAGGAGATATTTCATAATTTTCAAAGAGAAACGACTGTTTTTCAAAGACAATGAAATAAATCATGACGCACGTCACTGGAAAGGATGTCCGTCAAGTTAGCATTTACATTTCAAAATTTTTAAAATCTAATAATTGGATTCTCTGCCGTAAATTTTTCGTAAATATAAAGGATATAAGATGGGGCTTAAAAATACCTTTCCAGTGACGTACGTCATGATTTATATCATTGACTTTGAAAAACAGTCGCTTCTCTTTGAAAATTATGAAATATCTCCTCAAAAAATAAATAAAAATACATTTTTTTGGATGTGAGGATAGGGCTTAAAAAGACCTTTCCAGTGACGTGCGTCGTGATTTATGTCATTGAATTTAAAAACAGTCGTGTTTCTCTTTGAAAATACTGAAATATCTCCTCAAAAAATTAGTACAAATACAAAAAATTTATTTATTTCATTGATTTTGAAGAACAGTCGTTTCTCTTTGAAAATTATGAAATATCTCCTCAGAAACTAATAATAATAAAAAAAAATTCTCTTTGAAAATTATGGAATCTTCAAAAAAACAATGAAAAAAATTTTTTTTGGATGCGCGGATAGGGCTTAAAAAGACCGTTCCTTTGACGTGCGTCATGATTTTTTTCATTGACTTTGAAAAACAGTCGTTTCTCTTTGAAAATTATGAAATATCTCCTCAAAAAACCAATACAAACTAAAAACTAAAAAGTGAATGTGCGGATAGGGCTTAAAAAGACCTTTCCAGTGACGTGCGCCATGATTTATTTCATTAACTTTGAAAACAGTCGTTTCTCTTTGAAAATTATGAAATATTTCCTCAAAAAATGTTTGTTTGGATGTGCGGATAGGGCTTAAAAGACTCTTCCTCTGACGTGCGTCATGATTTATGTTATTGAATTTGAAAAACAGTGGTTTCTCTTTAAAAATTATGAAATATCTCCTCAGAAAACCAATATAAAATTTTGTTTGATGTGCGGATAGGGCTTAAAAAGCAGGGTTGTAAGAAAATGCAATCTTTTGTGACTTTTACTAAAAGATTGCAATAATTGATTTCACTTTGAGACTGCGACTTCAAATTCTGCAATCACCATTCATTTGCTTTAAAATTATTGCAATAATTTTTTCCCCCAATCATTTTACACTAATCAATTGATTGCAATCATTTGGGAATGCATGCATTCTTTGCCTTCATTTAACAATCTTGCATTCATTTGCGTTCTTTGCATTCATTTGCATTCGATGTGGTTAATGATCGAAGAAAATTATTGAAGAAACAAATATTTTCAATTAGGAATTAGGAAATCATAGAAGATAGCATTATTTGGGACACCCTAATGTGGAAATACAGAACCAAACTTTTTTTTCTTGAAATACAAAAGTTTCTGCATTATTAAAATATAATTCTTCCTTAATCTGCAAAAATATTTTATTTTTGGACCACCCTAATTGAAAATAATGTTCTTCTGTCATTAACCACATTGAATGCAAAGAATGCGAATGAATGCAAGGAATGCAAAAAATTCAAGTGAATGCAAATGAATGCAAAGAATTACGAAGTTTTAAATTTTACAACGTTTACGACGGCTTTACGCTGTGGTATGAATACCCTCATAGCCCGATTCTCCGCCTTGTGAGGAATTACAATTACAAGTCACAAGCTCTTTGTGACTACTCCTTGTCCTTGTGAGGATTGTTGTGGCTCAATAACATTTTGGTATTCTCCCCCTAAGGCCTGGTTCATACGAGATTGTACCGCACGATTTTTTGCAGTATAAATCCGTGCGAATGAGCAGTGGCGTATATATTTTACATAGAGCCTTTCACACGACGTTTGTACGGCAAGAAAACGTACTCAGCTAAGTACGTTTATCGAATACTCAACGGACTTATCAAAAAAAACGAATGTACTGCGACGTATCGTCTTCCAGTGGCGTATAGTTTTATATAGTCTCGTTCACACGGTTTAAATCCACGTTGGGTATTTATTTGCTCGTTGGCATCGAATGAGCTTCAGTGGAGAGAAAAGCCGATGTACACAAAAAAAATTAATCGACCGATATGGTTGGTTTAAAAAAATTATAACTCCGGTGATACTCATTGGATCTTGTAGGTAAAGGTTTTAAAATAAAGAAGAGAAATGAGGCAATAAATATGCCTCTTTGGTTTTTCACATTTATAAAAATTTTCATCAACATTTGAATTTAGAATAAAATAAATGGAATTGAATTGGGCTTTATTCACCCCTTTAGTATGAAAATGTTTGCCCCTCCTCAATGATTTTTTACACAATATAGTCCGTTATGTCAGCGTTCCTTAAAGAAATCAATCAGTAGAACGGGAGCTATAATTTTTTAAAGCCATCCATATCAAATTTTAATACAAAATTCCATGTAGATAACGGGATCTTCTCGCTGGTGGATGGTCGTGGACAATTGTCCAAGCAGGTAATTTCAATGCAATTGCTTTGATTTTTCGATCAATTTAAAATCAAGATTGTGTCGCTTATACAGCACGTAGGATAATGAATGAGGTATCAAAATAACCGTAATTTTATTTATATGTTATAGTTAAAAACAACAAGAAAATTCATCAATGCACTAAAGAGGTATGAGTTCATATGTGAAAGCGCTCAAATATTACCGTTATCTCCGTCCAACGGTAGACTCTTATTTTTTTAATTCACATTTAAATCAATAATTTCTATTATCCGCCCAAATTTCAGCTTTCTAGCCCTTTCCCTTAAAAAGATAAAAATAAAATACTTCACAAATTCAAACTTTTCCATTCATTTTCATTATACATACTGCAGCTATTCGAGTTTTAAACGAATAAATATAAATATCGTGTGAACACCCGATATTTGTTCGGTAATGTGTACCGAATGCGATACAAAACGTGCGGTACAATCTCGTGTGAACCAGGCCTAATAGTTGCAAGAAAACTAACAACGAAACTCACCACGGCATTTTCTTGGTAGCTTCTTGACCGAAGAGCACACACATAAAGAATTCTACAATCAATCGCAACGAACTAAACCAACACACCCACAATATGTATTCAGTTTTTCTGTCTCATAAATACAAAGCAAAAGAATATCGCGCCTGTGTCCTATTCTTTTGCTTAAGAAATGAAAGAATATACCTTTGCAATATTTTCGCTTAAAACCTAGTTAACAGTTCATGTGCGCAAAAAAAATCTATACAAATATTCTCGCATGTCAAAAATAATTGAGGTGAAATGTAAAATTAATTGACGGTGTTCATACGATCTTCACGTGAGGTGACTCATTTTGACGTCTCTCTTTTTTGTCTCATTTCTATTTATTGGAAAGAAAGAGATGACGAGGTGAGGCAGAAATTTTCAAAAACATTAAAAACTTCATACTCACTTGGCCATCTCTTTTTTTCTAAGCGATGAGAGTGAGAAACAAATAAAAAACGTCAAAATGAGTCGCCTCACGTGAAGCTCGTATGAACACCGTCATTGTTTGCATGATTGGTTTACAGTTTTATGCAAAAAAAAAAAACTATTGCTGTCACGGAATGTCATACAAAACAATGGACCGGCAATTGTTTTGCATGCGAAAAAAAGTGTGGTGAGTAAAATATTTTTTTTTGGGTGGTCGGTTTACACTTCCAAAGAGATAAATATATTCACCTCAAGGCATTATTAGCATGCAAATGGTTTTTGCATCCAAAAATATTTATTTTCCTTTTAAAGTCCTACAGCCAAATTAATAAACGTGGAATAGCGAAAGGTTAGCCTTATTCCATGGATTAAGTGCAAAATGTTACTAATAAAACAAAATTTCAGCTATGTGACGTTTACTATGCTAAACCACCGAAGCGGATGGTTTAGCGAAGGAATAAGCAGCAGACTCTTTTTTTTTTATTGGCGTTGGTATCAAAAGATTTACATTTTCAATAACATTTTATTTCTATGCACGATGATTTCATTAGGTTGTTGCGAAGGCAAGAGGAGAGGAGGATGTAGGTAAAGTGGAGGGGTAGGAAGAGGAAGAGGTAGGAAAGAGAGAAAGGAAGAGATTGGAAAAGGAAGGTGGAATGTCAAGTCCCGGGGACGCGGCCTGCTTGCATATTGCACGGCGTCAGCTCGTCGGACGGGGGGGATCTTGCCCCCGGAAACTTAACCTCGCCTGCAAACAAAAACACTTATCAGGCCTGGGGAAAACTAGGGAACAAAAATCGTCGGACTAGCAAAGACCACGGACGGACTATCGTCACACCAAGGCACTGCGGATGTTGTTGCAGTGAGGCCATTACCCACCCTACCATAGGAATCCGCGGCCAGTTTTGGATTCCCCCAAAGTGGTGGATGATCGGTTTCAGATCATACCATCTTCACCGAAACCTTTAGCCACCTTCAGCACCCCTGAAAAATGGTCTTCAAATAATCATGTTCCGGCTATCGGAACACAGAAAAAACAGGCAATTCTTTTCATCAAATTGGCGTTTTGAAGTTTATTATATACAATTTGAAATAATTTAAGAATTTAGGTTTTAACATCGGAAACGAAACAGTTATCAATAATCAAAATGAGTAAAGAAAAACAATTAACAAAATAATCAGAATAAATTAAATGAAAATTATGTGACCCCGAATGGATCTTCAACTGTCACTGTTAAATGATCCCCTTTTTGGGATCCTCAAGAAAAAACGCAGGAGTAAAATTTTCCCTACCCCTAAAGAGCTCTGTAAAGGTAGCCTAATATTACCCACCAATAAACAATTAACATAAAAAAACGCGAGGACAATCGAGGACCCTATCCTTAATCACTTTTAGGATCTTGAATATTTGTATCAATTTAAACAGAAAATCTAAGTGAATTAACAACTATGTAAACTTCACGCCTTATAAAACAAATTTTATAAATTAAATAAATTATAATAATAAATAAAGGACGAACACAAACACAAAATTTCCTATGTAGATTTATACGTAGGTATATATTTTTCTTCTCTTTTTTGTATGGGGCAATTCCGATTCTTGTTTCTTATTTTTTTATTGCTTTTAATAATCACTGCTTTCGGTTTTCTTTTTCGTTTTCAACACTTATTTTCTTTCTTTTCCTTCAGGTTTTGCTTTCTCTAATTATTTTCTATTTTTTTTTTCTTTCAGATCTAGATTTAAAACTAAAACTCACTGACTTTAGGTGTTTAGGTCTTTGGGCGTTCAGGAACTCCTTCGGTTGGTAATCGGTGGGTGGCGGAGCCCCAGCTTAGGGGCTGGGCTCGAAATCGCTTTACCGGTCAACCTGGCTTGAGGGAAATATTGTTTGCTGTCCACCTCGATGCAGCTGGAGTATGCCTGTTGTTGGAGCTTTAAATCTGGAGCGGAGCACTTTTTGCTCGGATCAAAACCGGAACAGGAAAGAAATCGGAAGTCAGCAAAAAAAATCAGGAACAATAAAAAAGAAGTCAGCAAAAAAATCAGGAACTCTTTATTGTTCCAGCAGTCAGCAAAAAAAAACGTGTGGCGGCCCAGTACTTTGCTGTTGGTCTGGGGCCGCCAAGAAATTACCTATAAGTTCATCTACATTACACACTTTACAATAAATTGATTTCTAGTTTCAAACTCACCACTGTATTTTTGAATAAAAAGTTTGATTTTTTTTCGAGCAAAATCATTCAACACTAAAGGGACCTTAATCAGCTATCAGGGTAGCAATTATTCTTAGGCACTTGCACTTATATCTTCTAAAACAATAGAACATATTACTATCTAACAATTAAACCATTTTAAAATAAAATTTACACACCAATAATATTTCGATTATGATTTTAATATATTTATTTTTTTTTAATTTTACTTAAAAATCCACAGAGATAAATTCACCGGCCACCTGTTGCTTCAATAGACTTGTTGAAAATTAATCATATTGGCCGGCTACTATACAAAACGTCAAAACAACATACCTCAATAGTCGTTTTTGTTAGTGTGGGTGTGCCAAAACAACGAGGGTAGGCAAAAAAAAACATACAAACTTCTCGGATGATTTTTCCCTAACTGCAAAACATCATCCGATCCACATCTCTGTACCCGCATACATAAACAAACATAAAAAAAAATACACCTGTATTTACTTCCCGTGCATATGTATGGGTGTACACAAGAAAATGACTTTTATATTTATCTCTTTTTGTTTTCTTCTTCGAATTTTGACGAAGGGCATGTTCAACAATAATGGCCAAAATACAAGAAGACCTAGCTAATTCCCGACAGGTGGCGTTGGTGAAAACAATTTTCGTAAAACTTTCAGAGTAAAAATTTTAACATGATTAAGCGTTATTTACTGTGCAAATTCACCAAAACGTAATTTCTTTCGTTTATGTCTCAGAATGACAGTTAACACCTCCAATAACTTTTTGCAAAAACTCTTCAACTCGGGTCAGAAATTTTTCAATTTTTCAACAAAAAAAAAGATACGATACAAGAAAATCGATGGAAACGTAACCGACAGAAAGAAACGCCCACGACACGAATATAAATAAAAACGTATTACTCAGTGACAAGAACATCGACACGTGTAAACGAGAAATGACGAGGACCGAGACATGAAAATAAATCACGAACGAGTAATACGCGTGTGTATTAGCGTGTCCCGTCGTTGTATGAAGAAAAAAAAATTCTCGAATTTTGTATCGAAAGGGGTATCAAAAGTTGCGTAATAACAAGTAGATTCTGAATATGTACTTACTTTTTGATTTGAACACGACTTTTGGGGCTCTACCAAGGCTTAAAGATTTTGAAAGAAAGTAAAAAAAAACTATATTTTTTTCCACTTTTTAATTTTATTATTTAATTTCAATTTATTGAATTGATTTATTAAATGAAAGTTAAGGCTAAGAAAAACATATTTTAGTGACCTTGAAAAAAATATAAAAAAGTTCAAGAAAGGACTTAAAAAATAAATATATATATTAACATTGCAAAAAATTAAAAGAAAATATTTACATTGAAAATTGACCCTTGAAGTTCTTCGTCATTCTATTCTATTCCTTATAAGTCCTTCTCTCGACTTTGCTCCAATAACACATTGGCTTGCTTCGGTCACAGATTTGATGCATCTTTCGACATTTTGCGTATGGCAAAGATATTCCGGTATTTTCAGTTTTCTTATTTGCACCAGCAATGAAAGTTCATCATCAGTCAATCCTGCGAGGCAAGGTGGTGGAGTAATTTGACATTCATTTCAAAAAATTATGTACATGTACTCCATAGCGTTTAATTTCATTTTTGGTGGCTTAAATATTCGGTTTGATGTATGGGTTTGACTCGCTTTTATAATTCGCTTTAGAGCAAGCTCTCTGACAAACCCTTTCATTAAAGTGCATTGCCACTAAAATGTTTTCAGGATGTGCGAAAAAGCGAACTTTTTTCAAATTAAATCCCTTTTTTATAAGAAATTTAGCATCGAGTTACTTATTTCCTTTCCTGTACCAGATTTATTAGTTATATGGCCTAAGAAAATGGATTCTGGTTCGGCAAGAATGGAAATATGTTCTTGAAGAACCTCCTTCCGATAGTATCTTCCATCTTTCTCTTCGGAAGTAAGAGTTTTATCTTTTCGCCCATCAAAATAAATACTGCGAATTATAACATTATCGCATTGATTATAGGCTTTCTCTAGATTTTGAAAAGGCTCGATGTTTTTTTATTTTTATCAATAACTAGAGTCTTATCAGTGTTTTCAATTATGCCAACATCCTGGAGTACTGCTGAAGCAACTGCTGCAGCAGATCACAGACTCTTGCTACGGATGGTAGAAATAGTAAATTCCGCTTAACTCATGATGTTGACGTTGAGGGCTGTGATAAAAAGAGCTCTGGCTGCACTTCTTCAATTCGATGAACTGTATTGACTTGCTCTAACGTTTCGTTTCGATTCACTGTATCGGAAAAATTGATACCGTAGTAGATTCAGCTCTTTGACTACCTAATGCACTACGATAATCATTTTTCTGTCATTTCTCTGGTCCACTAAAAATGATCTTTCACTAGAAGGCCCTTTCTTATCCTTTACACAATGACAGTCATTATAGGAATCACACTTACAAGATGCAATGTCAAACAATTTTGTGTGTGAAAGTGCAATAAAATCCTGCAATCTGTTGTGATAGCTTGTATTTTTTTTTTCGAATTTGGCTATCTTTTAAGTGTCATGTATTTATCAAAGTGGATTTTCATTATTTGTAGTGTTCAACTATGACAGACAATTAGAATCGACACATTCTTCCATATCTTTTCGATTTCTGTTCTCACAATTACAAAAACCTTGGAATTAGATCACTTTGTACGAAAAGAATATATTTGATTGCATCTTTTATTGTTGGTAACTTATTTTTGTTCAGTTCACTAAAGGGGCCGAAAAAGGACACAAATAATGTTTCTTGTCGACGAGGTCCAGAACTCGTTTTGATTCTACGTTTAAGATATTTTCAGAGAAACAACACAACTTAACTTCTTAGAGAGTTACAACAACAAAACACGACACAAAACAAAGACGATATTACATAAGATCAAGAACTTACTTTGTTTTGACTACTTTAATATTTATAATATAAAGAAACCAAATAACTTAACACAAGAATAAAAGGATTAGACTTTAAAAATAAAACAATTTTTCTGATTAAGTTGCTGAAACAATACCATGAGACAAAAACCACATGGCACTTTAAAATTTAAAATACTGCTAAGTTACAAAGACAATGGCACCGAGTAATAGATCCGAATCTAGCCTAAAGTTGCCTTGACAAAGACATCCGTAGAAATAAAACACAAATTTCACCACTAAATGCTAAGAAGCACCTCAAGCTAAGTCTAAAATGATATCTAATCTAAGCATTTAGAAGTGAAATTTGTGTTTTATTTCTACGGCTGTTTTTGTTAAAGTCGAATTTAGCTAGACTCGGATCTATTACTAAGGGCCAATGACAATACAAACATACAAACAGGCCAATTGAGTTTATTATTTGGTTGAGTGAGTCCAAGTCGATTCGAGTTCTAGTTAGGACAAACAAAACTCTTTTATGCTTGGGAAGGAAAGGAATTAAAAATAAAGAAGCCCTTTAACAATTTCAAAATGATAAAATACCTAGCCAAGTAGGTACCTTCAGAAATTGTTGAAACAAGATCTATATTTTTATAAATATCAGCAATCAATAAAATCTATAAGAAATAGGCAAAGCTTACATATTAAATGTACATAATAAATTCTCAGAAACATTTAAAATGTTAAAAAATAAGAAAAAGTAGCTTTTTTTAATAATTTCAGCGGGCGGTAGAGGCCCAAAAGTACCATTCGATTTCTTTTTGTTTTTTTTTGTTTTCCGTAATACGCTATTCAATACACAAATATTGCGGGGTCTTTCGTTATGATAATCTTAAAAAAAAAATTTATAAAAATAAGGAAAAAACTGCTTTTTTAAAGATTTCAGCGGGCGGTAGAGGCCCAAAAGTACCCTACGATTTTTGTTTGGTTTTTTGTCCCGTTATATGCTATTCAATGCGCAACTTTTGCGGGGTCTTTCGTTCAGATACTCAAAAAAAAAATTTTACGGGACAGCCTAGTGTGTATCTAACAATTATTACCTATAACATTTTTAGGACCAGTTAATTCACGCAGCTGATCATCATTAATCCGCTATTATGGTGACGTGGTTTTGACATTCACAAAAATTGTTGAGTTCATTTATTTGACAATAGACAGTAAACATGTTTTTAAATCCCTTCTTGTATAAACGTTTACCCATTGAATTATACGGACACTTTTAGATCTCAGTATTTATAGTTTATACGCATTCCCTGCCTCTACTCATTTGTCAAATCATAAACGTCAAAGTTCAACCAGAAAAAATCCTAAATTTCTACTCTCCCCATTCAATGTGTCAAAAAGGCGCAACCCGAGACGACCAACCAAAAATAAACGTGTAAACGTCAGCACGACGAAACATGAAACGACCAAAAAAAGGTCGTGTAAACAGGCTCCTACTTCCAATCGGTCTCTTATCTCTCTTTATATTTTTTATTATCTTTGGCTATGACACCTTCTAACAACCACAGATAGTAAACAAAACAGACAGACAACAAAAACACCGGCATTGGACGAGAATGGTAGGTACCTATAATTTTATTTTTGTTTTCCATTTTTTTAAGTATGTTTATTATTTTTCTTTTCATTAATATTTTCTTTCGTAGATCCTGTACACACCGAACTTCAAGGAACCAGGAGCACCCCACAGGCGTCCGCAACAAAATTTGTTGCTTATTGAGATATATTCTTAATAAGCAATAAAACTTCGGTCGCCTGGGAAAAGTGCCCATATGCCGATAGCAGATTAACGGCACCACCAAAAGGACGCCGTGCCCAAAATAAAAGGAATATAATACCACAGGCTTGTAAGTAATAACTAAATTTTCTATCTAATACTCTAATATAAACAAATGTTCTAATAATTTCAGGTGCCTAAATGGGATAACGACCAAGGTGGGGAAAAACCCACGGTCAGCCGGGCAAAAGAAAGTTCCTGGTTGCTGCAAGTTATTTTTGTTTCCCTTCACAGTCACCGACGCCCATTATAACAAGAACAAGACAAGTAAGCACCGTTTACCTATAGCCTTCCTTACTCGTTCTAATGCTTTTTCCGAAAAAATTTCAGAATGAACGCGAGGTCAACGACCCCTCAACCAAATCGAACCCTACAACAAAAATACAATCAGCTGTGGCTGAGGATGAGTTGCTGCAGGTGACCTACATATCGATTCAGCCAGTATTTAACTCATCTACATTTATTTTATGAAAGTGGTGAGTTGTCTTACTATTGTTTTAGATACTTAGTGAAAAGATATAGTTTTTAGCCAGTGACACATAACAATAAGCATGCAATTAAATACAAAAAGGTGGAAAAATACAAATAAATAAATAAATAAATAATCAATAAATAAAAGTGGTATAACAAGCTAGAGCTAGTATCACAGTTCGAAAAAAAACTTAAAGCTAATTATCACAGATTCTAAAATAAAAAGTTACTTAACCTAGAGTTAAAAAAATTAGAAAAGTAAATATCACAGATTGTTAAAACTTATTAAAACTATCAGTCTTATAGAAAATTAATAAAGTTAATCGAAAAAAAATATCACAGAAAGCGCAGTGGTTAAACCCTTAAACCTAGAAATCACAGATGCTTTATAAAATTAGTTAAAATATCGATAAATAAATAAAAACAATTAACAATTAGCAACATTTAGAACAAAAAACATGCAACTAATAAAATATCTTATAAAATATATAGAAACTTCATTGTCTTCATTGAAAATTTTCAGGTACTTTGTGTTTGAGATCGGGGGTTTGGATTTTCTTCAACTTATTTTGGTTTTGTTTGAAAATTTTTCAACAATTGGTGACATTTTGAAGAATCGGTTTTTGAATAGTGACTAGAATCACAGTTTTTTTTTTTTTTTTTTTTTAAAACGGTGATGTGTTAAGAGAAAATAAATAATTTAAAATAATAAAATGACGAATAGCGAATAAATAACTGACGATTACAAAGAAACAGATAAATAAATAACAAAAAAGGACAGCCATAGGAAATGCAACGAATATTTTTGGAAAACGTTTTTAATTGCGTTTTCGGTATTTAAATTAAAATGTTTCTCTTGATGGGCTCACTGTCTTAAATCTTTCGCGTGATAAATTCCAATTCTTTTTCCATTAAGATTTTCAAGCTCGTACATTTGGTTTCCTATCTTTTTGATTATTCGGCATTTAAGATATTTTGGCGAAAGTTTGGTGGATAGATATTTCGAGGAATCGCTTAACACGAAGTTCCTTCGATATACCTCTTGTCCGGGTAGATATTGAACGTTTTTGGTTCGGACGTTATACGTTTTCGCTGATTTCTCGTTGGCTTTAAGAATGTTTTCGCGTATTTGATTTCTTATGCACTGCAATCGGTTTTGCCGGGGAAGAGTTAACAACTCGTTGTCGTCTACCGCGTTCAACTTTTTTGCAAGTTCATAACTGCTACCGTGCATCATCATATTAGTACCGAATAAGGCATAATATGGTGATACCCCAGTAGAGCTATGAACCGCGCTCCTTAACGCACACGCAATATCGCCAAGGTGCGTATCCCAGTTTCGTTGGTCATCCTTAAGGTATGATCGGATAGCAGCTAACAACGAGCGGTTAACCCTCTCCGACGCGTTTGATTGCGGTGCATAGTGCGCCGTTTTAAAATGCCTTATCCCATATTTCGTCGTCAAATTTTGGAACTCCTTCGCGACGAATTGTTTTCCGTTATCGGAATGCACAATGTACGGAACTCCAAACACGTTAAAGACTTCCTCTTTCAAAAATTTGATAACGTTCGATGTTTTTGCATTTCGCATCGCTTTCAATAACACAAATTTGGACAAATGATCTAAAACTACAAACACGTATACATTTCCTAAATTGGACCTTGGATAAGGTCCCAAGAAGTCAATATATATTTTTTCAAAAGGACGATTACTACAATAAGACGTTACAATAGGGGGACGAGATACTTGGTTCGACGCTTTACACTGCTTACACACACTACAATTAGAAACATATTCACGAACATGCACGGTCATATTAGGCCAATAAAAGTATTGCTTCAGGCGATTAAGGGTTTTTGCTATACCACCGTGAGCAGAGTTAGGAGGATCATGGGCCCTATTTATAATTTCTTCGGTTAAAGCCGAGGGTACCCAAAGGAGCCAAGAATGCTCCCACATCTCTTCTTCACCTAACTTCTTGAAAGCTTTCTTATAAACATATCCGTCTTCATACTTTAAATCAGGAAGCTCATCTTTACATTCAATTACTGTCTCTATCAGATCTAAATAGTCACTGGATCGGAATTCCGCTAACTTCAGGTCAATCAACGGGGCAACGTCCTCAAGATCCAGAGAATCTACGTGTACCCGAGAAAGAGTATCCGGTACTACATGTTGGCTGCCTTTACGGTGCTGTATGTCGAAGGTATAGGACTGCAACGACAAACTCCACCTTGCGAGCTTACCACTCAAGTCCTTCATGCTCATCAGCCATTGAAGGCTTGAATGGTCAGTAATGACAGTGAAGTCCATACCCTCGACATACGGCCTGAATTTCTTCACAGCCATCACCGCGGCCATACACTCCTTCTCGGTGACACTGTAGTTTCTCTGGCTTTTATTAAATTTTTGTGAGAAGAATGCAATAGGGACTTCCTGTCCTTCCTCGTCCAATTGAGACAGTACAGCACCAATTCCCGCGTCCGAAGCATCACATTGGATGTAAAATCGTTTTGTAAACTCCGGGCGCGAAAGAACCGGTGCCGAGATCAACGCTTTCTTCAGATCTTCAAATGCTTTCAGCGCCTCGTCCGTCATTTTAAATTTTTCGCTCCTCTTCTTCAACAAGTCAGTCAAGGGTGCAGTCAGGGTCGAGAAATCTTTTATGAATTTCCGATACCACCCTGCCATGCCAAGTAACCTCCGAACCTGCCTTGGGGTTTTGGGAATCGGGAAATCCACGATTGCCTCCACCTTAGCAGGATCGGTTTTAAACTTCCCACCACCAACTATGAAGCCCAAATATTTTAACTCCTTGAAGCAAAACTTTGATTTCTTCATGTTGATGGTGAGATTAGCTCTGCGTAAGCAGTCGGCTACTTCACTAAGCAAGGTGATATGCGTCTCGAAATCCGGCGCCATGATAAGCAAATCATCGAGGTACACAAAGACACGCTCCCTAAGTCGTGCAGGAATTACCTTGTCCATCAACTGGCTCAACCGCTGAGCTGCATTGCACAACCCAAACGGCATCACAGTGAATTGGTACAAGGGTCTTCCCGGTACCGCAAAGGCAGTCTTTTCCCTACTCTGCTTCTCCAGCGGTATTTGCCAGAATGCTTCTTTTAGATCGATACTACTCATGTAGATCGCATCCGGAAATCGGCTGGTGAGTCCCTCGATATGGGGGAGAGGGTTAGCGTTCTTCTTCGTCAGTGAGTTCACCTTACGAGAATCCAGGCAAAGTCGATTTTTGCCTGGCTTCCGCAAGAGAACCACTGGCGAACACCACGGACTTTCACTCTCCTCAATAACGCCGAGACTCAACATCCGATCTAACTCTTCATACAAAATGGCTTGTATCGCTGGAGACACAGGGTAGTGACGCTGTTTCACAGGGAGTGCATCCCCTGTATCAATGACATGCTCCATTAACGCCGTCTTTCCAAGACCATCGCGTTCAAAACATAAAAATCTCTCTCTGACTGCATCCAGCCTGGCCTGCTGATCAGAGTTCAACTGATGAGCATTTGAAGAATCCGATTGTTCGTCAATCGAAATGCTACTTATGATCCCTGGGGCTAACTGGAAAATTCTCCAGAAATCAACCCCAAGGTAGATTTCCTGATCCAAATTGGGAACGAGGAAGAAAGTAAGCCCCTCTTCTTTATCTTTATACTTTACTTTAATTTCGACTTTGCCCACTATTGATTGACTCTTGCCGTCAGCGGTCCTAACTCCTGAATGAAAAGTTGCTCAATCAACTGTGTGCAATTCTTGCCTAAAATGCTAATGCTGGCTCCGCTGTCCAGCAAGCCTAAAAACTCTTTTGATCCTATTTTAATTTTAGCATATGGTCGAGGATCCGACTCTAAATTTAAAATCGTCGATGATATTTTGTTTTTAATTTCTTTTCTGGCCTTAAATCGGGCCCTAGTTTTTAAAATATTTTTTGATGGTACGCTGATCGCACTATTAAAAATCCTTGCTCTAGCTTCCTCATACTCTTGAAGACGAACATGTAATGGCCTAATTTGAAAAACTTGTTTCTTTCTTTCTTTATCTTCTTTATTTTCTAGGCGCTTTAAAATTTTTAATTTTTGCTCTTCTCCTGGAAGAGTTTCTAAAATTCTAACTTTTTCATTTTCTTCTCTTTTTTCATCTTTATAGTTTATTGGGGGTTCTGTTTTGGGGTTGTACGCGATTCCCCCAGAGCCTTCGCGTCCCTCGCTCGGTTTTCCGGGTGGCATCGTGGACAACTTGGTGTCTTAACACCCTCCTGGCCGCATTTGAAGCAGAACAAATTTCTCACATCCGACTCACAGTCGAAGTATGTATGTCCTGAAACTTTGCAATTCCAGCAAACAAGCTTAGTTACGTCGGTATATCGCCGTGGAGGATCTCTTGGCCTCACTCCACTGAACTGATAAGCAGCTAGTTGTGCATCCGAATGCTGGTGCTCATCTTCATATTCCAGCTCATTCACACCGTACCTGTTTGGGGGCCTACCAGCTGGTTTAGGTAGGTCCCGATCTCTTTTCGGAAAAGCTGCTTCCGCTTCTTTACAAACGTATCTTAACTGATCCAGAGAGAAAATCGCTTGAGGAAATACCAAATTTCTTAGTTTCTCGTTCAGATTTCGTTTTATAATTTTTACCATATCGGTCTCTGGAATCGGCATCCTCAATTGGTACCTCATCTTATTAATCGCTACGAAAAATTCCTCACTACTTTCATAGGAGTACTGCTTCCTATCTAAAATGTTCCGGACTATTTCTAAGTCTGTCACAGGGTTTTGATAACGGCTCAATAAAGCCTCTTTTAATGTGGGCCAGTCGAAATCCCTATCAACCTGAAATTGCCAGAACCAATCATAGGCTGGACCTGACAGCAGTTGATGAAAATCTCTCAGAATCTCGTTCCAAGAGCAAGCATAACGACTTTGTAGTTTTTCTAACCTAAAAACAAAGTCTTCTACGGTTAACTTGTCCGAAATGCCGTCAAAGTTTAATCCCCATTTATCTACTTTTATCTGGGTTCTGTATCCGGAATGCAGATACGGATTAACTACTGGCGGTGGAAATGGAAAAGGTGTGTAAGGGGTTCGGTAACCTCCAAAAACGTTCTGATTTGCCTGTGGTTGAAATGGTCTTTCCGGAGCTACTGAAGCTGGATTTGGTCTAGGTTGCTGTCTTACCGGAATAAAAGCACTCCTACCCTGATTTACCGAGCTATTTGGCAACCCTGGTGGAGGTCTTGGTGGAACAGTTGGCTGTCGAGGCAATTGGTTGTTTGCTACTGGAGCAGGAAGAGCTAGATTTAATTTTTCGAGAAAACTACTGAGCTGTTTCTCAACTTCGGCACTCACGGAACGCGTCACGTCTTTCTCCAAACCCTTTCTGCAGGTAGATATACCTCTCGCTATCCCCACATTTATAAAATATTCTATTTCTTCCGGAATAACCTTATTTGGTTTCGTTTTAGGTAAAGTCCTGGCAATACTCTCGAGGATTCCCCGAGAACCATGATTAGATGGGGTAACCCGTGGCCTATCCTCGTTCTCGCTACCAGTGTTTTGCCTCATCGTGTTATCAAGAGAACCGAATATTTCTTGTTGTGGTGGCACTTCTTGAGCCCCAGCACCACTAAGATCGCTATATGGTGGTGTGGAAAGAGAATCGGTGTGGCCACTTGTATTTTGGTCACTTTGAGAGTGAGCACCCGCGCCATCTACATTATGAGATGTGGATCGGACACGCCTATCAGTTACCAGAGGAGAATGTAAGACTCTTTGCCTAGCACCTGTATCTAAATTTTGTGTAGCCGACCTAGTAATCCTCATTTCTTCTTCAATTTCAGCATTTCGGATTAATCGCTGGATGCGTTCTTCCTCAGCTTTATTTACATGTGCCATTTTCAACTAACAAGCTTCAACTGATTCAATGAACAAAATCAACAAAAACGAAAAGTGGTGAGTTTTCAAATAAATATGTTATTTTCTAACCTAATCTTTGAAACTAGTAATGTAACTTTTTCAAAAAAACTGATATTGTACCAAAAAAAACAAACAATCAATTTCAAAAATTATTTAAACCTAACAAAAAAGATCAATAGACGATGAAAAATAAATTAATGACGGTAGAAAAATATAAATTTCTCAAAAACTGAATTACAAAAAAAACGAAAAAGATCAATTAATCAAAAAAAAACTGTTAAACTTTAACGAAAAAAACTATTATGTAACAAAAAAAAATATACTAAATTCAAAAAAAAAGAAGACAAATGTAAATAAATAACGCAAAAAATTTAAGTAAATTATTAGAAACAAAAATATGAAAATGTAAGAAAATGTCAAATTGAAAATGATAACTATAGTACAACTATGAAAAAATATTCAAAACTGTATTTAAACTTTCATGAAAAACGAAATTTAAAAACCGAAAAACTAAGAAACTCTAAATGTAAATTATGTCAATAAAAAAACTGAAGTCCTTTCAAAAGTGTCTTTGAAATTTAACAAAAAGAAACGGAATCGAAAAACAAATGAAACACTAATCAAAAATATATGTCCTAATCCTAAAGCTATTGGGAAAATCTTAAGTATATTTTTCGTTTAGAAAAAAAAACCTAAGCTTAACCAAAACAAATTAGAATAATTTTCAAAACCTTCTTCAATTTCAGAATTTTATTGTTCTAAACAAAAAACTGAATTGAAGATTAACGTACAACACAAAAAGACTTGATAAATTAATAAATAAATAAATAAACAGTAAACTCAAAAACGAATTAAACACCTAACAAACGAAAATGTATCAAACAAAACTTCAAAAACTTTGTTTTGTTTCTCAAAAACTTTGCTTATAGCTAAGTTTTTTTCAACTTAGAAAAACGTTAAACAAAAAAACTTTTCAAAATCTAACTCTCCTAGTCTAGTTTCTTTTTAAATTTTAAAATTCTTTTGTATTTTCAAAAAAACTAAATTTAAAAAAGAAAAACTCAATGATATGAGTAGATTTTTAGAATTGTCCTAAACTTAAAGTTTTAAATTTTTTCTTCTACGAAAAAAAACTTAAACAAGTAAGAATTTCTTTCAAATTTCTTAACAAAAAAAAACAACGAAAGAGAATATATAAACAAACAAAAACGAGTAAATAATTGAACGAATTTAACCAATATGTTTTCAAAAACTTTAGTTTTAAGATTTTTATAAGGATTCTTATGAATATATTGCTCTTAAAGCAGTTTTGTAATTTTTTTAATCTAGATCACTTGCTTTTACACAAATTTTAGAACTAACCTAACTTCAAAAAGTAATTTTGGAATTAGATAGTATTTTCGAACCAACAATAAAGTTAATTGAGTTTTCAATTTTCACAAAGAAACGAACTAAATTTTATTTTAAAGGATTATAACGAATTAGGTATTTTAAGTTGTTTGGGTTTTGTTTTCATGAGCATTCGGGGTGCTTCAGGCGGCTTCAATTCGGTGGTTTCTTAGCGACATGGTATGATCCTACTTACGACATCGCTAAAAAAAAGGACATCAGACGGACTAACTAGACTCCCCTGATGTGACGATAATAAAATGGGAAAACTACTAGAAACACAAACGAATTACATTACAAAGTTTTCCCTTACCGTTCCCGCAATCCTAGACTGTCTCAAGGACATTGCTAGAAGACATGAAACGGTAAGGTAAAACTCACAAAAATGTTGGAACGATGATGTTGGACTTAACGTCACGCACAATCAATCGTCCAAGTAGAAACTCACAAGACTAGGAAAGGAAAATTGAAAATTAGAATTGAAAAGTAAAAAAAAGTAAGGATAGGAATAGGGAAAACGATACTAAAATACGCTATCTGACATTACTCAAGCTTTCGCAAAGGAACGTCGCGATACACCTAGGTTCGTCTGTGACCTTCCTGATGCAGACATACGCCCTTTGCAAAAACTCCAGTAATCCCCGATAGACGCATTACACTTACTAACCAAAGTCGCTGTGAATTTTCAAACACCCGTCGCGATTTATCTAGGTACGTCAGAGACCTTCCTGATAAAGACTTACGGGGTTTACAAATTCATAGCAAGTAAGGTTGGAGACTATACAACATAAACGAACTGAAACTAAGACTACAAAAACTAACTTGCTGAAAAAACGTTCCAACTAGGTTGGAAAAACGCTTTAACAACGTTGGGCGCCATTTTGTTGCGAAGGCAAGAGGAGAGGAGGATGTAGGTAAAGTGGAGGGGTAGGAAGAGGAAGAGGTAGGAAAGAGAGAAAGGAAGAGATTGGAAAAGGAAGGTGGAATGTCAAGTCCCGGGGACGCGGCCTGCTTGCATATTGCACGGCGTCAGCTCGTCGGACGGGGGGGATCTTGCCCCCGGAAACTTAACCTCGCCTGCAAACAAAAACACTTATCAGGCCTGGGGAAAACTAGGGAACAAAAATCGTCGGACTAGCAAAGACCACGGACGGACTATCGTCACACCAAGGCACTGCGGATGTTGTTGCAGTGAGGCCATTACCCACCCTACCATAGGAATCCGCGGCCAGTTTTGGATTCCCCCAAAGTGGTGGATGATCGGTTTCAGATCATACCATCTTCACCGAAACCTTTAGCCACCTTCAGCACCCCTGAAAAATGGTCTTCAAATAATCATGTTCCGGCTATCGGAACACAGAAAAAACAGGCAATTCTTTTCATCAAATTGGCGTTTTGAAGTTTATTATATACAATTTGAAATAATTTAAGAATTTAGGTTTTAACATCGGAAACGAAACAGTTATCAATAATCAAAATGAGTAAAGAAAAACAATTAACAAAATAATCAGAATAAATTAAATGAAAATTATGTGACCCCGAATGGATCTTCAACTGTCACTGTTAAATGATCCCCTTTTTGGGATCCTCAAGAAAAAACGCAGGAGTAAAATTTTCCCTACCCCTAAAGAGCTCCGTAAAGGTAGCCTAATATTACCCACCAATAAACAATTAACATAAAAAAACGCGAGGACAATCGAGGACCCTATCCTTAATCACTTTTAGGATCTTGAATATTTGTATCAATTTAAACAGAAAATCTAAGTGAATTAACAACTATGTAAACTTCACGCCTTATAAAACAAATTTTATAAATTAAATAAATTATAATAATAAATAAAGGACGAACACAAACACAAAATTTCCTATGTAGATTTATACGTAGGTATATATTTTTCTTCTCTTTTTTGTATGGGGCAATTCCGATTCTTGTTTCTTATTTTTGTATTGCTTTTAATAATCACTGCTTTCGGTTTTCTTTTTCGTTTTCAACACTTATTTTCTTTCTTTTCCTTCAGGTTTTGCTTTCTCTAATTATTTTCTATTTTTTTTTTTCTTTCAGATCTAGATTTAAAACTAAAACTCACTGACTTTAGGTGTTTAGGTCTTTGGGCGTTCAGGAACTCCTTCGGTTGGTAATCGGTGGGTGGCGGAGCCCCAGCTTAGGGGCTGGGCTCGAAATCGCTTTACCGGTCAACCTGGCTTGAGGGAAATATTGTTTGCTGTCCACCTCGATGCAGCTGGAGTATGCCTGTTGTTGGAGCTTTAAATCTGGAGCGGAGCACTTTTTGCTCGGATCAAAACCGGAACAGGAAAGAAATCGGAAGTCAGCAAAAAAAATCAGGAACAATAAAAAAGAAGTCAGCAAAAAAATCAGGAACTCTTTATTGTTCCAGCAGTCAGCAAAAAAAAACGTGTGGCGGCCCAGTACTTTGCTGTTGGTCTGGGGCCGCCAAGAAATTACCTATAAGTTCATCTACATTACACACTTTACAATAAATTGATTTCTAGTTTCAAACTCACCACTGTATTTTTGAATAAAAAGTTTGATTTTTTTTCGAGCAAAATCATTCAACACTAAAGGGACCTTAATCAGCTATCAGGGTAGCAATTATTCTTAGGCACTTGCACTTATATCTTCTAAAACAATAGAACATATTACTATCTAACAATTAAACCATTTTAAAATAAAATTTACACACCAATAATATTTCGATTATGATTTTAATATATTTATTTTTTTTTAATTTTACTTAAAAATCCACAGAGATAAATTCACCGGCCACCTGTTGCTTCAATAGACTTGTTGAAAATTAATCATATTGGCCGGCTACTATACAAAACGTCAAAACAACATACCTCAATAGTCGTTTTTGTTAGTGTGGGTGTGCCAAAACAACGAGGGTAGGCAAAAAAAAACATACAAACTTCTCGGATGATTTTTCCCTAACTGCAAAACATCATCCGATCCACATCTCTGTACCCGCATACATAAACAAACATAAAAAAAAATACACCTGTATTTACTTCCCGTGCATATGTATGGGTGTACACAAGAAAATGACTTTTATATTTATCTCTTTTTGTTTTCTTCTTCGAATTTTGACGAAGGGCATGTTCAACAATAATGGCCAAAATACAAGAAGACCTAGCTAATTCCCGACAGGTGGCGTTGGTGAAAACAATTTTCGTAAAACTTTCAGAGTAAAAATTTTAACATGATTAAGCGTTATTTACTGTGCAAATTCACCAAAACGTAATTTCTTTCGTTTATGTCTCAGAATGACAGTTAACACCTCCAATAACTTTTTGCAAAAACTCTTCAACTCGGGTCAGAAATTTTTCAATTTTTCAACAAAAAAAAAGATACGATACAAGAAAATCGATGGAAACGTAACCGACAGAAAGAAACGCCCACGACACGAATATAAATAAAAACGTATTACTCAGTGACAAGAACATCGACACGTGTAAACGAGAAATGACGAGGACCGAGACATGAAAATAAATCACGAACGAGTAATACGCGTGTGTATCTAACAATTATTACCTATAACATTTTTAGGACCAGTTAATTCACGCAGCTGATCATCATTAATCCGCTATTATGGTGACGTGGTTTTGACATTCACAAAAATTGTTGAGTTCATTTATTTGACAATAGACAGTAAACATGTTTTTAAATCCCTTCTTGTATAAACGTTTACCCATTGAATTATACGGACACTTTTAGATCTCAGTATTTATAGTTTATACGCATTCCCTGCCTCTACTCATTTGTCAAATCATAAACGTCAAAGTTCAACCAGAAAAAATCCTAAATTTCTACTCTCCCCATTCAATGTGTCAAAAAGGCGCAACCCGAGACGACCAACCAAAAATAAACGTGTAAACGTCAGCACGACGAAACATGAAACGACCAAAAAAAGGTCGTGTAAACAGGCTCCTACTTCCAATCGGTCTCTTATCTCTCTTTATATTTTTTATTATCTTTGGCTATGACACCTTCTAACAACCACAGATAGTAAACAAAACAGACAGACAACAAAAACACCGGCATTGGACGAGAATGGTAGGTACCTATAATTTTATTTTTGTTTTCCATTTTTTTAAGTATGTTTATTATTTTTCTTTTCATTAATATTTTCTTTCGTAGATCCTGTACACACCGAACTTCAAGGAACCAGGAGCACCCCACAGGCGTCCGCAACAAGGTTCTGAAGAATATAAAGCAAAATGTTATTTATAAATGGTTTGGTGAATTTGCATGAACTTACTTTGTCTTTGGTGCTCCAACTCTCGCTTCTTTTCCTTTTTTTAATTAAATTTTCCCTAATACCTAATAATAATTTAGATAGACATAAACAAGAAATGTCCGGTAACTTGAAATTTTAAAATGTCAAAACCCATACGGAAAAAAACCCAAGCTTCCGAAACTTGGTACAAATTTCAGGATGCTTAACAGGCCTCATACGGTAAACGTCACTTTACTATTCCACGAACATAAATTGTTTTTTAATAAGAAATTTTAACCTGTGGCCTGACTCCTATTCCATGGTTTAGTAAAATCGTGGAGTAAAGGTAGAATAAGCGTTTTTTATTAATAGTGCTGCTATTGTTTATTAATTAAGGGTTAATTAATGACTCAATCCATGGCCTAGGCCAAGGCAAACGTTTTTCGCCTTGAATGTTATTCAATTTGGTGCACAGAATAGGTGGAAAATCATTTTTGAAAATTTCGATTTTTTGTTCGCATGGGAACTGTAAACTATGCTTAATTCGCTTGTTTTCGATTCTAGGAAGCCAGCTTGTGATTGCAGAATTGATAAAAATAATATGGAAGATATCGAAATTGCATATTTTGTTCTCTTTCGCACAAACACGCCTCCGTAGAAAGAATATAATTCAATGATTTGTAGAAACTCAAGTAAATTGTTAATTGTGACCTGCTCTGGAGGAGATCACACCTTCGGTTGTTTTTATGACTCTCAAATTTTATGACTTAAGGTAGAACTAGAATAGGCGGAAGCTGTCGGAAGCTTATGTCAAAACCGACCGAAAAGTTGCTTTACGAAACGTCAATTTCACAAGTGACCCATAATTTACTTAGGTGGTTGGAAGTGAAAAAAAAAAAAATAAATAATTGTTTATTCAATGTTTATTTTCTCATACTTATTCACAGCACAGAGTGATAATGCTTTTAATTATTTATTTTGCGAAACCACTAAAATTCGATGTGATATAAATTAACTAAAAGAAAATTGATTGGACTTCACTCATTCACTCATCAAACAGAAAAAAAAGTTGAAAACTATGTAGCAAGCGCCAAGTTCTTGTTAGTTGTTTGCTTCCACCATTTTGATTTTGCATTCGCCCACTTACGAAAGAGCGGTCGTTGAGCGCTCTCACTTCCGACGGCAAAAGTTAACGAAAACTAAACGAAAAGCTCCACTTCGCAATTATGTGCGCGTCATATAAATTTCTTGTTTTCGCTCGGTTTCGTACGACCACTTAAGTTGGCTTTCGACTATTCTAGTTCTACCTTTAAGGGGGAGAATACGAAAAAGTCACAAAATCAGTTTCACTACTTCTTGTGACTTGTGAGGTATCAGTGATGATGGGGAGAATAGGGCTATTAATATGGGTATTCATGCAACAGCATAAAGTCGTGCAACAGTATAAGGTCGTCGTAAACGTGGCAAGGTTTTAAACTTCGTAAATCTGTCAAATTTTCCATACAAATTGTGACAGAATTACGAAGTTTTAAACTTTACAACGTTTCCGACGACATGCATGAATACCCATATGAAGGGTATTCATGCAACAGCGTAATACTACGTTTTCATTAGACCAAATGAGGTAATATCGTTGAAAATTTCCAAATTTGATACGAAATCATTTCCCATACAAATTCACATTTCGAAATGAGATAATTTCAACCAAATTTGCACGAAATTAGGTTTAAAATTAAGTCGAAGCCTAACGAACACACCCAATTAGACACAGTTTGAAGAGCTCTGGAAGGGTTTTGCATGAAAATGTCAAAGCGCAATGGAAGGAGACAAAAGAAAACAACAACAAAAAGCGATTAACAGCCAGTTAAAGTTCAAAAATGAAATGAGCTGTCAACGAAATTACCAAATTACAAATGAAAACACTTTTTCTGTGATTTGCGAAAGTACCTCATTTCGGCTCTAATGAAAACGTAGTATAAAGTCGTCGTATACGTAGTATATTTTTAAACTTCGTCAGTCTGTCAAATTTACGAAGTTTAAAACTTTACCACGTTTACGACGACTTTATGCTGTTGCATGAATACCCTTAATATGTAATTTAATTCATAAATAAAATGATTCGTCTGAAAAATAGAAAAATGGTTGACCAATATCAGCCTTATTTATAAACTCGTTTTAGCGACGGAGTAAAGTTATTCCCACTTTACAACACATCTAATCCTAAAATTTGTATTTATAAAAAAAATACACGAGGAATAGAGGAGGAGTAAGCTAAAACTGGTTTATAGGAATTTTAAAGCCGTAGTAAAGCCGTTTTAGTATCATAATGCCATTTTGACGTGACATCATGTGAAATTTACGAAAAGGAATGTAAACGAAATTTTTTATAACTTTTTGTAACTATAAGAACGTTTTCTTTTATTTTACTTATCCATTTATGAATTCCTTTACCAAAATTCCACCAATAATAATTAATTAAAATGAGTAATTGTGGAAATCAGCCAAGGGTTTGATTGCGTTTTTGATAACCAGAGTTTTAGATTGGTCATTTTTTTGACATGAGGAGGGTGTAACTAAAACGGTTCAGAAAATATTTTATAAATAACGATTTGTTTGACGTGGTGTAAAGATGGAGTAAGTGCTTTGACTTGGCTTAACTATTCCGAGGTTGAACCGAGTATTGGTGAAATCTAGTAAATAAGGCTGTATGTTTGAATTTATTTTT
The DNA here is from genome assembly GCA_963921185.1 of Dasysyrphus tricinctus. NCBI lineage: Eukaryota > Metazoa > Arthropoda > Insecta > Diptera > Syrphidae > Dasysyrphus > Dasysyrphus tricinctus. The sequence goes on from OY992532.1 coordinate 113,709,606, forward strand.
GTTTTTAAGATTTAACATGTGTATTTGAAACCAAATTCTCATATTTGTGGCTCGAGTGAATTGTAGCATTTTCTTCATTTCAATTCTTTCCTTAAATTTATCCAATTTGAGAAGCTGTACGAGATGTAAATCAGGAAGATCAAAGGGATAACTTTTGTATCTTGGTTCCATTAAGTGTTCTGTGCTTTCATAAAGCACAGAAGTTGGCTCCTGGCAGTCCATATATAATAGGTCAATGGTGAAATGTAAATAAAACAGAAAATCCTAGCAGATACTCGAACCAAGTCTCCACTTATTTTTCGTATACAATTAATTGTTGGGAACGTTATTTCAGAAGAAAATTTGACAGTTTGTTTTATTTTACTGTTGAATTTTATTTGAAAATGAAAATGGAAGGAAATACTGTCGAAACGAACTGCAGAACACAATTATTTTTATTACTTAGCACCACAACGGACGACACAAAACAAAATAAGAATTCACATCAGACGAGAAAAGAAATTGACTTTTGATTTTAAACAGTTTTTTTTTAAATTTATTTTGACATTTTTCTGATAAAACTCTCCATAGTTTTTTCGCAATCACTTCGTTTCTGATTTCGTTCTCGAGTTGGAGACCCCAGAAAGTTTTCGTTTCACTTCAGCTGCGTACTAGGCTTACCCGGAGGCCACACGAGCTAGTAATCGCTAGCGAGTTACTAATACATCGAAACTTTTCCTACTCGCTAGTCAACTGGCTTGCCTTTTTCGAAGCCAGTTGCGAAGCGAGTAGAGCGGTGAGTGATTTGACAATTAATGTGTGTACCCAACTCGCTAGCGAGAACTCGCTCGTGTGGCCTCCGGGTTAAAAAAAAATAATTTTGTTTCAATTTTCTTATTTGTTTTATAATATTATGTATGTATGTATAAACATACATATGTACGTACTTTAATATATTTTCTTACATTTCTCATCTTTTATAAACAGACGAAAAATTTTCCATTTTTACTTCATATTCCTGAGTGCTGTTGAAATCTTTATTGATTAAAGTAAGAAAAGTTTATCTTTTATGATTTATAACGGACTTAATAACAGATCTTGGCATGCTGAATACCGAAAAAGCGATTCATAAAAAAATATTCAGGGTTCGAACATTTGACAGGTCATAACAGATTTCTTAGCAGATTTCATAACAGATTTTGGCATGCCGAATACCAAAATGATTATTGATAAAAGATTTGTTGACAGCTCAATCTTTTGTAAAGATCTCTCTGAGTATGACCCAAGCAGATTTCATAACAGATTTTGGCATACCGAATGCAAAATTATAATTTATAAAATTTTTTTTATGGAAAAAGTACAGAAAAGTAGAATAAAAGATCCCGAATAGGCCCAATAAGCAAAGAAAGTTTTTTGTTGCTGTTTAGCATTGTGTTTCTTTCATATATTTTGTATCGTTGCAAATAATTCGTTATGATGACGCTTTTCACACGAAGAAACAAGCTGCTGGAGATTTTTTTTGACGACTTCTTTTAACATGCCAGCTCCACTAGACATGAGCTATGCCCAAAAGCCAAACCACAATCCAATGAGCAGTCTGATTTGTATGGATATGTCACTGCTCAGACATGAATTTTTGAGGCTCCATTGGTTTTTTTCAAGACATGATCATAGACAAGGCATGGTTCATGCCCAGTGGAGCCGGCATGTAATTTCCTTAAAAATCTATTGTACGTTTCACACGGGGAAACAATATCTATGAGCCTGTTTAGATTGGGAAAATTGAGTCCGGACTCGTGAGTCTCATCGTGTCTACATTAGAAAATTTGAGGTGCCTCAAAACACATAAGGGGTATTCACGATCCGATGTAACTGGTCTTGTATCATTGCAAAAGTATAAAAGTGTGACACTTTCTTGCACTACAACAACAAAATATACTGAATGTCAAATTCTTACACTTTTGCTATACTCCAACCCTATTGTAAAAGAAAAATACACCATAGTAAAGTTTGCGCTTGTGTATTTGATAACTCGCCAAATGTCATTCTTTTTGTCAGCTGATATTTGCTTGTGAAATTTTGTGAGTTTGCTACAGTGTAACTATAGATAAAAGAAGTGCATTCATGATCGATTGTAAAAAAATAAAATTTTACAATTTTACTAGGCTTGTTGCACCAGATCGTGAATACCCCTATAGAAACAACAACAACTTCAATGTTTTGCGCATTGAAACAACAACAAGTGAGACTCATGAGTCGGATGTTTATGTTTTCTTCGTGCCTCACGACATCCCTGACCCCCCACTTCTCTTGCCCAGAAACCGCCGTGAGACCGGTCTCATCCTTCCCAATCTAAACAGCATCTATAGGTAATTTTTGAAAGCCTATTGGCTGAATGCAGCTTAGCCTAGGTGTAAAAGGAAATTAAAAAAAATCTCTTCAAATACTTGACCGGGGACATTTTTTTCACCCCTCTTTCCACCAGCCCTTTTCACCGTGGAATTGAAAGTTACTAGCAACTCAGTTTCCTTGAGTGAAAGGGGACTTGCGATTTGAAATCAAATGCACTGAAAATTTGCAAGAAATTTCACTTTACCAAACACACCTCTTATGTAAACTACTAACGAACACATCCGTGGCTTCTCTGCATCACCGAAACGTCAGAGTGACAACTTACAAGTAATACTGGTTACTGGTGCTGGTAAACTAAACTGAAGATCTCGAATCGCGTCTTCCCGGTTTGATAATTCTTTTTGTTAAAAGACAACTTCATTAAATTATTATGAGCGATATTATAATAAAATTAGAAAATGAAAATGATAATGATAGTAATAGTTCGCTTAGGGACTTAACAACACTTTTACAAGAAGTAAAAAAAGAAGAACAAAAATCAGTGTCCGATGAAGAAACACAAGCAGAAAACAACAAAGCTGCTGAAGAAACATTGCCGGAAAGCTTCTTTGACGATTTGTATAGAGACGAGTTAGAAGCCTCTTCAGCTGATGCTACTACTGATGCAGACATTCAAAAGCTACAAGAAATTATTGCAAAAAAGAAAAGAATACTCCACGGAGATGTTGATCGTGAAGGTCTCGGAAACATTAGACGAAGTAGATCTCGAAGCCATAGTCCTGAAAGCCGCAAGCGTAAGCAACATGGAGAAAATAACAAAAACCAAAGTAAGGGCAGTCAAGCTAAACGTTCAAGAAACACTATTGACACATCCCAAGAGCTCTTTCCTAATCGAAATGATTCGCCGACCCTCGAAGCACCACTTGACCATGACGGTAGTAATAATCAGCAGCCACCCACGTCGACGGAAAATGATTGTCCGCCCCCAAGTCAACATGAACAACCTGATGATCCAGAAATGGAATTAGAAAATTTACTTAAAACTGAAGATTATAACTCAGATGAGGACACACCCAAATCCAGCCTTGGAATGAATAACATCATGCAGCCAATGTATGCATTCCCTAATGCAATGCCAATGGTACCAACGATGTACAATCCAGCAGCAAACCAAATGATGGCTAATATGCCCTCAGGAGGTTATCCAATGATGTGTAGTAACATGGGATTTCCTCCAGGATTCTATCCACCAAATATGATGAATATGCAGAACATGCAAATGATGGGCTATGGGCTTCCGCAAATGAATGTTCCTGCATCAAATGATGATGAACTTCAATGTCTTCCAGTCAGTAATACAGGATTGCCCAAGATAACATTTAAAAAAATTAAATGTAAGTTGTCTTTGAAAATCTTTGAGAAATCTTCGGTATTTATTTTTTCTTTTTTTTTATTTTAGTAGAAAAAGTTACCAAGCCAGTCGCACCAGCTGAAGACCCGAAAAGAAAAAGTAAGTTAAAAAATACTTATCCATTTTTTCTAAATCCAATGTATTAACACTATTAATGATGTAAACATCACAAAGAGTGATTTCTTGGTCTTAGATTTCATTGGTTGTTAAATTACCACAAAGTAAATCTTTTGGGAGGAATAGAATTTCAAAAACTTGGCGGTATCCATTTCAAACTGTTGTTAATTTATTAAACTTTCAATTCGAAATAAGTGAGCGAAGGAGTTGCTTCTTTTTATAGGTATTTGATTTTTATTAATGTTACATAATTGAAGCGTAGTAACTCGTGGCATTATGGTTAGTTCGTAGGACTGTCATGCGGAAGGTGTGGGTTCGATTCCCAGCCGTGTCACCTAAAAACAGAAATGTTTTATCCGAGGTACTACCACTTGCGAGGAACTCAAATCCTCCAAGAGTATACTTCTTGTCATGAAAAGGTGCTTCTCATTTAGCCGTTCGGACTCGGCAAAAAACTGTAGGCCCCTCCATTCCTGTTAACAACACGCACACAGAAATGGTTGAGAGTTTTAAGTCACTAGGCCCTGGTTCTCCACGAGCTGTTGCGCCACCCAATTTATTTTGTATTACATAATTGAAGCGACGCAAGATTTTACGCATTTTAAGTGTTGTGTTACCGATTGCAGTTTATTACATTACCCCTAAAATCGCTTGGGACTCTATTGATTGAATTCACTTCATACAAATGAAAGAAAGTATCTTCCCTATTAGATTACTCTAGAAAGCTTCCTCATTTCTTTTTTTTTAATTTAATGTTCCTTTCTATTTTTTCAGTTATCGATGCTTGCGTGAAATTATTGGAGAAAATGAATTTCCCCGAGTCAACAGGAAAATTTGTTTACACGCCGACAGTTGCAAAAGACAACAAAACTGCTGCCTCAAATTCAGTTTTACAGAAAATAACAAATGTTAGCTATAATTTTCAGTCTATCGGTCCTAAACAAAACCTCCAAGACTGGGGATTAAAGGCAATACCCAATGCAAATGCTGAAATTGCAAAGAATATTTCTATGAGTGCAAATAAATATTTTAATAAAATCTCAGAAAATGCAAATACAACTGCGAGAAAGTTAATAAAAGAAGAAGCTGCCAAAGCGGACAAAAATCAGAAGCAAGAAGAAATGGAAGTTGAGTTAACGATGTCGTCATATTTCAAAAACTCTATGACTCAAACAGACGCGCTAGTTTGTCGGGAATGTGTAGCTAGAAAACGCAAAGTAGGACATGAGATAGCAGTGCAAGCTACTGCCTTTACAGGTAGTATTGGAACCCAAACCGATCCTGAGGTTCGTTTCAACGAACAATTAACAGAGGGGTTGAGGGATAATCAATTGAAGGCTTTGTATGAATTTTCTTTGTTAATTCGAGAGCCGCCAAAGAACACGTCGGTGGAGCTTTTAAGATTGCGAGAACAACTTATGAACATGTACAATTTGTCCCAACGACAACACAAGGGTATTGTGCCATTTATAGATGCTTCCAGCACTCATCTTGCAACAGTTCAAAATTCAGTAAGAGATCCGAGATTCGATAATCGTTCAATGTCCGATCCAAGAAGATTCGCTGGAAATCAAATGATACATCAGCCTCCAGTACAGACCGAAATATTTGCACATGTCGGAACACAAAATCAAATGGCACATCAGCCTCCAGTACAGACACCTCGACAAAACATTCCTAACTATTCTCAACATGGGATGCAGATACAAAATCAACAAATTCCTACTGCTCAGTTCCCTGGGCAAATTAGATATGATCAAGGATATGTAGCAGGTAGACCTCAAGAGCGCCCAATGCAGATTCCAACCTTGCAACGACCAGGTAACGCTGCGCAATATCCTGATCAACGCGAGCTGGCAGCGCAAGAATTCCCACAGCAAGATGGAAGAAAAAACTATGGCCGTGGCGGGCTGCGACGGTGAAAAAATGATTTTTTTTACCACTCAGAGACTACTTTTTTTTTAATTCGAAAAGTTGATTAGTTTTTAATTGTTTGGAAAAAAAATATGTTTTTGAAATAATAAACCAATCAAATTGGCAAAACTTGTTTAAAATACTGCTAGTTCTTTAACATAAAATGCAATTCACGGTAGTGGTTTTTAATGTAAGATCATTTACATATATTTCTTCCGCAGGAGTTCTTACAGGGGCTCAATTCTGACGAGTTAATTTTGAAATATCGTAAAATCGAATCACTCGTCCACTCGTTTGCGGAAACATCTGCTAATAACGCCTAAACAGGTCGTGTTGTGAGATGTCTTGTTGAAACCACCATGTCTTTCAAAGCCAATTCTAGATTTTAGGCTAAAAATGACTTAACATTTTTGTTTGTAGCGGCCGTTTTCGAAAACATCATCTGCGTCATAAATGCATTTGTAGAATGTTCGTAAATATCAAATGCGTTTGCGAGTAAATTAAATGAAATTAATCAAACCGATTTTGTGCAAGCAGGGCGATTACATATGACGATTGCAATCTGCGTCAAAAAATGACGACGTTTTCAAAAACGGCCAATGAGAATTGACGTTGACTGTAACGACTTTTTCATTTTCGAAGAAGAATAGATCAATGACAAAACCATACAAAATTGCACACAATACAGTATGCAGTGAAGTTTTGTCGATGCAATGGTCTTGCGACGGTTTGTCACTTCCCCATTATCCAACAATTTTGATTTTTAACATATCCACTGAGTGCAAAATGATGATTTGATTTAAATGACCCTTTACTTGAAATTCATAAGGAGGGTCTAAATGGCAAAATATTTCAAAATTGGAGTTTTTTCTAATAATATTAATAATTCTAGAATATGTGCTAGATTCGAAAATGGGGAAGGCATACGGAAATCATCAAACTATGTATATTCAGCCTTATTGTGAGTTTCACCCGGAAAATATTTCACCTTGAAAAATGTTTGTTCCCCTTGAATTCTAAAAGCTATTATGAGTTTCGCCCGAACTTCAATTGGCCTAAAAAAACAGAAACTTGCGCAAAAAGCACCAGTACCCTTTGTTTATCTTTCGTTCGCCGTTAAAAAATAAGTGACTATCTAAACTCTTACGATACATTTCTCCCGAAATGAGTACTCACAAAAAAGGGAAATTTTCATTTTTCGGGTGAAACTCACAATAAGGCTAATGATATCGTCACCTGACTGCAAGAACCATGTTAGTGCATTTTTTAATTTTAAAATTTCTGCAAAAACGGTTACATTATGAGTAGTTTGCTAGGCTTTTCTTACAAAACAATCAACCTTATTACGATAGTTGTTAAAACAACTACCGTAAAAGTGGTGAGAATAGTGAAGAGCGGAGAGAACGCTTAACTTTTAGTTTCATTCAAACACCAACTGTCGTTTCTACCAGCCTTGTCGTTTTTCTGGCGTTTCAGTAAAACAACTACCGTAATAAGGGTGAATGCCAATTTAGCAAAGAGTAAGATATTTGTGAAACGGCGGTAAGAAAGAAAAAACTAAAAATATTCATTATTCTGAGGTATCCAGGGGCATTAGAAAGTTGCTACCTTCAAAATAAAATAAATTGCACGACTGGATCGCACGTACTTGCTCTTATGTTCAAGTTGTGTGGAACTTAAGAACTTTAAAAAATATTCAAGTAATTACAGAAAAAGTATAAAAAAGCATTTAAATCGTTCTTTTAATTGTTTAAACAGCCTGATAAATAACTTAGAGCGCCAAAAAAAGTATGCCAATTTTGAGTATATATTAATATACATTTAAAACTGAAATTTCAAAACAATTCATCAACCCGTTTTTGAAATATTGAATTTTCAAAAAAAAATTTTGAATCTTTTTTTAAAAATCCAAAATTTATTTTTTCAAAAATTTTGGTATGCAGTATTATGTATATTTTAACAAAGCTTTTGTGCAAAAAAATTCATTGAAATCGGATGAGCGGTTATTGAGAAAATCAAAAAAACCGTTATATGACAGGTACCGTTAATAAATGTGTTTGGTGATTTTTTTTCTTACTTAAAGGTATATCATATCTACAGTAATACACTGTTTTTTTTTGTCAAAATCGTTGGAGCCGTTTTTGAGATAAATAAGCTTTTCCTTAACGGTTGTATGGCAAGTACCGTTATTTTTTGAGCTAAAAAAAAAATTTCAATTTCCCCTCTGGAGAGTTACAAAAAAACCTTAAGTTTAAAATTTGAAGAAAATCGCTTCAGTGGTTTAGGCTGTAGGTTGAGGTACGGACAGACAGACAGACAGACAGACAGACAGACAGAATTGTGCCACCCGCTTTTTTCGTGTTCTCTATCATCGTAATGTCATGTTTGATTGTTATCTCGAAATTTTTTTTTTGCACGAATCCAAAACTTCCCCTATAGTACCTATATCGCAAGTAAAAAAAATCATGTTACCTAGTTTTTGCAATCAGGGGACGATATGATTACTCCTTTACGGAATTCAAAATGTGTACAAGAATGTTTTTATTGAACAAGAAATAGTGTTGAACGCTCTTATAGTGTATTTAAAAGAAGATTTATTAGCCATAGCAAATTAATTACAATTCAAAGCACCACTGTGCCAGCAGCTGTGTTGCGCAATATAAACAAGAAATTCAAAACAACAAATATCGATTCATTCATTTTATAGCTTTTTTTTAACATAGTATCTAAAATGAGCGATTTCTTTTGAAGATGCTCTTTATTCATGTCTTCCAACACTTTTTGTTGTATTCTTACTAGTTTGCATTTTTCTTTTGCTAGCTCTTGCTACTTGTAACAGTCCTTCTTAATATTTTTCTTTATGTTTCCCCTGGGTCCGTATCGGATAAGACTACTGATCGCTCCATTAAACGATTGTCGTTTTGTATGTATAATTCCGTTTATTGTATCATATACTTGAACATCGACATACATAACTCTCTATATTCTATCGATACTTTCACAAACAATCTCCTAGTGAAAAATTCCACCGATAACACTTGTCATCCATCAGTTTACCCTTGAGCCTAATTTCCGGCGTACTGTTAATTACAGGGGCCAAACTATGTTATTCGATTCTGTAATAAAAATGTTCGAATTCGCAAAATCGGAACCATGTAATTCTTTAAGAACGTTTTAATATACGATATTCGAGCAGCTCTAGTAGTGCCAACTAAACTTTCGCATAATCAGGGAACTACCTATCTCGAAAGTAAATGTCAAAACAGTTCGAAATCGCAAATTATCATTCGACATCAAATGTGTTTGCGAATAGATTATGTCGAGAAGTTCTTTTTTTTCAGAATGTAAGTAAAAAGATGTTAAAAATTAATATTTTTCTGAATATTTCTTAAATATAGTAATATATAATTATGTAAATGTTTTCGATGATTCGAAAAGTGCAAATACGAAAGCATCCCAGTTCGAGATACTCTTGCAATATATGAGCAAGCATCCAGATTTGTCCAAGGGATATCTAAGAACACCCGAAGCGAGACAAAAATCTAAGCATTTCTGGACTAATTAGTCAAAGGACTTGAATGCTGAAGGTCCACCGCAACGCGAATTCGGCACAGAAGTTTGCAATCGTCGAATGCTCAGCTCGCTTGAAATGTTATCTATCAAATAGATAAAGGCTTCTTTTTAGAGCCTGGAGCTTTTTCAAAGCTGAAACTGGAACACTTATCCTTACAAATCCTTTAATATTTTTTTCCCACAAACCTTCTATCACTTTCCTCCAATATTTTGGACGAATTCTCCCTGCGTTTAATTTGATCTTCTCTTTCTTCATTTTCGATGGACCAAAACCAAATTGCCACTGGGTCCATTTTTTTTACTTTTTTATTAGGAATTTAAAAACTTTCTTCAAATCGCTAGGATTTTTTTTTCTTTTTTCAAATTATCTGACAACTTAAATCGATACTCGTTCGAAAGTCGAAAATTTTAAGTAAAAAAGTTGGCATAACTTACATTCGATTCTAATTTAATACGTAGTACCAACTGAAAGTAGAATCGGAAATAGGTTTCGAGTAGAATTGAAAGTAGAATCGAATTACATAGTTGGCCCAGCAGGAATTCCTTCTTTAGCGACACTAAACATGCTAAGGGTGTTCATGAAACCTGGAAGGCGCGCCATCATCTATGGGTTTCCATGTCTTCCAAAGCTGGTTCAAAGGTCTCTACTAGGTTCTGTTTCGGCAACATCTATATTTTAAGTATTAACAGCTATATTATTCACTCCAGGTGTAAGTAAGGTTTAAGTGAATTTTAAACCTGTCCTATTAACTCGCATTTTTTAAACTTTTCAATTTTAACTTTTGTTCATAATATTCACTCAAAACGCGCATTAAACTCGGTGGATTTAAAATACATTACAACCGGATGTAAAATTGTTTAAACTTGACTATACACCGATTTTAAACATACGGAATGTCAATAATTTGATATTTGCCAGCATGTGTTTCCTGTTTGTTGTTGTATATCAAATTTTATCGTTCAAAATTTGAAAATCCTGATTTGGCGTTTGAAAAACAAATCAAAACAGTGAAATTGTCTATTAATTTATGTCAATTAATAAATTGATACAAAAATAATGTCGAATCGCAAAATAAAAGGTGGTGGTTATGGAAGCAATAACACCGAGCGGGAAAATGATAAAAAAAGAGGAAAACGGTTTTCCCAAACCGAAAATATTAAATATTTAATCATCGAAATGCATCTTCTGACGACGAAGACATCACCATTTCATTTATAAGGCCTTATTTTCTTGCTTTTATTTTATTTTATCTTTAATAATGTATTTGCGTAAAAACTTCAAATATGACTTTGCTTGGCTAAAATGAGTGAATGTGCTGAAAATCTAGTTTATACCCGGGTTAAACTACTTTAACAGCTCCCTGGAGGGCAGTTAAATTGAATCGGGTTACACGTGACAAAGTTTAATAAATGGGGTTTATTACCAAGTTTAAAGAGTGAATATTATGCGCTTGGGTTGAACTTTTGAGACTTAACTCACTTTTAACCAAGGCGTACATTTAAAACCGGATTAATTGAGTGAATAATATGGCTGTAAGTAACGCTTTAAATAAACTTTTTGTTTATCACTTTAACTTTTTGGAATTCTAATGTTGCTTTCTAAACCGATGGCTAACCCGATCCCCATATATGTCGAAAATGATTTGTTACTATATTAATTGTCTTTAATTTCTTGCGGACTACCACCATCTTCATAAATTTTCGCAGTTTTGTTTTGATTTTTTTAAAATAATTTTTGTACCTTGACAAAGTACTTCCGAATAACGATTTTACGAGCCATTTTTTGAATTAAATTCTTTTTCAATTGATGCAACTTCTTTTCATTGTCCAAGCCGTAAGTTCGGCTTTTTATTTCAATACTTGTGTGCTTTATAACAAAAGCCATTGACAAATACACGTCTACGTTGGAAAAAAAGTGGAACTGTTTTGTAAACATTTATTTTCATTTTGTTATAACTTTTTTCCTTAATTCGTTCCAGAAATTCATCATAAAAACACCTGAAAGTTACTGCTTGAATTTGAATATAAAAACTGCAAGGCTGTTGTGTTCACACAATCTTATTAAATTTCGCTTAATTTATTTGACAATTTGTGAAACCGAAAAAGTTTAACTTGACAACTTTTTTTCTTAAATTTTATGGCTTGAAAGTTGAGATAAATTAAACGTTTAGTAATTTATTAATCAATCAGGAAAAATCACAGCTTTCTATCGTCTATATTTTTAACACTTTTAATTGATATAACAAGAAATTTGTGTTTGCTTGTTACAGCATCTTTGAATGAACCATTTTAAACATCACCATTTCATTTATAAGGCCTTATTTTCTTGCTTTTATTTTATTTTATCTTTAATAATGTATTTGCGTAAAAACTTCAAATATGACTTTGCTTGGCTAAAATGAGTGAATGTGCTGAAAATCTAGTTTATACCCGGGTTAAACTACTTTAACAGCTCCCTGGAGGGCAGTTAAATTGAATCGGGTTACACGTGACAAAGTTTAATAAATGGGGTTTATTACCAAGTTTAAAGAGTGAATATTATGCGCTTGGGTTGAACTTTTGAGACTTAACTCACTTTTAACCAAGGCGTACATTTAAAACCGGATTAATTGAGTGAATAATATGGCTGTAAGTAACGCTTTAAATAAACTTTTTGTTTATCACTTTAACTTTTTGGAATTCTAATGTTGCTTTCTAAACCGATGGCTAACCCGATCCCCATATATGTCGAAAATGATTTGTTACTATATTAATTGTCTTTAATTTCTTGCGGACTACCACCATCTTCATAAATTTTCGCAGTTTTGTTTTGATTTTTTTAAAATAATTTTTGTACCTTGACAAAGTACTTCCGAATAACGATTTTACGAGCCATTTTTTGAATTAAATTCTTTTTCAATTGATGCAACTTCTTTTCATTGTCCAAGCCGTAAGTTCGGCTTTTTATTTCAATACTTGTGTGCTTTATAACAAAAGCCATTGACAAATACACGTCTACGTTGGAAAAAAAGTGGAACTGTTTTGTAAACATTTATTTTCATTTTGTTATAACTTTTTTCCTTAATTCGTTCCAGAAATTCATCATAAAAACACCTGAAAGTTACTGCTTGAATTTGAATATAAAAACTGCAAGGCTGTTGTGTTCACACAATCTTATTAAATTTCGCTTAATTTATTTGACAATTTGTGAAACCGAAAAAGTTTAACTTGACAACTTTTTTTCTTAAATTTTATGGCTTGAAAGTTGAGATAAATTAAACGTTTAGTAATTTATTAATCAATCAGGAAAAATCACAGCTTTCTATCGTCTATATTTTTAACACTTTTAATTGATATAACAAGAAATTTGTGTTTGCTTGTTACAGCATCTTTGAATGAACCATTTAAGAATATTTGACGGGTGCTACAAAATATCAAGAGCTTTTATCTTTAATTTATTTAATTAATATAAGTCTCAATTTATTTATTGAAAAACATTTTGTATTAAGTTGGAAACATGGCAGTTTTTTTTACAAACCCAAAACAACTTTGAAGGGCCATTCCAAGGGTCCAAGATCTTTTAAAAATTATTCTCCACTACTTATTTTTTACTGTTTTTTTTGTTTTATTAATTTTAAGGTAAACTTCATCTTGCAATTTCAATTTTTCTTTTAAAAAAAGCATCAATACAATCAACATAATGAAACTTCACGTAAAGATTTACAAATACATGTATGTTTATTTTGAATTAAACTTTTTTATATGTGTACGAAAAATTCACAGATAATGTTTCAATCGGAACGAAAAACTAAATTGAAAAGAAAAAACAGATAACATTCATCCAATTGTGTAAAAAAAAATATAATAAAATCAAAATCATTAAAAAAATATCTACGTACTGATTAATACTAGAATAGTTTAATATATGTATGTTCGTTAATGTTTCGAATATAAGTTAATACGTTATAAATATGTATGTGAGAATTACCGCCCGAGCATCCGATTCAAAGTCAATTTGGGACGTATACCGAAGAGAATGTTTTGAATAAAAAAAAAAGAGAACGGAAACGAAATAGGAAATAGTAATACCCCTGACTTTAGCTGCTTTCAAATTCGATGCCGTTCTTCTTCTAAGGAAATAATTTTGTGGAAGTTTATTGGTCCATTGCCTCCTGACTGGTGTCATCTACTTCCATGCCAGCTGGTTCGTCTTTTGTTGGCTCTATGGCGTCCGTTGCCATTTCAGCACTATCTCCCATAACAACCTCTTCGACAGTGGCGGCAGCTTCGACAACAATTGCTGGGACAACGGGCTCAGCTTCGGCAATGGATTCGGGATTTTCTTCCATGGGCTGGTCAGCGGTGATAACTGGCTCCTCCTCTGCCGGGATGACAGTTGAAGTTGCTTCTGCGGGTGTGGTCACCGTCGTTGGTGTGGCAACCTCCGGTTTTGTTTCCGTAGATGTGGCAGTTGCTGGCGAGTCATCTGTAGGTGGAATAACAGCTGTTGTATCAACAATGGTAGGTGTAACAGTTTCTGCCACGTCAACTTCTGGTTTTTCGACTGCTGGTTTTTCTACCGCTGGTTTTTCTGCTGCCGCTTTCTCAACATCCGCTTTTTCAACATCCGCTTTTTCAACATCCGCTTTTTCAACTACCACTTTTTCAACTGCTGCTTTTTCAACTATCGCTTTTTCAACTGAAACTTTTTCGACAGCTGATTTTTCGGCTGCCGCTTCATCGACTGCTGATTTTTCGACTGCCGCTTTTTCGACTGCCGGTGTTACGTCAGTTGGTGTTGCTTCAACTGATGGTGCTTCAACTACTTTTTCTGCTGTCGGTTCGGCAACGGCAGGTGCTTCAGCTGTTGGTGTCTCCACTAGTGGTGAATCAGCTACTTTAGGCTTTTCAGTCTCCATCTCTGTTACCTCTGTGGATTTAACTTCATCTTCTTTTGCGACGGATTCGTTTTGTCGAGATTCTGTTTCAGCTTGAGCCTGTGAGGCAGTATCGACTTCCTTCAACGTTGAGTTATCAGCAATTGGTGCCTTAGTTTCTTCAGATGGTTTTGATTTGTCTTCAGAGGCATCCATTGCTTCATCAACCAGCTTCACCTCGTCAACCTTGGTTTTTTCTTGTGTGGCTGGTGTGGGCACAACTTCAGGCTCAACCTCTTTTTCAACAGCAGCGATAGTGATTGGAGTTTCGGCAGTTTCTTCAATCTTATCTTTCACAATATCTTCAGTTTTCTTTTCGCTAACCGAAGCTACGGTTTCTTCTTCTACAGCCATTTCAGATTGCTTGTCGTTAGTTGTTTCAGTAGTAGTGATGTTGTTAGTTTCAGTCTTAAGCTCGCTTGGTTTTACTTCGCCGTTCTGTACCTCTTCGCCTTTAGTATTCTCCTTTTCTGTCAGCTCTTTTGTTTTTTTAATAATTTGCTCTTGAGAGCAGTCTTCTTTTTTCTCAGCAGTTTCTTTGTCAACTTTCTTAATATTTATGTCATTGCTGTCAACGGTTTCTACAGCGGTTTCAGTTTTTTCAGATTTGTCTTGTGTCACTTGAAGAGTTGAAGCGGGAATGGGGATAACATCTTTCTCTTCGGGTTTCTTCTCAGACTCTTTCAGATCAGACTTAACTTCATCCTTAGTTTCGTTAATTGGGGCTGAAGCTGGTAAGTCTTCCTCCATTTTTTCGGGTTCGGCGTCTTTATTGTCTTTCTTGATTGATTCTACCACATTTTCAACTGCGGCTGGTTTATCTTCAGAAGCAGGCTCTTCGTTTTGTTTTTTCTCAGTTGTATCGGTTGTTTCCTCTGCCATAGTAACTTCAACAGAAGGAATTGTGGGTTCGGATTTGTTGCTGGTGATACTTTTTGTGGCTGCTTCGGTTTCGGCATCGTTATTCTCATCGAGGTCCAACTTTGCTTTTTTGGGATTTGGCAGGATATCATCATCAGCTTTGTGGATGAGGTTGGACGAGGGTGGTGCAGGTGTTGTTTCGGATGGTGTCGCATTACTTGGGGCATCGGCAGCGTTGAAAATAGTTTCGTTTTCCATTTCAATGTCTACATTGACATCCAACGAAACATCACCGTTAACTACCGAATCAAGAGAATCGCCATTTTCGCTTTCAGTTTGCTTACGGCCGGGTTCAATGGTGCTCACTACTAAACGGAAAAAAAAGAGTAGAAAACAAATGGATCATGGATTTAGTATTGTTTGTTTTGAATACTTAACACATTTACTAGAATTAGTTCAATATTTTTAACGTCTGCGACGACTGATAAATAGAAAAAAAAGAATATTATAAAGCAGAAATAACAGTTCTTCCCAAAAATAAGCACAATACAAAACAAAAGCTTAGGTTTTTGCATAAAATCTATGATCGTGACAACGTCGGCTTTCTGACAAAACCCCGTAAGTCCAAATTGAAAAATTGCTTAGTAAACACAAAAAACCATTCAAAATATAATAAAATAGAATTCCATGAACCTTAAAAGTCTCATAAAGCCGAAAAAAAACATGAGACATTGGTATTTGAATTCAGTGATATTTTTTGATCTGAAATACATTAAAATGTCATTTAAGGTCTTCCGATGTTCGTAAGAAAGCCGACGATATTTAAAAAAAATTGAAGTTAGTAAACCAGAGAACATTATCTTATAAGAAGGGATCATAAAAAACGAAGGGTATGTCTGTACATAATATTCTAAGAGCCAACGATGCAAAAAGTCTTGTCATTTGCGTAACGTTGCAACTCATATCAACAATAGCCTTTGAGGTGTTGAACCATTAATCGTTTGTCTGTCTTTATAAACACGTGTCGAACAGGTGTAAAATTTGAGCTTGCAGTTTTGAGCAATTGTTGTCTCTGTAGTTAGTCCCTACGAAGATAGAGAGCAGCGAAGTTTCTAACGCTTTGCACACAAAATGAAAACTTGGTATGAGGACCACTGCTCTTCACTGATGAGTCCACATTTTGAGTCACGCCAGGCGAGGAAAAGTTAATTGACAATCAGATGACTAACATCGTTTAATGAGTTGCTTATAGTGGAGGTTCTATAATCGGCTGGGATGGTTTATGTTTTGGAAGTCCGCACGAAGTTCCATTTGTTTGAAAATGGTATTTTGACAGTAGAGCGGTATGTTAGTGATGTTTTGAAGAAGTTGTTGTGCCATTTGCCTCAAGTACCGATATTCTAATGCAAGATAACGCTCGCTCGTATCTTGGAGAGACCCAACTGAGTACCCTAGACTGCTTTCCTGATCTGATTCTCATTGAGCATGTGCGGGACATGCTTGGCAGAAAATTAAAAAAGAAAATTCCACAACCATCAACTTTAGAGGAACTAAAAAGTGCTTTGCTTGAAGTATGACATATCAGAGGTATGCCAAGGAGACATATTTCTGTTCTGAGAGCTAGAGGAGGGAATATCAGGTACTAACTCATCCTCATCTTCACTGAGCTTTCCAGGTACATATGTACATATACTTAAAAAAAATTTAAATCAACGATTTTTGATTTGAACGGTACACAATTCGAAGAAAATGCTAATTTTGGCTGGAAAATGTAATAGAAAAGGAGGTATTTTTTGTAAATCTACCGTTAATTCACGTGTTTAGTTTACCAAAAAGGAGGTGTTCATGATTCTATATTCAAGTCCTAGAGCAAAACTAGAGACAAGAAACGACAAATTTCACCGGGTTTTGATATAAAAAAAAGTCATGATCTTCTTTTCTTTTAATTGGTTTCTTACGATTTTATTTTGAGGAAGGAGTCACAGAAAAGTATCATACTTAATAGTAGGGGAGCCCACTAAGGGATTTTGGGATTTACTCGAACGCCTAGGGCAGGTTGTCAGATTTGTAAAAAAAAATCGATAGCTCGAAATACTCGAGCGCGTCAGATTAAGATAGGGTAGGTAAATTACATGCTGAAAAGGGTGTAGTTCAATAATCTGACGATTTCAGCGTGATCTAAGGTAATGGGAGGGTTGCAAACTTGCAAAAAAAAATCGTCACCTGGACATTCTCGAGCGCGGTTGAATTTTTGTTATTGTAAAGTAAATAATTCTAGGATAACGGGAAAAGTATAATCTGCCGTTTTTCTCGCCCCGTTTAGGAGGTAGAGGCGATTTTCAAAAAAACGACTTAAATGGAAAAACAAATGTTAAAAAATAACGAAAAAACTTCAAATGTAAAACAAATACTTTTTAAAGGCCAAAAATCTGTTCTTTAATCCTACATTTAAAATTAATTATTTGTGTCAATAGTTTTCAAAATATTTGCATTTAAGCTCAAAATTTTGATTAAAAAAATGCAAACAAAGATATTTGGATCAATTGTTCTCAAAATTGTGAAATGAAAAACTAAATTTTCTTTTTGTGGTCAATGCTCAGATTAATTTTGAATCGAACACAAAAAACCGGAAGCTTTCATTTTAAATGTAGGATTAAAGAACAGATTTTTGGCTTTTAAAACCGTTATTGTTTTGCATTTTAAGTTTTGTTGTTGATTTTAAATATTTATTTTTCCATGTCTTTTTTTTTCGAAAATCACCTCTACCTCCTAAATGGGGTGACATAGACCCCCCCTCCCATAGTAAAAAATGCTTGTATATATTTTTGGCGCCTAAGTTATGATACTCTCCCCAGTGATTTAAAAAAAAATCCTGAATACAAATTTTTCTTCTTTTCAGATAATTGTCAGATTAAGGTTCAGCACATGTAGGACATCAAGTTGAACCATATTCATATATCAAAATCTGACGCGCTCGAGTATTTCAAAATGGCGATTTTTTTTTTGCAATTTTCAAGGAGCTGCCGCAAGCTTGCGTCACATCCGAATCGTCAGTCTTTTGAATGTGAGCATCCTTGGGGGTCACTTAACATCGCCTCTTAAAATCTGACGCGCTCGAGTAAATCCATTTGTTTTTCAATTTCAACACTCCCATGCAGCCACCCCCACCACGCAAACCGGCAGATTAACATACCACCGTTATTAGAAAGACCCAGGCTATATACACTATCAATATCTGACGCGCTCGAATATGTCCATGTGACTGTTTTTTTTAACATTTTTGAACACCTGTAGATGCTCCCCCCACCGATGAAACGGTATACTTTAGGGGCCGGTTATAGCGATCAGTAAAACACATCAGTAAAAAGTT
Organism: Dasysyrphus tricinctus; assembly: GCA_963921185.1. Lineage (NCBI taxonomy): Eukaryota > Metazoa > Arthropoda > Insecta > Diptera > Syrphidae > Dasysyrphus > Dasysyrphus tricinctus. Next base: position 113,728,099 of record OY992532.1, read on the forward strand.
GTAAGGGGCTGGTTATAGCGATCATTAAAACACATCAGTAAAAAGTTGAAATGAAAGGAATTCGGAATTTTTTCCTAATGGGTGATTATAGCGAACAGTAAAATTGTGTCAGTAAAACTCATGTCTTCTTCTTCTTTCTATTTTTAAGGGATGTCAATGCATCAGTAATTAATTTTCGTATGTACTGAAACAGTACAAAATTGGAACACAAACAGGCGGAACGAATTGTTTCATTTTGAGTGACAAGACAATCAGCGGATACGTAAAATGAGTTTTCGTCAGTAAAATCAAATAAATGGTTTTTCTCAAAAAACATAATTCCGAATCACAGTACACAAATCTAAGGTATTATACTGCGCAGGTTGTCAGTCGAAAATAAAAAATGGTTGTGAGAGTAGGAAGAAAACACACGTAAAAACAACAACAAATTAAAATTGAAATTGTCAGAAATAAAAATGGCTGGGAGCGTGATGACTTAAATACACGTAAAAACAACAACAAATACTGACATTTCACACAAATTTTGATATATGCGCAGAAGAAACAAAAATCAAAACTCTAATGATATTACCTTTAATATGTGTACTGTGATTCCGAATCAAGTTTTTCTCTAAAACAAAATTATTTGTTACATTCGTCATCGATTTGCATATAGTTTTTGTTTCAAAAAGCATTTAAACATATTAAATATTGCAAAAGAAAATTTTAACTGATACATTTTACTGATCGCTATAACTGGCCCCTTACTAACATTTTTTTCTCTCTATCATCAAATCTTCAAAATCCATTAGGTCCCAACGACGCTCGAGTAAATCCACATTTAGCATCGTGGGCTCCCCTACTATAAGCAAAAGAAATATTCAACAGATATTCATTTTTGCCCTCTTCCATCGTGTAAATTGAAATAACGCCTTATGGTCGGATAAAATGAAGATAAGTGGGTATGACCCCGATGGAAAAATTAATTTCAAAAGACCAAAGTAGAACTCAGTATTCAATCCAATCGCTACACGAAAAAGACTGTTAAACCTAGTGAAGGCAATATAATGATTTGGGAGTACTTTTCAGCATCTATTGTTTGGCCAATTTATTGGATAAGCGACAAAATAATATATAATATACAAAAAAACAGTTTTGTTTCTTAAATTTGACTGGATTTTTGCATATACAGGGAGTTTTTAATAAGATGCAACAAATGGCAAGAGAAGGTTGCACCGAAACAAGAAAAATGTCGTTATAAAGGGGCCCCAATGAAAAAAGACCGACACTCGTTGCGTTTTTAATTATGGCAGCTTGCAAGTAAGCAATAATTGTATGTCAACCGCAGTGCGTGGTGTTGCATTTTCACGAAACCTACGGCATAGTTCACACAGCAACGCACCGTAAGGTACAGCCATCAAATGTAAGCGAGTGTTGAAAAAGAGGTATACAAATTTTATTATATGTACTTGATTTCAAAACTTATTGGTTCATATAACTCAGGCAAAAGTAAAACCGCCTGTCTCAAAGAAACTTTGAAGTTTCCGGCATCTCTAATGTTATGGGGTGGATGTCTGGACGTGGTATGGGCAACTTACTCGAGAATCTTTCGGGCCGAAAGAAAGCCAAAAATTAGTTGACACTATACTATGACGTTTGAGAGTAATGATCAAAGCCAAAAGACACAACACAGTGGTGAAATCAAATAAAGATCCAGAGACCAACTATTTTGCGTCTTAAAAAAAGCATATTATTTTGTGTTGTTATATCACTCCATAGCATTATTCTAATTAAAGGTCTTTTCTTTTTTGCCCTTTTCTATTTCAAATAAATAAACCTTTATTAAAATAACTAAATATTGAGATTTTTGTTCGAAATAGTTAAAGGGTCAGCACATGTTTGTATCTTATCGTCGGTAGCCCAACTATTTACCGTTTGGGCTCGTATTGTAAGGCAAAGATCTGAGACATACTCATTCTTTTCCATGATTAATTAATTAAACTGTAAATTCAGTCTTATACTTTTTCTTTAATTTTTCAAACAATTAGGATTATAATTTAATACTAGCACAAAAAAAAAACAACAAATTAAGAGCCATTCACATGAGAGCGACCAACGAACGTCGAATAAACAAACGAAATGGGATTAAACACATTTATAAACAAAAATTCTTCGAAAAAACTAAACAAAATGGTAGATATTTAATTGACGTTACTGCTCAGTTACTAAAATTTGCATTTTAAAAGCTAAAATAAGATAAATTTGAGAAAAAAAATGGTCGTCGCGAATGGATTGTAATTCCCGAGAACCAATTTGATTTCTCAAATTTCTCTCATTTCAACAATTAAAATGCAAATTTTTCTACCTCAACATTAACTTTACTTATGTGGTTTTCCATTCAACCATTTCGGATTTGGTGGTCAGATCATAAGTTTTTAGTGGTAAATAGAACACAAAATGAGATTTGATTTGCTTTTGTAATTGTGTTAGTGACTATTTTTCTATTGATGAATTTGCCCAACAAACAACACCTTCTTATCGAAAGTAAACAACACTAATACAAACTAATACGTTCAGATCTATGTCAGTTTATTTTGGTGTGTGTGCAAATGAGTGTAAATCTTGCTAAAAATTAAGATTTGAAGAATCGACCTAAGGTCAAAAAAAAAACAACGATATTTTTGGTTGAATGGAAAGCAAAAGATGAACAAATCAGAAAAAAGTTGACTTTTTTGGTCGAAAGGAAAACCACATCAGATTTCTACCATTTTGTCTAGTTTTTTCAAAGAATTTTGGTTTATAAATGGGCTAAATCCAGTTTTGTTCGTTTATTCGTCGTTCGCTGTTCGCTCTCATGTCAATGGCCTTTTAGCTATTCGTTTTTTTATAACATTGAATTTACACATTAGCATTCAATCAGGCACTGCCCGAAATTAAAATTAATTTATTTTCAAACCACCAAAGAAATAATAACTACATATATAATTGTTTCAGTATATGTAAAAAAAATAAAAAAAGGTATTGTAATGAAGTTTCAATTTGGTAAAAACTGCTATCAAAGTTCGGATCACGGTGAAAAATCATTCATTACAAGTCTGGTTTGTAACGGAATATATGTTATCGTCTGCAAAAGGTTGTCATAATGGTAACAGCTAAATACCAATGTTCCCATCATCAACTTTGACGAATTTTGGAATGTTGAAGTAATAGTTTATCTGTCTGTACAAAATTTTCTTTTGTTATAATTTGTTTGGGGCATTGAACAAAACTTTGGAATAGATGTGAAAGTGAATAAAGTTACATAGTAAGATCCCAGAACTTCTGTCAAATTTTTGGAAACAGCTCATAATTAATTGAGAGTGGAAGCAAATATGGAAGTGAAATGGGATTATTTGCAGTTTAAATGAGAAAACTGGCAGGTTCAATCGTTCATTTTCGCTTTTGGGAATAACCCAAGGCAAGACGGCCGAAATTGAAGTATAGCTTCCATTATCCTTATACCTTTTCCACTTTAAGGTTGCAATTATGTGAAAAAAAAGCATTTTGTTTTTTTTTCATAAGCACGAAGGAGTTTGTGTGAGCTAATAGTTACCAAATAGTTTGCAAAGCAGTCCTTTGAATGGAATCCTCAGGGTGCACGGCGGGTTGGAGGACCAAGAACAACATGGAAATCAACTGTCTTAGCGGAAGCAGAATCCCAGAGAAAGACGTGGCCACAGCTAAAGTACCTTGCAGCAGACCGTGAAGGATGGAGACGTTTTGTTGACGCCCTTTGCCCCAGCCGGGATTACAGGACACGATGATTAATAGTTACCAAAATTGTAATTCGGAAATATTGTATTAAGACCTCAATAATTATATCTGTTGCTTCAGGTCAATTTCTAATAGGAAATACACCGCAGACAGTAATTGTTGCAAGGACTGTAAAAATCCCGAAAATACTAAAAACTTTTCGGCGTTTTTTTTTTTTTATTAGAATAGATTCCGAGTAAACTTTTAGCCTGAACTTCTAATGCTTTGAATTTTATGGATTCAAACTCAAAGTTCATATCCAAACAACACAAACTTTATGAAGGGTTCGAGAGAGATCAATATAAGATACCTTTAGCAGACCCGTGTGCACGCAGTTTATGCATCTTAACACACACACTTAAGCTGTAAGGTTACGTTTAGATATTTGTCCAGCTGATTTTGATTAGTAATTAAAATAACTGACATTTATCGAAACGTATTATTTTGAATTAGTAGGCGTGTTCAGGAAGATGAGATCTCGGAGGGCTCAGCAAATTTTATCACACAAAAAGTGAGCACGGGAATCCAAAAATTCTGCCCCACCATCTCCTTCTTTCCATTAAATAGGAATAAGATAAAGAAGAGAGAAGTCAAAATGAGTCACCTCAAGTGAAGCAGGTATAAACACCGTCAATAGTTCGAAAGATTTTGAAAGAAAACTTCAAAAAATAGCCAACCATTTTTAACTCGTATGAAAGGAGTCAAAACTAATTCTTATATCAAAAACCAACAAAAAGTAGCTTTCCAAATCGGCATAAGGAGAACTCATCAATAATGCACTTTAATGAAAGGAATCATCCATATCTTTTTTCTATTAATTTTAACCAAATGTGTCATTTACAGGGAGTGCGCTCAGGGCACACTCGTCACTTACAAAAGCAAAAGTGAACGACATAAAAAAAACAATTCGCAATTATGAGCGCGTCATATAATTTGCTTGCATTGCTTGGGTTTTCGTATGACAATTTTAGTGAATGAAAGTTTTACCTTAACATAACAATCAAAACTGAAATACAATTTAAGGTTTTTTTTTTCTTTAGTGGATGTTTTATTTTTTCCATATATCAACACTGCACCTATTTCCATATTTTTGATGAAAAACCTTCAAAGCTATCACTTTCTCTGGTCGTATTTTTTGTTTTAAATGCAATTCAATGCACCAATGCTGGGTTAATCCAGCCATTTGGTCATGTAAAGACACTTATTATCCCTCCGTAGTAGGTATTAGGCATCCCTCAAGCCGCTACGCAAAAACAAACTCTTGGACCACTTCCCTGGGGTGAATTCTTTTTCTACCAAGATTCCATTAAACCAAACATATAAATCACATCACACCCGATCGAGAGCATTAAATTGTTCGAAATACATATAATTAATTGAATAATGTTATTTATCGCACAAAAAATTAACAAAATTCCGAATTTTACTATAAACAAATCCAATGCAAATCTAATGAAATGAAGTTTCGACAGTTGTCACTTTTCTTTGGTGTATGTGCAAGTACGTGTAAATCTCTCTTGAAACCGGTATTGCAGAGATTTGATCCCTGACACACAGAAATCGAATTTTTTGGTTGAAAGGAAAGCGAAATCCTGTCAGGGATCAAATAAAGATCAAAGAAATCGATGTTTTTGGTCGAAAGGAAAGCCACATTATGTCGTTTTTCATTGAAATCTGAAAGATTTGATTTTAAAATCTAGAATTGCCGTCTTGAATGAAACATCTGGGAATACTTTTAAGTAGATTCAGTTAACACATATAGAATACATACACGCATACACATATAAATGTCGTATGGTGTCGGCAAAAATGCATGTATGTATGAATGTAGATCAAATCTCTCAAACTAGAAAGATCGCATCTTTCGCCTTCAGATCTCATCTTTTTTTTGCAAATTTGCAAAAAAACATGAAAAAATGGAAAAAGTGCAAATCTTTTCCCAAAAAGATCAAATCTTTTCAACAATGAACACCAACATTAGATTGCTGAGGGCTCTGAGATCTCATTTTCCTGAACTTACCTGGTATTTCACATCATTTGGCGTTTTTCTTTTTTGGCTCTGAGCAAAGCTCTGAGCAGAAGCTGAGCGACCAGAGCAGAGCTCCGAGCAGATTCCTCAGATTTAATTATGAAATACACTTGAGCACTGACCTGTCATTTCATAGGTGTTTTTGGTAAATTTCGTGAAATTTATTGCAATTTCTTACAAATGACGGGCGACTGTCCAGGGACTATCCAGAGAATCCATTTTAAATTATGTATCACTAAAAAAATAAGTGAAGTTGACTTCGCTCAGCGTTTCGCTCGATTCGCTCGGTCATTTAATCCTGAGCTAATTGAGCAAGCTCGGAGCTAGCTCCGATGGAAAAAAGAAAAACACTTTATAAGCTCTGATATGTCTGAGCTAATAAAGAAACATAGAATTTTTGTTTGACAGTTCCGTGATCTGCTCTGAGTTAAAAAACGCCAATTGTTTACTTGGGTTGGATAAATTCGTCAATTTACACAATTCAAAAAAGATCAAATCAATTTATTTAAGATTTGAAATCTGAATGAAAAACGACATTATAGACTAAGGAGCTGGCAGCAAATTTTGTGGGTGAACGCATAACCAAAATATGATTATGATTAGGGTTTGTAGGTGCATGCAACTTGATATCGAATACAAAAGTCTGGTTTTTGGCGCCCAAAGAGGGGACGAGAGATTGAAAATAGTACTTTTTCCATTTGTTGTGTCATGGGAACAACCACTTCAATTCATTTAAAACAAAAATGGGAAATGATGCTCTGTCATTTTCTCTAAGCCCAGAGACTTCATTTTTAACGATCCGATTGATATTACTCAAGATATAACCATTTTAGACCATCATATCGATATATGTATGTATTTGGATTTGAAAAAAAAAAAAATCAACAAAAGTCTCCAAAATAAGGCCGATAGGGTTCGCTTCAAAAGTGCATACCTAGAAATCTATTAATCGGATCATTCAAACGAAAGTTTGAGGACTAAGGAAAAATGACAGAACATCATTTCTCATTTTTAATGGGGGCTATCGTGGATAAAATTCCTTTTCGATGCCAATAAATTCCGAGAGAAACTCCAACCACAATTCACGTTCCCAGTTTTCAACGATGGGAAAAATTCCGTGGGAAATTTTATTCACGAAAGCCCCCAATAAATGAGTTGAACTAGCTGTACCCATGACACAACAAATGGGAAAACCGCTACGGGTGTCAAAAAAATCCTACCAGACTTTTGTATTCGATACCAAGATGCATGCACCTACAAACCCTCATGCTCATATTTTGGTTATGCGTTCACCCACAAATTTGCTACCGGCTCTTAGTCTATTAGTATAAATACTGAATTTCAGTTGCCATACATTTGGTGAAAGTGCACTTTCTTTACAAAGATAATTTTAGTTCTTCCGAAACACAACTTTCAAAAATTTTGTACTTCACAAGATTTTAGCGATTTTTAAAAAATTGAACGAGTACTAGTACATCTGGCCTTTCTATATTAGTATTGGAGCATTCCTACGAGTATCTGGAACGTCTCAGTACTTGACTGGATAGAGAAGGTAAGGAAGTTGCCCCAAAATACACAAAACCCATTGCATTGATATTTCATACCATCTGATTTGTGTTTTTTGAAATTGCTTTGCTCCCATTATTTGGCAATAAATGTGAGGGAACTATTTGGAAAAAATTATTTTTCATGCACCGGCAAAACTATATACATATATGTATATGTACATATATACATTCTAAATTATATACCCACGCATTCGTTGCAAAACTACAGATAAAGAAAATAACCATATAGCAGCCAGTTGCTAAAATTGATAACAAATGAAGTGCGTTAAAGATTCCATGCGACAACTTTTAAGCGTTTTATATTTAAATAGGTCAAAGAACTTCATACAGAGATCTTTCGCCATTTTCATCTTTCCTCTGTCGACTGAGATTCGTTGGTGCCTATATACATACAATATATAGAAAACAAAAATCAGTCGCAAAGGTGTTGCAGAGCACAGGAGACTCCAAATTTAAACTTCATGCACGTTTAAGAGTTGTGCGAAAAGCAATCAAAGGGCACGACATTGCTGGAGATTAGAGATTCACATAAAAAGAAAATGAAAAACCAGCAGCCAAGTAAGGCGAATAAAATAAAATTAAAAAAAGACGAAGAAACCGAAAACAAAATGGTTTGCTTTTGCATCTGAATACTGAACCTGAAGAAATTTCGCTTCAGCTGTTCATCACTACACTATACCATGTTCATGATAACATTTTGCTGTCCTCTTTTTTCTCAGCACAATACTATAAAGTTTAATGAGCGAAATATCACCTTAGCTCCTTCCTCCTTCATTTGGGCAAGGATAACTATGTTTTTAACTGTGCACTGTGTGCCTTTTTGCAAAATTTAATTATAGGAGTAGAATGGAAAGTGTACTTACCCAGAATGTTTTTCTCTAGAGCCCGCATAAACTTGTCGATGCGACTATACTGCTTGCGAGGTTCGGTCAAAAGCTCGCACAGTCTTTGAACGGTAAATGGAGCAGCGTTAAATAGCTCCAGACGCTCCAAAAGCGACGACTTCATACTTTCATAGTTGAAAGGATCCACATTGGGATACTGGGGGAGATCTGAAACAAAAAATTAAGAAATTTAATACAAAACTTAGAAAACCACCAGCAAGGATGAAAATCTGGAACGGTTTTTGCTCTTCTCTATCTCCATCCTGCCTTTCCTCTTTGTCTGGTGGCCGTCGGTCGTGCAACCCCTTTTTTCAAACCAACTCCGAGTTGTAGATATTTCGTGATGAAACAAGTTTTATGTACCCACCCGTCGTCGCTTCGCCGAAAATGGCCGGCCGGCTGCTGTTAATTTTTATTTAAACATGTCTGCAACGACTTCTGGGAACTGGATGGGGGAGAAATCTAAAAGAAAAAAAAAATCGCAACGAAAAAACTTACCATCTACTCGTGGTGATGTGTCGTGGAAATTCTTGATCACATTTAAGAGCTTCTCGCGGAAAAGATATTTTAAGCTGGACCACTTGAATACCGTATCACCGGTTTTCGCTACATAATGCATATAATCGTCGAGTTCTTTTGGAATTTCTTTTTGCTTTAGGCGAGTAAATCTCTCCAGGATTTGCATCACTTCTTCAGCATTTTCCATGTTAAGCATTTGTAATGGTCGTAAATAACACGAAACGAACAAGAAAATCCTATTTAGTACAAAGGAATAACTGAATTTTTCTTTTTTTGATATTCTGGGTGGTAGTGAAATTATTTTTTTTTTTTCGCAAAATCCCTCGATTCGGCCAAACTTGCAACAAACTCCAACCAAACGCAACGAAAAACTGCGAAAAAGACCGCTGCAGTTGAGCCGATTTTTCTTTCGGCGGCCGGTTGAACTACACAGCTGTTTTGCAAAAGGAATCAATTGGCGCTATAAGCGTTTAGAGGATATGGAATGTGAATAATGGAACGACTACATCTGTCCTTTTTTAAGCTTTGCACACAATACACACATGTGGGAAATTTATGTCGATTTCGATTGGATTTTCTGACTGTTCTACTCCTTTTTGATTCCAATAGAATAGCTGCGTTTTTTTCTATGTCCATATGGAGTTTGGCGAAAAAAACGACATCGGGACATTTCAACATTTGCCTTGGTCTGCCATTTTGCTCTGAACTATCTTACCAACAAACATTTGACATTTCTAAACAAGTTATCGATAACATAACGACAATGGTAGTCTGGCAATACCGTTTTATAGGGACAAAAGTTAACTCCAGTTAATTATCTGGACTTAACAAACTCTATATGGACATAGTTGTTGTTGTGTTTAATTTGTAAATTGTTTTGCTTTGTTGTCGTTTTCTTCACACAATTTTATTTGGACATGCAAAAAAACAGCTAATATGAAAACATCGTATTGTCAAATTTACACACACACTACTGAATGACGCCATATTATAAAATGGCTTCTTAAAACATTCATCACTTTTGACAAGTAGTGGGACGAAAAACTGTATCAGTCATATTTATTAGATTTTCTTAGAACACGCTTGGGCAGTTGTCCAGCTAGTCAATGCCTAAATAGTTTAGGCAACTTGTTATTTATAAACGCATTCCAACAATTGCCCAAATGTGACCTCATTTATTCACTGACATCCCTGTATTTGTTCATTTTTGAATGAATTATTAGGTCTGATCCTTTACTTTGGGTTTCTGTGATTTTTAGTCCAAACTTGTGTCAAAAAATTTTTTTATATGAACTTTGACATAAGTTTGGACTAAAATGAGCAGAAATGAACAGAAAATCACAGAAATTCAAAGTAAAGGATGAATTTTAGTACGCTTTTGGGCACGATCAAGTAGCTTTTCATTCATTTCAAAACTAGAAAATTAGAAAACCAGAAATGTTTACCCACCTTATTCATTAAACGTGTCTACTTTGAAATAAGATTTGGACAACCAATTTCAGTGGATAAGTTAGTCAATCGGTGCTAAGTATTTATAAATAACATTTTGGAGTTGGACAGGTGTCTAAAGTTAGACATCGCTTGGAATGGGTTTATAAATAGCACTGTATGTGTATGTGTGTGCTCCAAATCTACTCCTTCTTCAAATCGGGAACAGAAAAATACTCCGAAAACATTACTGCGAACAGCCAATCGAAGGCTTTTGGAGTAGATGGAGTGAAAATGGAGTAGAAAAGGCGTACTTCGAACGTCCAATCGAAAACGACATTATACTAGGTCAGAGCTATTCATAAAAAACGCTTATTCTACCTTTATTCCACAATTTTACTAAACCATGGAATAAGAGTTAAGCCACAGGTTAAAATTTCTCATTAAAAAAAAGTTTTTGTTCGTGGAATAGTAAAGTGACATTTACCGTACAAGGCATGTTAAGTATCTTGAAATTTGTACCAAGTTTCGGAAGCTTGGGTTTTTTTCCGTATGGGTTTTGACATTTTAAAATTTCAAGTTACCAAACACAAATAAGAATTTTCTTGTTTATGTCTATCTAAATTATTATTAAGTATTAGGGAAAATTAATTAAAAAGAGGAAATGAAGCGAGTGTTGGAGCACCAACGACAAATTAAGTTCATAAAAATTAACCAAACCATGTATAAATAACCTTTTGCTTTATATTCTTCAGAACCTAATAAAATCATTGTGCATAGAAACAAAATGTTATTGAAAATGTAAATCTTTTGATACCAACGCCAATAAAAAAAAGAGTTTGCTGCTTATTCCTTCACTAAACCATCTGTTTCGGTGGTATAGCATTGTTAACGTCACATAGCAGAAATTTTGTTTTATTAGTAACATTTTGCACTTAATCCATGGAATAAGGCTAACCTTTCGCTATTCCACGTTTTTTTTTCAGTCCCGATAATCAGTATGCGACGAAAATAAGGCACTAGAGACTCAAAAAATAACATAAAATACCCTCACTGCAATTTTAGCTGTGTTTATTGCTTTTGAATTTTCTAGAAAATTACTTGAAAATTACCTATATTTTTTTTTAAGGAGGGCTGGGTCATAATTCCACAAGAGTGAGTTTTTTCTATGTACACAGAAAATCGTGTACACATCGATTTTTGTGGTTCCACAAGAATGAGTTTAAAATTTTTGACAAATAACTTGTACGCTATCATTCAGATATATTCATACTTGTTTTGGACATGAATAGAGTGTGTACACGGAAAGTCATTCACGCTTGCGGAATTGGGCCCTGGGATTCAATTCTGAAAAGTGAGTTTTTACTGTATTGACCTTCTATATATGAACTACCAGGAGCCAACTTCACGGCTGTTCAATCTTTTACTATATGCCACTAGTGCTTTCGTTGAATAGGCGGTAGACAGGGTATAACTTTTGAGTGTTTGTTTTGTTTTTAGAAACAAAATATTTAAGTTATTAAAAAAGTGTTGAAAATAATAAAGGGCCAGTTTATTCAAAGCTGATCATCTTTAGTGACTATGTGCCACACGAGCAAGTACTTGCAAGTAAGTTGCAATGCATACACATTTGATTACTAACACAAACAAACCCAGGCAACTTGCTTATCAACTGGCATGCAAGTTTTCAAACCAGTAGCGAAGCAAGTTGAGAAGCAAGTTGGGAGACAAGCAAGTGGAACGCAAGTGGAAAGCAAGTGGGAGGCAAAGTGGAATGCAAATTACGAATTTGACAGGCAGTGTATGTAACCAACTTGCTTGCAAGTACTTGCTCGTGTGGCCTCAGGGTTAACCACATAATGTTCATTAATAAATTAATAGTTTGAGTTTTTAATCATGCAAATCATTTATCAGCAAATCTATTTTGATAAGCTCCATTTAACCAGAGACTCTAATAAACTTATTACAGATTTAACTCAATGTGAACAGACTGGCCCTCAAAACTTTACTGCCAGAAGATTTTCTCTTTGTTCTTCTCTGAATCATTACACCCTGACTCCACAGGGCATACAGATGTCCAACATCACAACCACAATCCAATCAACAATCATCAGATTTGTTCTCGCTAGGCAAATTATGTCATGTCGTTTCATTCCTCGCTCAACACTACTTCTATTTTTTGCAATAATACACGCCCTTTAGACACCAGTGCCTACGTTCTGTAATTCTCGCATCGAAAAACTGGTCGAGAAACGATGAAAATTGATTGATTTATCGATGCGAGAGTTACAGAACGTAGGTACAATGTCTGTTCACGTACTTCTCAAAACTACGAATTTCTACGAATTTTATTTTTTTTTGTATATGAGCTTTGAAAGAACTTTGGACTAAATTCGTAGAAATTCATAGTTTTGGGAGGTACGCGAACAGACATACAGATCTGCATTTTATTATCCCTCAAATAAGATCCGGATTAGATAAGCATAATAAAACAAACAGGATCCCAGTGCAACGAGAGTGTTATACCTATCTCTGTTTATCCTTTTGCTTCTGTATTTTTTTGCTACTCTATTCTCTATTTTCTCCCTATTTTTAACACAAAAAAGCCACCTACACGTCAGAGAAAAAAACTAATTTTTGCAAGAAAATGCCAAGGCTGTATTTGCCAATGGATTTGTAAATAGAAATCCAAAATCTAAGTTGGATTTCGTATTGTTTTTGTAATACATGTATTTTTGTATGCAAATCCAATCCAGGGGCCCAATTCCGCAAGGCTGAATGATTTTCTGTGTACACATTCTATTCACACCCAAAACATGTGTGAATAAATTTGACTGATTGTGCATTCGTTATCTGTCAAAAACTTAAATTTCACTCTTGCGGAATCGCAAAAATCGATGTGCACATGGTGGCCAAATGGTGGGGCTTTCAACACGTAAAATCGGGTTTTATACTTGCACTGAACCCCCTTACACATCAAAAGACAAAATCTTTGTCCAACCCAATTTGGGAGGTTATTGTAACATTTTAGTAGACATTTTGCGAAAATGTTAAAAGCTGCTTTATAAGATGATTGACAAACTTTCTTGGTTATTTTGTTAATACACAAGCATGGTGTTATACCATTTTGAAAAGTGCATTAAATATACAACTTTTTTAAGAAACTGGCCATTCATCTTCTCATATAATTTTAATTTATTAGAGGTGGTAAAACTTTTTTGAAAATAAATTTTTGCACTGAAAAAATATTTAAAAAAATTATATTAAGAAAAAAACCCTAACTACTACTTTTGGAAAAAACATCATAACATAGTAACCACTTGGAAAATATTTATTATATATTTTTTTCTGGAATGCTCATAAGACCTGCTATAACCAGTTGCTAGGTTATCCATTATTTACAGGACACACTGTATATTGTGAAACGCAATATGAAGTTGAGCTCATTTGAACTTTTAACTATACAAATATGAACATTCAATCTAAAGGCTTTTGTACATACAAATAATGCCGGTCAAACATGTGCCTTTTATAGTTGTTTGACAAACTCTGGAATTAAGTAGAAGGTTCTGGTCTCTGCTTCCAGAGCTTTCCGTTGGGGAAATTTCCCAATAATTTCCCTTCAAAAGGCTTTTATTTGACAGCTGGTGTATCTGCTATAATCCGGCAGATGGCTCTTCTTTCGTTTGATAGTTGCTATAATTATAGCTAAGGGGTATATTTGCACTGCGACCGTAAGCTCTATTGTGTCCGTTTGTTGGCTGTTGTAAGACGTTATAGCTGAAATGTGAAAGCCATTACAATATTTTGCTTCATAATTTCATTGCATTAAGCAGATTAAAAGCATGAAGAACTTATGGTTGATAACTGCTCTTCTGATCACTGCTCATCTGATCGCTGCCCATCTGATTACTCCTCCTCATCTGTACCTACGTTCTGTAACTCTCGCATCGATAAAATCAGTCGAGAAACGTTGAAAAACGGCACAAAACTCATGCATTTTGTTTCAATTTTCATCGTTTCTCGACCAGTTTTTTCGATGCGAGGGTTACAGAACGTAGGCACTGATCGTTATTGGCTATTGTAGTTTCATTCCTCGCGTTCCGATGTTTATTCGCTATTTTATCTAGTAGAAAAGGGTAGAAATAGAAAAAAGAATTAAATTAAGAATGATAAATTTCGTGTTCGTAGCAATGTTTTTTGTTTGTGAAAAGATTTTTTTTTATTTATTCATGTGACTGGGTGACGGACGTTCATCCACTGAGCAGTGAGAGCAGTTCTCGAAAGCAGAACAGAAATGGCTAGAAATAGTAAAAAGAATTAAATGAAGAATGATAAATTTCGTGTTCGTAGCAATGTTCTTTTTTTGTGAAAAGATTTTGTATTCATATGACTGGGTGACGGACGTTCATCACTGAGCAGTGAGAGCAGTATCCGCTACTGGCTATTGACAACTAGAAAAGTCAAAATGCGATACCTGGTGGTAAATAAAAACAACTGGATAACCATATTATGAACTGGCCGCCATAACAAATGCTTGTATTAACATTAAGGTAAAATAATTGTTTTATAGATAAAAATTGATTTTATTTCAATCAAAATATACTTAAATGACTCTATTAACATATTTCTTTTTATTAAATTTCAGTTCTATAAGGAAATAAACCCCCAGGTGAACAAAAAAAACAAAGAAAGAACAGACAACGAAAAGCCGTCTTTATTAGCAGCTGCCAGCCGTAAGTACAAATCTTTTTATTTAAACAATTCCATATTTTTCTTAAATCTCAATACATTGTCATCTTCCAAAATAAAAAAAAAAACAGTCAAGTAGCTAATGGCTGTTTAGGAAGCTGCATACTACGGATTCTAGACGCAAAGTATGGGTTCTCAAACCACAAATGGAAGGATTTTAATCCACTTGGCATGATCACCGAGGAATAAAAATTCTTATGTATTCTTTTAATTGTTAAAAAACACAAACAATTTACGGGTGAGAGCGCTCACGAGATCACTTCCATTTTGATTAAACTTTACAAAACACTTGGTCCCACTTTAAGAATAAATTTATGTGTAATTGAAAGTTTCACTTTATATGTATTTTGATAAAAAAAATACTAAAGCCCGTATGACACTACATTTTTCTCTCATTTTTAATGAACTGCAAATGAAATAAAAGCAGAACGTACAATTTCTCATTTGAACTTCGATAAGTATGAGTGGGTACGCACTATATCCATAAATGTAAAAATGTCGCAAAAAATGTATGAAAAATGTGATTTTCAAATAAAATTTTTTTCAGGTTCTGGAAGATTTTTCTTGACATTTCAGAATTAATAATCAAAAATTATTTCAACCTACACTCAGTCACAAAAGAAAAAAATATACATTGAACACTACAGAACACTAGTTTATGATGTACATATATTCACTTTTGGGACACATTGTAATTGTGAAAACTAATTTAGAGAAATGCTATCTCTTTCTCAAAAACACTTCTTATCCCTTTTTTGCTCTGCTGACACTTTGATTGTTTTAATGAGAAATAAAATGAATAAAAAATGTAGTGTCATACGGGCTTAAGAATAGTTTTTTTGTTTTAAATAAATAAATTTGAAAGAACACTATGGGTATTCATACAACAGCGTAAACTCGTCGTAATCGTTGTAAAGTTTAAAACTTCGTAATTCTGTCACAATTTGTATGGAAAATTTGACAGATTTACGAAGTTTAAAACTTTACAACGATTACGACGAGTTTCCGCTGTTGAATGAATACCCTTACTACTTGATTCACATATATGATTTGCAACAAATTTTGACATCTTATGTGTGTATCTTGTTTCAAGGTTTTCCCGGTACAGTACAGCCTCCTGTCGTCAATATAGCAGTAGCAGCCATACCACTACTTGCAGAATTCAGAATTGGACCCCAGTGCCGAGATTCAGCTATTTCAGCGAGTGAGATGAGATGACTCGCCTTACTCGCCGACTCATCTCATTTCACTCGCAAAAGTGATTCAGCTATTTAAGTGAAATGAGTAAGTTCGAATTAAGCTTCGAACATGAGACAAAGAATAAATATTAAAGAGCTAAATTCTACCTCCTTGTCACACTCGTTACGCAATACGAAATGAATTAACAAATACAACAATGTAAGCATTGGAATCTTTATGGCTTAAGCACACGTGCAGCCTTTTTCATGCAGCGAAATAAAATAACACAGGTTCTTATGGGAGCAGAAAAACTCAAGAGCTGCATGCAGCTCAGAGCTGCACGATGTCTCTATTTCTAAATTTGCTGCGCAGCTCCGCAGCAATAAGTGGTTGTTCGTCGACCGCTGACCAGGTTCAGTGGAGAAAAGTTCCGTTGTGCACAAATAGCCTTCAAGTTGATCGATTGGAAAGCTTATAACTTCGGTTTTGATTGTCTGATCTTCAAAGTTAAGGCTTTTAAAGAAAGGATAAATGTCAGGCTACATTACTGTATAATTTGTTAATAATGGAGTTTGGAGTATCTTTTGTTTCAATTATTTTTTTTTGTCATAATTAAAGTTTAATGTGAGTTTCACCCTTGAGAAATAAAAAGCTTAAAAGTGTTGAAAGTGAATAGAATATAGATGTATTTAATATATACCTATATGTGCATATGATATTAAAATAAAATTAAAGAATCAATAAGAGGGTAGTTGTTTTTATCTACATTGTTGTTTTTTATTTCGTTTCCTATCCATGAATAGGAATTCTTGAGAAAAGCACATATACCTATCCAAAACTAGAAATTTACCAACACATACACCAAGTCACTGCGGAAATATCTGGCAAGTAATCTGACATTTCATTTCACTCGCTCACTCACTCCCTTTTGCTAACTGAATCGATTTTCGACGAAAAGTGACTCATCTCACTCACTCCCTGCGGCTTCGAATTAGCTGAATCTCGGCACAGGAACAGGATTCCAGAAAATCACACATCAAATTTTGCGATTTCTCATATGAGTGTGCTTAAAATTTTTGACATAAAGTGAACACAATCTGTCGAATATACTCACACGAGGTTTGGGCGGGAACTGAAAGAGTAGGTACACGGAGAATCCTTCACGTTTGTGGAATTGGGTCTGTAATGATGGTGGGTTTAAGATTATGTGTTTTATAATTTTCTCCTAAATTGGATGCTTTCTCTAATGCCATTCACAAAAATTCATTTGTTCCACTCAGTTCGGAGTTAGAACGGTTAATCACACTCAAATTTTGTTTACCCATCACATGAACATGAGTGTAAATGAGTCCATCTACCCGTTTCGTATTCCTGACAGGTGTATTAATGTAGGGGAACGATGTGAGTAAAGATTTTTTGTGTCAAAGAAAAAGAAAGAAAGTTCCCCCAAAATCCACCTGCAGTCCACTTACAAAAATACCTTTTGGCAGAGCATGATGGATGATTTACTATTAGAGTGATGAGTGAGAGATGTATGGAGTTAAAATACGTGAGAAATACGTGAGTCTGGTGCGTACAGAGTAGGTACATTTTGTAATGAATTTTAATAAAACGACGAATGTTGTTTTCGATGGGATTTTCTGATTATTCCACTTTTATTGTTTTCAATGGATTATGAAAACATCGTGTTGCACACACTTCCCATTGATGCCAATTAACAAAAAAGCTTTTTTAAGCATTTATCACTTTTGCATACTATCAGCAGTAGGTATGTATATATTCATTGGAATTCGCTAAAACAGCTCTCAACGGGTGAATAGTTACGCCATTGACCCAGTAGCTTAACTACCGCGGTATCAGCCGTATCAATGATACGGTGCCCACGACATTAGGAGGCCCCCACGATACAGAGGACTCAATGTGTGCAAGAAATTTTTCATTGAAATGAGTACGACAAATCGTGTCAATTTTATTTTTAAATTATACTTATTTTTGTATCATGTGTTTTTCGATAGTTTTACTACGTATCCTATGTGTCTCTATCTACTGTTACGGTCTACCACTTTGTTTTTTATTGGAACGCGTGCCAGAAGCCCAGGAAAATTAGACTAAAAAATGGAAAAATTAGGAAAAAATTCTTACAAAACTATATTTAGATTTGGAGCTTCGTTTTAACGTCTTAAGCATTTAATAAAAAGTTCCTACTCTTAGAGCGGTATTCACCGACGGCTCATAACTTATGAGACTCATAAACCTATTCACCAAGCAATAATAGTGAATATTTATGAGCGCTCATAAGACCTATGAGTGGTCCTGACCACTCATAAAGTTATGAGAGCTCTCTCCGAAAACTAATTCGAAAACCTTCGAAGTAACCCTTCAAAAAAATTCACTTACTCATTTTGTCGGTACTTTTTGGATCCTTACAAAAATGAGTCTCGCACGCACACATATTGTAAATCCTTTTGTCTTCAGGAATTTTATTTTTTGTTTCAATTCTTTAAGTTCTTTTTGTAATTCACGCGGTGAAAATTTGAAAATATAGGATAACAAAAGGTGTATATAATGAATCTGTTCCGGATAGAAAATTACAGAAAAGTACAGGATTGTGTACTCCATGAGTAAAAACCTTACCCAAGTTGTTCTTCATTCTATCACCATGATGTTTTTGAGAACAGTTAAGAACAATATTTTCTGCACCTTCTTTTGTGGTCGAGAAAGTGAGTGAGAAATGTCGAAGTACCAGTACCAGTTGATTTGTTTGTCTGGGAAAATAATAAGCTAAAATTTATCTCAGAAAACTTTTTGCTTAAATCTGACAGTTTTGACAGTTTTCACACATTTATACTGTTCTGGGTCCCAATTCCGCAAGGGTGACTGATTTTCTGTGTACACATTCTATTCACACCCAAAACAAATGTAAATAAATTTGATTGATTGTGCATGCTTTATCTGTCAAAAACTTAAAACTCACTCTTGCCGAATCGCAAAAATCGATGTGTACACGAATTTCTGTGTACACAGAAAAAACTCACTCTTGTGGAATTGGGCCCCTGATGTAGTTTTTCTTAATTTAACACAGCTAATATAAACCAACGTTTGACGTCTATCTCCCCTTCAAGCGAACGAGTCCATTTTGGATCCGCAAACGTAGTAGACAATTTACGAACGAAATAATTAGCGAAAACAAAAAGTAAAGTAAAAACAATTCCCTATATGAAACAAACTAAAACGTGCAATGATCTTCACCCCGAGACAAAACTAAGAAAATAAGTGGAAAGAAATTAAAATCACTGTAGTCACAAAGAATTTATTTATGTGCATGCAACACTCATTTTTTCAAGGATCCAAGAAGTACCGACAATGTGCGGTCATTTTTGAAAACAGTTTGATTTCACAGTTTGGGGGTACCTGGGGAAGAGAGAGTTGTTCGCATTTTCGATATTCGAAAAAGAGCTATGAGTGGTTGGTGAATAGCACAAATATAAATTGAGTTAGGAGCCTCATAAACTTAAGAGCCGTTTATGAGTGCTCGGTGAATACTGCCCTTAATCTGAGCTGGGGCTAATATTTTTAGAGGTAAGCAAATGTTATTATGTACTTAAGAAAAGTTGCTTACTTTTTATCACTTTTTATCATTTTTAATTTTATAATGCTAAGTAATTTTAGAGTGGATTATTCAAACATTCGTGGGTTAAGAAAGAACTTTTGTGCTGCGTATGTCCATTCTGTAATAAACAGACCAGCTGTATTGGCTCTGAGCGAAACCCAGGTAGGTGAAAATACTGATTTTTCGGAATTTAATCTACATGGGTATAACTTAGTGCCTTTATTCTTTTCTCACCACGGCCTTGCAGTATATGTAAGAAATGATGTTGCCTACCAACTTCAACCACAATACGGTGCGTGTATTAACACAAACTTTAACTTCATGTGGTTTAAATTCACGGTGAACAAGCACATTATTCACACATGCTTTATTTATCGAAGTCCAAACCTGGACAGAAATTCAACTTCTAACGCATTTGATGATTTCTCCGACTCCATCCAAAGAATTGTTTCCCCATGATCCTCACACTGAAATCGTCATTGCGGGCGATTTCAATGTACACAATTCTAATTGGCTTCGCTTTTCTGGCCAGACAACACCCGAAGGAAGGTATGTTGGGATGTTTGCTGAGTTAAACCACCTAACCCAGCTTGTTGACGAGCCAGCTCGGATCCCTGACGTTGCAGGTCAATCCGCCAACACCCTCGACTTGTTCCTTACCTCTGACTCTGATTAATACCTACACTATCAGTGAATTATCGCCTCTAGGCACATCAGACCATTGTGTCATATCTTCAAATTTCTCGTGCCAAAAAACCTCAGGTAAAGAGAAAACCCCTAAGAGAACCGTTTGGCAATACGAGAAAACCAACTGGGACGGTCTTAACAATTTCTTCAGGAACTTTAACTGGTCACTATGCTTCCTCGATAGTGACGTAGACTCCAGCGCAGATATGATTACAAATTTAATTCTTTACGGGATGAGAAATTTTATTCCGAATAGGATAAAATCTATCAAACCGAAAGAAAACTCATGGTTTGATTTGAGCTGTAAAGAGGTTATCATGGTCAGAGAAGTAAGTTTCCGTTGCTATAAGGCCAACCCTACTGAGGAAAACCGGAATAAGTTCAAACAAGCTAGAAAGACCTACAATGACCATATCCAAAGAACCAAATTTTTGCATGACCAAAACTTACGGCAAAAAATACTACAATGTCCCAAAGGTAGTACAAATTTTTGGTCATTTGCAAAAAACATTTGTAACACTACTTCATCCGCGGTTCCAACGCTCGTCTTTAATACCACTCCCTATGTAAGCTCACCTGAAAAAGCCAATTTGCTTGCAGCACAGTTTGCTGTTAATTCGACGCTGCCAGAGAGTGTTATGACTCCTCCTGTACTTGAGAGCACTAACGTTTTCACAGGACGAATATTCTTTCGCACTCGTGCAGTTGCAAGAGTCTTGAAAGATCTTGATATACACAAATCCGCTGGTCCGGATAGTATCCCTCCTATTGTTGTGAAGAGGTGATCTTCAACGCTGGCAAAACCTCTGCGTAAGCTTTTCCATCTATCCTACTCTACAGGTCTCTTTCCTAGTGGATGGACTGCATTTGCCCAGCCTGGCCCCAAAAAAGGCGTATCTTCTTCTCCCTTCAATTATCGTCCAATTGCACTTATGTCCCTTCTTTCCAAGGTCATGGAAACGCTGATTAATTATCAGCTCAAGAAATATCTTGAAGAACGAAAGCTTCTTAATGACCGGCTGTATGGCTTTCGTAGCAATAGGTCCACTGGTGATCTGATGGTATATCTCACCGAACAGTGGAACAAATCTTTACATCATTTTGGAGAAAGCAAGATTATTGCACTTGATATTTCAAAAGCGTTTGATAGAGTTTGGCACCAAGCTCTCTTATCGAAAATGCATGCATTTGGTATCGACGAATCTCTTCTTCGTTGGATTGGAAATTACCTTTCGGACCGTTCAATACAAGTTGTACTGGATGGTTACAAGTCTGATATCCATAAAATAAATTCTGGTGTGCACCAGGGCTCCGTTCTGTCTCCGACTCTCTTCCTTATTCCCATAAATGATCTTTTGTCTGAAACTTCCAATCCATTAAATTATTTTGCAGACGACAGTACCCTCAGCTTTTCATATTCGTTTCAAGATTCACTTCCTTGTTCTTCGGATGTGGAACTTGAACAGCAGCGTATGATAAGCTCATTAAATTCTGATCTCAACAGCATTGTCCAATGGGGAACAAAAAACCGTGTAGAATTTAATGCTTTGAAAACTCATAATGCTGTCTTCTGTCGTTAAAGCGAAACCCACCCCCTATGCCGCTATCCATGAGTGGCACTTGCATCGAGGAAACCGAACAGCTTTCAGTCCTGGGTATGTGCATCACAGATCACCTTCTGTGGAATGATCACATTTTCGACGTTGCTAAAAATGCTGCGAAATGTCTTGGTTATCTTCGAAGATACAAGAAATTTTTCTCTCCTTCTGATCTGGATGTAATCTATAAGGCCTTCATTCGTCCAAAGCTTGAGTACAGCTCCCATATTTGGGCGGGTACTCCTAAATCCCATTTAAGTTTCTTGGATAGAATTCAAATTTGAGCTTTAAAATTGATAGGCGACAGAGCTATTACGGAAACATTTGCATCTCTCGAACACCGTCGCAATGTTTCATGTCTGTCATTATTTTATCGCTATTTTTACAAACAAAGTTCCAGTGAAATAGCCAGTTGCATTCCTCCCCTTAAACAATTCCGCCGTAATACTCGTACTTCTAGGAATGCACATCAGTTTACCTTTGAGCCCAATTTCGGGCGTACCTTCAAGTACAGAGATTCTTTCTTCAGCCGCACAACACGAATGTGGAATGCTTTACCCTACTCTATTTTTCCTTTCCATTGTGATATTCAGAAATTCACAACCAATGTGCATCGGTATCTCCTTTTGAATCCTATCCTACTTTCCTGACACTCGCGCTGTGTTTAACATATTAAGGGTAGTCATAACCCCTTCAGTGCGCGTTAATAATAAAAAAAAATCAATAATCAATAATTTCGAGAAAAACCTGCAAGAACTTCATGACCAGATTAGTCGAAAAAATTGATTTTTTTTTCAGAGAAAGGTGCCACACTGCGGCATTTACGAACCAGTAACGTGTAAATCTAAATACTGAGCACATTGAGCGTTTTATCGTGATGTTTTTCTCAAAATCTGTTGCTCTGCCGAAAAAAGTTTTATAATCTTTTTTTGTGTAGAACTTTATGAGCTACAATTTAAATCTTTTGAAAAAAAAAACTGCATTTTGTCTCTTTTACCGTACAAATAAAAGACAATCATTGAACCGCCATTACTTTAAGACTATATAAAGCTTATATTAGACGGACAACGTTAGTGGTCAACGCCTTGACTCCTTGGCGTCACCAGAAACATCGTCAATATACTGTCAACGTAGACCGTGTCAACGCATGAAACGTTGACGATCGCATAAATGACGCCACTCGGTCAATGTTGTCCCAAAATGTGTTGACATGTTATATGTATTGGTTCTCTTTGGTGTCAACGAATTGACAGGTGAAACGTTGACGATTACACTACTTGACATATCCAAATACTATAAACGTTGAAGCGATGTTACCATTTTTTTTTAACGTTGACGCTCACAATGTCAATGTCGTGGCTGTACTCGTAGTGTTATCAAACAATACAATGTGGATAGATGAAAAACCTAATATATACCTTTGTCGTCAAAATATAGTTTGTCTTACATCGCAGTTTGGAGAAAAAAGAGTGGAAATAGTGTACAAAAGAAGTGCCTACTTCAAGCTTTCAATAGAAAATGACAAGATTGTAACTGGGTGAACGTTGAAACGTAGAACATAGTGTTTTTTGTGCCCACTCCTTCGCTTAAAATAGCCCTGTTTTTTAGTGCACTTTTATCTTCGCTTAGAAAAAAGTAGCATGTTAAATACAACAACAATACGGAATTATACCAGTTTGTTGTTGTAATTAATATGCTACTTTTTTCTAAGCGAAGATAAAAATGCACTAAAAAACAGGGCTAATGAAAGAATTTTAAAACAAGCCTGTAATTTTTGTTTATATGTATTTATTAATATATGTATATTTTTTAAATTAACTATTTACATATTTCCTGTTTTACATCAGCCCTGTTTTTTAGTGCATTTTTATCTTCGCTTAGAAAAAAGTAGAATGTTAATCACAACAACAAACTGGTATAATTCCGTACTGTTGTTGTATTTAACATGCTACTTTTTTCCAAGCGATGATACAAATGTACTTAAAAACAGGGCTATTAATATAAAAACTTTAAAGCAAACTTAAAAGTGATAAGTTCTTTCTTCATCAATTTTATCTGTCCTGTACACTGGGTAAGATGGTCGAGGTTGATTGGGAGCATCTGGATGATACTCATTAGTGCGAGTATTGGACGAGTCTAATGGTTGTGTAAGCTGTCTCCTAAAGCGATAGCTACGCCCTTCATCAATGTTATCAGTTCGATAAACAGGATACGATGGTTGCGGTTGATTGCTAGCATCTGGGTGATATTCGTTGGTTCGTGTGTTTGAAGTGTCAAGATTGTCAGGAGACTGACGTCTCATGCGGAATGTTCTCTGTTGATTATTATTATTATTTGGACGATAAGTAGGATGTATGACTCGTGGACGATCACGATCTGGTCGATATTCAAGCGTCTTTGCTTTAACTGAATCCCTGCCGGGTCTATATTCAAGCGTCCGCTGAGCCATAGTACTGGAAACAGCAATGACAACGAAACAAACGATAAGAAGCTTTGAATTTGAAGGCATTATTTTAGAAGTAGTGCTACACGAAGAGTTTACTGGGATAATGCTGAGAAACTGATGCTCTAAAAAATTTTCGATTCACTTTTATATTAAGCATTTTCACATCAACATGACTGTCTCAACAAAAAAAAAAAACAAAAAGAATTGAAGCTGATAAGGCAGCGGGGACTCACAGATGATAGAGAGATTTTTTGCACCGGGGATTTTATCAACTAATTTATTAATGGTTTCAACTCAATTTCAATTTATGATTTATTAATAACAAATAAACTTTACAAATAAAATTTGGGGAATTCTTTTTTAAGGTCAGGGCTAGGCTAACAATGGAATTATACACTGTTTTTAAATAGACAAATACAAAATATGTAAGTATATGTGCGTGCATATATAGGTAGGTACAGATTATATGAAGAAAAATATTAGTCATATCGGTGATGCTAAAAAAGTAGATACATAGGAACATATGTATGTACATTTATGAGTATGTACAATGTACTATGTAGGTATATGTATATTAAAATGGTAGGTATGTTTATTTTTGTTTTGTTTTTACTAGAATAGCTGTGGAAAATTTGCTTTCAAAACCATTCACCTTTGGTCAGAAAAATTCGTGATAACCTAATCAAAAGAGAAACTGATTTGAAACTAGTGTGGACACCAGGTCATATTGACGTTCAGGGTAACAAGATGGCAAATCGGGAAGCAAAAATTGTATCTACAGATTACACCAGTGTACTCGTATGTATATCAAACTATCAACCTGTCAAAAAGGACTTCATTAAAGTGATAAATTCTCACTGGAAACAGACAAAAAAGAAGAATTGAGGCAATATCACCACTACTACTCCAAAATCAGCCAAAACCCAACTCCTGTAATTTATCCTTAGAAAACACAACTATGAAAAAAAATTTCATAAGACTCTGAATTGGACACCCCAAACTTACTCATAGTCACCTGCTCAACAAGGAATCGCCTCTGATTTGCCACTTTTACCAAGCTAACTCAGTTTTATCTATACAACATCACTTACATAACTCTAGATTGTGCTTATATATAAAACTTGTAACGAATTATTTCAAAACGATCTTGGATCTTCTGTCATTTAAAATATAAAAAAAAATTTATAGTCCAGTATATTTAACCACAGCTCCTATGGGAATTTAACAAAACGTTGGGAAAGATATTTTTTCTTGTCATCGTTAGAGTACTTTATAGGAAGCTTAAGTCCAAGTTTTCGACCATCAACCCCTTTGCAAGGCTCCCGCTATCTTGGTTTAAAGAGTGAGTTCGGTTTTGGCTATTTTCTAAACAGGGGAAGGTAGAAAGATGTTTTTTTCTGTATTCGAAAGATTATGCAATTACAAGAAAGGCGTAGCTATAATGCAAAATTCGGAAAAATAAAGGAATGGCGATATGAACGTTTAAAAGTAAAAAAAATGATGTGCTAGTTTTGGGGCAAAATTTGTTTGAAAATCGCAATTTTTCGAGATCAATTCTTTCAAGCTCCTGTTTGATTTTTATATTTTTAATGGATGGGTTTAAAAATCGGAAATCATTAGAAATGATGTACACTATCAGTCTCTATTTTGATCAATCGATTCATCACATAATATTGAGCCCAGAAAAGTCACATTTAATTTTTTTTTTAGAAAGCAACTTATGTATAAGAGTAATGTGCGAGCATGTTTTAATTTGGGTTTTCAAATATATAAATATTATTTTTATATATTATATTTATTATTTTTATATATATAGATTATATCTGTTCTGCAAGCTTCCACCATCTTGAGTAAGAGAGTAAATTCAGGTTATTATAGGAAGATATAGTTTTGCTTGCAGTTAGAAAACAACTGTTTGGACTAAAAAAATATTAAAATAAAAACTGTTAGTTAACAATTTTTAAAGAACCTTTATAGGAGACAAATTTTACGTAGCACTGAACAAAAATTGAATGAAATATATGTGAGCTGCATTTTTTGCTTATAATCCGTTATAGCTCTTTAAATACACAAAACACGAAAATACCACATAACAAATTTGTAGAACTTATTCTTCTAGTTAAGAATGCATATATATTTCTTCGATACAAATTTAAAAATCGGATTTTATTTGTGAAAACGAATTGGAGATAGTGGCAACCCTGTTTGAAAATGTGGATTTAAGCCTTTTTTATAGTACTTCAATGAACTCAAAAATAGAAAATGTCTTCCCCGTTTCCACATTGAGGAAAACTCACTCACACTTTTAAAACACTTAATTATGATGATGTGCGGATACCTTTTAGGCAATACAGTTGGTAAAAATTGCTTATAAACAGAAAATGCTAGGGACAAATCTGTAGGATAAAGTGATGACTAGAACTTTTCAAAGATAATTTTCCCATAATATTAAAAGAAAAAAAAAATTGACTAAAAAAGTGTGAATTCCATTTTTTTGCTCTTAAATACACAAAATTTGAAAAATATCATTCAAATTTACTCTTTTTGTTAGGAATGCATTTTTATTTTTTCGATAAAATTAAATTTACGGATATTATTCGTCAAAAACGAATTTACTCTTTAAATCAATAAATTTAGTGGCAATCCTGCAAGGGGTTGATGGTCGAAAATATGAAATTAAACTTTCTGTATGGTACTCTAACGAAATCAATAAAAAAATTGCTTCCACAATCTTTTGTTAAAAAAAGTCTAAATTGACTGGAGCATTATCCTTTAAAAAAAAATTGAGCCGTCGCGGGACGCCTGGCAGATGTGAAACATGCACAGATGGTTTTTGAAATTAAACAAGTTTAGTTATGGGGTTTTCTTTTGGTAGCAAAAATTGATTTTTTCCCTTTCAGATCTGTCAAAACAAAGATTTTGGCATGCCAATGGGCATAAAAATTAATTTTTTCTTGATCGAAAATCAATTTTGCAGATCTGGATTTTTCGGCAGATTTACCCCTCTTTTACTAACACCATTACACGCCAGAACAATTGAAAGCCATCAGTTTGACATGCCTGCATCGCTATAGCTTCACAGACACAAATTTTTCACCAACACACTGAAAAAGAAAAATCAATCTGAAATCGTATACCATTCGTGACGAAAAAAATCTATTTTCGGATCAAAATCTGAATTTACCAAACGAAAATCCCATTATCTGAAAGATCTGTACGTTTCTAATTCGAGGCAGACAGTTATATTGTTTCTGCTGTTTGCATACAGTATACTATTGTGACTTGAAAAATCTATTACATACTGGGAAAAAGGAAGTCACAATAAAGGGCGTGTTCAAACAGAGAATAAGCTTGGTGCGGACAAAAAATCTGCACGCCGCGTTCTTTGTGCTGTTAACTGCAGGAATACAATAGACGGAACGCAAGTCACGAATTGCGTTGTCTCATCAAATAGAAAGCGGGAAGGTTAAGCAAACGCGACGGCCAAATTCAAATTGTAAGAATTTTACGACACTTATGCATGACGAATGACATTGTGGGGATTCTGAATTATTATTTCTCTTTGATAAGACGATACTTGAAAATAATAAAAAGATTATATATGTTATGTATTTAATTTGTATGATTGGAAGTCACGTTATTTGCAAAATAATATAATCACCTACGCTTAGTAAAACACCAGTAAAACGACAAGGCACCAGAAATTACAGTTTTTGTTTTTTGAATTCAACTAAGAGTTAAGCGTTCTCTTCGCTCTTCAATATTCTCACAACCTTAACGGTATTCGTTTCATTGAAACGCCAAGTGTCGCTGCTAGAGACGTGTCATTTTAGTAACACGACTATCGCAATAAGGGTGAATTTTATCTTTATTCTCATTCAACAAACGAAACAAAAGTTGAGAAGTTTGAAAGTACTAAATTGTTTTTTGAATTGTTGATCAGTTCCGAAATCGCAATTTAGACGCGTCACATGAATTCCTTTTAGTCGACCACATTTGTATCTTTCCGACTGTTATAGTTCTAACTTAACCTTAAATTTAAAAACTTCCGCCTCACTTCACTTGGCCATCTCTCTCTTTTGAAGAGATGAGAATCAGATAAAAAAAGAAATGTCAAAATGAGTCGCCTCACGTCTGAACACCGTCAAAGGAAATAACGCATGTGTAACCACCCTTATCTATTGTACTAGATTTTTCATTGTGAATGAAAGAAAACAAGATTGAGTGCGAGTGACAAGGATATATGTGTACATTCCTTCCACTTGAACTCTTCTTGCCGAAAAATGTAAACAAACGAATTTCCCCATTACGAGAACTTTTGAGTGCGAGTATAAATGAAAGAGAAACAAAATCTTTCCCCTTTTTCGTAACGCTTTAAGTCACGCCCAAAATCGAGTTTACCCGCCGCATTAGATGTTTCACATCAAAAAAAACTAAAACTAGTGCATTTGCTTATAACATTATTTGCTTCTTTGCAGTTCCGGGGGCACGACGTTCGGGAGAGATTTAAACTATTGTTTGGTTCTCTCCCGATCGCCCCATGACTGGGTTTTATAATTCTAATTTTATCCTTTTTATTTTTCACATTCAGCAAAAAGTCCTGGTAGCAAAGCTGTTATACATAACTTAATATTATACTGGTCATTTATGTAAAGTTTAATATATTATAATAATACATAATAAGGGTATTCATGCAACGTCGTAAGTTTACAAATTGTGTTAAATGCTGTGTAATTTAATCAGCTGTTCGTTAAACGTCAAATATTTGGGCACGTTCGGCTTGGGTCGAGGAGTTGGTTTTACAGATAATGCATTATGGTCTGTTTATTTGCATGTGTGTGCACAAATATATATTTGTTTTAATAGATACGTGTAGTAAGTACTCCAGTTAATTCAATTATATTTGTTTTGCATTGAAATAAATACATCAATGCCATTCATTTTGCTGGAATCTCAATACCATTTCAACTCAACTCAAGTGACAAAAAACCTGAAGCTCCCGATCCTGCTTATAGACGTAGTATTTTTTAAATAGAGAACCTCTCCCGAACCAACGTGAAGTCGGAAACTCGGAAGGATAAAACAAAATATAAAGCTAGAACTATTAAGGCTTTCTCAAACCAATGCAAAATATTTGGAACGACAACGAAACTTTTTACCTGTCATAATCAATGGGTTAAAAACCCACGAAAAGTTGCTTTCCAAACAGTCAAAAGAAGAAGTGAGGAATATTCCACTTAAGTAAAATGAATCCTCCCTCTCTTTTTTTCGTTCCAACTTCGCCAAATGTCAGTTTCACTGCCGTGAGATGAGTATGGTTTTCATGTATTCGCTCATTTTCAACCGACCACTTCAGTAAACTATCAACAATTATTATAGTTCTACCTTATTATACATGACAATAGTCGCGTTGTAAGGTAGAAATATATATGTATGTATATAGTGGTCGGATGAAAATCAGCGAATACAAACAAATTATATGTCACGTCCATAATGTACTTTTCTTCATTTTCGTAGAGCGCCCCCGAGTACACTTCACGGAAGTGAAACTGAAATTTGTTGAGAAGGAACGAAAAAAAGAGAAAAAATGAATTATGGCTTAGTTCTGATTTTGACAGTTCAGAAAGATACTTTGCATTGGCTAATGACATCTGTTTCTAATAGCTTCCGACTATTTAGAATCTTCCAAACCAGTGCGAATCATTCGTTGACCACAACATTAAAAACACCACGTTGTTGTAAAGGAAAACAACACGTTCGTCGTCGTCAACGAAAGATTCGCATTGGTTTGGGTGAGAATTTATAGTTCTCTCTCCCAAACCAACACGAAATTAAAGTGAATGATCTCAATACTAAAAAACAACAAAAAACTATCTTTATGAATGCTTCGCTATAATTTCGCGTTTGTTGGGCAGTGCCTTTAATCGTTAAGTAGTAAATGTAGACCTTCTAATTATTTTTTTTTTGTGTAAACTACGTTTTAATTCACAACTTTTATCACCAACTATTTGCAATTCATATTACAGAGCTTTTTTAGTTCTCCGAGATATCATTTATATCATGTTTTTAAATCCAAGATTTACTAGAACGAATTATGGAAATCATAAACCTTTGCTTGCTGCATGCTCAGCTTTTAATAAATATATTAATGTAATTGATTTTAATGTTTCAAAATATTGTTTAAAAGAAGAACTTTATAGATCTTTTCAATCTCAAAGCTAATAATTTGTAAATTTGTAGCTAAATAAATAAATGAATAAATTAAGTGCAGTCGTGAAAATTTGAATTTGGCTATTTTCATCATCGTTGCTGGGCTTTTTAGCACTTAGCTATTGCTCCATCATATCGTCTCGATTCCCTGAATGAATAATTTAATTTTTCGTTACACAAGTTTGAATCAGAACTCAAAAACTAAATTAGTAACAGGAACAAATATATCATGGACCCACGCGTATGCTGAAAATGACCTATGGGAGCAGCGAGCGGAACGCGTCCGTCACACTGCACTCACTTCGGCTTATTATATGAAGCTACTAAGAAGTGGGAGGGAGCGGAGGTAACCGCGGCGTTTTTTACAAGCGTTTAAAGAGAAAAAAAACTTTTTAGATACAAAAATAATATTTTTATATATCTAACGGGTGCCTGTTTATTATATGCCATTATATTTTTTGCAACAATGCCTAATTTAGAATCTCAATTTTTAAAGGTAGGTAGGTACATTTTACTTCTGCCCCCCCCCCAGCAAAAATCCTGGCGCCCATGGGTGAACGGGAACGGAGGAGACCCGTTCGAAAGTCAATTTAAAAAAATAACTAAAGTATGACTTTAAGACAGTTAAATTGAAATAAGCTATTAACGAGCTGTTTAAATTGATTAATATTACAGTTTCAGTGGGTAAAAGTTCGCTAATAAAATAGACCTTTGACCCGGCCAAAATTCCGATAGGACTGAAATTTGATATAAATAGACCTTGCACTGACCTAACAAATCAATTGTGAAAAGCCCCCGTCAATCCCATTCGAGCATAAAAAGTTATTCAATGTCAAGTGTCGAAAAAGTTGATTTTTGCTCTATAACTTTCAAATGGTGAATGCTATGGAAAAATATTATGCAAAAGTTTTATACAATTTTCTATAAGAAATATGGCACTTTTTTTCGTAAGACATTTGGTCTAGGAAATATAGCTATTTCAAAAAAAAAGTAAATAGACGAAAATATCGGATTTTTGGGAATAACTCGTTAACAGTAAATTTTATCGGAAAATATTAAAATTTTTGTACTAAAATGTACCGTATAAAAGATAAGATATAATTATTTTAAGAATTTGGTGAAAAGCTTAAAATATCGGTTTTTTGTTTTTTTACTCGTAAATGAAGAAGATGTTCAGAATAAGTTTATACCTAGGTTATAGACGTCAAAATGTCCCGCTTAAAAGGTTCTGACAGTTTTTCCCGTACGAGTGGTGAGTGCGAGCGATTTCAAAATGGGCAAATGTCGAAAATATAAAATTTTCACGTACCTACAACTCTTTAATATTTAACGTTATCGAAAAGTTTGTATTTTATCCAAAGTTTTTAGACTACGAGTTCTTATTTTGATACTCTACAAAAATCAAATCAAATTTTTGTTTTCTCCAATCAACCAATCAAAAGATAAAGGTATTTCAAGAAAATGGTCAAAAATGGCAAAGTTGTTCAAACAGAAATGAATGATCATTGATCAGTTTGTAGAAATTGAAATGTACTACCTAATTTTGTCTCACACAAGTGCTTGGTCAAAAAATATAGCGATTGTAAAATGGAAGGGCCAAATGTCAAAAATATGGGCTCTTCGCGTATAACTTTCAAACGGTGAATGCTATAAAAAAAAGTAATAGACTGAGAGCCAACGCAGATTTTACGTGAATTTCCTAATATGCAAAAGAAAGGGGGAAATTTAATTTACCCCTACAGCCGATGAAAATAAAAATCTGAAAAAATTAGGGAATTTTGTTTCTCCATTTAGAGCCGATCTAGGCCCATCCGCGATATCCTTATTATAAATATACATAAAGGGTGTTTTTTTTAAGACGTGTGGTTTGGAATCTGGCAAATACTTTTTTTGGAGTTGGTCTTTTTGATAGATGTCACTTGATTTATGCTCAGTTTGGTTTGCCTGAACTCCTGAACAACGCAATGTTTGCAAATCGTGCAAATTTATTACCAAAATAATGGTTTGGTTCACGCGCTGCGATGAAAAATGAAGCTAGCCATAATGTTACAGTCAATGGGGAGCATTTTAGAGCCCTGATTAATGACTTTTTTGTGCCTGAATTGGAGAATATTGATGGCCTTTGGTTCCAACAAAACGGCGCACAATGATGGCACCAATTGACTTTTTTGGTTGCGAAAATCATAGCTCTTAAACGAATAAAGATATCGGGATATTTTTTTTCTACTTGAATGAAATTTCCAAGGCTATAAAGTTTGCAAATTTAAAGAAAAAATATTTACAGGGTGTTTCATAATCTTCTGCTGAAATTCGACTTTCTCCCAATAGGGAATGGACTTAGTATTTTACCTCAAAAAATGTCAATAGTAAATAACTGAAGTAGAAACAGGGTGTCTTAAAGTCAAACAAAGTTACAGTGATGCATAAAAGTAAACAAACAATACATTCCTTAAATACTTCTGCATGTGTATTAAAAGCCTTTTTTATTATTCTGCTGAACATTTAAGTGCAAATATACTACTTGAGTGGAAAATTTAAGTCAAGGTATAGAAAAAGTGTGTTAAGTGCTATAAAAATGCTTTAAAGGGTATTCCAGATTTTCATGTTCCTAAAAAAAAAAAATATTTGTATCCAAAAAAGTAAAAGTAGTATTTTCCGTTAAAATAAAACTCAAATGCTAATGTTTGCAGTAATTGCAGAGTATTTAAAAACTAATACAAGTGAAACAGTAGAGGAACAAAAAAAAAGAACCATTTAAATTTTGTTTGTGTCGCAAAAAGTTTTTCTGTTTCTTGGTAAATGACGAACACTCCGTTATAGATTTCCTTGGCCTTCCTCTAGAATTATTTGATGTACTTGGTAAATTATCCTTTTTATCTGTCTTTTTAAAATCAATGCAAAGAACATTTGACAACCAAAATTCATTTTCTTTAAAAATACTAGTTTGACTTAGCGTTTTTGTAAAATGGTATCAACTTGTTATCGAATTCAGCTTTTCCACCAAGTGACCATTCATCTAAAAGGTTATATCTATTTTTTACACCCGAGATGAATTCTTCTTTTGTATTTTTTTATGAAAAAAAAATTCAACCAGATCTTTGTAGGAAATTTCCATTTTTTTTGTTAAAATACAAGTAGTTATATTAATATATTTTTTGTATTTATTATTTATTATTATCCCTATTCTTTCGTTATGATAGTATTTATGGGTACCTAGCATTCTTATTGCATTAAATAAGAAAGATCACACAACAGGTACTTGATCTGTAATAAAAATGAATAGATTTTACAAAAATATTACCTAGATTTAAATATTTATTATATCGATACCTTCCCGTAAGAATGTATTAAGCGACATTTCAAAAAATTTAAAAGCATCGAAAAAAACCTCGGGTCCCGTTATTTATTTATGTATTTAAAAAAATTAAAAGACTTGGAACGGGATTTTCAACTCAAAATGTTTCAAAAAATCTGTTTATTACAACAAAATTCCAAAATAAATAACTGAATAAGAGGTATTTTAAAAATTTTATTTTAAATTTTGAAAATGTCGCTTAGTACATTCTTACGGGAAGGTATCGATATGTAAGTTAAGAATACATTTTTACATGTGAAAATAATGTTTTAATGACCACTTGCATTTTCAAGGATATAATAGAAAAAAAAACCATAAGTGAAAAAAAATAACCTTTTTTAATAAAATCTCTCTAAACTACAAATATGCAAAAATACGCTGCTGAATTTTTACTTGCGGTACTATAGGGCAAGTTTTGGATTCGTGCAAAAAAAAAATCGAGATAACAATCAAACATGACATTACGATGATAGAGAACACGAAAAAAGTGGGTGGCAAAATTCTGTCTGTCTGTCTGTCTGTCCGTACCTCAACCTACAGCCTAAACCACTGAACCGTTTTCTTCAAATTTTTAACTTAAGGTTTTTTTGTAACTCTCCAGAGGGGAAATTGAATTTTTTTTTTAGCTCAAAAAATAACGGTACTTGCCAAAAACCGTTAAGGAAAACATTATTTATCTCAAAAACGGCTCCAACGATTTTGATAAGAAAATCAGTGTATTATTGTAGATATGATGTACCTTTTAGTAAGAAAAAAAATCACCAAAAACATTTATTAACGGTACCTGCCATATAACGGTTTTTTTGATTTTTGGTTTTCTCATTAACTGCTCATCCGATTTCAATCAAATTTTTTGCACAAAAGCTTTGTTAGAATATAAATAATACTGCATACCAAAATTTGTGAAAAAATAAATTTTGGATTTAAAAAAAAAGATTCAAAATTTTTTTTTTGAAAATTCAATATTGTTGATGAATTGTTTTGAAATTTCAGTTTTAAATGTATATTAATATATACTCAAAATTGGAATACCAACTTTTTTTTTGAAAAATGTTACAAAAATTTTATATAAAGAAAATTAGTTTTTAAGAAAACGGCTCCAACGATTTTAAATTTTTTTTTTGCATATATGTAGGGTCGATGACAGCAACATCCTATCAACTGTGTACACCCTAAATCACCAACGATTGGCAAATCGTCATTAAAATCATTAATTATCATTAACATTCATTTTCTTTAAAGTAATTCTTTTAACTCGTGACTTGATGGTTAGTGCGTAGGACTGTCATGCCGAAGGTGTGGGTTCGATTCCCAGCCGTGCCACCTAAAAACAGAAATGTTTTATTCGAGGTACTGCCTCTTGCGAGGAACTGACAAATCCTCCAAGAGTATACTTGTCATGAAAAAGTGCTTCTCATTTAGCCGTTCGGACTCGGCAAAAAACTGTAGGTCCCCTCCATTCCTGCCCAACAAACACGCACACAGGAATGGTTGTGAGTTGTAAGTCACTAGGCCCTGGTTCTCCTCGAGCTGTTGCGCCACCCAATTTATTTATTTTAATTCTTTTAACTGTTGCTTTTTACCTAAATTAGAATCAAAGAAGATTAAATCTTTCTCTTTTATATCCAGCCGCCAAGCAGTAAAGCCGTAATATTGTCAAAGCCTAAATCAACTTACCTAAATTTCTAATTTTAAATCAACTAAATTATACTAATTAAATGAATTCTAAATAAACTTTATTAAATTGTATTGAATTTATAAGATCATTCTTTTATTTTCCTACATAACTGGGGGCTCAACCATCCCATTTAATTAGCTTTTTTTCGTCGATTATGCTGAGAAGTTTAACAGTCGAACAACTAAGAGCAAAATTGTCAAGCCTTTCTTTGGACACACGAGGTAATAAAGCTGCATTGATTGCTCGTTTGGAGGACTTGAACAAAGAAGACACTCAAGTAGATTCAGACAGCAGTTCGGAAAGTTTGAAAGACGGGTACAAAGACGCAGAGGAACCCATTTCAGAAGAAACCGAAATTATGCCTGCGGACGATAAGAAAATAGAAGGTGCTGGAGAGGCCTCAGCATCAGCGTGTCGAATTGCTGTAAAAGACATTGATAATCTGGTATCAAAATTCAGTGGTGCCGATAATCTCTCGGTCACAGCGTGGTTGCATGAATTCGAAGAGCTGGCCACATTATTAAACTGGTCTGAGGTAGAAAAGTACATAATCGCCAAAAAACAACTGAGAGGATCTGCGCAAAGCTTCATGAAAACATGCGTGTGCACATCATATGAAGATTTTAGGTTAAAGCTAAGTGTCGAATTCAAGGTTGATGTGTGCAAAGCTGACATTTACAACCAGTTGCAACGTCGTAGAATGCAAAAGAATGAAAAATTCCGCGAGTATATTTACAAAATGCAAGAAATTAGTCAGTTGGCAGATGTCGATGAGAAGTCTCTTTTTATATTATAAATGGAATTCCAGGTATATTGTACATTGTATATTGTATATTGTACAATGCAAAAACAATATCCGATCTTAAAGAACTTTTTGAGACATATGAAAAATTTAAGAACAAAATCAGTGGTGTAAGCTTCGGCGGATTCGGCAGCAGCAGCAGTAGCAGTTTCGGTGGTGCAAGCAGCAGCAACAGCAGGAGTTTGAAACCAGGACAACCTTTTGCAAAGAAGAACGACAGCCGGCGCTCCTCAGAGCATTGTTTTAACTGTGGAGCTACAGATCATCAGAGAAAAGACTGCAAAGAAGAAACAAAGTGCTTTAAATGTAATAGCAAAGGTCACATGTCAAATACGTGTACAAAAAACTCAGGTTATGTTCAGAAAGCAACTTATTCAGTATCAGTGCCAAATTGCAAAACCATTTCAATTAATAATGTTTCATTCCTAGCTTTAATTGACACAGGTGCGCAAATTTCCCTTTTGAGAGAAGATGCTTATACAAAACTGGATAAAACGTCGCTCCAGAAAACCAAAATTAAACTTGTTTGTTTGGAATCAGCGAAGTCTCAATCGATTGGCAGTTTTGACGGACATGTGATCATTGACCAGATAAGTATTCAATCTCCGATTCTAGTTGTTAACAATTCAGCGATAGGTTTCGAAGCCATTATTGGAAGCGACATAATTTCTCAAGCGAAGGTTGTTTTTGATAAAAATGGTCCAACATTCTACGATCTGCAAGCTGACAATTTCATCATGCAAGTCACCGTCGATGAAAATTCAGAAATAGACGTTCCGTTTAAGTATGCTGAAGATGTTCGCCGTCGAATCAAAAATTATAACCCAAGTAAAAAGAAAAGCTGCCCTATTGAAACGAA
Organism: Dasysyrphus tricinctus; assembly: GCA_963921185.1. Classification (NCBI taxonomy): domain Eukaryota; kingdom Metazoa; phylum Arthropoda; class Insecta; order Diptera; family Syrphidae; genus Dasysyrphus; species Dasysyrphus tricinctus. The sequence goes on from OY992532.1 coordinate 113,765,474, forward strand.
CATAACGCTGAGTGATGAGATTCCAGTTTTCACAGCACCTCGTCGTCTTCCTATAAGTGAAAAGCAGGTGGAAACGTGGTTGAATGATGGAGTGATTCGCCATTCAAATTCACCTTACAGTAGTCGCGTCGTCGTTGTCAAAAAGAAAAATGGATCGTCTAGAGTTTGCATCGATTTCAGAAAGCTCAACGATAAAACTTTAAGAGACGGATTTCCATTTCCACTAATTGATGTTGTTTTAGATAATCTCTCAGATGCAGCAGTTTTCACAACATTTCCTGTCGCAGAAGCAAGCAAGAAATATACAGCCTTTGTCACGGACGATGGTTTGTTCGAATTTAATTTCACGCCGTTTGGACTCAAAAATGCTGGGGCAGTGTTTGCTAGGTATATCCAAATCATTTTCCGAACACTGGTGAGCCGAGTTCAATCTCGTTTTTAATTAATTTAAGAGTTGAGTTTTTAGGCCATGTAATCGAGAAAGGCACAGTTCGTCCATCTGCAGAAAAAACAAAAGCCATTGAAAATTTTCCCGAACCGAAAAGAGTAAAAGATGTTCAAGCGTTTCTTGGTCTCAGTGGATTTTTCCGGCGTTTCATTAATGGGTATTCGTTGATGGCAAGACCTCTTTCAGATTTGACCAGAAAAGACATCAAATTTGTTTTTGCTGCACCGCAGCGACAAGCGTTTACAGCACTAAAAAATGCATTAACAAATAATCCTCTTCTCGCCATTTTCAGACAAGATGCCAACACAGAGGTTCATACTGACGCATGCCAGCTGGGCATAGGTGCCGTCCTGTTGCAGGAAGATTATGATGGAAAGCTGCACCCTGAATTTTACTTTAGCAAGAAGAATTCCCCAACAGAAGAGAAAATGCATTCCTACATTCTCGAAGTCTACGCCGTTTACAAAGCTTTGGAGAAGTTTAGAGTCTACCTTCTAGGCAAAAAATTTAAAGTAGTCACCGATTGCATCGCCTTTCGACAAACAGTCTCCAAGATGGATCTACCAAGCTCCGTAAGTAGATGGATAATGTACTTACAAGATTTCGATTATTTCGTAGAGCACAGACCAGGAACTCGTATGGCACACGTCGACACCTTGAGCAGGTACCCCGCAATTTATGTACTGCAGCCCGAGCTGTTGGTGAGGTTAAGAAAAACTCAACAAGAAGACGATTTCATAACATCTGTCAAAGAGGTGCTAAAGCAGAAACCATACGACAATTTTTTGGTAAAGGGGGAGCTGTTATTTAAGGAAGAAAATGGTTATGAGCTTTTAGTCGTTCCACGTAGCATGGAAAAAGAAATTATTAAAATGAAACACGACGAAGGTCATTTTGGAATTACTAAAACTTTTGCGCTTATTTCCCAGGAATTTTACATAACGAAGCTAGGAATAAAATTCAGAGTTGCATAGAAAGTTGTGTCAAGTGCATTTTAGCTAACCGTAAAGCTGGAAAACAAGAAGGTTACATCGAGCAGATAAATAAAGGGGACAAACCCCTCGACACCCTCCACTTGGATCATATAGGTCCCATTGACAACACACACAAACAGTACAAATACATTCTGACAGCAGTAGACGGATTTTCGAGGTACACATGGATTTTTCCCACAAAAACGTTGGCAGCAGACGAGGTGTTAGGAAGACTGAAGGACCAACAACAGGTTTTTGGAAATCCCCGCCGTATTATCACTGACCGTGGAAGTGCATTCACCTCAGAAGCCTTTAAAAAATTTTGCAAAGAGGAGAATATAGAACACGTTTTAATCACCACAGGTATGCCACGAAGCAACGGCCAAGCAGAACGAGCAAATCGCGTCATTTTGGAAGTGCTGAAAAGATTATCGGTTGCCTCGCCTGAGAAGTGGTATCGGTTCGTTGGAAGTGTCCAGATCGCCATTAACAGTACTTTTCACCGTTCAATTAATCGCACACCGTTTGAGGTTCTTTTTGGAGTACCAATCCGCAAAAAAGACGATATGCAACTAAGAGAACTTATCCAACAAGAATTTTCAAATAATTTCATCGATGAAAGAGAGCAGCTTTGATTAGACGTACGCCAACAAATAGAAAAAATACAAGCCGAAAATAAAAACAATTTTAACAAGAAAAGAAAAACACCACATGAATATGCTATTGGAGATATAGTCGCGATAAAGAGGACGCAGTTTGTAACTGGTAAAAAACTATCTTCTCTTTTTCTAGGACCCTACGAAGTTGTTTCTAAAGGCAAATGCAATAGATATTCAGTCCAAAAGTGTTCACCAGCATCAGAGGGTCCAAACAAAACCACAACCAGCAGCGAGTTTATGAAGCCATGGAGCAAGGGTGACGAAGACTCTATATCATCCGAGACGGACGATTCGCAGGATGGCCGGATGTAGGGTCGATGACAGCAACACCCTATCAACTGTGTACACCCTAAATCACCAACGATTGGCAAATCGTCATAAAAATCATTAATTATTATTAACATTCATTTTCTTTAAAGTAATTCTTTTAACTGTTGCTTTTTACCTAAATTAGAATCAAAGAAGATTAAATCTTTCTCTTTTATATCCAGCCGCCAAGCAGTAAAGCCGTAATATTGTCAAAGCCTAAATTTACTTACCTAAATTTCTAATTTTAAATCAACTAAATTATACTAATTAAATGAACTCTAAATAAACTTTATTAAATTGTATTGAATTTATAAGACCATTCTTTTATTTTCCTACATATATTCATATTTTTTCAAGTAATCAAATGGCATACTTTTTTTTTAGCTCTAAGTTATCTATCAGGCTGTTTATACAATTAAAAGAACGATTTAAATGCTTTTTATACTTTTTCTATAATTACTTGAATATTTTTTTAAAGTTCTTAAGCCCCACACAACTTGAACATAAGAGCAGGTACGTGCGATCCAGTCATGCATTTTATTTACTAAATGTTTCAGAAATGTTCAAAGATTAAATTTCCGTTAAGATTAGGCCAAGCACTCTTAAGCGGGTTTTTATAACTCAACTCAAAGTCAAAAAATTGATTCAAAAACAGCTATTCGAAATTCTTAAAATTTTTCAGTAAAAAAAAAATTGATCATATTTGTAATACAAATGGTCCTTTTTACAAGCTCGAATAAAAAAAATATAATTTTTAAACAAGGTTTTTAGAATTTAACGCCGAAACTCTGGAACTTTTCGTAAAACAAATATTTTTCTTTGATTTTAAAAATAAGGACACTTTGACTACCTGTATCATCCAAATCCTTTGACCGATTTTAAAATTTCTTTCGGCTTTTGAAGCTTCCTATATTTCCTAATCCAGTAAAAAAATTAGTTTTGGATTTTAAACACACACGAAAATTGAATTTTGCAAGCACTTTTGCACAAAAGCGCCACACAGTGCGGCGCTACTTGCCATACAGCCAACGAAACAATTAACAACGTGTTATTGCTGACATACGGCCCCAATTGCTGCTAAAAGTGGTAGAAAATTGGGTCTCTTGGCTGGAATTTATTCGAGCCAGCCACGGCAGCCTCTTGCCCGAAATCATTTTTGAAACGTATTGACAAACCCTTATCCTTATAATAAAGTAAATTCTTGGCCATAATATTAATAAATTATATGCGTTTTTTTTTAAAGACCACACGTCTAAAAAACACTCTTTATATACACTTTTTGAACGATTTCCCCTTTATAAACACAAAAACTAAAATACATTTCATTTATGACTACTGGAACGACTATTTTCAGCGAAGAAACTGAGATATAAATCCACAACCACATCGTATCATAAGTAAATTTTTAATATCTCCAAGTGATCTGAGATCTTATCCTATAAGATGCACCTAACGCATTCTTAACTTACTTACCTATTGTCAATTTTATATTCAAGGTACCTTTAAGTGTTTTATTCAGCTTATATTCGGTTTACATGTTTCAGAACTTTGTTAGGTCGAAGCAATAAATTAAAACAAAAGGGAATATAATTCAATGTGTGTTTTATAAATAATAATATTCAAAAACTCGTACACTATATGTATACCTAGTATGTTTTCTACAAATTCAACAATAATTTCAACACTTATAACTTGACATATTTTTTTTTTTAATATAATGAATATAAACTTATATAAGAGAATCACTTAAACGTATACAAAATTTTTGTTGATCCTCTCTTCTAACCAATCACTTAATTCTTTTCAAATTTGTGAACTTAAAACATTTGGTAAATTTCTATACAATTCTAAAGTAAATATATAAATAATTTGTTGTTAAAAAAATTTATCAAAAGTATTTTAATTTAATGTTCATGTATAAGTATGAGTATGTGTTTTAAATTTCCCTAATCAACATACCTTTGGTGCTGAATTGATTTAAATTTTATCGCTAGATATAAATATGTTTTCTTTTTTTTTTTTAATATTTAATTTAATATACATTCTATTTGGTAATATTTTTGTATGGCAATATATTATTTTGTATTTCATTATACTTACATATATATTTGATTAGACGCTTTCCCGTCAACTATAACAATATTATTTTATAGTTCTCTTTTAATTTGTTGAAAGTATATTATATAAACAATTAATGTTTTGTAAGGCATTTGGAAAGTGCATACATGGTTTCAGACATTGTTGTGTATTGACTTTAAAGGTTATATACCTATATCTAGCTTATTTTAATTATACTTTTATTTGTGTAGATAGTGTAGTTATTGTTTTGGGTACATTACATTTATTTAGTTTGTTTTTTTAGAAGAATGAATTTCTTAAATATTTTGTGAGTCTTCTCTTTGAAATATTATGTAGGTAGTTTGCTTTTTATAAATGTTTAAGTACTTAGAACTGTAAGAAGATGTGCTTTTTTCAAGTTGATGAAACGAATGAAAAATCATAATGAAATTGATATGATTTTCAAATGTTTTTTTATAAAAAGTTTCGTGCAAATTACAAATTGTATTTATTACTTTTTTGGATTTTTTATTTCAGAAAGATAGCGAGTGTAGTAAATACATTTGAGTTAGAAAAACTATCCTTACGTACAAAATGAGTTATAGTATATTACGCTATATTTTGTTGACCTTAAATGTTTAAATTATATCAAAATAAGAAAACTTTTCCTCAACTGAAATTAATAATATGTAGATATATCAAAATAAACTCTTTTATAGTTTAATGTAAGACCTTTCTTAATAAAAATATTTGTATAATTTTACTGAACGGCCCTCTGCAAAATTAGAAATTATATAAAAATTAACAATAATAATGAAATATAGAAAAATATATTCAATAGTAAAATAAGCCTTCAAAAACTACAGTACATTAATCGTATATTTTTTTCTTCTCAAGAATATACATACACTAGTCAACAAAATTAAAGGAACAAATTTTTTTTAGCGTTTTTTGAAGAGCTGTATCTTTGTGACGAGTGGTCGTATTGAGTTGAAATAAAAAGCATTTTACAGCCTTATGTTTATTGCTTCGAGATTTGTTTGCAAACAAATTTTTTTGAAGTACCGTTATTGTGTTATTGCAAAAAATGAGATCAAATAACAAAATTATTTTTTTTTTATTTTTTTGAAGGTCCTCATTTCTATGGGTAAATTTTTTTGAGTCAATTAAATATCATAATCAGATACCTTGTTTATTCAGCTTGAATCGATTTTTTTTGTTGTCGTACGATTTTTTTTGACATGGTTTATCTGACTTTGAATGAAAAAAGATACTTTTAGCCTTGATTACCAATATCTCAGCAAATAATGACGTTATAATAATTCAAAGACAGTTTTGGAAATTTGTGAAAGCGTTTTACAAGATTTTTTTAAGATTTTGTAGAAATTATTTTTTTTTACCCTTCACCGTTAGTTTAAAAAAAGTACTAAAAACCGACGTTTTGTGGTCTTTTCGTAAATCTTTTTTTTCTTTGCAAATATTGATTGCATGGCTTGCGTTGGTATGCAAATTTATAGACTTTTAAATCATCAATATTCTCGTAAATTTTCAAATTGATTCATTGAACCCTTTTTCCTCACCAAAACTTCAAAGTCTTACAAACCAGGTAAAGGAACAATTTGTGTTGTTCCTAAACAATGCGTATTCGTCATCAAAATGACAAGAAAACCGCAATTCCAGTGGATTTTTTTCACAGTTTTGCATTAGTTAGATACTTTTTTGAATTGAAATGAAATAAAAAATACATTTTTCCAAACAAATTTTTTTTTTTTAAAATCAAGTTTTTTTGTTTGAAAAATTTTTGAAATACATTTTTTTTGTTTTTTGTTTAATGTACTTTTATTTCATTTCAATTCAAAAAAGTATCTAACTAATGCAAAACTGTGAAAAAAATCCACTGGAATTGCGGTTTTCTTGTCATTTTGATGACGAATACGCATTGTTTAGGAACAACACAAATTGTTCCTTTACCTGGTTTGTAAGACTTTGAAGTTTTGGTGAGGAAAAAGGGTTCAATGAATCAATTTGAAAATTTACGAGAATATTGATGATTTAAAAGTCTATAAATTTGCATACCAACGCAAGCCATGCAATCAATATTTGCAAAGAAAAAAAAGATTTACGAAAAGACCACAAAACGTCGGTTTTCAGTACTTTTTTAAAATAACGGTGAAGGGTAAAAAAAAATAATTTCTACAAAATCTTAAAAAAATCTTGTAAAACGCTTTCACAAATTTCCAAAACTGTCTTTGAATTTTTATAACGTCATTATTTGCTGAGATATTTGTAATCAAGGCTAAAAGTATCTTTTTTCATTCAAAGTCAGATAAACCATGTCAAAAAAAATCGTACGACAACAAAAAAAAATAAATTCAAGCTGAATAAACAAGGTATCTGATTATGATTGACTCAAAAAAATTTACCAATAGAAATGAGGACCTTCAAAAAAAATAATTTTGTTAACTCGTCTCATTTTCTGCAATAACACAATAACGGTACTTCAAAAAAATTTGTTTGCAAACAAATCTCGAAACAACAAATATAAGGCTGTAAAATGCTTTTTATTTCAACTCAATACGACCACTCGTCACAAATATACAGCTCTTCAAAAAACGCTAAGAAAAATTTAAAAAAAATTTGTTCCTTTAATTTTGTTGACTAGTGTACATTATGTATGTTAAGATAAAAAACGAACATTGAACGTATTTCACATTTTTCTGGTTTACTTTTTCAACTAATTAACACTTTTTTTAACTCAAACAAGCTTGGAGTAAAAAAGGGCTACTATGACGTATACGTACTTTTTTTTTATTTATGTAGTATATGTTGAACATCAAATATTTATGCATTGATTAACTTTAACCATATATTTTTTCTATGTACAAAGTATACATGCATATGTATGTATGCATGCAGGTACAATATGGTAAGTTATGCAATCGTGAAATAATTACTTTTGAGATTTTGATCAGACTTGTCACTGCGATGATAGGGAAGACGATATAAAAGTGGGTGTCAATATTCTCCTGTTTGCCTTGGAACTTGGTACATAGTGGGTTTCTGGTCATTTCCCCCACATATTTTTTTTTCATTTATTTAGAACCAAAAATAACGGGACTTGCCATACATCTTTTTAGGCAATTTCACAAAACCTTATTTTTCTCAATAACGGCTCCAAAATTTTGATTCTTTTAAAATCAGTTTAAATCTTCCCGATACCTTTTTTCTTCTCTGAGAAATCTTCAGTTAATTGTAGGCCTTTCATTTAAAAAAAAATTTACCTCACGTTACAATACAACTTTGAAAACAGCCAAAAAACGGTTTTTTTCGATTTTATAACGGGAATATCTCATAGATAGAATTTTTCTGACTTCATATTCGAATTCAGCACACCAAAATCCAACGGAAAAGTATATTTTGGTCTCTGTAACAAAACACTGATTCTGTTTATACCATTGTTATGAATCTGTGATAATCAGGGAGTGTTTGTTCGCTCAATTTTCAGTTTGATTAATAAATCATAGTTTTTTCCAATAATCTTTCCACTTTCCGGTCTATCTGTCAAATCAATTGGCAGACGTATTCTGCCATTAACTTAGTTTCGTGTGAGTGAGCTTTCTAAAAAAAAAACATTTTTGTGTACAAAACCAATCAGCTTCTTGAAATTCAATTTTGTGTTCAATTTAAAATTATTTCCTGTTAAATTACTATACAGAATAACTTTCCACGTGAAATTTGTTTTTATTTTAATACGGCTGATTGCTTTTTGTTTTGATTGTTTTCCAAATGTATAGTTGAAGTGTGTAGGTAGTTCAGGCATTTTGTGAAATCTAGTGATGGGAATTTTTACATATTTTATATTAGGCCTGGCAGAAAATCACTTCTATTTGGATAGTAAATAAAATAACTACAACTAGTAGTAAAATCTGTACAAATTGTTTATTTTATCTTGCAAGATAGACGATGCTTGGATACTGTTTATTCATGTTCTTTGCTCGTAGGAATTTTATAGATTTTGTTTTTCTTTTTTATACCTACGCTTTGGGGACAACCAATAATGAACAAACGAAATTCCAGTAAACCTTTGATTAAATCGTGCTAATCAAACAGAATCGGGGAATTAGTGATTTCTCCAATTAAGTGCTTAAATCATGGATTCTCTCTTTAAAATTTTGCTGAACAAACGCATTCAATGATGATCAACTGGAATAATCATTGATTTAAGTTTACAAGGTGTGAACAAACTGGCCCTAAGTTGGGGGAATGTGGTATTTGCGTTAATGTGGTAAAGGCAGTTATTTCAAAAACGAAGCATGCTTCTACAACGGTTCTTGATTCAGCAGATGGTGATTATAATAAAAGTAGTAATCCGTATTTATACAAATCTAAAAATCGTCCATTAATTCGCCCAAATTGTTGAAATCCGTAATTGTGTGCAGCAGAGTTTTTTTTTTTTTGTGGAACAAAAAGTGTTTGTGCGCTTTGAAAAATTGCGTTCCAAACCAATTTGTCAATGCATCGGAAGAATATATTAATCATTAACGTTACTTAATTGTTCGTTTTGCTAAAAAGTATTTATTTTAAATTTTATTTTATTTATTTTGTGAAAATATAGAGTTTCGGCTAATGCAGTATACTAGCAGTAGGCTAATGTGGTATAGTATTCCTTATGGGGTATAGTATACCACATTACCCAACCTTAAAGTTTATACCTGCGTCAACTGACTTTTGTGCTTTTGCAATGATGTTCTTTTTAAATGCCCAAAAAGGTGAAATTAGAAATGGGACTATGATGAATGATTAAATTTTCCTTCAAGACATTCGGAGGACCACTTGGTATAGTTTACCACATTAGACAGCTAGGTGTACCGCATTACCCACTACTTTTCCAAAGTGAGGTCTTATCATTATTGTGTCAAAATCTTTGTAAATTACTGTTAGAATCCGACAAAAGCCGTAAACATTGTAGCTTATTATGTTCGTTATAAAATCTACCAAATTTGGAAGCATTCGTGTCACTACTTTTTCTGTTAAGTCAAAAATACAAACATGTATAACCACAATACCCTAACTTCCTCTATATTAAAATTTTCCAAAAATATTTTGGGAATTAAAAAGAAAAATCAAAATATTTGCTTTAAAAAAATCGATGTTTTAAAATCGGGTTGATTATTTGTTTTAAGAAACTTAATTTGTCTCTGCATATTAATTAAAACTTAAAATTTTTCATAAAAAATTGAAAATTTTATATTTAAAAAACTATACCACTCCAACAATTTTAAATTTTTTTTGATACCTACATTTGTATTTTTATTTAAGAATTCTAATGGCATACCTTTTTTTCAGCTCAAAGAATTTAAAGAGTAGTTGTTAAAGCATTTTGAAGAATAATTTTCATGCATTTTTTTCTCATAATATCTAAATTCAAAGATACTACACATTTTAATTTTCTTTGCTGAAGCTTTATGAATTGTTTCAAAATTAAAAATCTGTTCTAAATGTTTGCCACTGTGAGAATGATCATCCTAGCCTTGGGAATAAACCCAAATAAACTCCTGAAACATAATAATTGAATATGAAGAAAATTTGAAAAGAAATTCTTCTGTTGAGCTCACTTGAACTTTTAACTCCTGAAACATAGTCAAATTAAATCCTAAGTTAACCCCAAGTTAACGCCAAGATAACTCACTTAAATTTAGTGAGTTTACTCTAGCTCCTAACTTAACTCACCAAATGAGCAGAATTTTTGATAGATGCGTGTTAAAAATCTTTTGAAATTTTTTGTAAAGGCCAAGTTTACAGCTCCTGTGCGCAAAAAAATGTATTCAAATATTCTTGCATGTTAAAAATAATTGAGATGAAATGCAAAATTAATTGTTTACATGATAGGTTTAGGTTCACAGTTTCAAGTAAAAAAATCCATTGCTGTCACGGAATGTCATGCAAAACAATGGCCCGGCAATTGTTTTGCATGCGAAAAAAGTGAGGGATCAAAATATTTTTTTTTGGATGGTCGGTTTACACTTAAAAAAAAGATATATTCACGTCAAGGCATTATTCGCATGCAAAAGGTTTTTGCACCCAAAAATAATTATTTTCCATTTTTAGGCCTATAGTTTATTAATTAAGGCGGTTAATTAATGAATCAATGGATGGCTTAGGCCAAGGAAAACGTTTTTCGCCTTGAATATTATTAAATTTCGTGCACAGAATAGGTGAAAAATCGTTTTGAAAATTTTGAGTTTTTTTCGCATGGGAACTGTAGACTATCTAAAGGTGCCATCTTGGTTTCGATACAAAAAACAAGACAAGGGTGATATCCTTAGTAATTTTGTTCCTAGAACTTTAACCAGAGATTACCCAGGTTTTCTTGACAGTCCAGAGAGTTGTAAAAAAAATATTTTTTTCTATTCTCAAAAAACACCCAATGGCTATTTATTGTGTTGTTGACATTAGCAAGAAAAAGAATTTCTGTGCTCGGTTAAGATGGTCGGAGGAAAATATACCCAACGATTGGAATCTCAGAGATTTCTTCTTTGCACCAACTATAGAGGGATCAGGTTTTTAAACATTGACTATAAGATCTTGTCCATCATTTTATGTGAACGACTTAAAGCACCATTGTTAATAAATCAACACAATTACTTGGGTTTGTAGTTTGTTGACGACATTCACGTGATAGGAAGAACTAAGCAATCAGCAACCGGTGCCTTCACTACCATGGAGTCATTAGCAAGCAGAATGGGATTATGAACGTGGACAAGACAAATTATATGTTTTCATCAATAAACGACCAGTCCCATCAATAACAATTGATAGTTATAAAACTTTCAGATAGTCAGGGAATTTGTCTACCTGGGCACATCTGCATATGCAGAAAACAATATTAGCGTGGAAATCCAACGCAAATTAACTCCTGGTAATCGCTGTTTCTTTGGGCTAAGTAAGCAATTGAGGAGTAAGGCCCTATCGAGGAGAACCAAGAAGACCCTATACAAAACGCTCAACATCAGCGGTTCTGCTATATGGTGCAGAAGTATAGATCCTACTCAGTCGGATGAACAGTCTCTTTCAGTATTCGAGAGAAAAGTCCTACGAACGATTTTTGGTCCTGTCTATGTTAACACTCAAAGCAATATATGGCGAAGTAGAAACAACGATGAACTATTATAAGTACGTGCTGTATAGTGACATAAGTCTAGTCAGAAAAATTCATATTCAACAGCTAAGATGGCTGGGCCATGTAGAGTGAATGGATATTAACGCTCCATCAGCTTGTACAGTCTTCCTGAGAGAGTCAGAAGCCAAGGTAGACCTCATTTTCGATGAAGCAACCAGAAAGAGGGACACCTCCGACTGTTTGGAGTCGAGATCAAGCAGGCTGGAGGGGTTTATTAAATATGGCCCAGGAGCACCGCCCGATCACTGATTCCCCCATGCGGTTAGGGGAAAGAATATACCCGTGGTAGGCCTGCCTGTTGTAAGAGGCGACTAAAATCCACCCTCCGTAGACTGAGATTAATGTATACAAAATAATGCAATGAATAAAACAAAAAGATATAGTACCCCAGGTGGTAATCCAGGTTCACTGGAAAATCCACCCTCTTCTGAGGCCGGCTCTATGGATTCTGGGGAGAGCCAATTTATGCATTTAATAAATCCCTTCATTAAAAGTGCAAGGGTAGCTCGATCTTGATCACCACCACTTAAATCGAGTGTTTCCAGGGAAAATAGTCCACCCGTCACGTTTGCGCACGCCAAAAACGACTCGCTTAGTCAGAAAATCTTCAAAAAGACAACAATGAACTTCGACAAAGACTTGATGAAATAATAAAACTTTACCAAGAGCTTAAGAAAGAAGTCGATCTTCTCCGCAAAGAAAATGAAATATTGAAAGGCACACATCCTTCAATAGACCCCAAAGCTAGTGTGCCACAAGAAGAAAATTTCAGATATAAAACGGATGAAGAAGAGCTAGCATGTGAAACGAAAAAGACCTCAAAGAAAAGACTTAGTAAGAAACGTAAAGCTGGCTCTTGACCTGAGGCAGCTTCATCTTTTGAGATAGTAGTTCTACCAAAAAATGCTACTTTACAAGAAAAACCTGTTAAAGAACGGCTTCCGCCACCGATAAATGTTGTTGGTATTGCGGAGTATGATAAGTTGCAAACTATTTTAAAGACATTACGACCATCGGATTTTAAAGTTTTTTCGCTTAACAACAATAAATGGATAGTTTGTGTGAAAGATCCCGAAAGTTATCGTCTTCTGTCGCGAAAATTAAACGAAGAAAAAGTAGAATAATATACTTACGAGAATTAGTCAGAAAGGCCTTAACGTGTTGTTGCGAGAGGTCTACATGCATCATGTTCAAAAGACGATATCATTAGTGATCTAAAAGAGCGCAACTTCAATATCAAAGATGCAATGAGCATCGTCAAAAGAGAGAAACAGAAAAAAGAGGGCAAAACGAAATATACTGTATACTATTTTCGTTCGATAAGATTGAAAAACTAGATGAAATTTATTTAAATTAAAACAATTCTAAACATCGTAGTCAAGATCGAACCTCTAACAAAGAGCACAAGGTTAGTCCCTCAGTGTAAACGCTGCCAAGAATTCAATCACACAAAAGGGAGCCAAGGTGTGTTAAATATGCCGGAAAGCATCTAACCGCTGACTGCAACGGAAAAAGTGAGAGTATACCAACGTGCATTAATTGTAATGGAAATCACCCGGCAAACTATAGGGGCTGTGAAGTAGCTAAAGAATTACAAAAGCGAAGCGAGGGTAAATTTACGAATTCACTAAGCCCAAACTTCATTGTTGGTGGTGACTTTAATGCAAAACACACCTTCTGGGCCTCAAGATGCATATCTCAAAAGGGTCGAATGAATGTATGAAGACGTCTGTGAAGTTAGCAGGGCAACTTTCACCCACGCAATTGGGACCTTGACAGGAATTTGCAGTTTTTTTGCATTTTTTTTTGCATTTCTATTCCCGGTTTTGCAGTTCGCCAAATAACGGTGTAATTTAGTGACCTGCTAACTTCACTTCACAGTGAAGTTAGCAGGTCAGTATGAAATTTTTTTTTAAAAAAGGACTTCAAAATTCTGACCTAGCCTATTCTTGAAATGCAAAAAAACTGCAAATTTGGAGCCCTATTGCAAGTTCCTAGCATGCTTGGTTCGTGAGATACACGATGTGACCTACTTGCTTCATATTGAAGTCAAACTTGGGAAATTTTTAAATTGAGGACTTCAAATTTTGAACATAGCCTATCGTTGAAATGCAAAAAAACTGCAAATTTGGAGCCTAATTGCAACTTCCTAGCATGCTTGGTTCCTGAGATACACCATGTGACCTGCTAACTTCACTGTGAAGTTAGCAGGTCAGTATGAAAATTTTTTTTAAAAAAGGACTTCAAAATTCTGACCTAGCCTATTCTTGAAATGCAAAAAAACTGCAAATTTGGAGCCCTATTGCAAGTTCCTAGCTTGCTTGGTTCCTGAGATACACCATGTGACCTGCTTACTTCACTGTGAAGTTAGCAGGTCAGTATGAAATTTTTTTTTAAAAAAGGACTTCAAAATTCTGACCTAGCCTATTCTTGAAATGCAAAAAAACTGCAAATTTGGAGCCTTACTGCAAGTTCCTAGCACGTTTGGTTCGTGAGATACACGATGTGACCTACTTGCTTCATATTGAAGTCAAACTTGGGAAATTTTTAAATTGAGGACTTCAAATTTTGAACATAGCCTATCGTTGAAATGCAAAAAAACTGCAAATTTGGAGCCTTACTGCAAGTTCCTAGCATGCTTGGTTCCTGAGATACACCATGTGACCTGCTAACTTCACTGTGAAGTTAGCAGGTCAGTATGAAATTTTTTTCAAAAAAGGACTTCAAAATTCTGACCTAGCCTATTCTTGAAATGCAAAAAAACTGCAAATTTGGAGCCTTACTACAAGTTCCTAGCACGTTTGGTTCCTGAGATACGCCATGTGACCTGCTAACTTCACTGTGAAGTTAGCAGATCACTAAATTACACCGTTATTTGGCGAACTGCAAAATCGGGAATAGAAATGCAAAAAAAATGCAAAAAAACTGCAAATTCCTGTCAAGGTCCCAATTGCGTGGGTGAAAGTTGCCCTGCTAACTTCACAGACGTTGTATGAAGCAGGAATGGAAGATGCATGTGACTTTCATTCGACTGGCAAACCAACTTACTGGCCAACTGATCCGTCAAAAATACCTGACCTAATCGACTTATTTATGGTAAAGGGAATACCCTCTAACCGTGTAGAAATTTCAGAGAGCTATGATCTCTTCTCAGATCATTCTGCCGTCATACTCACTATGAGCGAAAGTCTTGTAAATTTTTTTTTTGTTAAAACCAACTGGAATGGATTTAAGAAAGATATCAAGGACAGCGTTGAATTAAGGGTATCATTACAAACGTCTCTTGAACTTGAAGACGCAGTAGATACTTTTGTTGATATGATACAAAAGGCTGCATGGAATAACACACCTTATCAAAGGGAAATGCCGCAAAGATATAAAATATTCGCAAGAAATAAAAGATTTAGTAAAAGAAAAGCACACAAGAAATGGCAGCGAACCCGTGCTCCTCAATACAAAGGTAATTTAAAGCAATTGTGTAATTTGCTTAGAACGAGAATATCAGATTTCAAAAACCGTTAAATTGAAAATTACCTTGAAAATCTGACAGCAGAAAAAGATTCTAACTACTCTCTTTGGAAAGCTATAAAAGTAACAAATAAAACCAAAGCTTCCTGCGCCTCCGATTAAAAAAGGCCAAAATGAATGGGCTAAAAGTGACAAAGAAAAAGTGATGGTATTCGCCAATTACCTGGAGGAAACATTTAAGCCTTTCGATGGAAAAGAACTCAACGAAAATATTAATATGAATTTTACCTCAAATGACAGCTGCATAATAAGAAATGCTTGCTGAATTAAAAAGAGAAATTAAGAAGCTTAAGTCCAATAAAGCTCCAGGATATGACTTAATCACGACAGAAATTCTAAAAATTCTCCTTTGTAAAGTTTTAATTAACCTCCTTTATATAATAAAAAATGCCGCTCTAAGGTTAGAATATGTTCCGAGCCAATGGAAAGTTACCGTACAAAAACATGGCGAATAGCGCTCAATGATCAAAAGTCAGTCCACGTGGACTTTACGTATACAAAAGTAAATAGATTGCCCGTCTTTCTTAATACCGGTCGTGTTCCATTTGTAAATGAGGCAAAATATTTAGGAATGACTCACAATTAAAATGGAAAAGCCGCAGGTAAAAAAGAAATGCGAAGAATTAAAAGTAAATTAAGAGATATGAACTGACTACTCGGTAAATATTCTAAGCTTAGTATTGATAATAAGTTGATTTTATACAGGCAGGTACTTAAACCTGTCTGGACTTACGGTATACAACTATGGGGTAGTGGGGTTGTACCTGCAATACAAACTTAAATAACTTACAAACGTTTGAAAATAAATTGCTAAGGTCATTTGTAAATGCACCATTGTATATAAGAAACGAAGATCTTCTCAGGGATCTCGGGACTCCCACGGTTTAGGACGAAATAAAGAGTTTCGCGAAAAAATATAGAAATCGGCTATTAGAACACGATAGTTCAACGATTATTCACATTCTTGACGAGTCGAATTTATTACGCCCGTCTGCGAAGAAAAAAACCTTCCGACTTGGTGCGGTGAACACAAAACCGCTTTTCACCGGAAAGTGCCCTAGATTTAAAATATCAATAGTCCATTATTCCCCGGGAGTAAAAAGGATCGGATTCCATAATTGGAATGATTCATTATTCCATTGGCTTTTCACTTCCAAGGCATTATAAAGCTTGAAATGAAAAAAAAAAAATAATAAAAATATGCTTGAATATACTTGCATGTAGCATGCTAGATAATATAATTGGTATAAAGGCTTCCGACCAAATATCACACCCACATGTACCTTCCTTGCCTAAAAACATACATAATTCAACTGGAGAAACATAGGCCCGCGTATAAATCAACATCTCATATGAACTTAAAATGACTGCATTCTCGATTATTATATTCAGAACTACATGCGTCTGTGTACAAAAGTTAATTTTAATAACAGCTTCTTTTAAAACCTACAATTATGTAAAAAAAAAATCAGTCTAGTTCAATCGGTATTAAAAATCATACATATTTCCATAATAGCAAAAAATTTCTGAAAGATAAACCAAAACTTAATGGAATAAATCAAATAAATAAAACAAAACACAAATTTTGGATTTAAAGATAATTTAAAAAGCAAAAATAGTGTTCATCGAAAGGTTATAAAATCAATGCCATTTTTAAAAGAAGACTCGGCAACTTAACTTTAATAAAAAAGCCTAAACAAGTATTCTTGTATTCTATACTACCTACACACTATACCTTCATAGGTAAACTTAAAAAAAAACATTAATTAAACCTTGCCAAGAAATGTTAAGTTTCAAATGACATTGACATGACATTCTATACAGATACACACATACATACATCTACGCATTTTATAAAAATGTTTCTACGAGCAATTAAACAAAAAAAAATCAGTTTTGTGCGGTCCTTGATTCTATACGCTTTTTTAGCATTTTAAATGTCTGATGCATGGTACGCATTTGAAAGCGTATTGAAGTGGTTACATCTTTCTGAAGTTGCTGCACTTCTTGGATGTCCTTGCGTAAGTTTTGATATTCATTTTTCACTTCGGTCATTGATTCAAGGAGTTCCATTACACAGACATCGTCTATGTCTTCGGCACTTGTATTATCCAGACTTCGTTCAACTTCACTTAGCTTTGTTGCAACTGTATAAAGTTGTGTACCTGCATTTGCAACCTTAATTTTCCAATAATCAAAAATTATTAATTATGTATAAGTAAAAATTTTTCATTTTCACTTAACATTCATGTCTCACCGATTTTTCAAGTCGAATTACCTCCTGAGTGCTCATCGCGTTATATTGCATTTTGTGAATAGCGCACTTACACTTTCGGTGTTGATTTATATCACAAAATCTTAGTTTATTGAAATTTACACATGAAACAACTTCATTATCTGAAGTGAAACGTGCTTGCTTTTTATATCACTTCACATTGAGAGTTGTTGGAGAAGAAATTAAGAACTTAGCACAAATTGGGCTGTATACAATTATGTAAATTTACACCCGCAGTAAAGTCTTATTTTTTACGATATCACGGTTTTAATGGTCAGAAAACCACATCCGTCGAGGGTTTAAATACATTGAATTCCCTCTTATTACGTACTGGGATGATCCCAGGGAAGATGAATCGATATCGAAGTGTGTACTTCGCTCTGATGCTGATAGCAGGATATATGTAATATCCTTCTTAGCGGGAGCGAAGAGACCAGTCGCCTTCGCCATTAGTCCCATCCCCATCGGCATGTTTCCCTGTGCTCTCTGCATTTAAGCTGTATGTAGGTGTATACAATAGATATGAGAAAGGACGAAGTCGGATGTTATACAAGAAGCAGGGTTAAGGATGCAAAGGGCAATATCAGCTGTTTCGGTGAACAGTTTTCGAGATTGCTGTGGTTGGGTGGATGTCAATGCTCCATGCTGCACATCAGCTGGAGCACGTTACCAGTGTACCAGCCATCATTCCCCTTTACCATCACCTTCATCTCCTTATTAACAATTTTGTTGTGTGGTACTCAGAATACTCCATCAGCTCTTCGCTTTTATCCCTGGAACGGAATGCTATTCCTAAGAGTGTCTATAGGTCAGTGTTACTGCGCAGTGACATCGTTGAAGTTGTTCCTCTTTTTTTTAACAGATTCCGGGTTTTTTGTTTTGTCAAATAAAGTATAGGTTCAGTATACAGACACAATATTTATAAAGCTTATTCATAAAATGATGCTTTAGGGATGGGAAGTAAGATATTTCTGACATTTCCTTTTATTTTCCGATTGAGGAAGTTGCAACGATGTTTTCTCTATAGTGTGTTTGTTTTTGTGGGATTTGTTTATTTTGTTCTTTTTTGTTTTGTTTACCTTCATTTTGTCAACACTATAAACCTATATTTGACGGTTAATCACGGGGTTAGTGGGAAACAACGCTTATAACCACGTGCAATGTGAAAGACTTTCTCTTTTGTTATTGAATGCATGCCAATAAGGAAGTATTTATAGTGGATTTTATCAGGAAGAGAATATTATTTCAAAGCATTCGTTTTTTGTTTTTGGATGACGGCAGTATATAATGTTTGGGTTTTTGTGAGTATGGAATGTCCATTGGATACATTTAACCATAATTAAATTTAAATATAAAAACTTAATTTTCTTTAAATTTTGCAATAACGTATTTCTTTGTTAGGTTAAAAATAATTTTATGAGCTTCGGTTTTTTAAACGTACAAACTTATTTTCAATGTTATACAACTAGTCCAGTAACTTTACACTGCGCGTCACTTGTTTGAGGCCACTATTTTCTCAATCTTCTTTTCTCGATAAATACATGTGAGAAATATTTTACCTAGAAATATTTGAAACCTGTGAGTAGGTAAATAGTTTAAAATATTTTGGAAATGCCTTAAAACTAATATTTTATCTTAAAGGACAATGGGCATTTTGGTTCTGCTTTCAACATTGCTCAACAGTGATAAAACTTAGGTATGTAAACTATAACAAACGCCCGATGATGAAGAACACTCCGAAACACTTCGCGTAATTTGATATTAATTTATTAATTTTTAAAAAGTTGTGTAATTGTTATATTTTTGTAAAATTAACAAATAAAATTATATTTATATATATTTTTAAATACAAATTTTATTTTTTAAATCCAACACAACTCGGAGACAAAAACCAACATGAAGTTATTTTTTTGCATCTGAAACACAGTTTTTAGAGTTATAAGCTCTAGAATTTCCCGGGGGTCTGCTTAGCCCAAAAGATATCAACGGAAGAACTTTGGAAAAGCGTGATTTGCTTTTGTGGTCAAATTTAATAGAATCCTTAATGATGAATTTGATCGATATCCTTAGCTTTTGTTCATTCAGCTTAAAAAAATAGCATGCACTAATGAAAATTATACCTGAAAAGGAATTTTCAAGGCAAAAGGCAAAATTTTTCACTCAATATTGACACCTACATATCTGAATATCGGTTTTCAATTTCTAAAAAAGGTTATTAAATGAAAATTTCTGGTGTCCATAAGCTCCTCAATTGCAGTGAACATATAAACCTGAACTTACCTCATTTGAATGAATGAATGAATTCTTAATTTATTTCTTAAAATCCAAATAGAGATAAGTACAAATAGTAGGTATTTACTTTTTATATAAGAACGATATAAGAAATATAAGTGACAAAGTTAGTTTTTATATAATAAAAATAGAGTTATTGTCACTACTAGGCAAATAATAAAAACATTATAAATTGATTTGAGATGGGTGGGGTGACCCAAAAAGAAAATAAGAAAAGAAAATAAAAATTTACATTTGTTAAAATATTTCTTATACATGAGAAAATTACATTAAAGTTTAAGATTGCAATATTTCATCAAAACATCAGGGATAGTTAAATATTCAACATTGATTCGATACTCTCTACATCAAAGCAAAGAAGCCATTTTTTTTACATGTTTTATAAACAAAAAATATGATGTGAGAACTCTGATGGAATGTGGAAGCTTGTTAAATATTTGACATGAGACTACATCATAAAATTTACGAAACGCGGTTGTACGGAAAGCTGGTATAGATACCTGATTAAGGAAGTTTCCACGTTTGTTATAATTGGCAATAATTTGGAAATTGAGGTTGCCTGATCTTTTATAGAATTCATTGAGCACTTTGAAACAGTACAAATGTCGAACTGAAAGAATTTTCAATTCATTAAAAAGCGGAAAGCTAGGATATAGGCGAGGTTTACGGCAGATTTTCTTCAGAACAGACTTTTGCATTACTAAAAGAGGTTGTATTTTATTATAATAGGTTCCTCCCCAACATAAAATTCCGTATTGTAGTTTTGAGTGGAATATGCCATAGTAAATTTTCATGAGAAGTTGAAAGGAGCAAATATTTCTAAGAAAGTAGAAATATCTTAAAGTGCCACGAAAATACTGTCTTAGTTTTTCTGTATGCGTATAAAAGCTCATTCTAGAGTCAATTGTAAGTCCTAAATATTAAAACTCATTAACATTCACTAACCGGAAGCATCTATCACTACAGCTGGAAGAACTAGAGAAAGTACCAGAGTAGGAATAAGAGACACAATAACACTTCAAAAGTTTATATTTTTGGCATTCTGTAGCATGAAAAAATAGATCAGTATCAACATTTTTACTTTCTAAAAAATTAAAAAACATCACCTTAGTTTTTGAACTAATTACTAATCTATGCTCAGCAAACCAAATCCGTAACAAACTTAGATCCCAATTTATATCTGCTGTGAGATTAAGGTAGCTATTTGTACTAAAACAAAAACCCACATCATCAGCAAATGCTGTCAATTCACCTTTAAACGGTAGCCTAAACAATGAATTAATATATATCAAAAAAGAATTGGTCCTAAAACTGACCCCTGAGGGACTCCCAAATTCATTGACCTGATATCGCTCCTAGCCTCTTCCAATTTAACTCTTTGTGTTCTGTTTATTAAATATGACCTGAACCAATTCCATACAAATCCTCGAAACCCTGCATCTTCAATTTTACTAAGAAGTACCTCGTGATCTACCGTATCAAAGGCTTTGGAAATATCTACAAATAAAGCAGCAGTACACTTTTTTTTGTCTAGGCTTCCAAATATATGGGAGCAGAAACGTAACAAGGCATCCTCAGTAGATTTTCCGCTTTGGAAACCGAACTGTAAACCACTGAAAAATTTCGATTTATTTAAAAATTTTGCCATTCTATTTTTGATAGCTTTTTCAAATATTTTACTTATTGATGGTAATAATGAGATCGGCCTATAATTTGCTAGCTCACTAGTTATACCTTTTTTGAAAAGAGGTAAGACATTTGCGCATTTGAGTGCATCTGGAAATACACCACAAAAAATACTCTTATAAAAGATGTGTGCCAAAACATCAGTTACAAAGCAAGCTATATTTTTCAAACAAAGATTAGAGATACAATCGACACCAGAAGAGTTTGAATTTTTCAATGTGCCAATTATTTTAAGCAGTTCAAAACCAGTTATAGACTCAAACATAAAACTTTGCCTTTGCGAAGGTTCACCTGGATAACAAACATGACAACTAGGACTATAGCCCGAAAACACTTGTAAATCGTGTGAAATCGTCGAAAAGTAGTCATTAAAAGCATTATTTGATGATTATTTTGACCAAATTGAATTTCACTAATAATATTTCATGAATTAG
Source organism: Dasysyrphus tricinctus (assembly GCA_963921185.1). Taxonomy (NCBI): domain Eukaryota; kingdom Metazoa; phylum Arthropoda; class Insecta; order Diptera; family Syrphidae; genus Dasysyrphus; species Dasysyrphus tricinctus. The sequence goes on from OY992532.1 coordinate 113,787,317, forward strand.
GTGTTAATTTATCCTTCGGCTTTTTTGGTCTCATCCCCAAACATATTCAAAACTCAACAAGAAATACACGCAATCTTCTTTCATCTGATGAATCACTTGGTCTCTACGACAAAATAGAATTAAAGTTCCATAAGAAAGTACTTAATGTAGAAATCACAGAAACTTGCCATAAAATAAAGCGCACAAACAATGTATTACAAACTATTGCCAAACGCATCAAAGAAAAATTACCACCTGAAGAGCACAAGCAATTTATAACAAAACAAAACCAAGTCTTTCGCGATATGCGGACTGAGAAAAAATCTATTTCTGCTAAAAAAGTTGAACTATTAAAGTCTTCTCTACGGAAAACTCTGAATATAATAGTTCACGATAAATGGTTTGTCAACAAAAGTAATATCGAGTTCCCTTTAGAAATCAGATGGCTTCTTTCGATGGGCAAAAAATTTGCACTGCCTATAAATAAACAATCTTTCCCCCTTTTCCAACTTATTGCTGATGGTGAGGAGGTCATTAGAAATGTAAAAGATGAAAGAGATCAAGAAATGACCCGCGCCGAATTTAGCAATATACTCCACTCGTTTCAAAGACACCACCAACACGATCAGTTCGCAAAGTACATATCGAAGGTACACAGAGACACCGTTTCGTTTCTAAAAAGAAACAAAAACATTATCATTGTACCGGCTGATAAGGGAAATGTGACTGTCGCTATGGAGAAATCAACGTACGAAGAGGGAATGATGAATTTGTTGTTAGACAGATCGACATACAGAACCCTACGTAACAACACTGCAAAGCAAGAACAATGAGTTGGTCAAATGGCTAAACAATAACAACATTATAAACGCATGGGAAAAAAATAAGATGACGACATATACGGCACAGGTTCCATCCATTTATGGTTTACCTAAAATACACAAGGAAAATATACCACTTCGCCCCATAACATCTTCCATGAAGTTACCTTGCTATGAGTTAGCTAAATATGTAGGTAAGATTTTACAGTCTGTGACAAGAAATTCTGTCTACTCGATTAAAAATTCTTTTGAGCTCATAGAAAAAGCGAAAAATGTAGAATTACTGAAAAATGATGTGTTAGTTTCTTTTGACGTGGTATCTCTTTTTACTAACATCCCGGTTCAACTCGCTACAATTATCGTTAAAAAGAGATGGGAAGCAATCAAGCAAAACACAAAATTAACACAAAGTAAATTTTTAGAAATTCTAGACTTCTGCCTCAAAGAGAATAACTATCTGCAGTATAAGGACACTTTATACAAGCAAATTCATGGCATGCCGATGGGCAATCCGTTGTCACCAACAATTGCAGATTTGGTTCTGGATTATATACTCGATGAAACATTTTCAAAAGTAGAACAACCTCGCTTTCTATCTAAATACGTGGACGACATTTTTGCAGTTGTGGACTCTCGTAAAATTGATGAAATACTCAATACCCTTAACGGATTTCACAACAAAATCCAGTTTACTATTGAAATGGAAAACAACAATGCAATAGCATTTTTAGATGTCAAGATCCATCGCTACAACAACCGACTTCTGTTCAATTGGCACCAAAAATCAACAGCATCTGGAAGACTTGTAAACTTTCGGTCTAATCAACCTAAACATATTATTTTGAACACGGCTTCAAATATAATACACAAAGTCTTTGCGTTGAGTGATAAGAAATTTCACTCCGCAAATGAGAAAATCGTCACACAAATTCTCACAGATAATGGTTACCCGGGACAGCTTATAAGAAGTCTAATACTTCGACAAAAAAATAGACCGCATAACGATATAAAAGCGAACGTTGACAAAGGTATTTATAAAAGTATGGTTTATGTTCCTAAGCTTGCAGAAAACTTCAAGGAAATAATTTCGACAAACACAAACAACATTCAATTAGCATACAAGTCGCATAACACCCTGGTACCTCTCTTTAGTCACCTAAAGGTAAAAACTGAAAAAGAAAAATGCACGGATGTAATTTATAAAATAAATTGTCTGGGCAATAAAGATGAGAAGTGCGACCTTTGCTATGTAGGGACTACAAAACAATTTTTAAAACAGAGAATGGCCAATCATAAATCTGATTTAAACTGTGATAACTCTGCAAAAACGGCGCTGGCCACACACAGTATTGAAAAGAATCATAAACCCGATTTCGATGGTGTAAAAATTCTCCAAACGGAAAGACACGCTTCAAAACGCTACACTCTGGAAACCCTTCATATTTTAAATAATGGAAGCGCTATGAATAGAAAACAGGACACCCAAAATATATCAGCCGTGTACTGCTCTCTCGCTTCCTCTAAGAACCCAAGATGACAAAACCAACCGACTCAGCTTCGACGACAGAAGTGCTTCAGTTAATAATTTTTTATTTATATTTTTTCTTTGTATAAATAATGTTTTGGTTTATTTAATGTAAGTCATTAAACTTTACGTTTAGTTTATATATTTTTTATTTGTGCATATATTTTCTAACAAACTTGTTGTTTTATAATGTTTAAATAAAGATCTCCTGAAGAGGACAGCAATCCCTGTCGAAACGTTGGGAATAAATCAATGTAACTTTGTTTCATTGCAATTACCAGTGACCAAAAAAGCCGAAGGATAAATTAACACCTAATCCATGAAATATTATTATTAAAAGCATTAGCAATTCCAGTTTTATCAGAAACTAAACTATCATGATCATAAACAGCAGACGGTAGTTTCGCATTTGATGTCTTGTTGAGGATACTATTAACTACTGTTGTGTTTTGAACATTTTTTTCTTAGTTTGTTCTTATAAATAATCTTTCTAAGAAGATTAGTTGTAATCCAGGGCTTTAAGCGCTCTTCAGACTTTATATCTGGATATAGTGTTAGAGAAAATGTCGTATGATTTTGAGGGATCGCTCTCTGCAAAAACTTCTTCCCATAACTCAATCGACAAGCAATTTTTTAAAGTACCAAAATTAATTTTTGTTGGTAAATTGGAGGAACCAATTTTTCTTTAATAAAAGAAATAAGACCATGCGAGGCTAATAGATCTAAGAAAGTTCCAACTTGTTCACTGCTTTCAAGAATATCTACATTGAAATCACCCATTACACTGGTCAACAAAATTTAATTATTTTGTTGTTACAGAAACCAAAATATACTTTTCCGTAGGTTTTTGGTGTGCTGAACTCGAATCTGAAGTCAGAAAAATTCTATCGGGCTACGTTTTTGAGATATTCCCGTTACAAAATCGAAAAAACCGTTTTTTTGCTGTTTTCAAAGTTGTATTGTAACGTGAAGTAAATTGTTTCAACAAAATTTTTTATGGTTTCTGAAAGAACTAATTTTCTTCTTTTGAAATCAGTTTAAATCTTTCCGATACCTCTTTTCTTCTCGGAGAAATTTTCAGTTAATTGTAGGCCTTCCATTTATGACATAAATACAATGTTAAGGAGAATGGGCAAAAATTTATGGGAAATGGTCCATTTCCCAATACGAACGTGTGATATATCGTTGAAAAGGTTATTTTGAGTACATAATTTCAATATATAGCCGTTAAGCTCTAAACCATGGGGTTCACGAGATATTCAGCTAATGTGGATTGGGAACACATTATTGTTCTTTCGGTGCTTTGAAGCCGAATATCTCGCGAGGCCCATGGTTTAGAGGTTAGCGGTCATATAATAATATTATGTACTCAAAATAACCTTTTCATAGATATATGACACATTCGTATTGGGAAATGGACCATTTTTTACGATTTTGTAACGGGAATATCTCAAAAACGTAGCCCGATAGAATTTTTCTGACTTCAGATTCGAGTTCAGCACACCAAAAACCTACGGAAAAGTATATTTTTGTTTCTGTAAGAAAAACCTTGTTGACCAGTGTTATTAACAGATTCTCCGATCTTTCACCTTCCAAAAAAATTGAAAATTCTTCAAAAAAAGCTCCAAAGTTGAACATATGGAGTCTATAAACACACAAAATGACAAAGAATTTTGATTGATTTTAAATTTAATTTTTAAAACATCAGCGCTCTGAAAATTTGAATTCAATACATCAACAACATCATATACTTCTTTTACAAAGCATCCAACACCTCCAGCAGCGTAGTTTTCATTAGAATTAAGATAAAATTTAAAACCGGGTAATTGATAATTACTTTTTTAATAATTGTAAATACCAATTTCTGAGACTACAACAATATCCGGAATACACGAAAAGGAGTCAAGATGGGAAACTAGACATGTAAATTTTTCTCTAAGACTTCTAATGTTTTGATGAATTACAAAAAGTTTGTTTAAGGAGTAAGATTTGTTTACAAAATTTTCTTCGCAATTTGAATTAATAAGATTGAAGGTAGAAAAGTCATGATTTAGTTCATTAAATAAATTCATAGAAAAATATATAAAAAATATTTAGAAAGAAAGCACTAAATTAGTGCAAGATCGTTAAAAGATCTAATTACAATGACCTTTTCACCTTCAACCTTTCGCAACAAAATTTTGTTTTCTTTGTACCACAAAAATGTACACCCCTTTTCCCTTTTTGTTTCGCCGAATGCTCTACACGGCTAGAACAAAAGCGCAGCATATTTTTCGTCTACCTTGTCTTTTCGGCCAATTCCCTAGGGGCTTAAAAATGCACAGTTAATATGTAAATTGTTAAGCCCCAACATCATATTTTTGTTCAGTTTCCTTGAAACTTGGGAAAACAACGGCTTACATGTATAATTGTAAGGCCCCAGCCTCGTCGAATTTCTTTCAGGTTTGGGAAAAAACACAACAGTAGTATAGGAAATGCCGGTTTCAGCAAGATTTTCAGACACCGTGAAATTTTCTGGTAAAGAGCCAATATTTTTAAAATAATATTGGATATTTTTAAACAGTTATAATAATTTTAAAAAAGTTATTGTTCAAGTACAGAATAATCTTACAATTTTTATATCCATATTAAACATAAAATATCTATTTTTCCAGACACGCATTATTTTTATGATACATAACCAATATTTTAAAATAATGCCAGATAAACAACCATACAAATATAATTATTGTATAAATATAGAATATGTTTACAATTTTGAAATATTTATTTTTCAAACAAAAAAAGTAAAATAGTTTGAATAAACAGTACAAATTTTTAAAAACATAAAGTTTAATCAACGCTATTATGTTTCGTACAAAAATAAGTTTTATTGAAATATTTAAAGAAAACTACTGACAGCAATACTTTTATAGGAGTTGCCATGCTGGGTCTTTTCCCCTTGCGATTATACGGTCTGAAGTCCGCAGTAATTGCTGAAGGAAAAAGACATCAGCAATGAGACCCTTAGAAAAGTTGGTAAATAATAAAAAGCGGTATGAGAATACCTCTGAAGTATTACTTACCAGTTTCCTGGCCAAACTAATTTAATTCTAATTTTGGCTCTCTTTTTATAGTAAGGGTATTCATACAACAGCTTAAAGTCATCGTAAACGTTGTAAACTTTTAAACTTCGTAATTCTGTCACAATTTGTATGGAAAATTTGACAGATTTACGAAGTTTACAACCTTACGATGTTTACGACGAGTTTACGCTGTTTCATGAATACCCTTATTATTTTGTGAACAAAAATAAAAAGTATCGTCAAAGGCGATTTGAATTCAATCTTTCAAACAAAAATAATTATATAGGTAACACAAAAAGTCAAGTGACTTATTAATGAAATTTAAATGTATAGTCAAAGGCGAATTTTATAATTTAATTAGTGTGTTGCTAAAATTTCCCCCTCTGACGCTGAAATCGGCTGGATGATGCGTCAGGATGTTTTGATTGACTTTGCTAGTCGCCCTCGTCGGCGAAGAGGCATTACTGGTTCTTCATCTAGCCTCGTGATTTTTGTACTTGGTGATTGGTGATGAGTGATAAGTTCCCAATGGAACGTGAATTCATCTTTTGAGGCAACCTGGTATGCCGTTGAGCTTTGCTAGGAAAGTGGGAAGTTATTAGTAATTAGACACCTACTAAAGCAGGTTGCGATCGTCTCTTTTTGTCAACGTATGTTTTGTTACTGTCTTGCACTCTGTGGCTTTTTGCTGTTAGGAGTCTCGACGCAATTTAAATTTGATGTTCATCACACATCTCCCCCTAGACCAGAACTGCCCCAAAGCGTAGTTGCTGGCATCTGTCTGTAAAAATGAAATAACTAGCTTTATGTTTTTTGGGCTCTGGGCTGTTTCGGATGGCAGAAATTTCGTTGACTTCAATACCATAGTTGGTGAGAATATGTCCAGGGTGTTGTAGCTATCGGGTAGTTATTGCTGATCAGAAATGTATGCATTGGGAATGGGGTTGGTTGATCTAATGTGTCAAATACAATGCTATGTTGTGCGATGAGGGTGCAACATGCAACATGCAACATGCAACATGCAACATGCAACATGCAACATGTAACATGCAACATGATGGCACGATTATTTAGTCGCAAAAAATAGAACACATGAGCCACATTGTGAATGAACGCACATGCGACCACGAAATTGTATTGAATTGCGACCGTTTTCTTAGTCGTGGCGACAGAAAATCGCAAGTGCGTTTCCAGCCTAATTTTGAGCTAGACCAATGGGACCATGGCAGGAATATACAGTTTCTTTGCATTTTTTATACATTTCTTTTCCGGATTTTGCAGTTCACCAAACAGTGGGTGTAACCGACTTTACTGCTTACTTCACTGTGAAGTTAGCATAAAAGTCCTTTCCTCCGGTGATACCTAGAAATTTGCAGTTAGGCTCCAAATTGGCAGTTGAATTTGCATTTCAAGAAAAATTAAAGACCAAATTTTGAAGTCCAATTAAAAAAAGAAAAAAAATCGAATAAATTCATTTTTCATTGAAAAATGAGCTGACTTTGTTTGACTAGTACAGCCAATACTGCAAAATTGAAGTTTCAGACTTTATTGGTACTAAAATTAGAGGGGGTTGAAAATCGCCTTAGTTTGTTCCTGTAAAAAGGGTGTAGTGCCACGAACTTTTGTTAGCTATAATTTTTCCAATAAAACACACCTAATGTAAGATTTCTTAGGTAAACTGTTTTTTTTTTGCGGTTACAAGGTTACAATGAGCTGTACATTTTTTTAAACAAAACTTACAACGACTCTTGAAAGCACTTATCATCTTCAAAATTCAGTTTAAATCTTTCCTATATCTGTTTAAGTCTTCGAGAAATCCTTATGTAGTTGTTAATCTTCACCTGGCCCTACATAATTTAATAAGCTAAGCAGTGTAAAATGCGGATTCAAGAACTTTAGAGTATATTATTATAAACGAAATATTAGAACCCAATCCAAATCGGTCTGATAGATAATGTTAACTTAGGTCCAGTTGTACAAACGTGGTTCAACTATTTTTACTGGCTGATTTTCGCAGAACTACTGAGCTCAAACGATGATGGTTCAAGGTTCAAGTATGTTATAGTAGCCAATTTCATTCCTGAACTATGGTTGAACTTCAGTTAATTCGCCAAGTCAGTGAGTTAAAATTTGCTGAACCACGAGTTAAATATTTATACAACTGGTCCTAAATGCAGCACGAAATGCCAGGATCAATGCTAGACACTTAAATTGGCGCTGAATGTGTTACCACCAAGTTTTAGTGGTGATTAGTGTGGTATGCCCCGTTTAATTACAAAATTCAAACCTATCAAAAAAGTGGAAATCCCACACTTTAAAATAAAAAAAAAAAATAGTGTGTTTCCAAAAATTGGTAGCATTTAAATTTTACTTGAAGGTGCTTCCACTCAAAACCTATCTTTTAAGACATCAATCGTTATTTTGATCATGGAAATTTTCCAAGTAATTTATTTTTTTTAAATAACCATTTTCCACAGATTGGGCACCACTTTTGAAAATGGCGTCCAAGCGATAGAATTACAGAAATGACTCCCAAAAAGGCGCAGAGATTTCTGTTTGCATGATATTAGGTTTGTTCGTTGTTCCCTGCCCCAGGGCGCACTGGGGAATGTCATTCAAATGTCAAAAAACTGGGGGCTGCTCGGGTTTTGATTTCACATCGAACACCTCAGTGCTACTTTTTTTTGATGATAAAAATGATAAGTTACTAAAGTACTATTTTGTGCAGCTTCAAAATCTTTATGCAGGCACTAAATTTCCAAATATTTTTCTAAGCATTCCCTTTATTAATATATAAATTAATAAATAGTAACAAAATAGTATACAAAACATTTCACATTTACCATTTATTTCGCCATACAAATTATCAAAGTTAATTCTTTTCTTTTGACATTCAACTCTTACCAACAGCTGATTTCAATTTCACAGCTCTGATTTCTTTCCCCGAGAAAAAACCTGGGGTGCGTGAGAGCGAATTCAGTGTTCGCCCCGAACACACATCGAACACAGTGCACATAAACTGGGGTGAAAAAAGTTTCACATAAAACACATGAGAGCGAGTTCAGGGCGACCCAGTGCGCCCCAGTGCTGACAGCGAACAAACCTATTATTTGCTGTCTGTTTTTTTTTTTAGGAAAATTGCCCCTCTTGCCTAAACGGTTAAGATAGATACTATTGGAGGATTTTTCATTTCCTCACAAGAGGCAGTACCCCTGAAAAAAAATTGTTTCTGGGTGGCAAAGTCTGGGAATCGTTCACCATACCTTCGTAGTATTCCAAAGTGCTAATCATCACGTTACGGGGAACAAAAACATATTGAATTTTCTTATACCTTCTATTTAGTTTACGACTGCAGCAAAGTTCAGATTGCTTATGAACTTTTATTGAAATATTAATGTAAAGCTGTGCCTTACTCATTTCCTTTAAAATTTTAGAAATTATGGCACTTAAATATGAAAATATTGATATACCTACGTAACTTTCAATCAAAACGTTCTAAAAGACCAAACTAATGACAATTTAATTGAAAACCTTTAATATTAAATCTGGTTCATTATTCACAATGCAATTATGTGTAATAACTTTATTTTACACGACTCAGATCCTTTAAATACCAAGAAAGTAACTATGCCTAGTTCAGTTCCAACGGAAATTATATACGAAATTTTGAAAAGATGGTAAAAACTTTTAAATCTATATCAACACAGGATGCTACAACATACCTTTATAAGGTGTTTCGAATTCTGGGAATGGACAACCTTAACAGGACATGGTTGTATAATTTACATTCTTTTCAACTTATCTTTGCATCTTGTGTTCTTCAGTTGATTGCTTTTTCTACCAGCTATGTCAGGTCTATCAGAGCAATGTCTATTCCGACCCTATTAACTTCCCTGCAAGTGGCTATTAATATCTACACCATAGCTCTTAAAGTTATTGTCGTGTATTTTTGTATGCCAAAGCTTCGTAAAACAGCCCCAATACTAGACGAACTTGACAAAAGGATTTATGATAAGGAAGAGCGAATAGTTGCAGAAAATATGATTAGGTTCTGCAGAGGTTTGGTTGTAGTTTATATGGTATCTAATCTTACATATTCGTTCACTTTATTTTTGGCGTCTGTTTGGAATGGGCGTCCACCATTTGGAATCTACATTCCTTTTTGTCATTGGGAAGATTCCACAACCAAAATGGTAGTAGCCAGCTTAGTGGAGTTCTATCTTACTAACGTGGCGTGTATACAAAATGTAGGCTTAGATGTCTACCCAGTGACATTTATTTTCATGGCACGAATGCACATGAAAATTTTGTGCATAAGAGTTGAAAAATTGGGCACTGATTCAAGCATATCGAGGGAAGATAATGTACGAAATCTTGTGGATTGCATTAAGACGCATAAGAAGATACTGGAGTAAGATAATGCTGCATTGGATTAGGATCAATATTAAATTCAATTCAAATAAATTTTCAGGCTTATAGAAATAGTTCGGCCGATCATAGCTAAAACAATATTTATTCAATTGGTCGTTTCGGCAGCTATCATGGTATTTCCAATGATAAACATCATGATGTTTGCTGATAGTCTTTCTTCAGCATTTGGATCGATTGTATTTCTGTTGGCTGTCACTTTGGAAACACTTCCAATGTGCTTCACCATGAATGTGTTAATGGAAGAAATTAATAATCTACCAACTGCTATATTTCACAGCCAGTGGGTGGATCAGAACAAAAGATATCGTCACTTGATGGTTGTCTTTATGCAGAATGCACAAAAATTCAATAATATTATGGCCGGAAATATTTTGTCAATTGAAGTTGCTACATTTATTGGGGTGAGTAAATAATATAGTTCATTAACTTAATTTTTTGTTTTGTACCCAGAGACTAGGGATAATGCAGGTGATAACTTTAAATAATGCAGTCTATGTACTGTACATACATACATTTTTTCTTTCATTAATTTTTGACAAATCAGGTCCAGAAAAAAGCTCGAACAACAATGCATACAAAATTAATGAAACTACTTGTCATGAATAAGTGCTGCTCATTTAGCCGCGCGAACTCGGCAAAGAACTGTAGGTCCCCTCCATTCCTGCCAACAACACGCACACAGGAATGGTTGAGAGTTGTAAGTCACTAAGCCCTGGTTCTCTACGAGCTGTTGCGCAATCAAATTTCGATTCCGCACCGTGCCACCTAAAAACAGAAATGTTTTATCCCAGGTACTGCCTGTTGCGAGGAACTAACAAATCCTCCAAGAGTATACTTATCATGAATAAGTGTTTCTCATTTAGCCGTTCGGATTCGGCAAAAACTGTAGGTCCTCTCCATCTCCATTCCTGCCAACAACACGCACACAGGAATGGTTGAGAGTTGTAAGTCACTACGCCCTTGTTCTCTACGAGCTGTTGCGCCACCCAATTAATTTACTCTACTCACTTCCATCACCTCAAACACAACTGTTCTGAAAAACTTCATGGAACAAACCTTTCAATTCGACCTGACAGGTTGAGCTTAAGTACACTAATAGTTCATATCCTAACTTAACGTTTAAGAAGTGTTGCCAAGATGGCACTGTAAGAAGGACAAGGGAAGGGTTGCCACTTATCAGTATAAATCCCGAAATGTTGCTTATAAATCGAAAACCAGGGGTGGGACGATGACCCGAGAACTATCGTTGGATTCAGCACCCTTGAAACCATAGGACCACATTTTTGATTTTCTTCCACCCCTTACCTTGCACGAAGAGGAAGGAAAAGGCTGTTTTATGAAACAAAATTTGATATAATATGTGCTGAAGAAAACAATATCAAAAAATCAAGAAGATCCTAATAAAGCACAACAATTATCCTAAGAAAAAATCGAAAAAACAATTAAACAATAACAACTAACGTAAAAAACACCACTAAAAACAAATAAAGTCAACCCAAACATACTTATGAATAACGAAACAATTTACCAGAAAAATCAACTAGAAAAACCTCCAACACGGTCGGCCTCCGCGGAGGAATTCGGCGAAAAACCCCCCTTAAAGAATTTTGTGGAATGCAAAATAAACACGAAAGAACAACACCATAACATCATATCAAACGAAAATCTTATTAATGAAACAATCCAACACCAAAACATTATCTTAAACGAAAATATTAAAAATAAAACACGCCTTTATGTGGCAACTCTAAACACAAGAACACTTTTCAATCAGAAGAAAAATGTATCGAGTTGGAAAACGCTCTTGAAAAGATAAACTGGGATGTAATTGGATAAGCATATGTTAGACGACAAGGAGAAAGTATAAGGGAGCTCAACAATGGAAATATATTCGCTCACTATGGAATCAAGAAGGGGTTATATGGTGTCGGATTTCTTATAAATAAAAATTTAAAGCAAAGTGTGCAAGAAATTAAAGGATTTAGTGACAGAATAATAGGAGTCAAACTTAAATTATTGGAAAAATGCAACATATCAGTCATACAAGTCTATGCACCAACAAAGAAAGCAACGGATGAACAATTGGAAAGCTTCTATAATACCCTAGAAATCGCAATTGATCACTTTATTATGGGTGAATATGGCTTTGGTAAGTGAAACGAATATACAATGCATGTGGCAACATAAATTAATTTTTGGAAACTCTTTATTCAAAAACAAGCCTCAAAATCAATGGATGTGGATTTCACCAGATAAAAACTATAAAAACCAATATGACTTTATTTAAGCAAACAAAAGATCAGTCTTAAAAAATGTTTCCGTCCTTAACCAATTCGAGTTCGAATCGGACCATAGATTAGTACGAGCTGAGCTATTGATAATTAGTCAACCATAAAACAAGACAGCTAAACAAAAACACCCGAAAAATTATATCTAAATCGATAACTACTGAGGCCATCAATACGTATTACGCCGACCTACAACAAAGACTTCTCATAATATCGATACCTTCCCGTAAGAATGTATTAAGCGAAAATTCCGTTCCAAATCTTTTTATTTTTTTAAATACATAAATAAATAACTGGACCAGGGGTTTTTTTCGATGCCTTTAAAATGTTTGAAATGTCGCTTAATACATTCTTACGGGAAGGTATCGATATCATCAATAAACGAACCATTTCAAACTGCTTACACTAAAATGGAAAGAACCATTATAGAAGCTGTAGATAGGTATATCCTAACTCCTTTATCAAAGAAACCGCAAAAACTTTCGAATGAAACCTTAGACCTGATAAGAAATCGAGAACGCCTTAGAAGGAAGATAGGATTGAGTGATCACGAAAGACAAGAATTAAAAAGTATCCAGAAAACAATTTAAAAAAAGCCCAAGAGGATATACAAACATTTAATGAAAACCTCTTGAAAACAGTGATCGAGGAATCAAAATCTATTAGGAAAGCTAAAATTGCAGTGCAGGAATATAGTATTGAAATCTGTAAGTTCCAGAAAAGGTCTTAAGAGAAACACTTCCGTTTCATTGAAGAATAGAGAATAGAATAATATTTTATTAAAAACAATTGATAAGAAAGTCGATTGATAATACTACAAAAAGAATTCCTACAAAGTGTTTTTATACTTTTACATTCAATTTCAACACTCCCACTGAATGTAACATTCAACTAAATTTAAGACCTATGGCTTTAGCACACAAATTATGCTTCTTAAAATCTAAAGGTTTTGTTAGAAAATCTGCATTCATATCTGCTGTGCTTATATATTTTAAGTTTATTAATCCTTCATCAATTTTGTCACGAACAAAATGGTGTCGGACGTCAATGTGTTTGGTCCGGGGATGGTACGCGCTTGTTAGTGCTAGACTTATTGCACCTTTGCTGTCGCAGTGAATAATTGTAGATTTCGGAGAACTTGGAATTAGTTCAGCCTCCAATCCTTTAAGCCACAAAGCTTCTTGAGTGGCTGAGGAAACAGCCATGTATTCAGCTTCGGTCGATGAGAGAGCCACAGTGGGCTGCTTCTTAGTATTCCAGGATATTGCTCCTCCACAAGACTTAAAGATGTAACCTGTAACTGATCTTCTGTCATCGCCATCGTTAGCCCAGTCCGCGTCACAATAACCAACCACTACATTGTTTTTGGTTTGAGAGAATTCCAATTTAGCATTTGATGTTCCCTTCAAATATCGAAGAATCCGCTTAACAGCTGTCCAATGAGCTTTTCCATAGCAGTTATTGAATCTTGACACATTGCTTACGGCAAAACTAACATCTAGTCTAGAAACCTGTGCAACAAACATGATACTACTAACTGCTTCCTGATATGGAATATGCATCATTTCATTTTTCTCTTCTTCTGTTTGTGGGCACATCAGTTTAGTCAGCTTTTGGTTAGCATCCATAGGTGTGTTTGCAGGATTACAGTCATTCATATTAAAACGTGTTAATATATCATTGATGTATCGTTCCTGATCAATATATATTATGCCTTTTGACCGATCACGTTGAATTTGTATACCGATGACGAATCGTGCTACACCCATATCTTTCATTTTGAAATTACTATTGAGATATGTTTTAAGTTTATTTTTGACATCAATATTTTTAGTAAATATCCAGAGATCATCCACGTATACAGCTACAATAATATAATTGGAATCTTCACCAGAAAAATAAACGCATGGATCTATTTTAGATTTCTTGAGACCATAGTTAATCAAAGCTGCATCGAGCTTTTGGTTCCACAACCGACTGGCTTGTTTCAACCCATATAGTGATTTCTTTAAATGGCAAACCTTACCAGTATTATCGGAGTAACCTTCGGGTTGCAGCATATATATGTTTTCATTAAGATCTCCTTGAAGGAACGCAGTAACTGCATCCATTTGATCAATATCGAGATCTAACTGAGCAGCTAGAGAAAACAAAAATCGAATGGTGCTATATCTTACTACTGGGGAGAAAGTTTCCTCATAATCAATCCCCTTTCTTTGAGCGCAACCTTTCACTACCAATCGTGCCTTGTACCTTGAAATCTTGCCTTCACTATCACGTTTTGTTTTAAGCACCCATTTGCAGTTAATAGCTCTTTTGTCGACAGGCAAATCTACAAGATTCCAGGTAGAGTTTTCTCTTAAAGATTCAATTTCTTCTTTCATAGCTGATGTCACTGAATAAGTAATACATTCATTCCTTATTATTGGCTTCCGAGTTCGCTGACTTCTTCTGGGAACTTGCATTGAGTTTTCATTTTCATCTGACATTGATTGCGGAATGTAAACATCTTCACTTGATTCAGTCGTCAAAGTATCATCTTTTTTATTTGTATCTTGCATCGAATGCGGAATGTTAACATCTTCACTTGGTTGACTTGCCGAAATGTCGTCAATGTTAACATCTTCACTTGGTTGACTTGCCGAAATGTCATCATCTTCCCCCACTGAATCATCATCGTCTATAAGAAATTCAGGAAAATAAAATAAATTATAATTTTCAATTACTTTCTTGGAGGATATTTGTTCATCTTCAAAAAATATGACGTCTCTGCTAATGATGATTCTCTTCTTTATTGGATGATACAATCGAAAATTGTGGGAATCTTCACAGTACCCAACAAAAATGCAAGCTTCGGATTTTGGATCCAACTTCTTGCGTCGCTCTTTGGGAATGTGAACCATTGCCTTGCATCCAAACTCATTTCCGGCTTCTTTCCTGACCATGCTTCTTCAGGAACCATTTCAAGTGATGAGCTACATGGTGATCGGTTAATTATATGTACCGCCGTTGAAACCGCTTCAGCCCAGAAACTTTTTGGCAAATTCGCATCTATTAACATACACCTCGCTTTCTCGATGATAGTCCTGTTCATGCGTTCTACTAATCCGTTATGCTGTGGGGTATACGGCGCTGATGTTCGATGGTGTATTCCACTATTTCTTAATAATGTTTGAAACGTTTTGTTGCAGTATTCGGATCCATTATCGGTATGTAATACTTTTATTAGTTTATTGCATTGATTTTCTACAAGTGCCTTAAACTCTGCAAATCGAGCAACTGTTTCATGTTTTGATTGTAGAAAATAAACAAACGTTTTCCTAGTTAAGTCATCAACGAAAACCAAAATATATCTCGCACCTCCCATGCTCCTGACATTCAATGGACCACACAAATCGGAATGAATTACCTCTAGTACTTCAGTCGCTCTAGGTCCTGTGTGATTAAAGGGAAATCGACATTGTTTTCCTTTGAGACACACTTCACAATTCCATTTATCGAACATAGGATATTTTTGATTTCGTCCAAAGCGATCGCTCAGCATTCGTACACTTGCCATGTTGATATGTCCCAACCTTCGGTGCCATTGTTTGCAACGAAACATCGATCTTGCCCTGGTTTGTCCAACTTAAAAAGTTCTCCATCAAGTGAAGCTGAAGCAATGAGATGTTTTTCAGAATTATAAATTCTACAGCCATTGGCGTCGAAAACAACTTTGTTATTTTTGCTAACAATCTGACTAACTGACAAAAGGTTTGCGCATAGCCCAGGGATACACAAAACATTCTCTACTTTCAACTACTCGTTTTGAGCAGCATTTGGCAAATACACATTCCCAGTACTCTGTACAGCTAAACGCATGTTGTTCGCCACCACAACTTCACTTTTAGCAGGTTGACAAACATCTGACAGTAAATTTGGATCTGTACACATATGAGCAGATGCTCCGGAGTCAATGTACCATTCACCAGCTTGTACTGAGGAGACAGCGAAAGATGTGTACAAAACATTAGAATTACCTTGAACTCTCTTGTTACTCTGTAGCTTTGATGGACAATCTCGAGCAAAATGCCCATGGTTATTGCACTGAAAACATCTTGGTCCTGCGTTGCCACAATTGTTCTTGCCTTCTTTTTCGTTTGTTTTCGTGGTCCACTGCGCCCATAAAATGCAACTGTATCAACCACGTCTTCTGTTTTAACATCTTGAAGGATCTTAGTCTTTATTGCATCACCAGTTATGGCTACGCCAGAGCTTTCAATGCCCATGATCATAGGTTTATATTCTTCGGATAAACCTGCAAGCAAAATTGTTCCAATCCACTCATCACTCACTGTTAGTCCAACGCCGTTAAGCTTGTGAGCTGTGGTGATTATAGAATTCACATAATCTTCAACAGATGAACAATTTTCAAGATTTGTCGTAATTAATTTCTTCAGCAATCCTACTCTGCGCGTTAGACCATTTTCCTGGAAAGCCTTCTGCAAATTATCCCATGCTTCCTTCGCGGTTGTAGTTGATTGTATATGAACGAAATTAATAGGATCAACTAGCAAAATAATTTTCGCTCTAGCCTTGGCCACTTTCTTTAGGTCTTTCTCTCCTTCAGATTGAACACACGTCCACAAATCTTCTAGCTCCAAATATGCTTGAACAGCAAACTTCCAAGAGTCATAATTCTCACGACCCTTTAGTTTTTCTATTGAAGGAAGTCCGGCTTGAGCCATCTTAAATTTTCTCAAAAAAATTTTCTTCAAAATACGTTTTCTTTTTAATTAATCCTTAAGACCTCTTTGCGTCTTTCTGGGCCCATAACCTATTGAAATCTGTAAGTTCCAGAAAAGGTCTTAAGAGAAACACTTCCGTTTCATTGAAGAATAGAGAATAGAATAATATTTTATTAAAAACAATTGATAAGAAAGTCGATTGATAATACTACAAAAAGAATTCCTACAAAGTGTTTTTATACTTTTACATTCAATTTCAACATATAGAGATTGGATAACCGCTATGTCAAAAAATGTCAAAAAATGTTATAAGAAATCATATGAGGAGAAATATAAACCAAATAGCTACTGATTTCTACAACCAGTTGTACTCAAAACAAACGACACAACCTGAAGATCTACATCAAACAGATTTCAAAGAAAAATTTCCACCTTTCCTCAAAGCGAAATTGAGAAAGCAATAAAACCAAAGGAAATGATGGAATAGTTGCAGAATATCTGAAGCGCGGTAAATTTTCACTGGCCAACTGGTTGCGAAATATTTTCAACCAGGTTTTGGTCACCGAGGAAGTCCCAGACCAATGGACAGCACTTCTTAGCCAAGGAAGAGATGGGAAAATTATAAGAATCTTGAAAAAAAATGTATGACAGGAACACCACGCACATTAAAACGGACTGCATTGGACCTGAATTTAAAATATCACGAGGTGTTAGACAAGGAGACTCTCTCTCGCCGCCGGCGCTTTTTTCAGCTGCTCTTGAAGAAATTTTTAGAAAACTGGATTTGAAGAACAAAGGCTTAAGAATAAATGGTCAATATCTTTCAAATCTCCGATTCACAGATGATATTATACTCATTTTAAATAGTAGTGAAGAGATGCAAATAATGCTTAATGAGTTATGCTCAGAGTGCCAAAATATTGGTTTATTAACAAACCAACAAAAAACCAAAATTATGACAAATGATGATGTCAATGAAATAAGAATTGGAAATAACATACTAGAGTACGTTGAAGATTATACCTACCTTGGCCAAATCATTTCATTCAGTGATAAAGAAACAAAAGAAGTTGAACATCGAATGACAAACGCATGGAGACAATTTTGGAGTGTTAAACATCTTCTGGCCCTGAATATATCTCTAAAACCCTAAGAAAAAACCTTTTCGACTCAACAATACTCCCAGTTCTCACCTATGGTTGCCAAACATGGCAAATCACAAGACGTACGGAAACCAAGCTACGATCTTGTCAAAGGGCAATGGAGAGAATAGAACTAAACGTACATATCATCCAGCGCAGCGCATAAACCTTTCACACATTAGAGGTCAAACACGTTTCGAAGACGTTAGACATATGCTCAAAACACAGTACACATATCTAAGGTATTCAGCCCGATTACAGAATCCGACGAATGAGCTGCGGAGGGAATCTGACTCAATTTTGACATTTGGCTCGTAATTAAAATGTCAAAATTGAGTCTGATTCCCTCCGCAGCTCATTTGTCAGATTCTGTAATCGGGGTGATTATCTTGCACATGTTGTCCGAAATGAGAACTGTTAAATGAATTCAAGATGGCAGCCTTACGTGACCCCGTCCGCTGTATTACAACAACAACGAAGAAAACAAACACAAAAGGATAATTTAAATAACACTAAAACCAGGAAGGAATGTTGTTTGCATGATAAAATAATGATAAATAAACAATACAAAATTTTAAATAATTGTATTTGCTAATAAATAAGTAACAAATGAACACATTACACACAACAAATTTTGATGTTTAACGAGTGGGGGTCACGGGATTCGCCATTTTCCACTGATTTTGATGGATGCGCAGAACTGAACAAAAATGAAAACGCTAACGATATTACCTTTAATATGTGTACTGTGTGCTCAAAAAACTTAAATGTGAATGGCCTCGACATATTGTGCGGATTGGATAATCGGTGGACAAAAACAGCAACAGATTGGACACCTTTAGGTGCCAGTTATAGCTAGCATTGAAACTCATCATTGAAAACTTTTATGATTGATTTTGAGACGTTTAGAAAGCAAATTCTATTATTATTTTGATAGACGATTAATGCTCAAAACTTAATTAATATTTCTAGTCAAAAAAAAAAATTCAAATAGGCCTAACTTTTCCCAAAAATTGACTTTTAATTTTTCAATGATCATTGGTAAGGTAGTTCAATCATTGAAATAAGAAAAGTCTTTTTATGTGGGAAGTTGGGCCTATTTGAATATTTTTTTTGGCTAGAAATATTAATTAGGTCTTCACCTTTATTTGTTCATCAAAATAATAAATGATTTTGCCTCCTAAATGTCTCAAAATCAATTATTAAAATTTTCAATGATAGCTATAACTGGCACCTTAGGCGCCAGTTATAGCTATCATTGAAACTCATCATTGAAAATTTTAATGATCGATTTTGAGACGTTTAGGAGGCAAAATCATTTATTATTTTGATGGACAGTCAAAGCTTAAGACTTCATTAATATTTCTAGTCAAAAAAAAAATTCAAATAGGCCTAACTTTCCACAAAAATTGACTTTTAATTTTTCAATGATCATTGGTAAGGTAGTTCAATCATTGAAATAAGAAAAGTCTTTGTATGTGGAAAGTTGGGCCTATTTGAAATTTTTTTTTGGCTAGAAATATTAATTAAGTCTTTAGCTTTATTTTCCCATCAAAATAATAAATAATTATACTTCCTAAACGTCTCAAAATCAATCATTAAAATTTTCAATGATGAGTTTCAATGATAGCTATAACTGGCACCTTAGACGGTCATCGAAGCGTTGGAGGACAGCTGAAATGATGGAGAGACGACATACGGGCAGCATGCCCACTGTATTATCATGATGCTCTGGACCGAAGAAAATGGAGAAGTATGAGGGATGTTTATACTCATGTGGTATAGATTTGTATACAACTTTTAAATTGAAAAAAAAAATTAACTTTGAATTTGTATTAAATGTAATTTTTCATAAATGATGATTGATTTCTTAGTGAAACAAGTAAAATATTACCCAATTCCAACAGCATTGACATGAAACTTGGTCCACATATTTCATTTAACATTAGCAACAAGAATCAAAGGAGTCTACAAAAATATATTCATAGTGAAAGGGTGTTTTTCTTTTTGTCAATGAAGGGGAAACATTTTGAACTACTACCATGAATCCCCTCCCAAAAATGGAACGTTGATGAAAATTGGTGAAAACATTTGACTTTTCATCATGATCAAAAATAAAATGAGAACAAATAAATATGCACTGTCTGAGGGAGTTTTTCAAGGGGGAATGAAAATCAGAGTTTTTGACCCAACATTTTATGTTTTTGAAACCGAGGTGCATTAATCTAATATGGTACATGATTTTAAGGAATTTTTTTAAATGCTGAATCCAATAAAATCGAAATAAAGGAGATACAAGCTCCTCAATCAACTTTGGATGAAGTGTAGTAGATGGTGAAATTCTGCGTCGACACCAATCTTTAAATTTTATTAATATTAATATTTTTCAACTTTTCTTAGCTATGAAAATTTTCTTTACCAAACCGGCTGGTTTCCATCCCCTTCAGGCAAGGGGAAGGGCGGCGGGAGAAAATCAATAATTTCCTATGGTTTCTCGGGTCATCGTCCGCTCCCTGGTTTTCGATTTATAAGCATTATTTCGAGATTTAAACTGGTAAGTGGCAACTCTTCTCTTGTCCTTCTGACAGCGTTGCCATCTTGGCAACACCTCATAAAAGTAAAATTAGGACATGAACTATTTGTATACTAAAGCCTAGTACGCAGATCGAGACAAAATTTTTCTCCCATATAAAATTTTTCCCAGGACAAATTTTATCTCGGTTTTTTTTCCAAGCGGTACGCAGCTCCAGCGCAAAATTTGACAGTTGAAACCCCTGTACGAGAAAAGATAAAAAAAAGTCTCCACTTAATTTTGCGCGGAAAAAGAATGCTCGAAGCATTATTTTTCCGGACAAATTGTGACGTTTTATATATATTTCGCTTTTTATAAACTAAAATCATCTCCCTGTTTCATTCTTTCCATTTATAAGACGTTGTGAGGACGCAAAACTGAAATAAATATTAAATGCGTACAGAAAATGATGACATGGAATGAGAATAGAATTAATTGAACAGCTGTTTTAAATCAGTCAGTGGCGTAGCTAATGAGAAAGGGTACAAAAGGGCCACATTTCAGATACAGAAAATATTTGTTTCAATAAAAAATTTAAATTGATTCCCAAAACGAGTTGGCAGTTTTAATTGGATCTTGGGAGCAGTGGAAAAATGTGAACATTTCTGAATTTGACATGGTTTTTTTAATCCATCGACATCAATGGAATTTGACAGTTGATGGCTTGAAAGATGAAGAACAAATTATTTTGACGGAAAAAGTTAATTTGATCCAAATGTCAAAAAAGTGCTCTTATGTTCCCACCAAAACGAAATCGGAGATTTCCGCTGAAAAATTTGGAGTTCTCGACTTGGTGGAGCGGGATTTCATTAAGATTTCGTTGAAATCTAGAGTTTTCATTGAGATTTCGTTGAAATTTCCATGAAATCTTGTTGCATCAACTTGAAATATCAAAAGTTTTGAACCGAAATCTTTCATTTTGGTGGGAACATAGCATTATCCACTTTTCCCCAAAGAAGTAGAAAACCTTCAAAAATTTCAGAATTTTTAGTGGTTTTTTAATCCATTGACATCGTGACAATCCTTCAATATATTTTGACAGTTGATGACTTGATAGATGGGAGGCAAACTATATTTTGACGGAGATAGTGTATTTTGATCCAAATGTAACCAAATTGCCTTAAAATTGACTTTTTCCAGAGAAGTAAAAGCTGAAAAATTCAGATCTTATAAAGGTATTTTCATCCATTAACATTATATTGTTCCCCATCAAGCGCATGCGATCAATTTTTTGCTCTGCAAATGCTTTGAAGGAATTTGATTTCTGTACATGAAAAAGTTTAAAATTTATGTTAATTTAAGGAAATTTTATAATTTTTCAAATTTCTAACTACGCTACTGTTCTCATTTGACTTTTGTTTTTATCTCTACGCCTTCAGAATTTGTCTCGAGAAAAAAAATGTAGAGATAAAATTTGTCTTTGCTCGATCTGCATACTAGGCTTAAAGCTCAACCCGTCAGGTCAAAATGAAAGGTTGGCCTTACTAACAGCCCCAGTACAGAGTGTAGAACAGATTGGGACAAGATTTTTACTTATGCAATACACAATCATGTACATATCTTTTGTAGAGTTTTCTGGGCAGAACAGATTTATATAACACACCTATAGTCACAAATGCATCTGCACCAAAGTTCATTCAAGAAATATTAAATAACTACAGAAATAATAACGTGATTATTCATAATAGTATTTATGTATTTCATTATTTTTTTTCAGATAGTCAAATTGGCGTTTTCAATATATGCAGTTGTAGATAAGATGGAAGAGCGTAGGTCAGCGCATGCCACATTGGAAACATGATAAATCCTTATCGTGATACCGCCGTCGTACAAAAAAGTAACACGATTTTTGATTTTAAAATAAAATAAAATACTGCATTAGCTGTAGACACACACATTTTTACCATTTTTTTTTTACTATATTGTAACGATCGATGTGAAGAAAACATTATTATTTTTCAAGTTTTTGGCTCAATTTCTCATTATTTTTGCGGAGATTTATACATTTTGAAATGGGGGCAAATATACATTATGAAAAAAAAGTTTTTAAAGTTTGGGCTTATTTATAATGAAATTTCACCCAAGCCTACAAATGAAAAAAGGGCCCTTAAAAAATTGTAAATCACCCCAAACCGTAAACATAAATCAATTCAAATTGTTGTTGCTTTTCATATTTCGAGGCCTTTTTTTCATTAATTTTAGAGTCATTTTTCCGTTTTTAAAATGGGAATATTGTTCAGGGCCATTTTTCATTGAAGTCAAATTGTATATAGCCGTAAAAAGTTTAACACTATCGCTGCCATCATTAAAACAAATGTATCACCAAAATGCCACAATGTGGACATAATGAACTTTTTACTAGGTGCTAGAGAAGAAAAAAGCTATTTCGTTACAGTCAACGTGTTAAAAAAAGCGATTCTAACGCAACGCTAAGTTCCATTTGTTTACATTCTATAGTTTCAGTTTTACTTAACATCATCTTATGTTAAAAGAAGCGAGTTATTAAAAAAAAAATTGCCTCAATATTTAAAATGACGCCAAACGCAAATGGTCTAGAATCCCGAACAGTGTAACAGTTTAAATTATTCGTTTGTTCTTAGCACTGGTTCAGCGAGTTTATAGAGAAGCCTGAGTAGACAAAGTCTCTGAACACCTAATTTTGAGGTGTTCAGAGATTTTGTCTACATAGGCTGTCTATAGTGACGTCCGAGATTTCGGTGTTGGGTGTACTTTCTTGTTGACTGTATATATTTCGTCTTGCCCTCGTTCAACTTCATCTGTTTGGATTCTTCGTTTATAGCATGGATACTGTCATACAGATACGCGGCCTTGAAATCAATGACAAGGTGGTGGGTATCGATTTGAAACTCCTGGGTTTTTTCCAAGATCTGCCGTAGTGCGAATATTTGGTCGATGGTGGCTACAGCCCCAGGCCTCCACAAAACAGGGGCCTCCACAATGGATGGAATTTAAAATTCTATCCGAGTCAATACAGCACAGAAAAAAGAAATAATAACCAAATGCAAGTCTTAAGAACAGGAACATAAAAAAGGGTTACGGAGAGGTTATGATTAATTAATAACGTTTGTTTTATGGGACTGGAATATTATAATCAAAAGGTAATTACATTCGATAATTCAAATTTGAAATAATTTCCTTTAATTCACTCTTGCTTTTATCTTTTTTTTTTCAGTTCATGGTTCATGCACGTAACTGCATTATTCTTCTTCTAGTGCATCTTTTTTAATCCTTTTTCTAAAATTGATTATCAGAAATGACATTGGTTTTTGGCCTGACAGTGTAACAAACGAAATTATGGAATATTGGGCTGAAAAAGTTTGCACAGAACTTCTAAATTGCGATGAAGTATCGCCAAGTGTTTCAACTTTCTTTGGAAATGTTCAAAGAATTTGTTTACACGCCACAATAAAAATCAAGAGACTGTCAATTCTGGCTTTTTTAATTTGTTTTTCTCGAACTACGGGAAAATATATTGTTAAGCGTGTTAGTAATGTCCACTCAAAACATCAAACTCAGAGAGAAGGCACCCATCTGATCGTCTGTACGTCATTTGAAATCAGTAATGAGCTTTGTGCAACCGGGAAAAGTCACAGGACACATCGATCAAGAGCTAGCGAGGCAAGAGGCATAACAAAATCCTCAGAATTACAGCAAGGACCTACTATCAAATTCCTTGCTGAATGCGGATTAGTCTTTCGAGGTGCCAGTGAAATAAGGCGCCAGTTATAGCTATCATTGAAACTTGTCACTGAAATTTGTAATGATTGATACTGAGACGATTAAAAGGCACAAAGCTCCTGCCTCAGTTATTTTTTCAAGTAAAAAAAAAATTAATTTTGGCCCAGCTTTCAATATGAAATGAGTTTTATTACTTCAAGGATTGAACTCCCTTGCCAATGTTCCATGAAATATTATTGAAGGATGATGGACATTGGCTTGAAATATTAATCACAACAAAAACATAAATGTTAAAAAAAGACCCAAGTTCTTATATGTACAAGAAACCTGTGCGTAAAAAGTCTGCCAAAAAAAGTAATGAGATCTAAAATGCATGCCAAGTATTAAGTTCATGAAATTTAATATCAAATATCTTAAGTAGAGTAATATCGAAAACACTCCAAACTATGACAGAAATTTGGTATTAAATGATTACTGATTAAAATTTGGTGGGTTCACTGGTCAAGTTATCATACAGTTAAGTTTGTGATTAAGTACATACATATGTAATTAAGGGAAAACTTGCCAAGTAAACCCACCAAATTTTAATCACTAATCATTAAATACCAAATTTCTGTCATAGTTTGGACTGTTTTCGATATTACTCTACTTAAGATATTTGATATTAAATTTCATGAACTTAATACTTGGCATGCATTTTAGATCTCATTACTTTTTTGGCAGACTTTTTACGCACAGGCTTCTTGTACATATAAGAACTTGACTCTTTTTTAAACATTTATGTTGTGATTTCACTCCTTTTTGCAAAGATTTGTTTTGCCAATCAAGCCCTACCGCTCTACAAAGTTTCATAATTTTACAACAATCAGAAGGGCTTCATATATAGTTTACAAGAACTTTTGAGAAAGTGGGTGGATGCCACGCCCCCTGAACTGAAAGTTCCAATTTTTCGATTTTTTTCTTTCAAAATATTTGAAGCTCTAACGACCTACCAATTTTCATCGTTCTACAACAATCAGAAGTGTTCCATATAATTCATAAGAATTTTTAAGAAAGTTGGTGGATTTCGAAGAAATTGCAGGCTTTTGTGAATCGCTGTCTTCGCCACATCCTAAAGATTCGCTGGCCACAAATAATATCAAATGAGGAATTGTGGCGCAGGACAAGTCAAGAGCGGCTGGACGTCGACATAAGAAAGCGTAAATGGCGTTGGATTGGTCACACACTGAGGAAACCAAACGATGAAATTGCAAAGCAGTCCTTTGAATGGAATCCTCAGGGTGCACGGCGGGTTGGAAGACCAAGAACAACATGGAAATCAACTGTCTTAGCGGAAGCAGAATCCCAGAGAAAGACGTGGCCACAGCTTAAGTACCTTGCAGCAGACCGTGAAGGATGGAGACGTTTTGTTGACGCCCTATGCCCCAGCCGGGGTTACAGGACACGATGATGATGGGTGGATTCCACGCCCCCTGAATGGAAAATTCCAATTTTTCCATTTTTTTTCTTTTTAAGTATTTCAAGCCCTACCGACCTAGAAATTTTCATCGTTCTACAACAATCGGAAGTGCTTCATATAATTTATAAGTATTTTTAAGAATGTGGGTGGGTGCCACGCCCCCTGAATGGAAAATTCCAATTTTTCAATTTTTCTCTTTTTAAGTACTTCAAGCCCTACCGATCTACTAATTTTCATCGTTCTACAACAATCGGAAGTGCTCCATATAATTCATAAGAATTTTAATGAAAGTGGGTGGATGCCACGCCCCCTGAATAGAAAATTGCAGATTTTCTATTTTTTCCTTTGTATGCACCACAAGGCCTACCGTTGTGCGAAATTTCAAGCTTCTACGATGTCGGGAAGTGCTCCATAATTTTGATGATCTGTCAGTGAGTCAGTCAGTCAGTTACGGTTTTTGCGATTTTTGAAGTCCTATATCTCGGGAATTACTAATGCTAAGGAGGTGAGCCATCTGTGCCTGCTCAGCTTAGCAAGTACTGCGAATTTGAAGTTTCTGACTTAATTGGTATTGAAGTTAGAGGGGGGTTGAAAATCGCCTGAGTTTGTTCCTGTAAAAAGGGTGTAGTGCCGCGAACTTTGATTTTGTGTTGAGCTTTAACCCTCTACCAAAATAGAAGATGAATTTTTTCCTTAGCACCTCAAAATCGAAGAACAAAAATGGAAATTTTCTGGGAATAAATTATTGAAACACTCGACTGAAGAAAATAATTGTAAGTTTTATTTGGAAAATAATGAGGTGCCAGGAGGCCTCCACTCCACTTGTATGCGATGTTAAGGAGACTGATGCTTCTGTAGTTGGTGTAGTCCAGAGTCCTTTCTGCAGGATCGGGCAAACTCTTTCGTTTATCGATCGAAAATATACTCCTTGCGTATGACAGATTTCGCTCAGTTGCGATTGAACTCAGTATCGGCAGGTCAATGTCGATTGCTGCAGGTCATCCTTTTTCACAATATATTAGTAGTAATGGAGGCAAGGACTCTTAAAACACGCGAAAAAAGTTGAAAAAGATTGAAGTTCCAAGTTAGATGGACATCAAACGGCTCTAAATAAAAAAAAAAACGAAAAATTTTCTAATTTTTTTAAGATTTCTATTTTACCAATTATGGCTACAAAAGGTAACTCTTAAAACATTCAAAATGAATATTAGATCGTTAAGATAATATCCAGAGATCTTTTCACCACGTGTTTAATTAGACAGAAAAATAGTTATTGGTTCAACACCTCAAAGGCTATTATTTATTATAGATATTATTTAACTATAAATAAGATCAAAAATAAATCACTCACTCAAAGGATTACAGTCCACTGTCATTTTTATCTAATTCAGTCATCGACATTGAATACGGCTCGAAGGACAGTTAGATAAAAATGACAGTGGACTGTAATTCTGTGAGTGAGTGATTTATTTTTGAATCATCTTATTTATAGTTACATAATATCTACAAATCTTACTTCCGTGTGTATGCTGCACACCTGTTCTATTTTGTTGAACTTGCAAGCCAAGGTGCTTACAGTTCCGCATTATATTATTTAATATTATTATTAGCTTAGTCTACTTAAATAATTATGTTTGCCTAAGCAATTATATCATTGAGAAATAAAAACAATTTGTATTGAGAAATAATTATGTACCTACCTACCTATGTAGGTATATCAAATAGACTGAGAGCTAAAGACATAAAAAGTCAAGTAATTTGCGTAAAGTTGAGAGTCATATCAATAGTAGCCTTTGAAATGTTGAAACAATAACTGTTTGTCGAACAGTTGTAAAAATTGAAGTAAATTTTGTGTATCGGTTTATAGTCTAGTCAAAAAGGCTGTTTACGAGCAAATTGTGGGGTAGTTTTGATTTTGTCCCTCCTTTATGTTATCGGGGGTGCTGAATCTGAATCTGAGGTTTGCCAACAAAATTTCGTGACGCAACATGGAAAAAAACCCAAAAAATGATGCAAAAATGCATTTCCTTTTCCTGGGAGTTATTTACTAATGGTTCGAAAAATACCAACTATTCGAAAATACCATCAAAGTACTATTGAAAGTATACACAATTTCCAACAAATCTCTATTCAAGGTTTTTTCTGCGACAACCCATTTGGACTCAAGTGCTAGTCGAAAATTGACGTATTTTTACTGTTTTCGAAATCCACTCTAAAACGCTAAGAAATTACTTTGTGTGACAAAATTTGAACTTTTGTCTATAACATGAACCAAGATATATTTTTCTGATGGTCTTTGATGCGCTGAGTTCGAATCTGGCCTTGGAAATGCTCTAGCACGTTACGTTTTTGAGAGAATCTAAAGATTTAAAAAAAATGCATTTTTTATGCAAATTTGAAGTTATATTTTTTTCTCGAGGTAATTTTTTTCGAAAAATGTTTATGGTCATTCCGAAGTATGAACATTTTACTTCAAAATTCTTTTTGAAACTCTCAAATACCTCCATTCGTCTTAGAGAAATCGTTGATTTTCATCTTACTACCTTATTCGAAAAATCTAGTCAATTTGTGCTCGAAAGGGCAAATTGTGGGACAGCTTTTTTCACGGGTTGCCACCTATAAATTCACAAAAAATACCAAAAAGTTTCGTATATTAGTTGGCAATCAACTGCTGCATTAAAATTTTAATCAATCTTACCAAACTTAACGTAGAATGGGAATGAAGAATAAAAACATAAATAATAGAACAATTGTTATTTTTGTTTTTGTGGATTTTTGAATTTGATGCAGTTTAAAGTTCTTGTGACCTTTAGTCCAAATGACATTTTAGCAACCTGACAGCTGCTGTCACTAGCATTTAAATTTGCAAAATAATATTTCTGGATTCCGAAAGAATGTTCTATTTTTTGTCAGCTAAGCATTCGGCTTTAAGTGTTTGATTACAAATTGATAAGAGCATTAAATAATGAATACTTAAAATAAGCGTGAGATTTTGAAACAAATTTATAATAATAATAATTTTTATAATAATTTTAACTACATATATATGCCTGTAAGACCTAAGGTATTTTAAATGCGACCTGAATTGCACGGCACTAGTTAGAAAGAGTAGGAGGATAGGAAAGATTTGGCACAGTGGATTGAGATCAAGGTGTTTATTATCTCATTAAATCTCACGGGTGTCGTCCAGTTAAGCTGGGAGAATATAGAAAAGAATGCTGCCTAGAATGGGGCTCGAACCCACACCTCTAAGTTAGCAGTCAAACACTACATCCACTGCACCATTGCAAATTGGTTTACAAAAAAAAATTGTTTGTCAAAAGTTTTAGTTTGGAAATTATTAAAAAAAAAACTTACATAAAACAACTTTTTCAAGAAATAAAATTAGGGAATGGATTTCAGCTTTAAAAATATGGGGAGAATATATCCCCCTCCCATACGATTTGCTTCTTGTCTCGGCAAAATTTGTCAGTCCCTTAACTGTGGCCATATGTCCCGCCGAGCTTCGAGAACAATCTGGCAACCCTAATTTCAATGCCTATTGGTCGGAGGGAAAACAAGAATTATTTAGCTTGCAATTTTGAACAATTGTTGTCAGCTCTCTGTTGTTTTTCCCTTAAAAGATGGAAGGCAGCCAAATTTAAATAAAACACTCAGGTAAACAAGTTGTGTTTGGAATCTTCGTAGCTCTCTATCCTTTAAGGTTTCACTACAGAGATACGGACCTATGACAACAATTGTTCAAAATTGCAGGCTTGATATTTTTTGTATGCACATTTGTTCCCTCCGACCGAGGAATTGAATTAAATCGATGTAACCAATTTACGTCAAACCTTACACCTGTTCGACACGTGTTTAGGTAGCCTGACAAACGGCTAATTTTTCAACATCTCAAAGGCAATTATTGATATGACTTACAACTTTGATTTGTCGTTAGCTCTTAGAATAAAAGGAATTTTAATTTTTTTCGTAGGATTAAGTGGACTATAAAACAGTTAGTTAAAAGAAATCGATACAGACAGTTATTTTGGCGGAAATTTGAATATTCTTTGAAGCGCACCAGAAAGCCACATCGATTTGTAAAGAACTTCAGATTCATGTAAAATTACGAAAAATTAAGAACCAACTATTTAAATATTAAATTATGTCTTTTAAACTTAATTTAATTTCATACCTTTGAACTTTTAGAAACAAATGTCAATCAGAAAGTTAAATATTCAATAAGTAATAAAGTAACGTTGTTGAAGAACTAAACACTTCATAATTGTGTGATTTATTTTACAGGAGACAACTCGATCTAGTTTATTATTTACAAGATACTTAAAAGCAACTTATCGTATTCGAACAAGCTGTAATTGAAACCGCTCAGAGCCAATAAATAGAAACAAAACACCCATTTTTGTTCAGTTTCAAACAGAATTACACGCAACTCTGAAAAGATGGTCAAAACTTTTAAATCCATCTCGACACAAGATGCAACTACATACCTTTATAAGGTGTTTCGAGTTCTTGGAATGGACAACCTTAACAGGACATGGCTGTATAATTTACATTCATTACAACTGCATTTTGCATCTTGTGTTCTTCAGTTGATTGCTTTTTCCGCCAGTTATGTCAAGTCCATCCGAAAAATGTCTATTCCGACCCTCTTAACTTCATTGCAAGTGGCTATAAATATCTACACTGTAGCCCTTAAAGTTGCCGTCGTGTTTTTTTATATGCCAAAGCTTCGTGAAACCGGACCAATACTAGATGAATTGGACAGAAAGATTCATGATAGAGAAGAGCGAATAGTGGCAGAGCGAATGATTAGGTTCTGCAGAAGTTTGGTGGTAATTTACATGGTTTCATACCTCGCCTATTCCGCCATTACCTTCTTTGCGGCAGTTTGGAACGGACATCCACCATTTGGAATCTACATTCCCTTTTGCCATTGGGAAGATTCTACAGCCAAAATGATTATAGCCAGCTTATTGGAGTTTTATCTTCTTAACGTGGCTTGTATACAAGATGTAGGGCTAGATGTGTACCCGATAACATTTATTTACATTGCACGAACCCACATGAAAATGTTATGCATAAGAGTTGAAAAAATAGGTACTGATTCGGGGATATCAAAGGAAGATAATGTTAGAAGTCTTGTGGATTGCATTAAGACACATTCAAAAATATTGAAGTAAGAGCTCTGGTGTATAGGATTCAGTTTCAAATTAATTTCTATTCAAATCTTGTTTCAGGCTTATCGAAATCGTTCGACCGATTATAGCAAAAACGATATTTATTCAATTGGTGGTATCAGCTGCTATTATGGGAATACCAATAGTAAACATTATGATGTTTGCTGATAGTCTTTCTTCTGCATTTGGATCGATTGTGTTTATGTTGGCTGTTACATTGGAAACACTACCAATGTGCTTCACCATGAATGTGTTAATGGATGAAATTAATAATCTACCAACTGCTATATTTCACTGCCAGTGGGTAGATCAGAATAAAAAATTTCGACACTTGATGGTTGTCTTTATGCAGAATGCACAAAAATTCAATAATATTATGGCCGGAAATATTTTGTCAATTGAAGTTGCCACATTTATTTCGGTAAGTAAATTAGGGCGGATCAGGCAAGTTATACTTGTTGGCAGTGGTGTAAACCTTTTTTGGTTATACCAATCAGCACAAAAACATAAATGGCCATTTTCGAAAACATCAAATCAAAATTAATTTGATCGTCAAATGATCGTCAATTTTTGACGCAGATTGCAATCGTCTTATGCAATCGTCCTGTCTTGCACAAAATGGGTTTTACAAACGTTATTCAATTTACTCGCAAACGCATTTTATATTTCCGATCACGCTCTCTGGTTTCTCAATTTTTGTATCGTCAACTCGATTTTTTACTGCGCAGCTGCACCGCAGATGATGTTTTCGAACATGTGTTCATGCACATGCGTTAAAGAACATTTTGCAAATGCATTTTTGACGCAGATGACGTTTTCGAAAACGGCCAATGTTAAAAAAGAGACATATACAAAAAACCTGTGCGTAAAAAGTCAGCCATAAAAAGTAATGATAAATAAAATATATGCCATGGTTCTACGGTGTCGAGAAGGGCTTCATTATTTTGATGATGTCAGTGAGTGAGTGCGTGAGTGAATAAGTCAGTCAATCAGTTACGGTTTTACCAATATATCCTATATCTCAGGAATTACTAATTCTTAAGAGATGAAATTTAATAAACCGACTGTGTTTGACCAGCTCCAGCAAACACTACGAATATCTGACTTAATTGGTACTGAAGTTAGATGGGGTCTAAAATCGTCCATGAGTTTGTTCCTGTAAAAGGGGTGTAGTGCCGCAAATATGGCTAGACACTATTCTTTTGATATGCAAGCACCTGCACCAATTTTAAAGTTACACAATTGACCGAGATTTTGTTATTTCCTTACAGATCGCGAAGTTGGCATTTTCAATTTATGCATTTGTAGATAAGATGGCAGCTCGAAGGTCAGCACATGCTATATTTGAGACATAGTAATCGCTTTCTTCATTTAATAGAGTAAAATAGATGTTTTTTTAAAAATTAAATATATGTACGTAATAAAAAAACATCTTTTGAACATATCTTCTTGTTTTGAAATAATGTTTGTTCAAATTTTATATTTTATTCATATCATAAATATTGATATTAGACAGACCTTTGTCTTTTGAAATACTATTCACTATGGGAAGTATTTTTTTTTCTTTAAGATTTTGACGGCCAAATACAGAACTGTTTAATGCTTGTTTCACAATATTTGATTATTATAGTTAAACAGCATTTTGTTAAGGGCTTGATACTTGTTAACAATCTTCTAAATATTTACAGTTAACAATCTTCTAGTAATTTACTAGCTCTTCCAAATTTTTAAACCTTTTTTCGTTTTACCGACTAGTATCATACTCATACTAACTATATTTTATTTAAAACAGTTCATCTGAACACGTCTAAACAGTGACAGTTAGCTCCAGAGGGGGTGGAAGGCGTGTGCCACCTCACACGGCCCCGCCTCTCGAGGGGCCCCGCAAAGCCTCGAAAGGTCTTCGCGTTTCAAAGTCAATAATTATTACATTTCTAGTTAAATTAAATTCAGAAGATTTCATCACACTTGACAACCCAAACCCATTTTTAAAATTGTTTTTGTTTTTTGTTTGTGTAATATCAAAAGATTTACACATAAAGAGATGTGAGAGCAGCGATTTCCATCCCTAAAAATTATATGAAACTATTGAGACAAAAAAAAACCGATCTTAGACCAAGAGCCAATGACATAAAAGTCAAGTCATTTGGGTAATTTTGTAAGTCCTATCAATGGATGGCCTTTCAGGTGTTGAACCAGAAAGGAATCGCTTGTCAGTCTACCTGAAAATGTGAAGATCAGGTGTAAGGTCTAACGTAAGGGTGTACAAAAACTAGGCAATTCAAGTTGTGTACGTAACGTTGGTTACTTAAACCTAAATAGGTAAGAGTCAATTTATAACCAAAGCCAAAGAGGCAGCTTCTTTCTTTGTTAGAAAAGTCGTGTTACACGCAATCAAAAGTGGGATTAACGGTCCCTTAGTCAAGTCATTTGCCTAAAAGTTGATTGAAAGCCATTCGTTTCGACAAAAATTCCTTCACAACCCGGCAAAAATACCTTCAACATTCCGAAATACTTTTAACGTTGAAGAAAAAAAAAAACCTAAAACATGTTTTGTGTAACTTTGCAACTTTAAACCCTAACTGGGAGTGATTTGCGTAATATTTTGTATGAATGCCATTTCTTTCGAGATGTCCTCATAAGTCTCAGTTCGAAAAAGCCAGGCGGAAATTTCTTCACGAACAACCTGGAAGACTGCTTTTTTTAAATCAATTGTTCATCGTTCTGGGAAAAAATAACAACAGATTAAGAAGTCCTTGATTAGACATTTTGAAACAAGTCCTTAACAGCCCTATTATTGACACGATTCAAAACTAGTTTCAATGTAAAACTAGGTCTATAGGGGTTTCGGGTTGCAGGTTTTGAACATATTGGTATTATTCAAACAAAAATTGACATCTAAAACTCGAAATCAGATAAATTGAGAATTTAGCAAAACCATCGTTTGTGACTACCTAGTTTGTTTGTGACAGCCTATTTTCCAAAAACTCGTAATGGCTGGTCTATGTTTTTACCTATCCCATTGCAAATTGTTTATTAATTGAGAATTTAGCAAAACCATCGTTTTTGACTACCTAGTTTGTTTGTGACAGCCTATTTTCCAAAAACTCGTAATGGCTGGTATATGTTTTTACCTATCCCATTGCAAATTGTTTGTAAATTGAGAATTTAGCAAAACCATCGTTTGTGACTACCTAGTTTGTTTGTGACAGCCTATTTTCCTATTTAAAAAAAAAATGTTGTTCCTTTGTTCAGTTCCAGACCCACCTTCAGAACCACCTCCATGAGACCCTACTCCATCAGACGCACCACCAAAATAATCTCTGAAAGTTATCTATTTAAAAAAAAATTGTTCCTTTGTCCAGTTCGAGACCCACCTCCAGAACCATCTCTATGAGACTCTACTCCATCGGACCCACCACCAAAATAATCTCTGAAAGTTATCTATTAAAAACAAAAATTGTTCCTTTGTCCAGTTCGAGACCCACCTCCAGAACCATCTCTATGAGACTTTACTCCATCGGACCCACCACCAAAATAAGGGTCTACCACGATATCTAGAAAACCATAATCGAGAAAGCAAAAATCTCTAAAGTAAAAATCTAGAAAAATAAAATCTAGAACTAATAAAATCTCGAAAACAAAAATCTAGAAAGCATAATGTCGAATTACAAAAATCTAGAAAAAAAAAATCTCGAATGCAAAAAATCTAGAATAAATATTAATTTTTGAGACAATGGTTATAATTCGCGCGCTAGAATTATAACCATAGTCTCAAAAATTAATATTAATTCTAGACTTAGAATGTCTATCTATCTAAAAGAAGTTACAATTTTGAGCTTTGCAAACAGCTGGAAATTTAAGAATGACATTTATATTTATACCAACTTAAGTTTTTGTTTTTTAAATAAGTTTATTGATTCAGTTTTTTATATTTTTTAAGACTTTATTTTTGTTGAGGTGACTGGTATAAGAGTACGACTGACTGAGGTGGAGCAAAAGTACCTTGAGCAGCCTGGTTCTCGGGTTCAAAGGTTCTTAATTCTCTTCTTGGGTCCTTTGTTCCGCCCAGGAAACCCCGTTGCACCGTTTAGGTTGTGTTCCATCGCCAGGTTGGCACCTAGGGGAACAATTTTCTTGGACAGCTGAATACTTTTGCACTGTCACACTCAAAACAAAGTTTATCTAAAAATGTGCACTGCCAAACTAAAAGCCGACAAAAACTCGACACTCTGTGACAATGTCAGACTGTTAGCATTCCTGGAATCACTGCTATTAGTTTTGAATTCTATTTTTATTTATTTTTTTGATATATTTTTCATGTTGTCTTGTTATGAAATATATCTGTTGCATTTCAATTGTTAGATTTTTTTGCCCAGAAAGTCAATAATTTGATAAACTGAACATAAAATACGTATTATCAGAGACTTAACTTTTGAAATAAGTAAAGCAAAATCTCGAATTTGTTTTTATTTTTCAAGATTTTTTCGAGATCATGTCTTTCGTGATTTTTGTTCATTCTAGATTTTTGTGCTTTCGAGATTTTTGCATTCGAGATTTTAATATTTTTATTTCGAGATTTTTTGCATTCGAGATTTTTGTCATTCGAGATAACGTCATGATCCCCCAAAATAATCTATGAAAGTTATCTATTTAAAAAAAAAATGTTGTTCCTTTGTTCAGTTCCAGACCCACCTTCAGAACCACCTCCATGAGATCCTACTCCATCAGAAGCACCACCAAAATAATCTCTGAAAGTTATCTATTAAAAACAAAAATTGTTCCTTTGTCCAGTTCGAGACCCACCTCCAGAACCATCTCTATGAGACTTTACTCCATCGGACCCACCACCAAAATAATCTATGAAAGTTATCTATTTAAAAAAAAAATGTTGTTCCTTTGTTCAGTTCCAGACCCACCTTCAGAACCACCTCCATGAGACCCTACTCCATCAGACGCACCACCAAAATAATCTCTGAAAGTTATCTATTAAAAAAAAAAATTGTTCCTTTGTCCAGTTCGAGACCCATCTCCAGAACCATCTCTATGAGACTCTACTCCATCGGACCCACCACCAAAATAATCTCTGAAAGTTATCTATTAAAAACAAAAATTGTTCCTTTGTCCAGTTCGAGACCCACCTCCAGAACCATCTCTATGAGACTCTACTCCATCGGACCCACCACCAAAATAATCTATGAAAGTTATCTATTTAAAAAAAAAAATGTTGTTCCTTCGTTCAGTTCCAGACCCACCTTTCAGAACCACCTCCATGAGACCCTACTCCATCAGACGCACCACCAAAATAATCTCTGAAAGTTATCTATTAAAAACAAAAATTGTTCCTTTGTCCAGTTCGAGACCCACCTCTAGAACCATCTCTATGAGACTTTACTCCATCGGACCCACCACCAAAATAATCTCTGAAAGTTATCTATTAAAAAAAAAAATTGTTCCTTTGTCCAGTTCGAGACCCATCTCCAGAACCATCTCTATGAGACTCTACTCCATCGGACCCACCACCAAAATAATCTCTGAAAGTTATCTATTAAAAAAAAAATTGTTCCTTTGTCCAGTTCGAGACCCATCTCCAGAACCATCTCTATGAGACTCTACTCCATCGGACCCACCACCAAAATAATCTCTGAAAGTTATCTATTAAAAACAAAAATTGTTCCTTTGTCCAGTTCGAGACCCACCTCCAGAACCATCTCTATGAGACTCTACTCCATCGGACCCACCACCAAAATAATCTATGAAAGTTATCTATTTAAAAAAATAAAACGTTGTTCCTTTGTTCAGTTCCAGACCCACCTTCAGAACCACCTCCATGAGACCCTACTCCATCAGACGCACCACCAAAATAATCTCTGAAAGTTATCTTTTAAAAAAAAAATTGTTCCTTTGTCCAGTTCGAGACCCACCTCCAGAACCATCTCTATGAGACTCTACTCTATCGGACGCACCACCAAAATAATCTCTGAATGTTATCTGTGAAAAAAAAAATTGTTCCTTTGTCCAGTTCGAGACCCACCTCCAGAACCACCTCTACGAGACTCTACTCCATCGGACCCACCACCAAAATAACCTATGAAAGTTATCTATTAAAAACAAAAATTGTTCCTTTGTCCAGTTCCAGACCTACCTTCAGAACCACCTCCATGAGATCCTACTCCATCAGACGCACCACCAAAATAATCTCTGAAAGTTATGTACCTATAAAAAAAATTGTTCCTTTGTCCAGTTCGAGACCCACCTCCAGAACTATCTCTATGAGACTCTTCTCCATCGGACCCACCACCAAAATAATCTATGAAAGTTATCTATTTAAAAAAAAAATGTTGTTCCTTCGTTCAGTTCCAGACCCACCTTTCAGAACCACCTCCATGAGACCCTACTCCATCTGACGCACCACCAAAATAATCTCTGAAAGTTATCTATTAAAAACAAAAATTGTTCCTTTGTCCAGTTCGAGACCCACCTCCACCTCCCACCTCTCTATGAGACTCTACTCCATCGGACCCACCACCAAAATAATCTATGAAAGTTATCTATTTAAAAAAAAAAATGTTGTTCCTTTGTCAAGTTCCAAACCCATTTCCAGAACCACCTCCATGATGGAGTACCATCGGGTGCACCACCAAAATAATCTCTGAAAGTTATGTACCTATAAAAAAAAATTTTCCTTTGTCCAGTTCCAGACCCACCTCCAGAACCATCTCTATGAGACTCTACTTCATCAGACTCTGCACCAAAAAAAAATCTTTAAAAGTTATTAAAGAAAAAAATGTTGTTTCTTTGTCCAGTTCTACACCCACCTCCAGAACCTCTTCTCTCAGACCCTTTTCCAACAAAAAAAAACTCGGAAAAAGTTATTAAAAAAAAGTTTTTCCTCTGTCCCAGTTCCAGACCCATCTCCAGAACCTCCTCTATCAGACCCAGCACCTAAGAAATCTATGAAAGTTATCTTTTTAAAAAAAGTTGTTCCTCTGTCCAGGTTCCAGACCAAGCTCCAAAACCTCGTCCGTCCGACATAACTCCACCAGACACACCACCAAAGATAATCTATAAAAAGTAAAAAAAAAAATTTTTCCTTTGTCCAGGTTCTGGATCCACCTCCAGAACCTCGACCGTCACACATAACTCTATCAGGACATAAGTCTATCAGGCCCACCACCAACAAAAATCTGAGACTTATTTATAAAAAAGTTGTTACTTTGTCCCAGTTTGAAGCGCACTTCCAAAATCTCCTCCGTAACACTACTCCAACTTGGTAGGTACCTACCAAAAGAAATCTATGAAAAAGTTATTTAAAATAAAGAAAGGGTTCGTTTGTCCTAGTTCCAGACTAACCTCCAGACTCTACTCGCTAAGGCACAACTCTATCGGACCCACCACCAAAAATATACATAGGTAGATACCTACCTTTATGCGCCAATAACTTTCTGCTAGTAGGTATAACTAGATTAGATTTAGAGATTAGATTTTTCTTTATTTTATAAACAGTATTACAATATTTCTATTAAGAATACGGACATGACAAAATTTGCCGTCTACCTATAATAGCCTGATATACCTACTATGTACATAGTATATGAAAATATTTGAAGATCCGACGAATACAATGAAGTTAGAGGCTAGTTATATGTTACTTTTTATATTATCTTTGCTTCTATATTATCCTATCAAATCTCAGTTGTTGCATTTATCTACATGTTGCTCACATCGAACCATAACAACTCACCTCAGCATCATGAATCAGAGACACATGCATCAGCGCAAAGCTCCACCCATAACAATAAAAAAAAAATAGTGTGGTGAAATTAAATCAGTTTTTCAATTTTTTCTCGAAAACTATTTTGTCACAAACGATTTTATTGATATATTCAGAAGTCACAGACGATTTCTGATTAATTGAGTATAAAAAAGTTTTTGCTACTACAGTTTTCAAAAATATTATTGCTAACTGGTACATTTTTTAAAATTTGTTAATAACTCAATAACTATCGAGTCACAAAACTTTTTAATGCTGTCACAAACAGTCACAAACGAATCACAAACGATTGGCATAGAAAAAAATTCGAAAAGTTAATTTTTGGAAATTTGGAATGGCTAGCTGGGATCATCTGAATATCGAGGCGCTGTCTCTACGCTGTCACTTTCAATTGTCATTCCTACCTCGTTGCTGCTGTCATCGGTGTTGCTTACAATTATTTGGTCTGCTTCAAAATGAATTCCCAATTTTTTGCCAAGAATTAAATATCCATCACATCCACCGCTTCTCAAACCTGTCAGGAAGCTCCAAGTAAACATTATGCCTTCCACCAGCAGCTTATCATCCCTCAATGAAATCTTCACAGACGGAGACTTTTGTTTGATTGCATGACCCACTTGGCTAAGCTTAGCCCTCATTTTTCTGCAATAATTGTATGGCAGATCCTTTCGGATTGAAATGCCTGTGTTTTTCACCTTGTTTGAGGCTCTAAGAAGAGACAAGGCCTCCTCCCCCGATTGTAGCTTTACCAACACATTTTGGAACTCGGCATGATTCGGCGTCAGCTATTGCAGTTCCTGCCACCAGGTTAGTACAAACATTTCTTGCTTTTTCTTTGACTTCTTCACCCTGTCGAGCCTTAAAATGGAGAACAACATTGTTTTCAGTGCGTATCTTTTGTAGTCGATCAATTCGCTCTTCTAGGATTTCGCACTTTTTTTCTAAGGTGTTAACTTTCTGCATTAGTGTCTTGTTCGTTTGCAATAAGGCATTGTAGTCCCCTCTTATTTCGTCTATATCTTCCTTGGATGCCAGATGACTGATCTTCGCATCTAACATAGCTGCGAGCTCCTGGATGGTCATAGAAGATACCAAGCTCCCATTTCTTTCACTTTCGGACATGGTGATATTCGTACAAGATTGTTTCTTTTTGGCGGGTCTTGTGCTTTCAGGGGACAGTGTTTTCTCGTCTCTTTTCTTTCTTTCGTCAGACATAAATCAAGTGTTTTTGATTATATCTTTTAAAATGTGAGTTAATTTTTACTTTAAGATGTTTAATTTTTTTTTTAACTCGTTAAAACTATTTAAAATCAAAAAAAAATCGAGACCTTACTTTTTCTGTGCCTAGATATTTTGACAGTTCAAAACAAACTCCATGGTCTTATGGGCAAGCTTTTTTTAAAACAGTGGTGCCTGTGTATACCATCACAGCACTCAAATAACAAATCTGCCACTGAAAAAGATACTAAACCACTGATTTACATACAGGAATTTTTGTTGTAATTATTTGAAACATTTCGTACGCTCCAACATAACCGTCGTCTTTCAATGTGCCTGCTTACACGTGAAGAACGAAAGTGTTCAGATGTGAAGAAAATTATTCTGCAGATTTTGTTCTCCTCTTTGTGTTTTTCGTATTTTCATAATGAAAGACACGATTTGATTGGTTGGATTGGATAGGAAAAGCAACACAAAAGAGAACGTCA
This sequence comes from Dasysyrphus tricinctus, assembly GCA_963921185.1. Lineage (NCBI taxonomy): Eukaryota > Metazoa > Arthropoda > Insecta > Diptera > Syrphidae > Dasysyrphus > Dasysyrphus tricinctus. The sequence continues at coordinate 113,827,682 of OY992532.1, forward strand.
ATTTTCTACATCGAATATTTTCAAATATTTTAAAATATTTCATCCCCTTCCCTCTTCTGCAAGTTCCCCCGCTTACCATCACAAATCGCAGAAAATGCTTCAGTTTCTTCACGTGTGATCAGGGACAATGCCAAAAAGCATTCTGTTCTAGTGATGGGCGATATATCGATAACGGTTACCTGTAACCGGTTATTCACTGATAACTGTTATAACCAGTTATTCAATATCAAAGTTACCAGTTATTGAAATAACCCACACAACAAATACAACTATCAAATTTCATTAAAGGATGGCTACGATCTCGATGGACTAAAAAAGTTCTGAAAAAATGGAAATTTATCAGTTTTAATTTTATGCTCGGGAATCACGTGATTTTAGGGCTCTTGGGTGATATTTGGAACAAAATGTTATCTTAATGTCAAAACAGAGTTTTTTTTGCCGTTCTGCCAAGCCAAAAACTGTCGAGTTCCATAAAAAGATGGATCCAATCTTGATGGATTAAAAAATCTCTGAAAAATGCGGATCTTTCCTCTGATAAATCAAAATTCTCAAATTTAATTTTCTGCTCCATTATAATATGATTTTAGGGCTTTTGGGTGAAACTTGGAAGAAAATATTATGTAAACGTCAATTTGTAGTTTCTTATCCATCTGTCACGCCATTGACTGTCAAATTCCATTGAAGGATGGCTATGATGTATTAAAACCCTCTGAAAAATCTAAATTTTTTTTGTGAAAAATCGAGTTTTTCAGATTTATTTTATACTCCAGAATCATATGATTTTATGGCTTTCGGGAGCGGACGCTGAGCGGAAGCCGAGCGGAGGCGGAGCGGACGCCAAACGGAGGCGGAGTGGAGCGGACCCCGAGCGAAGGAGGAGCGGAAGTCGAGCGGAGGTGGAGCGGACCCCGAGCGGAGGTGGAGCGGATGCCAAGCGGAAGCCGAACGGAGGCGGAGCGGACGCTGAGCAGAAGCTGAGCGGAAGCGGGGCGGACGCTGATCAGACGCCGAGCGGAAGCCGAGTGGAGGCGGAGCGGACGCGGAAAGGAAGCCGAGCGGAGGCGAAGCGGAGGCAGAGCGGACGCCGAGCTGAGGCGGAGCGGAGGTGGAGCGGACGCTGAGCGCAGGCGGAGTGGAGGTGGAGCGGATGCTGAGCGGAAGCCGAGTGGAGGCGGAGCGGAAGCCGAGCGGAGGCGGAGCGGAAGCCGAGCGGAGGCGGAGCGGACGCTGAGCGGAAGCCAAGCGGAGGCGGAGTGGACGCTGAGCGGACGTCGAGTGGAGGTGGAGTGGAGACGGAGCGCAGGCTGAGCGGAAGCCGAGTGGAGGCAGAGCGGAAACCAAGCGGAGGCGGAGCGGACGCTGAGCGGTAGCCGAGTGGAGGCGGAGTGGAAGCTAAGCGGAAGCCAAGCGGAGGGTTAGTGGACGCTGAGCGGAAGCGGAGCGGACGCTGAGCGGAAGCAGAGCGGAAGCCGAGCAGACGCTGAGTGGAATCCGAGCGGAGGCGGAGCGGAGTCTGAGCGGACGCTGAGCGGAATCCGAGTGGAGGCAGAGCGGACGCTGAGCGGAAGCCGAGCGGAGGTGGAGCGGACGCTGAGCGGAAGCCGAGCGGAAGCGTAGTGGACGCTGAGTGGACGTCGAGTGGAGGTGGAGCGGACGTCGAGCGGATGTGGAGCGGACGCTGAGCGGAGGCGGAGCGGAAGCCAAGCGGATGCGGAGCGGAAGCCGAGTGGAGAAGGAGCGGACGCCGAGCGGAGGCGGAGCGGACGCTGAGCGGATGCGGAGCGGACGCTGAGCGGAGGCGCAGCGGAAGCCGAGCGGATGCGGAGCGAAAGCCTAGCGGAGGCGGAGGGGAACCCAAGCGGAGGCGGAGCGGACGCTGAGCGGATGCGGAGCGGACGCTGAGCGGATGCAGAGCGGACGCTAAGCGGAGGCGGAGCGGAAGCCGAGCGGAAGCCAAGCGGATGCTGAGCGGAAGCCGAGCGGAGGCGGAGCGGAAGCCGAGCGGAGGCGGAGCGGACGCCGAGTGGAGGCGGAGCGGACGCTGAGCGGATGCGGAGCGGACGCTGAGCGGAGGTGGAGCGGACGCTGAGCGGATGCGGAGCGGACACCGAGCGGAGGCGGAGCGGAAGCCGAGCGGATGCGGAGTTGTTTTATATTTATTTTGATTTTTTTTAGTTTAACTTGTTTTAACTTTTTATTTTTAAAATGGGCAATAAAACTATAATTTATAACGTTTGATCATGAAAACATAATATAAAAATGGGTGTTTAATTATAGAAGGATAAAGGATGAGGATCGATGATGATGGAAAGGGTGGGGTGAGGGAATGAAAGATGGCGACTTAAGGGGTTGCTTAGGCGAGATAGGTAACCATGGCAGGGTGGGTAATGACAAATGTTTCTCGCTACGTCATATAACCTCGACGTTGAGCCTGGCATGATTTTTGTCTGCGCGGTTCCGATAGGGGTCAAGAACCAACACCCTCCGACGAGCGTGAGGCCGGTCAAGCATGCCAGCACTGACCCCGACGGCAAGAAAGGAGCCCGCAACAATGGCGGAGACGGAGCGGACGCCGAGCGGAGGCGGAGCGGACGCTGAGTGGATGCGGAGCGGACGCTGAGCGGAGGCGGAGCGGAAGCCGAGCGGAGGCGGAGCGGAGGCGGAGTGGAGGTGGAGCGGACGCTGAGCGGATGCGGAGCGGAAGCCTAGCGGAGGCGGAGCGGAACCCGAGCGGAGGCGGAGCGGACGCTGAGCGGATGCGGAGCGGACGCTGAGCGGAGGCGGAGCGGAAGCCGAGCGGAAGCCAAGCGGATGCGGAGCGGAAGCCGAGCGGAGGCGGAGCGGAAGCCGAGCGGAGGCGGAGCGGACGCCAAGCGGAGGCGGAGCGGACGCTGAGCGGATGCGGAGCGGACGCTGAGCGGAGGCGGAGCGGACGCTGAGCGGATGCGGAGCGGACACCGAGTGGAGGCGGAGCAGAAGCCGAGCGGATGCGGAGCGGAAGCCGAGCGGAGACGGAGCGGACGCCGAGCGGAGGCGGAGCGGATGCTGAGTGGATGCGGAGCGGACGCTGAGCGGAGGCGGAGTGGAAGCCGAGCGGATGCGGAGCGGAGGCCTAAGGGAAGCGGAGCGAAAGCCGAGCGGAGGCGGAGCGGAAGCTGAGCGGAGGCGGAGCGGACGCTGAGCGGAGGCGGAGCGGAAGCCGAGCGGATGTGGAGCGGAAGCCGAGCGGAGGCGGAGCGGAAGCCGAGCGGAGGTGGAGCGGACGCTGAAAGGATGCGGAGCGGACGCTGAGCGGAGGCGGAGCGGAGGCGGAGCGGAGGCGGAGCGGACGCTGAGCGGAAACCGAGCGGAAGCCGAGTGGAAGCCGAGCGGAGGTGGAGCGGACACTGAGCGGAGGCGGAGCGGTGGTTAAGCGGAAGCCGAGCGGACGCTGAGCGGAATCCGAATGGAAGCCGAGCGGAAGTGGAGCGGACGCTGAGCGGAAGCCGAGCGGAAGCCGAGTGAAAGTGGAGCGGACGCTGAGTGGAAGCCGAGTGGAGTCGGAGCGGACGCTGAGCGGACGCTGAGCGGAAGCCGAGCGGAGGCGGAGCGGACGCCGAGCGGAGGCGGAGCGGACGCTGAGCGGATGCGGAGCGGACGCTGAGCGGAAGCCGAGCGAAGGCGGAGCGGACGCTGAGCGGAAGCCGAGCGAATGCGGAGCGGAAGCCGAGCGGAGGTGGAGCGGAAGCCGAGCGGAGGCGGAGCGGAAGCCGAGCGGATGCGGAGCGGAAGCCGAGCGGAGGCGGAGCGGACGCCAAGCGGAGGCGGAGCGGACGCTGAGCGGATGCGGAGTGGACGCTGAGCGGAGGCAGAGTGGAAGCCGAGCGGATGCGGAGCGGAAGCTGAGCGGAGGTGGAGCGGAAGCCGAGCGGAGGCGGAGCGGAAGCCGAGTGGAAGCCGAGCGGAGGTTGAGCGGACACTGAGCGGAGGCGGAGCGGTGGTTAAGCGGAAGCCGAGTGGACGCTGAGCAGAATCCGAGTGGAAGCCGAGCGGAAGTGGAGCGGAAGCCGAGCAGATGCGGAGCGGAAGCCGAGTGGAGGTGAAGCGGAAGCCGAGCGAAGGCGGAACGGAAGCCGAGCGGATGCGGAGCGGAAGCCGAGCGGAAGCCGAGCGGAAGCCGAGCGGATGCGGAGCGGAAGCCGAACGGAGGCGGAGCGGAAGCCGAGCGGAGGCGGAGCGGACGCTGAGGATGCGGAAGCCAAGTGGAGGCGGAAGCCGAGCGGAGGCGGAGTGGAAGCCGAGCGAAGGCGGAGCGGATGCTGAGCGGAGGCGGAGCGGATGCTGAGCGGAGGCGGAGCGGACGCTGAGCGGAAACCGAGCGGAAGCCGAGCGGAGGCGGAGTGGACGCTGAGTGGAAGCCGAGTGGAGGTTGAGCGGACGCTGAGCGGAAGCCGAGCGGAGGTGGAGCGGAGGCTAAGCGGAAGCCGAGTGGACGCTGAGCGGAATCCAAGCGGAATCCGAGCGGAAGCCGAGCTGAAGTGGAGCGGACGCTGAGCGGAAGCCGAGCGGAAGCCGAGTGGAAGCAGAGCGGACGCTCAGCGGAAGCCGAGCGGAAGCGTATGCTGAGTAGACGCTGAGTGGAAGCCGAGTGGAGGTGGAGCGGAGGCGGAGTGGACGCTGAGCGGAGGCGGAGCGGAAGCCGAGCGGATGCGGAGCGGAAGCCGAGCGGAGGCAGAGCGGACGCCGAGCGGAGGCGGAGCGGACGCTGAGCGGATGCGGAGCGGACGCTGAGCGGAGGTGGAGCGGAAGCCGAGCGGACGTGGAGCGGATGTGGAGCAGAAGCCGAGCGGAGGCGGAGCGGAAGCCGAGCGGAGGCGGAGCAGACGCCGAGCGGAGGCGGAGCGGACCCTGAGCGGATGCGGAGCGGAGGCGTAGCGGACGCTGAGCGGAAACCGAGCCGAAGCCGAGCGAAGGCGGAGCGGAAGCCGAGTGGAAGCCGAGTGCAGGTGGAGCGGACACTGAGCGGAGGCGGAGCGGTGGCTAAGCGGAAGCCGAGCGGACGCTGAGCGGAATCCGAGCGGAAGCCTAGCGGAAGTGGAGCGGACGCTGAGCGGAAGCCGAGCGGAGGCGGAGCAGACGCTGAGCGGAAGCGGAGTGGACGCTGAGTGGACGTCGAGTGGAGGCGGAGCGGAGTATGAGCGGACGCTGAGCGGAAGCCGTGTGGAGGCGGAGCGGAAGCCCAGCGGAGGTGGAGCGGAGTATGGGGGGTGGAGCGCAGTATGAGCGGACGCTGAGCGGAAGCCGAGTGGAGGCGGAAGCCGAGCGGAGGCGGAGCGGGAGCCGAATGGAAGCCGAGCGGAGGTGGAGCGGACGCCGAGCGGAGTCGGAGCGGACGCTGAGCGGATGCGGAGCGGATGCTGAGCGGAGGTGGAGCGGAAGCTGAGCGGATGCGGAGCGGAAGCCGAGCGGAGGCGGAGCGGACGCTGAGCGGATGCGGAGCGGACGCTGAGCGGAGGCGGAGTGGAAGCCGAGCGGATGCGGAGCGGAAGCCGAGCGGAGGCGGAGCGGAAGCCGAGCGGAGGCGGAGCGGACGCTGAGCGGAGGCGGAGCGGAAGCCGAGTGGATGCAGAGCGGAAGCCGAGTGGAGGCGGAGCGGACGCCGAGCGGAGGCGGAGCGGAGGCGGAGCGGACGCTGAGCGGATGCGGAGCGGACGCTGAGCGGGTCCGGAGCGGAAGCCGAGCGGATGCGGAGCGGAAGCCGAGCGGAGGCGGAGCGGAAGCCGAGCGGAGGCGGAGCGGTGGCTAAGCGGAAGCCGAGCGGACGCTGAGCGTAATCCGAGCGGAAGCCGAGTGAAAGTGGAGCGGACGCTGAGCGGAAGCCAAGTGGAGTCGGAGCGGACGCTGAGCGGAGACGTCGAGTGGAGGCGGAGCGGAGTATGAGCGGACGCTGATCGGAAGCTGAGCGGAGGCGGAGCGGAAGCCGAGTGGATGCGGAGCGGAAGCCGAGCGGAGGCAGAGCGGACGCCGAGCAGAGGCGGAGCGGACGCTGAGTGGATGCGGAGCGGACGCTGAGCAGACGTGGAGCGGAAGCCGAGCGGAGGCGGAGCGGAAGCCGAGCGGAGGCGGAGCGGAAGCCGAGCGGAGGCGGAGCGGAAGCCGAGTGGAAGCCGAGCGGAGGTGGAGCGGACACTGAGTGCAGGCAGAGCGGTGGCTAAGCGGAAGCCGAGCGGACGCTGAGCGGAATCCGAGCGGAAGCCGAGTGGAAGTGGAGCGGACGCTGAGCGGAAGCCGAGTGGAGGCGGAGCGGAAGCGGAGTGGACGCTGAGCGGACGTCGAGTGGAGGCGGAGCGGAGTATGAGCGGACGCTGAGCGGAAGCCGAGTGGAGGCGGAGCGGAAGCCCAGCGGAGGTGGAGCGGAGTATGGGGGGTGGAGCGGAGTATGAGCGGACGCTGAGCGGAAGCCGAGTGGAGGCGGAAGCCGAGCGGAGGCGGAGCGGAAGCCGAGTGGAAGCCGAGCGGAGGTGGAGCGGACACTGAGCGGAGGCGGAGCGGTGGCTAAGCGGAAGCCGAGTGGACGCTGAGCGGAATCCGAGCGGAAGTGGAGCGGACGCTGAGCGGAAGCCGAGAGGAGGCGGAGCGGACGCTGAGCGGAAGCCAAGCGGAAGCGGAGTGGATTCTGAGCGGACGTCGAGTGGAGGTGGAGCGGAGTATGAGCAGACGCTGAGCGGAAGCCGAGTGGAGGCGGAGCGGAAGCCGAGCGGAGGCGGAGCGGACGCTGAGCGGAATTCGAGCGGAGTGGACGTCGAGTGGAGGCGGAGCGGAGGCTGAGCGGAAGCCGAGCGGAAGCCGAGCAGAGGTGGAGCGGACGCTGAGCGGAAGCGGAGTGGACGCTGAGCGGACGTCGAGTGGAGGCGGAGCGGAGTATGAGCGGACGCCGAGCGGAAGCCGAGTGGAGGTGGAGCGGAAGCCCAGCGGAGGTGGAGCGGAGTATGAGCGGACGCTGAGCGGAATCCGAGTGGAGGTGGAGCGGACGCTGATAGGACGCTGAGCGGAAGCCGAGCGGAGGCGGAGCGGAATCCGAGCGGAGGCGGAGCGGACGCTGAGATGAAGCCGAGCGGAGGCGGAGCAGACGCTGAGCGGAAGCCGAGCGGTGGCCGAGCGGGGTGGAGCGGAAGCCGTGTGGAGGCGGAGTGGAGGCGGAGCGGAAGCGGAGTGGACGCTGAGCGGAGGCTGAGCGGAAGCCGAGTGGAGGCGGAGCAGACGCTGAGCGGACGCTGAGCGGACGCTGAGCGGACGCTGAGCGGAAGCCGAGAGGAGGCGGAGCGGACGTTGAGTGGAGGCGTAGCAGAAGCCGAGTGGTGGCGGAGCGGACGCTGAGCGGAGGCCGAGCGTAGGCGGAGTGGACGCTGAGCGGAAGCAGAGCCGTGGCAGAGCGGACGCTGAGCGGAGGTGGAGCGGACGCTTAGCGAAAGCTGAGCGGAGGCGAAGCGGACGCTCAACTACCATTTCAAGGTGGTTTCATCCTTTATCAAATATTACATGTCACCCCATTTTTTTAACAACTCTCAAAATTCACCAAAAATAAACGCCCCAAGGGTGCGCCTTCAGACATTGATTTTGCTGTTGTCAAGCGTTAAATCTACACAATTCAATCAATTTCCTTTATTGAACACAATATATACAATTTGGCTTATAACTAACATGATACTATGATAAATTAATATTTGTTGGCACATAGGGGGCCTAACGTTATACAATGTCTTAAGTTTAACAAATTATAGATATATATAAATTACATGTCACAAAATTTAAATTAAAAGTCGGCTGACTTAATCGTCCTCAGGGTGTTCATTCCCGGTTGTCAATGGTGTTTTTGGTGTAGGTTGGGGGAAGTGTTGGTGTTTAGCCACGGTAGAAGGCTGACCTAATGTCAGCGTAGAACGAGACTGCTTCCTCGTTGTCCATGATTATGTTGTCATCAAGAGCTTCCATTACACTGAGATACCTTGGCTCCGGATGTCGTTGTTCAGTGGTCATCCTTCTCATTAGCTGATTCGGGTGGTCGATGATGTTCCGTACTAGTCTCTTCGCTGAAAGGACTAGGTATTTGTCCAGCGGGATTATGTTGGCTTCGGAGTAGAGATGTTCGTTCCTGTAGTGTTTCCGCCGCTGCCGGTCGAAGTACAGTCCGGTGCAAATTCTGAGAATCTTCCTTTCGAGTACTTGAAGCTCCTTCATGGCTGTCTTCGAGATTGAAAACCAGACTGGGAAGGAGTAGCTGATGACAGGTCGTAAGAGCTGCTTGAAGATCAGTAACTTCGTTGGTTGGCTTAATCCTTTTTTTTTCTTCATCAATGGATGTAGACGGTGAAAGGCCCAGCTGGCTTTTTTGAGTACATTTCTTGAGTGCGGGTTGAACCTTAGCAATTCATTGAACTGGACTCCCAGGTACTTCACATTCTTTTTGGCAGCTATGGTAGATCCGTCAGGGAGTCTCAAAACCAGATTTCTGCAGTTGGCTGCAGTGCGAATACCTCTACCAGTTGAAGGCCTCCTGAAGCAGACAAGTTCCGACTTGGAAGTGTTGATTCGGATGCCCCATTTCGTGTAGAAATTGAAGAGTCTGTTGATGTGGGCCTCTACTTGCCGGACAGCGATAAACGGTGACATTGATGATGCATAGGTGAGCGAGTCGTCAGCATATATTAGGTTCTCGCATCCAATTGGGGCAGGTTGGTCGGAAGTCATCAGGCTGTATAGAAAAGGGCCAAGTTTTGAACCTTGGGCGACTCCGGCTCTGATACTCTTCGTGTTTGACTTACAGTTGTCTAGTTGTACGAAAAATTTCCTGAAAGAAAGAAAAGAAAAAAAATTTTTATTAGTGGCGGTGGTACCTGTAATAGATGAAGTTTATGTATTAGGGCTTCAATCCAAACGCTATCAAATGCTTTCTCGACATCCAGAAAGCATCCGACGGTGACACGATTACTGTTGAGGGAGGTAATTGAGGCGAGCTTAAGGTGGACACCTGCCAATTAAGGCCTAATTCCACCCCGGGCTGCCCCGGATAGTGTGGAAGAATGTCCGACAAGCATCGCCAACTACAGTCTCATCTTTTTTGAGAAAGTGTTATATTTGTATGTGTTCATCAGCCTGACTAGACTGTGAACCTATATAATTTCGTCACTACCAAATTGGAGAGACTTTCGTCAGCTTCCAATTGAGCTTGCTTTGCAGAACAAACTCACTTTGGTAAAGATTTTTTCTATCTAATCAAAGCAGTGTCATATACTTTAACTGATCGCGAATTTGATCACAGCCACGGCCACCACGACGCACCCCGAAAGTGCCAACCCATCTCACAAGTGTAGGAAACTTGCGAGCCCGTGGTACCTTTTCTTATTTGCTACTATTATTTGCTACTGTGTAAAGGTCGACCTTAACTAAAATTATGGATATTTTCATAACCAATAATTTGACATGCGCGTTCATTACTCATGACAAGTAAATCCCGCAGTTTAGTTAATGTCTTCGCTTCGCACTTTCGTGCCTGCAAAAAAAGCAGGGACGACAACCCTCGATTTGGCGCAAAAGTGCAACCAAGGGCTGATTAGTTACAGTTCTGCTTACCAAATCTATAACCTGCTGTGTTTCGCTTTCGCCGTATGTACGCTGTAGTGAAGAACCAGGTAAGCAATGTCTCAGGCGGATAGTAATCTCAGTCTTACGATAAATCGTCGTGATCTGGGTAATTACCTCATTGACAAAAACAAACCGGTAGTTCCTACAGGCACCTACGTTGCCCACGTGCCACCCCGAGGAGGTTCACAGCTCGGCAATATGGGATTCATTATGATAATCACGATGCGGCTGGTTTTTCCGAAGAAAGACCAGACATCACGAACATCATTCCTAGAGTCCCAATTCGACACGTTGTTGAGGGAGGTGGTGATATTGTGTTGGAACTTCAAATTTAAATCTACACGACTAAACTAAATTCAACCTTTAGCGAATCTTTCAAAAATTAGTGTCGCCAGCTCCCAAACTATAACTTAAAATAATCGAGTCCCAAAGTAACCAAAAGATACAAATCCAAAAGTAACGACAAGTAATCAAAAGTTATCAAATCCATAAAGTAATGAAAGTAATCAAAGTAATAAAATCCAGAAAGTAACGAAAGTAATCAAAGTAATCAAATCCAATAGTGAGATCTGAGATCCATTAGAGTACAAAACGGATATTTAAAATAATTCACTTAAGATGTGGGTTTCTTTAGAAGCCTATAACTTTAGTTTTAGCTGACGGATCCTCAAGGTTGCAATAATTAAATGAAGGGAAATAATAGGCTACCATAGAAAAGTACTTTATAAAAAAAATCGTTGTGGGGGAGGGGAAGGGGGTAAAGACGAAATCATTCAGAGTTTTTGTTTCATAAATTATTTAAAAAAGAAGAAAAATAATACAAAGTTATTAAAGTTTATTATATCACTACATACATTTCTAGTTGCCATTTTTGACACAAAAACCACTTTTTGTTTACTGTTTTTGTCTAGAACTACAAGAATAACGTAACAAAAAAAAACAACAAATATTAATCAATTTTTTACGAAAAAAGTAATCACTCAAAAGTAACGATTACTTTGGAAAAGTAACGAAAGTAACGATTACTGAAAAGTAACGACTTTTTACATCACTTATATTAAAGGTAATATCATTAGAGTATTGATTTTTGTTTCTTCTGCGCATATATCAAAATTTGTGTCAAATATCAATATTTGTTGTTGTTTTTACGTGTATTTAAGTCATCACGTTCCCAGCCATTTTTATTTCTGACAATTTCAATTTTAATTTGTTGTTGTTTTTACGTGTGTTTTCATCCTCACGTTCACAGCCATTTTTTTTCCGACTGACAAACTGCGCAGTATAACACCTTAAATTTGTGTACCGTGGGTAATACCATAATGGGCTCAAACTATCACCTTGGAATATTCCTCTTGAGATTGTTATATTACGAGATGTTATAGTTCCTATGCGTAGTGTTGTACTCCAGTTTGACATCATAGTCTCGCAGAAACGTACTAATTGCTCGTTTATTTTGAAGCTCTTTAGGATAGTTAAAAACCAGCTGTGCGGGACCATATCAAATGCCTTTTTATAATCGATAAACGCTGCATATAAATTTATTTGCTTGATGCATGCTTGATTGATAACTACTGCGTCTATAGCCTGTTGTTCCCTGCAATCCTGCATCCTTTTTGTTGTTCGGAAAGTATATTATTGTCATTACAGTGATTGATTAGATTTGATTAGATTAGATTTTATTTCCTTGGATTTTTACAATTATATTATTATTATTATAAACTTTATTCGCCATTAAAAAAAAAATTTGTTCTTATATCTAATTACATTTCTTTTTATTTTTTACAATTTTCTTTTCCTTACAATAAATTAATATGTTTATGTATAATATAGTCAATTTTTGTTACATTCATAACGTCAAGGTTTTTTTATTGATATTTTTGTCCTTATATAAATTGCAAAGTCTGAGTAGATATATTCATAAGTGAAATTTTTCTTAAAAGTTTATGATCTGGCATAAGCCTCCCCCAACACTGCCCTGTCTTTCGCTTCATTATACCTATTTCGACTTTGTTTGAGTAAATCGTCTGCCCATCTTTTCTTTGGTCTTCCAACTGGTCTACTGCCTGGTGGTGTCCACTTTGTGACAATCTTTGTCCATCTTTCGTTCTGCAATCTTGAGATGTGTCCTGCCCAATTTCATGTAAGTCCTTTTGCTCGTTGCACTACGTCCGTTAAACCAGTTCTTCTTCTTATTTCGGTATTTGTCACTCTCTGGCTGATTCTAAGGTTAAGTAATTTTCTTTCCATCTTTGTTTGGCATATCCTTATAGCGTTTTCGTTTGGTATTCCGGAAGAAGGCCCCGGAGCCCTCCAATCCAGAATGCCAAACGAACAAGTTGCAACCCTTTTCTTTATTTTGAAGTTTGGGTTTGATTGTATTTGTGCACTTGGTTGTTGCATTTGGGTGATGAAACATTCACACAGCTGTTTCTCGGAAATTTGATATTCCTAAATAACAGCAACGAATGTCTCCACCTTGGACTTTTACTTTGAGTAAACTCTTTACCTAAGCAAATTACCCACATCATGGTACAAAAATAACGATAATGGAGAGGATGAAATGTTTGGTCTAACCATTTTTTTTTTATAATTGATTCTTTTCAACTCCAAATTTTGTATAATGCACAATCGCAATTCCAAAATCAAATAACAAACAAATTGCCTTTGACAATTTTGACGTTTCAATTGTGCGCATGTATGTGTGCTTCTGGTTTTGATTCTTTCTTCAAATCCAGAATCGTTTTTCTCTTCTTTTCAGAAGAAGAACTGTCATCTAGTGCCAAACGAACGCTTTCAGAAGCATTCGGAATGCTTCCGGACGACCAAACGAAAACGCTATTAATCTTTCGAGGAAGATTGATGTCAGAGTTAAAGTTTGTAGTCTATATGTCATAATAGGTAAAATAGCAGAGTCAAGTATATATTTTCGTGTGTCATCTCTTAAATTTGATGATAGTATTTGATTCATACTCCAAATGACTCCGATTGACTAACTTATCTACTAAAATTGGTTGTCCAAATCTTATTTGAAAGTAGACACGTTAAATGAATAAGGTGGGCAAATATTTCTGGTTTTGTAATTTTCTAGTTTTGGAATGAATGAAAAGCTAGTTGAACGTGCCCCAAAGCGTACTAAAATTCACTAATTCATTCAAAAATGAATAAATACAGGCATGTCAGTGAATAAATGAGGCCACATTTGGGCAATTGTTGGAATGCGTTTATAAATAACAAGTTGCCTAAACTATTTAGGCATTGACTAGCTGGACAGCTGCCCAAGCGTGTTCTAAGAAAATCTAATAAATATGACTGATAGTCTTCTACGTAGTCAATTTTTTCGTTCTCAGTTTTTAAGTGGTTAGTCATTATCTTCGTCTTTGCCTGGTTAATGTGAAGTCTAAAATTCTTGCATTCATTTGTCAATTCTACTAGCATAGTCTGTTGTTGTCCGGAACTTAGCGCAATAAGCACTATGTCGTCAACAAATCTAAGGTTACTCAGATATTGCCCCCAAATATTTATGCCAAATCGATGGTCCCAGGCCAGATTTTTAAATATTTCTTCCAGTACAGCAGAGAATAGGGGCGGTGACTTTGGATCTCCTTGTCGTACTCCTCCCTTTATTTTTATTTTTATTCCTATTCTTTCAGTTTTTATTTTTGCCGAGCTGTCTGTATATATGTTCTTCAATGTATGTATAAAGATGGGATGAATCCCTTGGTTTGTCAACGCTGCCCATATTCCGTCATGTTCCACTGAGTCAAATGCTTTACTAAAGTCAATAAATAAAAGATATAAGGGTTTTTTAAATTCGTTGAATTTTTCAATCAGTTGGTTAATCGTCTGTAGGTGGTCTGTTGTTGAAAAACCTTCTCGAAATCCAGCTTGTTCCCTTGGCTGATTTCTATTCAACGTGTCCTTTATAGTTGTGTACATAACTTTGGAGAATAGTTTGTAGATCATAGAAAGGTTGCTTATTGGTCTGTAATTGTTAATATCATCTTTATTTCCTTTTTTGTGAATAAGTGTAACTGTGGTTTGTTTCCATTGTTTTGGAATTCGTTATGTTGTAAGAACGCTATTAAATAATGTAGTAAGAATTGAAGAAATAGATTCCTTTCCATACTTAAGCATTTCTGCTACAATGCCATCACTTCCTGTGCATTTGTCTCTCTTTAGATCGTCAATTGCTTGTTCAATATCTTTTTTCGTGAAAAGTGAAACAGTGTCTAAGCTTAGGTTTTGTTCCAACGTCGATATATTAAAATTTATTTCTCTAGTCGATTTAAAAAGTTCTTCGAAAAATGTTGTAGCAGCCTCATTGATATCTCTCCTTTTTATCTTGTTCTTATTTTTATTTTTAATTGATGCTATCCACTCTTTTCCGTCTTCATAAAATGCTTTTGTCTTTTTGATAGATTTCGTGTTATCTAGAATATCTTTTATTATTCTTTCATTATATGTTTGGATATCATTTTTTGCATCTACTTTAATAGTTTTTCGAAGGTATTTTAGTTCATTTTTTTCGTGGTCTGTCAAGTTATCTTTGTTTCGTAGTTTCTCTCGTCTTGTTATGAGCGCTTTGGTGTCATCTGTTAGTTTATCGGGTTTTGAAGTAGTTGATGTCATGATTGAGGCTTTTGCTGAGTCTTTTATTATATGTTCAAGTATATCGTATGCGTCTTGAAGATTTTAGTCTATTTTATTCGAAGTTATGTTAAGTCTTATTTCTCTTTTGAGTATGTCATTGTATTTTTCAATATTTTCAATCGATACATATATTTCTAGGAATACTAAGAGTTTGTTTACTTCTTTTTAATGTTATGTGATTAATTTTTATTTTGACTCTTACTAATCTATGGTCAGAATCAAATTTTAAATTGTTCAATACAGAGATGTCAGTTATTGTTTTTAATCTATTTGTCAGGATTAGGTCTAGTTCATTCTTTATTTTTCCATCTGGTGAAAGCCAGGTCCATTTCCGTTGATCTTTCTTTTTGAAGAAAGAGTTCCCGAATTTAAGATTTGTTTCTTCTAGCCACTTTATAAGCCGGTCTCCTCAGTTATTTCTCTCTCCATATCCAAATGGTCCTATCACTTCTTCATCTCTGTCAATTTGTTTTCCTAATTTAGCATTAAAATCGCCTATAATATACATTATCTCAGTTTTTGTCTCATTATATACTTTGTCCAGTAGATTGTAGAAATTCGAAATTTCCTCGTCGCTAGCTGCTTTGGTCGGAGCATAAACTTGAATTATAGTAATTTTCGTGTTCTGTACTTTAAGGCATAGGCTACATCAGTGGCGTAGCGTAGGGGGGGCGGAGGGGGCGGTCCGCCCCGGGCGGCACTTTATGAGGGGCGGCAAATTTTGCGTCACTATATACGGAGTGGAGAATATAATAACTAATAGGTTTAAATGTACAATTTTGCCGCCCTCAGCAAATGTATTCATGTGAGATGTGAATTACTGAATTTTCAATCCAGGCGGGAGTTTACATGATCAGAAGGGCTAAGCCTTGAATTTCAATGACCACATTCACGACTCCATGAATTGAAACACCGATTTGCGAAACCAACTTGGTTTTAAAAATTGTAAAAAAAAACATGGAATTTATGAAAGAAAAATGTTTATTATTATTCGATTGAAGTGAAAAAAAGGAATGCCAAATGAGTTCATGATGAATTAATTAAAAAAATAACTAAAAATCGTTGGAGCAGTTTTGAAACAAAAATAATATAGTAAAATTTTCAAAACATTTTTAAGGAAAAATGTTGGTATTCAAATTTTAAGTTTTTATTAATATACACATAAAAATTTAACTTTCAAAAAAATATCGACCTAATTTTGAAATATCGAGTTTTCAAGGAAAAATATATTTAAATGTTTTTTGTGGAAAAATATTTGTGGCCAATATCTAATGTGTATATAATATTACTTGTACTTTAAAAATTTGAAATTTACTTTAAATATCCAAAAAATACTTTTTTGAAAATTTCGATTCAAAATACTTTTTGAACTTTTTCTTTTGAATTTTTGATAAAAATCTGTCACAAAGTTTTCAGGAAAACCAAAAATCATTATTGTTAAGCTGTTTTTGAGAAAAATTAGATTAAGTGAAATTACAAAAAAAATTGGGATGGGATCAAAATTCTGCCTGAGGAAAAAAATCTGTTTCCAAAATTCTGCTTTTCAAATTTCTGCTTTCCAAAATTCTGCAAATAATGAAACATTATCCAAACCACTTATTTCATTATTTCCAGAGTTTCATATAACAGAATTATGAACTGCGAGTTATAACAGACATAAATGTAGACCTACGCATACCGGAATTAATAAAAATAAAAAATTTTTTGCAGCTCGAAGAGGCTTGCATATTTCGTCAGCTTAGACGTTTAGAGTGAAAAGCAGCTAAATTCACATTTGTTTTGATAGTTATAAATGGTTATTAAACTCAAAAATCTTTTAAATCTTTTCAATTTCACTTAATTTGAGTAACAACGAGGATAAATTATGAGGGGAATGACCAAAAACTATTATATACCAAGTGCAAAGGAAATCCTTCCAGCCGTTTAGGTTTGTAGCCGAAGGGACAAACAGACAGACAGGATTGTGAGACCCATTTTTCGTCTTCCCTATCAATCAAAATCTCGAGTTCGACGATGAGAAATCACTCGAGATATTTTTTTCATAAATAAAATTTTCTTTGGGCCAAAAAAAAAGCATTAGTTAATATTACTATAGAAAATTCATTCAGAAATTGAGACAGTTTTAGAAAAAAGTCTCAGCTTAAGCTTTTTTGTAGAGAATCGTAAGATCTTCAACTCTTTTATGCCCGCTATTACACGTTGACGCAAGCGTGGTGACTGGTGTTAAAAAGAAGTGGAAATGAAAAAATAATAAATTTAGCTTTGCCGAAAAGTTTTGTAGAATATTTTTAGGTTCATGTTAGTCGATTTTTTACTAATTTGGTAGAGAGGGGGAGGGGGGTTACTAATTTGGTAGAGGGGGCGGCAAAATTTTCCACCGCCCAGGGCGGCAGAAACTTACGCTACGCCACTGGGCTACATATTCTCTCGCTGAAAAACCGTATGTTTATTATTTTGTCTTTTAAGTGTTGTTTGATGAGGAATCCAACTCCATGCAGGCCTTTTGTCTCGCCGATATAGCAAAATATGTCTTTTTCGTTTTCAATTAAATTTTGTCCTAATATTTTTAACTCAGAAAGTCCCAGTGTATCCCAATTGATAGTTGATAGGGCTAGTCTAAGTTCAGTTTGTTTTGCTTCTGAAGCTAGTGTCCTTACATTGTATGTGCATTATGTCTAAAGTGTTTTTGGATATCAAATGATTTTTTATATAATATATTACACCTTTTTGATTTCACAAAATCGATTCGAAAAATTATATATACTTTCATTCCATCATCAGCAAACACGACTATATGGGTACAAGGTTTGTCTTGTCATCATCGGTTAGATCTCCTTCGTTAATATTATATTAGGACAACAACAAAAACTATACACTTTTTATAGGTAAATAAAAGGGCTGAACTGTTAAACACGATTAAACAAACAAGAAATAATGTTGCCATTGTCTTGATTTAAAAGATTTTTTCCACTTTGAATGTAAAAGCTTTCAAATGCATCAAGTTGTGCTTCATTTGTCACTGTTTTGATTAAACGTATCCCGTCTTTTTCGTTTATATTATGTTTTTCGGTTAACACGTGTGATGCTACGGCGGAGCAAAGGGGTTTCTTTAAGCGAATGCTACTGATATGATCGTCATATCTCTTTTCTATGCTTCGTTTGGTTTGACCGACATATTCACGTTCACAAACACTGCATTTAACCGCATAAATACCCGACTTTTTTAATTTTGGTGTTTTATCTTTTGTCGAACACAGAAGGTTGCATAATTTGTTATTGTTTTTATAAACAATGTCTAAATTATGTTCTTTAAATTTTGATTTTAATTTATATGTTATTTCTGGTATAAAAGACAGGGCTATTTTAGAATTTTTATCTTTCGTATTTTGCGAAAACAGGGTTGTTAGTTCTGAAGCACGTATTTTATTTGAATGGTGTAAAATTAAGTCGTCAATCACTTTTTCATTATATCCATTTACTTTGGCAACAGTTTTAATATGTTCGTACTCGCGTTTGTAATTAATGGCTGTAAGTGGTAAGCGACATAGTCTATGAATCATAGAATGATAGGCAGCTTTTTTATGTTGCATTGGGGTTTTTGGATGTATCCTCGTTTTTTATATACAATTAATTAAGCATGGCATTGCCGTCTGCCTGTCATTGTCATCGCAGTGCTTAGTGTTTAATTCAGCTACACAAGATTGCAGTTGGTATAGCGTTGTTTTGCTCCAGTAGAGATGACGATGCGTTATGTTGCGTGGTTTTGGACCATATCCCAGTTCAGAAGTTTTCCAAGTCGTCTTTTTGTGGGAGATAATTTATTTCTGCGTTTTTGCCCCAGCATTTGTTATAGAATTGACGTTGCGAGTTATTGAATAACTTATTGTCGTCTTTTCTTTTTTTTTTTGATTTCTTATATCGCCGGAGTCGTCTGGCATATTATTATTATGATTATTTTTATTATAACTATCGAGTTTCATCATTTCTCAGCTAAATTGCTGGAAATTAACCTATCCCAGGTATTTATACCAAAAGGATTAGGGTCATGTCCCCAGTAATCGAACACTTAGCGGTTCATGATAAGGTAATCGTTGACTGTGAGGAAACCATTCAACGTATGTAAATAATATTTGATGTCAAATTATTTCGCAGCTTAAACTCAAATATTTGTTATAACTTTTTAGTACAGTTAAAATAGGATAAATAGAACAAAAAAATTGGTACCATCATGAAACTTGGTGAAAACGTTTCATGTCTTATGAGAATGAAAAATCAAGAGTCTATAAGAAATTCACATGGAAGGGTGTTTTTTTGAGGGGGAGAAAGGGGGAAATTGTGGTGTATCAAACAGAAAAATTAACTTTGGTGCAACCTAAGCATATGACCCATGTGTACTGTGGATTTGAACTTAGGAATAATGTCAAAAATGACAAACTCACTCATCTAATGTATATACTTACTTACTTACTTAAGGCGGCGCTACAATCCGGGGTGGACCAGGGCCTCAACCAACAAGCTTCTTCCAGTCGGCTCGGTTTCTAGCTAGCTGTCTCCAGTTTCGCACGCCAAGTTGGTTGAGGTCCTCTTCCACT
Organism: Dasysyrphus tricinctus; assembly: GCA_963921185.1. Classification (NCBI taxonomy): domain Eukaryota; kingdom Metazoa; phylum Arthropoda; class Insecta; order Diptera; family Syrphidae; genus Dasysyrphus; species Dasysyrphus tricinctus. Next base: position 113,846,545 of record OY992532.1, read on the forward strand.
TGCGTGCGCCACCATTTACGCTGTCCACCTCTACTGCGTTGTCCCACGGGGTTGGATTCAAAGACTTTCCGGGCCGGAGCATTGGTGTCCATTTGCTCTAGGTGACCCAGCCATCTCAGTCGTTGGCTTTTCACTTTTGTGGCTAGGTCAGTGTCGCTGTACAGCCCATACAGTTCGCTGTTGTATCTTCTTCTCCATTCCCCATCTTTGCAGACGGGACCAAAAATCACCCGGAGAATTTTCCTCTCAAAACAGAATAACGCGTTCTCATCCACCGTTAACAGTGTCCATGCCTTTGCACCATACATCAGGACCGGGATGATGAGCGTCTTATACAGGGACAGTTTAGTTGCTCGAGAGAGGGCTTTGCTTCTCAATTGCCTTCTTAGCCCAAAGAAACAGAGATTGGCAAGAGTAATTATTCGTTTGATCTCAGCACTGGTATCGTTCACTGAATTTATAGCGGATCCTAGGTAGACAAAGTCTCTGACCACCTCAAAGTTATAGCTGTCTATAGTGACGTTCTGTCCTAGGCGTCGGTGTTGGGTGTCCTTTCTTGTTGACAGCATATATTTTGTTTTGCTTTCATTCACCGTTAGAGCCATCTTCTTGGCTTCCTTCTCAATGCTCACAAAAGCACCACTGACATCACGCTTTGTTCGTCCGATTATGTCAATGTCGTCAGCATAAGCGAGTAATTGAACGGACTTTTGAAAGATTGTGCCTCTGGTGTTGACGTGAGAGTTTTGCACTATTCTTTCAAGAACGATGTTGAAAAGTCGTATGACAGCGCGTCGCCTTGCCTAAAACCTTTTTTGACATCAAAGGTGTCGGTGAGGTCTTTGCCGACCTTGATGGAGCAGCGTGCATTCTCCATCATCATCGTAGTGCGAATATTTGGTCGATGGTGGACTTCCCTGGTCTAAAGCCACACTCATATGGACCTATCAGGTTGTCGACGAATGGCTTCACGCGTTCACAAAGTACGGCAGAGAAGATCTTGTAGGCGATATTAAGAAGACTGATGCCTCTGTAGTTGGTGCAGTCCAGAGGATCGCCTTTTTTGAGGATTAGATTTAGATTAGAATAGTTTAGATTTTATTTCCTTGGATTTTTACAATTATATATATACCTATCTACAATTAATAAAGCATGGCATTGCCGTCTACCTGATTGACAAGATTAAAAATACTAACAATTTAAATAAATAGAGTTACAGCTTTACAGCGCTATTAATAAAAAACGCTTATTCTACCTTTATTCCATGATTTTACTAAACCACGGAATAAGAGTTAAGCCACGGGTTAAAATTTCTCATTAAAAAAAAATTTATATTCGTGGAATAGTAAAGTGACGTTTAACGTATAAGGCCTGTTAAGTATCTTGAAATTTGTACCAAGTTTCGGAAGCTTGGGTTTTTTCCGTATGGGTTTTGACATCTTAAAATTTCAAGTAAACAAACACACCTAAGAGTTTTCTTGTTTATGTCTATCTAAATTATTAGTAGGTATTTTAGTAAATTTAATTAAATAAGAAAAAGAAGCGAGAGTTGGAGCACCAAAGACAAAGTAAGATCATAAAAATAAACCAAACCATTTATAAATAAGCTTTTGCTTTATATTCTTCAGAACATAGTGAAATCATTGTGCATAGAAAAAAATTGTTATTGAAAAGGTAAATCTTCTGATACCATCAACACCAAAAAAAAAGAGTCTGCTGCTTATTCCTTCGCTAAACCATCTGCTTCGGTGGTTTAGCATAGTAAACGTCACATAGCATAAATTTTGTTTTATTAGTAACATTTTGCACTTAATACATGGAATAAGGCTAACCCTTCGCTATTCCGCGTTTTTTTATTTGGCTGTTATAGACTAAATAAAAACATTCTTCTATTATTCTGCTTCTATAATTTAGCGCTAATTTGCAAAATTTGAACATCTTCGTTATATCCATTTCATTAAGGAGTTGTATTGTTTCTTCCTCCTTTAGAAAGTCTCGACCCAATATGTGTCTTCTTGAAATTTGTACCAAGTTTCGGAAGCTTGGGTTTTTTCCGTATGGGTTTTGACACTTTAAAATTTCAAGTTACCAAACATACCTAAGAATTTTCTTGTTTATGTCTATAAAAATTATTATTAGGTATTAGGGAAAATTTAATCAAAAAGAAGCGAGAGTTGGAGCACCAACGACAGAGTAAGTTCATAAAAATTAACCAAACCATTTATAAATAACCTTTTGCTTTATATTCTTCAGAACCTATTGAAATCATTGTGCATAGAAACAATATGTTATTGAAAATGTAAATCTTTTAATACCAACGCCAATAAAAAAAAGAGTTTACTGCTTATTCCTTCGCTAAACCATCTGCTTCGGTGGTTTAGCATAGTAAACGTCACATAGCAGAAATTTTGTTTTATTAGTAACATTTTGCACTTAATCCATGGAATAAGGCTAACCTTTCGCTATTCGGCGTTTTTTAATTTGGCTGTTTGTGAAAAGAACTCCTAGGTATTTATATTCTTTTACAACCTCTATTCGTTCGTTATTATAGTGCCATTGCTCATTTGAACCTGACCTGCCTCCACCTTTTTTGAATATCATTACCTTTGACTTATTCAAGTTTACAACTAGATTCCATCTCGAGCAGTATTCAGTCAACTTGTTTATCATGAGTTGCAGCGATTCCGGAGTGTATGCAAACAGCACAATGTCATCAGCAAAAAGCAGAGCTTTAATAACAACTCCTGCATAATATACACCTCCAGGTAATGCCGTCGTTATGTCCTCGATGAATAGTGCGATTAAACTTGGACTTAATGCACGACCCTGCCTGACTCCTGTCGTTGTCTGGAACCACTCAGATATATTTCTACCATTCCAAGCTGCCGCCCTTATATCCATGTCTAAATTCTGCAGAACTCGTCCAAACTTCACCGACATTCCTAATCCATACAACTTGTACATCAATGCATTTCTGTCAATTGTATCAAAGGCGGCTTGGAAATCTACAAAAAATGTATTTAATTTTTTATTTCTTGCAAGGAACGAGTTAGCTATGCTTCTTAGTACAAAGATGTGGTCCACAGTAGAGTACCCTGCTCTGAACCCAGCCTGAAACTCGCCTAGTAGATGGTTTGCATTTATCCATGTGCTCAACCGTTTAAGATGGATGGATGTAAAAATGTTATAGGACGCGTTTAAAAAGGAAATCCCTCGATAATTTGCCAGCTCTTCGATATTTCCTTTCTTGTGAATTGGAAAGATCAGGGCATCCTTCAACTGTTGTGGTATGATTCCATATTCTAAGATTTGGTTAAATATTCTTCCTAGATTCTTATTTAGTTCTTCTGTACCATATCTATAGAACTCTCCTGGTATTCTATCCGAACCAGCTGTTTTTCCATCTAAAAGTTCATTTACAGAGAGAAGAACTTCTTCTTGGGTTATTGTCGAGTCCAAAACGTGGTCATGGAAACCAGGTTGTGCGTATTGTAACATGAGTGGACTTGTAGAGATTGGGTTAAGCAATTTACTAAAGTGAGTCTGCAGCCTATTAGAATCTAGTCCGATACTGATGATGTATTTTGAGCCGTTAAGTTTCCGGGCCAAACTCCAAAATTCTGATGAATTATTGCACCTAGCTAATTGTAGAGCCTGGGATTCATAATAGCTATTCTTTTTTTCTTTGCAGAGCTTTTTATATCTTTATTGTATTCAATGTATAAGTTTCTTGCAAAGCTTTCATTAAACCGTCTAAACTCGTTCAGCCAAGTGTAAGAAAGGTTTCTCGCTTGCATACAATCTTTATCAAACCATGGTTCTCTAAAAGGCTTTTTTTGTTGCGAGTTAGTGCTTGGTCCTTGATATGCTCCTTTTATACATATTTCTGTAGTATTTAAACTGCATTAATTTTCCCTGTCTAGTAGCAGTGTATCCAATTGCCTTCTATAGATGGTAGCGGTTGAATTTCTCCATTGCAGTTTAGGACGAAGTCCAAAATCCACACATGTTTCGTTTTCTTTCTCTTCGCATTCAAATGACACAATAATAGGCATATGGTCGGAATAAGGTCTCTTTTGCACTTCGAAGTCCGTTATATTGAACACCATTCGCCACCTACTAGGCTGTAATCAATGATGGAACTCCCTTGTTTCCCCAAAAACGTGAATTCACCGTGTTTGTCTCCATCACTCGTACCATTTTGGATTCGGAGCCCAAATGAAATACACAGATCAAGCAGCTTAGTGCCCCTTGCATTTTTAGTTATATCTTTTGTTTGTCTATCACGCCCAATTCGTTCGTTTTTGATACCTCCTTTGCCTCCTATTCTCGCATTTAAGTCTCCAACAAGCATAACATTTGCTATATCTCCACAATTTAAAAACTCTTTAAATTTTTCGAAATCCGTATCCCAGTGGTTACAATTGATATAGGTTGGTACTATACGAAAACTTTTTCCGCAGATTTTTAAATCCAAGCAAATAATCTCACCGTACGTTTTGAATTCACAATCGATGTTACCTTTTCTACATCCAAAAATGCATCCTCCACTCGCTCTTCCGTTTGTATGGCTTCTTATTGCAGGTATTATTCTTAAATCGTAGTTGTTGAATTTATTTTCATAGTTTACAAAGTAATTATCAGTTAAATACGTTTCTATATAAGAAGGTTTTATAATACAAATTCTATATACTACTGAAATAAATCAGCCAAGTAGAAGACTTAGCATTATGGATTGGACTTGTTGAATTATTGATTCAAAATAGCTTTTTATGGCCTTTAGTCCTATAAATTGGCGTTTCGTTCGGCTTACTCACTTGAACTCATCAGTGACATAGTGAGAGCTTTGTCATACGCAATTTATATTAAGTTCAGTTCAACTTACATGAATTTTTCAACGGAAAATCCACTGTAAACAAGATTGGATTGGACTTGTTGAATTATTGATTCAAAATAGCTAAAATAGAACTTGATGAGTTCAAGTGAGTAAGCCGAACGAAACGCCAATTTATAGGACTAAAGGCCATAAAAAGCTATTTTGAATCAATAATTTAACAAGTCCAATCCTTAATGCTAAGTCTTCTATTTGGCTGATTTATTTCAGTAGTATATAGAATTTGTATTATAAAACCTTCTTATATAGAAACTATGCCTGGCCCAGGGCAAACAAAAATTCCAGCTTAATGATTAGGAATTCTTATCTTGTTGGATATAGTTTACAGTGAATTTTCGTTGAAAAATTCATGTAAGTTGAACTGAACTTAATATAAATTGCGTATGACAAAGCCCTCACTATGTAACTGATGAGTTCAAGTGAGTAAGCCGAACGAAACGCCAATTTATAGTACTAAAGGCCATAAAAAGCTATTTTGAATCATTAAATACGTTTCATATAAAAAAAATATTTCAAACTAATTAATAAAACAATAACAGCGCTATTAATAAAAACGCTTATTCTACCTTTATTCCACGATTTTACTAAACCACGGAATAAGAGTTAAGCCACGGGTTAAAATTTCTCATTAAAAAAATAAATTATATTCGTGGAATAGTAAAGCATAGCCTTTTCACACCGAACCCAAAACGCGGTTTTCGCGAAAATATCGGTTTTGGAGAAAAACCTAATCGAAAACACAAGTTTTATCATAAATTTTTTGTAGCTTCAGGTTTTCGTAAAACACAAGTTTTATATAAAACCAGTCGAAAACATGTTGGAATTCAGAGATGAACAAAACAAACATACCTTTAAATAAGTTCAGCGCCTATTGAAGAGTCAAAAAAGAAACTGATGGGATGCTTTCAAAAGAAATTGAAAACAGCTGACGGAATTCTGTCATATCAAATATAAAATTTGAATTTCAAAGGTTCGGATTTGGCCTCGAAAGAGGAAGGTTGTGCCCGGCACAACCTCTCACAGTTTTTTTTATAAAACAGCAATTGTAAATTACTAACCCGTTAGCCGTTAACCGATAAAACGGTACATCGTTAGCCGTTAACCGAGAAAACGGACCAGCAAACAGCAACCTAGCAGCCCCAGCCCCCCAGCTCCTGCATAAAACCCTCTATAGCCGATCCGACTCCAGCAACAAACCATCAACGATCCCGTTTACGGAGAAAACGAAGTACGAGGTACCAAGTACCAAGTACCAAGCACCAAGCAGCCCCAGTCTGCTTAGCAACCGATCCAGTTTAAGTCTTATACAAAATGTTGATACGCAAAACAAGCAAAAAGTGAAATTAATGTGGCCCAGCCATGGAACTAATTGTATGATGGCAGTACCTAGCAACCGCTCCAGCCTCTTCAATCAACAGTCATACCTGTATTAATTTATGTATCATCAAAATAACTATCTAACTACTCTCAACTAAATTTTCTATTTCCCACCATAAACTGTGTTTTTAAAGTTCATATGTAATCGTTAGAAAATGTTGTTTGTATGTTAAAATCCCACGTGCATTAAGCACTCTGCTTCTATTTAAAATCATATAGAGCGCCTTCGCTCTAAAAAGAACATTTCTTTCATGTGTCTGCTACACAATCAACCGATTAAGAGCGTATTCGCTCTAACTCGATAACAATGTATATAATTGTACATGTATTTTATATATTTTCTGGTGTTTTATTAGTTTTAAGTTATTGTATCTGTAAATATGTATATATTTTTGTTGCATTTATAAGCCAACACGCAACTGCTATGTAATGCTTTTGAGCAAGAGCAGGCTAACAATATAATCAACTTATATGTCAAATGTCCGCCACGAGGCTAACCATAAAAAAAAAACGGAGAAAGAAGGCCATACATTACAGCCACTTTTGTACAACTTTATTGACTGCTAGAATTAAGGTCTCAATAAAATTCAATTCAATTCAATTCGAATTTCAAAATAAATAATTTCATTTAAAATTGATAACTAATTGTTTGTGGCAATTCAAATTGTTCATATGTATCCTGTTTATAAAATAAATCACCGTTTTTATTTCAAAAAAATGGAAGAAAATACAAAAAATTGTGCGTGGTTTGTGTAAAACAAACTGGAATGTCAAACGAAAACATGTAATGTTCAGTGTGAATGGTTTTCGGGTTTTTGAAAAGTTTTCGCCGAAAACCTGTTTTGGGGTTTGGTGTGAAAACCCTATGACGTTTACCGTACAAGGCCTGTTAAGTATCTTGAAATTTGTACCAAGTTTCGGAAGCTTGGGTTTTTTCCGTATGGGTTTTGACATCTTAAAATTTCAAGTAAACAAACACACCTAAGAATTTTCTTGTTTATGTCTATCTAAATTACTAGTAGGTATTTTGGTAAATTTAATTAAAAAAGAAAAGGAAGCGAGAGTTGGAGCACCAAAGACAAAGTAAGCTCATAAAAATAAACCAAACCATTTATAAATAACCTTTTGCTTTATATTCTTCAGAACATAGTGAAATCATTGTGCAAAGAAAAAAAATGTTATTGAAAAGGTAAATCTTCTGATACCAACACCAATAAAAAAAAAAGAGTCTGCTGCTTATTCCTTCGCTAAACCATCTGCTTCGGTGGTTTAGCATAGTAAACGTCACATAGCAGAAATTTTGTTTTATTAGTAACATTTTGCACTTAATACATGGAATAAGGCTAACCCTTCGCTATTCCGCGTTTTTTAATTTGGCTGTAAAAATCTACAAATATGCACTTATTACTAAGTCCTGCTACATTATATGACAACATTTTTATAATCTTTAAACTTTTTCTATAACTTTCATCATTCTTATTTTCAACATTACTTTGTTTCGAATTATTTAATAGGCAGACGGCATTATGTTGAGACATCATAGATGTGGCGTGTGAATCATCGTTTTCAACAATTTTTCTCCGCCCAGGAACGCATCCCACAGAAATGTCATTTATAGCCGTTCCACACTATCCCATTGAGTATTAATACATGTCAAAAAAGTGTGAAGAAAGTCATGTATAATAGTGTGGAAATATGAAATTTCATCACACACAACTTGACATCGCATCCTACACGATTTGACATGTGTTTATACCTGAAAATATTTAAGATCGGTTCTAAAACCATCACACATTCTATCCCACTTGGGCGTTTGAGGTTATGGTGAAACTGATTTTTTTGATGCAAGTGTGGAAGCAATATATGAAAATCATTTTCATCACACAAATTTGGCAGTCGTATGAAATTCTTTCCCACTTTATTCTGACATGTGTTAATACTTTGTGGGATAGTGTAGAGTCACTTTTACCAGCTGATCTAGCAACTGGTCTCCGCACATGCCGTCACATTTCAAAATGTTTTCGCTGTCATAGTAGAACGCAAAATTAAATTAAAATTATCCAAGACAATTTTAATGTCATAGCAAGGGCATTGCTCATATGTCTTGTCTAGGAGCTCGTAGAACTCGTCGTTGGTGTCGTCATCTTTCTCCTCTTTGGGGGCATGCGCGCATATCAAGCTGATGTTGGCGAACTTAGCCTTGATGCGAATTGTCGTGAGGCGTGCGTTTACATAATTGAAACTCAAGACTTCTTGCCTAAGTCTGCCTCTAACAACAAATCCACATCCAAAACGACTCTGCCCTTGTGGTCGGTAACAGTCACCGTAGTAGATATCGCATTCAGTTTTCTTTTGCCCGGCCCATCCCATCGCACTTCTTGGATGGCGTTGATGTCTGCTTTGTAGCATTCCAGGGCCTCCGCTAAATGTTTGGCTGCAGGTGGTCTATAGAGAGACAGAACATTCCACGTGCAGATCCGAAGTTCGTTGCCCTTATTTCGTTTGCTAGGTTCGTCAACAGTAAATCCGTCCGTATTCGAGGCTTGTTGTTGCTTCGCAACTAAATAGCTTTACGTGGCCGGGAAGTCACCCCGACGGCCTGACCCCCAACCTGGAAGACCAGACCCTATATATATAACTCCAAGAGCGGGGAGCTCGATTAACCGCTCCTTATAGGCCTGAGCTCCGAATATGTTGTAGTAGCCCGTATAAGGTGTTCACTAAGTAGTTCAGCCTAACTTGAACTGCAGACGCCACCGTTGATTCCATCTTGAGAATTCTTCCGCTGCCACCTGGATGAAGGAGAAGTGCCTTAGTGGGAACACTCCTCCCCCCTCTCTCGTTCTCTGCCCCCTAAAACCGCCCACAGGGATTGGAACCCCATCTTCAGTTAAAGGTGCTAGGCACCCGATTTTCACCACTTGGAGGTGAGAGTAGGAGTTGATAGACAGAGGTTCGCTTTGAAAAAAAGCTTGTGGACGCTTGTGTCCTCTTGAATGCACCGTGTCTACCCTTTGCACATGTAATGTATATGGATGGCATCAGATTGCATGGCAGTAGTTCAAGCAGTCTAGAACAACTACTTCAAATAGTTAAGAAGTTTTCAAAAGACATTCAAATGGAGTTTGGAATAGATAAGTGAAAGACAGTCAACATCGTAAGAGGAAAAATGTCCAAAGGTCTCGAATACTCCACCTCGTATAATGAGACTATTGAATCCATAAAAGAAGGTGATATCTATAAATACCTTGGTATGCAACAATCCAAAATAACTGAACATACTGACATCAAAAACAGCTTAGTCTCATCGTTCACGAGCGACTTAGACCAAATCCTCAAAACAGATTTGAATTCCAGAAATATTGCGATGGCCATCAACTCATATACTGTACCCTTAATAACGTACTCCGCAGGCATAGTCAAATGGAACAAAACAGACTTAGAATACCTCAAGAGGAAAATATTGATACTTATGACAAAATACTGCCAAAACCATCCCAAATCTGCGATTGAACCACTCACTCTTCCAAGACACCGAGGAGGAAGAGGAATTATAATCATCAAAGATATGGTTGAAAGGCAAAATCAACACCTCTTTGAATATTTGTACAGAAGGGCTGAAACATCCACGCTTCAAAAAGCAGTCCTCAATGCTGATGAGAACTTCGCACCAGCAAATTTGAAGGGCATAATCCCCTGGAACGAGTCAAAATACTATTGAAAACCAATACCTCAACTGGAAGAGTGAGCGTTTGGATGGTAGACATCCAAGTGAACTAGAGGCACCTAATATCGACATCGAAATGTCGAACTGTTGGCTTCGATTTGGAAATTTGTATCCAGAAAAAGAAGGCTTTATGATAGCAATTCAGGATCAAGTGATTCCCAGAAGAAACTACCTTAAAACCGTTGTCAACGACCAAACCATCGCAACAGACAACTGTCGACGTTGTGGAGCTTTGTCCAAGACAATTCAGCATATCCTTCCAGGTTGTACAAACCTCACAAGTACCTACTTCTTATAAACGAATACATGATAACGTTGACAAAATTGTGCATCAGGAGCTTCTTAAAAAATAAGGAACTGCACCGACATCCGCAATATATAACCCATATTTCAGATACACACCTGAATCTGTGATAGAAATTACAGACTATGTCATATACTGGGATAGAACTGTCTTAACAGACACTAGTATATACAATTTAACAGACCTGACATAGTCATATATAAGAAACGACAAAAACAAATCACTTTTATTGACTTCGCAGTGGTAAATAATAACAACATAGATACTACTTATCTTACGAAGATCCAAAAGTACGTGGCCTTGGGTAATGAGCTCAAAGAACAATATAGAGCTTACAGCTGTACAACTATAGGTACCCATATATTAACTATAGGATTGGTACCAAAATCCGAAATTTCAGCCTTAAAAAGTTTTGACATACCAGCAAGTTTGATAAATGATGTGCAAAAAGCAGTCATACTGGAAAGTTGCCCAATTGTTAGCTGTGTTTAATGAAGAAAAATTGGATCAGAACAGAGCAAAATAGCACAAGTGTGTGAAAACTGTCAGAACACGAAAGAACAAAAAAGTGCTGCTTTGTACTGACGGGATTGACCGTTGGCTTTCAGCTGTCCAATTTCAAATTTTAAAACATTTAAATTGTTATTTGTTTGCATTAATTTTCAATTCAAATTTAGTATCAATTCACACTATTTTATATTCTTTCATGTCTTTTTCTTCATGTTAAGTCCAAAAAATATAAAAAAGTACTTCTGTGTTAAATTTTTGCTTATTATTATCCCAAACAAACAAGTCACCTGGTACTTTGACATTTCTCACTCACTTGCTCCACCTCAAAATTAGGTGCAGGAAATATTGTTCTAAACTGTTCTAAAAAAACGTCATGGAACACAAAGTGACAGAATGTAGAACAGTTTGGGGCAAGGTTTTTACCCATGGAACACACAATCCTGTACTTTTCTGATCTTTTCTGTAATTTGTTGCGGTAAAATTTACCACAACAAGTTTCATCTGCCTATTCTTTATCACTTACCCTTTTTAGTCTTTCCTTTTTCCGTTGCAGCTCCAAAATGCTTGTAGAGTTAGTAGATACCTGGCATCCATCAGCCAGAGACCTACTCTTAAAGTATTTGGAAAAGTAACAAAAATAGGTTTCGATCGATTTGCGATTTGAGTAGGACAGTTGGTTTCAAAATTCACGAACCCTAATTATCAAGAACACGGGCGGTCTCTTTGTAATGTAAATGTAAATGTAAAAGTAAGCGAGTCAGGCGGACTCTTACTTATACCTAAATTCTCAAATCATCATGAACTAAATTTAACTAAAATTAACGTTACGTAACGTAACTTAACGTAGCTTATTATGTTGTCAGAAAATGGGTTGTTAACTTGCTTTATAACTCTTTAAATTTAACCTTTTTTTAAATTGTAATGAAATAGATCTATCGGAATTGACACGCGAAGAGAAAAGAGCTGAGTAAATCTCAGGATTTGGTCGTATAAATTCCTCTCTCACCTCGAAGTATTAGTTTTGGAGAGATTGCTTCGCGCTTCGAATCACTCGCGATTATTTTAGAGTAACTAGGAGAATGCCTATAAGAAACTTTTTCTCGATTTTAGTTCTTTTAAATTTTCTCGAAAAGTTTAGTTGAAAGGGTTCTGAACTCGGCCATTTGGCACAAGTACACCCTGTACTTATACTTAACATTTGATTTCTTTTTTTATTCATTTTATTAATCGAATTCGATTAATAAAATAATTCTAATCGCTGAACTGAAGTTATCTATTAAACGCACCCATCGTTTGACAGCTCGTTTTTCTTATCTCGTTTCGTTGTATGGTCGCGGCGCACGCACAACCCGTGCTCGGGTTGTTTAATTAGTTTATTAAATTATTTCGGTTATTTGGATTAATATAAATCCATTGAGTTTGCGGATTGAAGTTCCGCCATCGTAAAATTAAAATTCGCGTTTGATAATTTCACAACAAATGTTCTGTTCGGAACAGATTAATTAAACACACCTAGTGCAAATGCTAAAATGCGAATAACTTCTTTCACACGGTGATTTCAAATGGAATCCCATAGTAACTACTGTAGTACGTATTTCAATGCAAATTTGACGCCCTATGCCCCAGCCGGGGTTACAGGACACGATGATGATGATTTCAATGCAAGAATCAGCTATCATCAAGTCACCACAACAATAAGTCACCACTAGAAATGCTTCAAATGTATGATTGTTCAGTTTTGAATGGTTGTACCGACGGAGACATAGAGGGAAATTATACTTTTTTTGTAGGACAAGGTAATTCATTCCGTCATTGACTATTGTGCGGCAAATAATACCCTGAATTGAGAGCAAATCAAAATTCTTCACGAAAAAATTCTTAAACTTGTACCTAGACTGAAATGGAAGCAGGAGCATGTTGTTATGTACCAACTAAACTTAGATCATCATCTATCCAGCCTAGATGCATCAATTGGGTCACCTGAAATTTGTTCCAACCAACTTATATCTTGCAAAAGAAACTCCACTACCATGATGAAGTCGCATAAGAACTTAGATTTCAAGCAAAGTGGTTCGACAAGGAATGCATGAGCGACCTTAAAAATCCTTTTCTCTCTTCAACGCTATGCGAAATTTCAACTGTCATAAAAAATGGTATTATGAAGCAAACTCACGTTGCAAAAAATTGTGCTACCAAAAGAAGACACAATTCAAAAATAACCAAGCCTTTTTACTAGGTCAAACAAGAAACTCTAAAGAATTTTGGAAAATTACGAAGGAGATAAATGGATCTAATTTCATGATAGGAACAGGAGTAAATGCTGATGAGGATTTATCGTTATATCATTGTATATAGAATCTATAGTACTATCATGGGTGACGAACGACTGGCACGAATCAAGTGACGGCTTATGAAATTACTGGTGCTGAGCCTAACTAAGTGTGTACAGCTGAATTATAAACTTAAGAATATGGCAAATGAAGAATAAAGTGTAATAATAAAATAATGAGAGAGCTGTATACCTTTTTTATAAGAGTTGGAGGGAGGCAAGAAATCAAGCAATTTTGTTTTTTTCAAAGGTATTGGTTTTGTCAATGAATAATAGGTTGAGAGTTGGGTGCGTATGCGTATTTGAAATGAAAAAAAAAATATTCCCTAATTTTTTCAGATTTTTATTTTCATCCCTTTAGTCGCTGTAGGGGTTAATTTAATGGCATATTTTTTGTGCATACAGCATACTAGGTGATTCGCGTAAAATCTGCCAAGGGCATGTAATGTACTTATACTTAGGTTAAAAGTAAACAAGAAAAAAAAGTATATTTCCCCCGCTTGGACAGGCGGCAATTTTATAAAAAAATACTTAAAATGGAAAAACATACATAATGTATATTAAAAAACAACTTTTTTCACAATTTTAAGTTTTAAAACAATTTTTGTCGAAGCTGTTTACGAAAAGAACTTTATTTGAAAATAAACCATGAGAATGGACTTTTGGTTTTCCAAAAAGCTACAAAACAATACTGTAAGTGGTTGTTTGTTAATATAGGTATACTTTTTCCATTATAAGTTCCTAGGTACCTAACTATTTTTTTTTTATATAACTGCACCTTCTATCCAAGCGGGGGAAATAAAACCCCCTCCTTTCTTGTCTACTTTTAACCAATAGTGTGTGTCATAAGTGATTAAACACAAATTATTTCTGGAGTTACATGAAATTTAAACAAACAAATACGTAAATAAATATTGCATCCCAATAGTTAAAATAAAAGTTTTTTTCAATAGCAATAGATCAAAACAAAACTATTCAAAATAAAACTACCTAATGCATTTTTTTAAATTCCATTAATGGTTATCGTAGGACTGTTATCATAATGTTATAATAAAATTTGGAAAAAACTGATAAAATACCTACTTCCTACCTAAGGTAAATACAAAAAATTAAAATATCCCAACATGTCCTTAAATAATTCCTTCATAGATGTGGTGAAAAGTTGCAACATTGCTACAAAGATTAAAAATTTAAGTAAAATACCCAAGATTTGAAAGACAAAATTAAAATAATAAACGAAAATATAATCTACATGCCTACCTACATTATGTATGTACGTATAAATCTAAAAACAAACATATGTATAACTTATACCTCAAGCTCACATACAAACACAATCGAGTCATAGAAAGCAATTTGTTTTATTTGTATTTCCTTTCATTTATTCTTGTCGTTAGTATGGCACCAGCAACTGATTCATTTGTCTCCCTTGCTCCCCTTATTGTTGCGAGAATCAATGTAATATAACCCTCTCTTACGACTTTTTCATTTTGCTTTTACATTTTTCTTCTATTTCAACTCTCAAATATCAAATACATTTCCATATTAGCGCCGCCTGGTGACGGCTTATGCAAATAAAAAAAATTGGCTGATGATAGTACTATAGATTTTATATACAAAGGTTATATTTCAAGTCTTCTCTATGAAAAATCTAGCCTTAAATTTAGTTTTTCGGAACCTTTGATTTTCGATGAGATCTTAGACCGACCAAGAAATAACCCTTGCTGAATGAAGTACACGCTGCTATCCTCTGCGAAAAATAAAAAAAAGCCCCAGGTGAAGATAGGATTCCATATGAATTTCTTAAAAACGCGATCCCGACTTTCATCACACATCTAAAAGTTTCTTTCAATAAGGTCTTTGAAAATGTGGACATTCCTGTTTCGTTTAAAAAATCAATCATTTTTCCGATTCATAAAAAAGGTCTTTAGACCAAGTCGTAAATTATAGAGGAATCTCGTTTATGAATATTTTGGCAAAATTATTCTGTGGAATTCTTGCAAACAGGCTAGAATCCTGTATAGCAGCCCACAATATCCTCACAGAATTCCAGGCGGGTTTAAAAAAAAAAATATTCAACCACGGACCACATATTTTCTCTTACTTCTATTGTCAATCATTTCAAGCGAGAAGTTAGAAGGTATTTGCATTCTTCGTGGACTTCGAGGCAGCCTTTGACCTGGTGAATCGTAATGCACTTTTCTATAAGTGGTCGCAATTAGGCCTATCTACGAAATTCATTCGCATCATTCAAGAAATGTATAAAGATTCACAAGCAGCTGTTTGCGATGGCTCAGTTAGATAATTGTGTAAAACAAGGATGTATTTAGCCGTTCGGACTCGGCAAAAAACTGTAGGTCCCCTCCATTCCTGCCAACAAACACGCACACAGGAATGGTTGTGAGTTGTAAGTCACTAGGCCCTGGTTCTTCATGAGCTGTTGCGCCACCCAATTAATTAATTAATTAATTCTCAGTGCTCTTTTGTTTTCACTCTTCATCAACGATTTGGTAGATTACCTTCATGGAGGAATACGAATTGCCGGAATGTCCATAAATGTGTTGTCATATGCTGATGATCTAGTGTTATTATCGGAATCAGCCGAAACCTTCCAATTGATGAGAAATCGACTATCTGACTACTGCCTCAAATGGAATCTTACTATTAACATTTAACACCAACAAATCTAAGATAATGGTATTTTAAAGATATACTAGAACTCAAAAAAGATATAATTGGTCATTTAATGGTACTAATATAGAAGCTGTTGATGAATATAAGTACCTAGGAGTCAAACTGAACGCAACCCTCGATTTCAAAAAACTCTTGATTGAAAAAACGATTTCATGCCAAAGTTTGTTGAATGTCTCTTGGAGAAATGTTTTTTTTTCAAATGAACGCATCGTCCTATCTGCGAAGTCGTTGAAAAATTTCAAATAAATTTCTTAAAAAAGTAGTTTAATTTGCCCCTGAAAACTCCAAATTAAATTATATATTAAATATACATTGAAACAGGTCTTCCCAAAATTTTCACAAGCACATTGAAGTCACAAGCAGATTATACTGACTAAAAAAATGTTTTATACAATATTAGAAATGAGGATTGGTAGATGGAAAAGTGGAAAAATATCGGAAACACTTTTGGTGAAGTTGTTTCAATTGATTCAAGTGACCTGCAGCATTTAAAGGAGCAACTCTACGACTTAATTGAAAAGCATGAAAACGCTTTACGGGATTAATTCAAATTCAACGCTCGTTATCTATTCGCAACTTGATTTAAGATTCACTGAGCTACAAGGAAATCTCTTTGATTTTAAAGACCAGATGTGAACATGTAATGGAAGCTTTACCCAGTATTGTACACTATGCAACCTTAAATCTAAAGAAGACTGCTTTCACTTAATAAGTATCTGCCCCATTTTTATCCCACAACGAATAGCATATTGCGCAAGAAAAACTCTAACAATGCAAGAAACAATAAATTTTTTAAACGAGACTGACTGGAAAACGCTTTACTTCTTCTTTAATGATAAGTATAGGACTTTTTTAATGTCAGAATTTGAATGAAACCCTTTTTATTATTATTTTATAAATAAATATACCGAGCTGACGGCAATGCCATAGCTATAAAATGCATTAAATTGTTAACCTTTGTATCAAAGAGTCAATAACTGAATAATTTACTTACTTACTTGCTTATTTAGTACTTAAAAAGACTTTCCCAATGGTTGAAAGAGCGTTATTGGCCGGGGGCCAAAATGACCATTCTCCTCTTTAAAATCTATTCAAAATTATTTCATTTTTATTTGAAATATTCAGTTGTATAATTTACTCTATTGTTGTCTATCGTTTGTTTCATACCAATTTGTAAATTGAGTTTAATTTGTTAAAAAATGTTTATATGTATATGTAATAATAATGTTCAAAAAGTTAACTTGATTTTAATTTGGTTTTATGAACTTGGACTCGATACACGATACCGGCATAGGCGAGCCTATAATATATTTATTATTTGCTTTCATTTACATAACGTTTTTTGTAATAGTCTAAGAGCCGACAGCAAATTTTGGGAGTGGTTGTATGTATTACCAAAATCGGAGTATGAGGGATTATAGGTACATGTATCGAGATGTCGAATACCAAAGTCTCGCATGTTCTTTTTTCAGCCTTTGGGGTGGGGGGGGGGAGGGTTAAAAAGAGCTTTGTCTATTTTGTATTTTCATGTTTTTAACCACTTTTATTAATATTTTAAAAAATCGGATATGATTCTCAGTCAATTTTTCTAAGCGTAAACTTTGTATATGAAAACCATAGTACTATCATGGTGGCACTCGAAGAGGGCGACATCTCAAGTCTCCAAGGGGTACCTTGACGTGGAGAATTGTGGAATAAGTGGAAGTGTGGATGTGAAGAATAGTATAAGCATGGGAAAGACGTATACTGAATTTATAAGAGTTAGAGTGAATCAGGTAGAAGGCATTTTGGAGAAAATATTCAATTTTGTTTTGGTTATCGGTTTTGTTTACATTTTTTTACTAGGTATGCAGATAAAGCTGAAAGACACAAACAGAACAATTTTGGATATTCTTTTTGGCTTATGGGGTTTTTATGGTGCAAGGGAAAGGGGTAGGTATACATGTGAAGGTGTAGTACCTCGTGGCTTGATGGTTAGTGCGTAGGACTGTCATGCCGAAGGTGTGGGTTCGATTCCCAGCCGTGCCACCTAAAAACAGAAATGTTTTATTCGAGGTACTGCCTCTTGCGAGGAACTGACAAATCCTCCAAGAGTATACTTGTCATGAAAAAGTGCTTCTCATTTAGCCGTTCGGACTCGGCAAAAAACTGTAGGTCCCCTCCATTCCTGCCAACAAACACGCACACAGGAATGGTTGTGAGTTGTAAGTCACTAGGCCCTGGTTCTCCACGAGCTGTTGCGCCACCCAATTTATTTAATTTTATTTTTTATACATGTGAAGGTGTATTTGTTTTTTTTCACAGCTGTAGGCGTTTGTCTTCAATATATTTGGGTTTCTATGGTGCAAGAGGAAGATGTTGTTATATATTGGAATATAGGTAGGTTAGGTAGGTATGTGGGTTAGTTTTTACAACTGAGTGGGTAGTTGAGAACCAAAACTCGTCATATCTAAAATTTTCATTTTGTGCAAATGAAAAAAAAAAAAACTAATTAAGGTGAAATGGTAGATGTTATAAAAGATCTTATTTTATACCTATAATCTTTGTATATGAAAATTTTTCATATACAAAGCTATAATAGAAGATTTTTAAATCTATGTTATGATTGAGAGCAAACAAATATTGGAAGTTCCGTTTAAAAGATATTTAACAATTAAATTTGGTTATGAAGAGTTTTGTTGCAAATGATTGGATATGGCCAGTTTCCCCACCATTCCCCCTCTCATAATTGCACCCTCTAATATAAAAGCACTCCCCTACTTTCCAATCTTTAATGACCCATTTAAAATTGTTTACAATAAAAACATAATTAATAGCCTATGATGGATAAGAAGAGTTTTGAAAGCAAACCTACTGCTTAGAATGGATATGGAAAGTTTTGATGTAAATTGCACAGTGGATATCGAGAGTTTTGGAAACAATAACTATGTTTGACATCAATATTAAAAGGGCTTAGAGGGGTAAGGGTGTCAAATTTTCCTTAAAAACTATTCAATATGCCCAGTTTAACAAATCTGGATCAAAATCTCAAATTTTGATAAAAGTGGATAGGTATGATGAGTTTTCGTTCTCATCTACTCAAATGTAGGTGTTTTGTGTGCAGGATTTTTTACAAATAATGTACATGCAAACTTTTCGCACTTTTCAAACTTTTCTTTCGCTTCTTTCCTCAATATATATACATATATTTTAGTAAAGACTACATTGGGGTGGGATACCATTTTCAAAAAAATTGTTATTAAGGTCCAGTGCAATTATACCCGCGGTAATAAAGCCCTTGGGTCGTGGGCGTTATTTCCCAAAATAAAAGGAAAAAATACCCACGGGTTTATTTTCCATTTTAAAATGACAATAACCCACGAAAAAAAAAGAAATAAGAACCGCGGGTGCTATTGCTTTTTGGATTTGGCATTTAAGCCCACACTTAAAGCATTGTATATCCAATCTATAGTATTCTCATGAAACACGATTTTGTAGGTAGACATTTGGTCGATAGGTTCGCTGTGATCGCCTTACCGAGATCCCTTAACAAAAATTAGTATTACATTTGGACGCATAGATGGCCACGAGCTTTTTTTCTTCATGAGAATACTATAGAATTTATATACAATGCTTAAAGTATAATCTATACTCTGCTTTTAAATACTCTTCTATTTAAAGATCTCAAAATGATAAAGTTGGATATCTTAATATATACAACAAAGTCGGGTTAGTTACACCATTTATAAGTTATAACTGAAGAACGGCTGAACGAATTTTAATTATGTATGGTTTGTTGGATTTGTCTCCGCCTCAAATAGGAGAATAACTATTAAAATATCAGAAAAGTTCACGGATAAAAATTATATGCACTTTGGGTAGGTAGGTACCTGTTTTGTTATATAAAAAAAGAAATCAGAAAATGAGTTTGAAAACGAATCAATAAATTATGAAATTTTGTTTTGACAAAATGAAATTAAAGAATTATAATATAGTCGAATCTCCATATTTCGTTCTGACAAAATAAAATTACAAAATTATAATCAATTTATGTACATATTTAAAATAACAATTAAATCTTCCATTGATCCACTTAATCAAAATAGCTTTTTGTTTTCTTTGATGTTTAGTAAAACTTTTAAAGGAATTAAAATAGTTTGATGAGAATTTTGTTTAAAATAATACATATGTCTGTTCGCGTACCTCCCGAAACTACGAATTTCTACGAATTTAGCCCAAAGTTATGTCAAAGCTCATATGAAAAAAATAAAATTCGTAGAAATTCGTAGTTTTGGGAAGTACGCGAACAGACATATACGTAAGTATACAAAAATGTTTAAAGATTTTTTTAAATTTATACATTTTACTAAGGGTATTCATGAAACAGCGTAAAGTCGTCGTAAACGTGGTAAAGTTTTAAACTTCGTTAATCTGTCAAAAATTTTCCATACAAATTGTGACAGAATTACGAAATTTTAATCTTTACAACGTTTACGACGAGTTTACGCTATTGTATGAATACCCATACTATTTTTTTTTTTTGTCTTAAAAAATATTATTATATCGCGCATTGAAAACAAAAGTGGCACTAAACGAAAAACCTAGTTTTCAAATACGGCCGTTTAAAGTTTTGGACGACTTACGTAAATAGTCGATAGCTCTTTGAAAAAAGATTTAGGGCCTTATTACGGTTCGCGAATCGAAAGTTCACTTGAAGTCGAACGATTTGGAATTTTTCTTGCAACAAATGTCAAATAGAAAAAATTAAAATCAGAACATACATCTTAAAGTGCGGAATTTTTGTAGTTTTCTTCATTTTATTCTTGACTTAATTATTTAATTGGCCATTAATAACTTATTTAATAATGGTCCAAAAAAAAAACTGACTTTTTAAATGCAAACAAAAATATTTTAATATTATGTCAACGAAAAAACATACAATAACCTGTTATAGCTATTTTGAAAGTCAATATTCTATTTCTTTTTTTTTTGTATTGGAGATGTTTAAAAGAATGGTTTTTAGAAATTAAATTTCAAAGTCAAAATTTTTGAAAAAAAAATTGTATATTTTTTAAGTTAATTTATTTCAAAATTTGCGTAGTTAAGTGCCATGTTGTTCTTGATATCCAATGCTTTTATCAATTTTCAGTTAAAAATCGACAACCAAATGCAAAAATCTTTCTTAATTTTTGAGAAATTAATAAATTAAAGGTACTTTCCTAAAAAACCCGAAAAGGGTTATAATTACACTGTGCTAGTTCAAAAAACCGACAGATGGCGCAGGTATCTACTAAAGATAATTCGGATACGCTGAACAAGATGGCGTACTTAGTTTTTCGAGATTAGGTCAAATCAGAAAGATTTTCGATTTTAAAAATTTGCTTACAAGCCTGAAATAAACGATAAAAATCTTGATATATTTGATATGTTTTGATTAAAAATCAATGCTAATCGATCATATATGTATGTATTTTTTAGTTAAATTACAGTTTGTAAAGTTTATAAATTCAAAAAAACTTACAATTCGACACTTTAATACACGTTTTTCGACAGAAAACACATCATTTTTTGTTGAATTTTACCTACAATTTTAAATTAAATGAAGTTTTTCATTTTATTTGGCCTATATTCCATTTATATCTACATACTATTTAAATATACAGGGTGTCCTGTAAATAATGGATAACTTTGCAACTGGTTGTTGCAGGCCTTAAAACCTTTCCAGAAAAAAATTAAAAAAATTTGTTTCAAAAGTTGTTAACAAGTACTACTTTCCTCAATAACGTAAACGCTGCGACCATGGATGAACAATTTTTGTTAATTTTGTATTTTTGTTATAAATTAGAATAACTGTTGTGATAGATAGGTGGTAAAATTCAATAGTAGTAATTGTATTTTTTTATTATAATTTTTTAAAATAGTTTTTTCAGTACAAAATTTTTTTTTCCAAAAAGTTTGACCACCTCTAACAAATTAAAATTGTATGAGAACTTGAATGGTCAGTTACTTAAAAAAGTTGTCTATTTAATGCACTTTCTTGTGTATAAACAAAATAACCAAGAAAATTTGTCAATCATCTAATAAAGCAGGCTTTAAACATTTTCGCAAAATGTCTATTAAAATTTTACAATAACCTCCCAATCTGGATTAGACAAAGATTTTCTCTTTTGATGTGTAAGGGGGTTCAGTACATAAAACTCGATTTTAGTTGTTGAAAGCCCCACCATTTGGCCACCATATTGAAAACGAGTTCTAAAAAGTTTTTCGTTGCAACTTAAATTTTATTAGTCTTAGAAAAAAACTTTTGTACAAATTTGGAGCAAATTCAATTCTCTTCAATTTATGTTAACACACTGTTTACCTTAAAGCTGTAAATAAAATGTTATAATCAAAAACAATTGAATTTTTTCAACGTTTAGATTTTGATTAAAACTTTTCATTTATGA
This sequence comes from Dasysyrphus tricinctus, assembly GCA_963921185.1. Taxonomy (NCBI): domain Eukaryota; kingdom Metazoa; phylum Arthropoda; class Insecta; order Diptera; family Syrphidae; genus Dasysyrphus; species Dasysyrphus tricinctus. The sequence continues at coordinate 113,868,805 of OY992532.1, forward strand.
CTTAAGGGTAAAAATGTGTTAACATACATTGAAGGGAATTGAATTTGCTCCTAATTTGTACAAAAGCTTTTTTTCTAAGACTAAAATAAAATTTAAGTTGCAACGAAAAACTTTTTAGAACTCGTTTTTCAATATGGTGGCCAAATGGGGGGCTTTCAACACCTAAAATCGAGTTTTATACATGCACTGAACCCCTTTACACATCAAAAGAGAAAATCTTTGTCCAATCCAGATTGGGAGGTTATTGTAAAATTTTAATAGACTTTTTGCGAAAATGTTAAAAGCGGCTTTATTAGATGATTGACAAATTTTCTTGGTTATTTTGTTTATAGGTACACAAGCATGTGTTATACCATTCTGGAAAGTGCATTAAATAGACAACTTTTTTAAGTTTCTGGCCATTCATGTTCTCATACAATTTTAATTTATTAGAGGTGGTCAAACTTTTTTGAAAAAAATGTTTGTACTGAAAAAAATATTTAAAAAAAATTATAATAAAAAAAAAGATACAAACAAATATAAGCAAATTTTTAAAATCGAAAATCTTTCCTATTTGACCTAATCTCGAAAAACTAAGTATGCCATCTTGTTCAGCATATCCGAATTATCTTAAATAGATATGTGCGCCGTCTGTCGGAAAAAAAAGTTCCATTTTCAAGCACAGTGTTATGATTAGTAATTTTTTTGCTTCATGAGCATAAAACAAACAAGCAATGGAAAAAAGTTCCTTTAATTTTTTTTAAATAGCTTAAAATCTTTAAGAAATTTTTTCACATCCGGGTTTCAGAACTTGACTTAAAAATAATAAAGGCTTTGAATTTTACATACAAAAAATATCACCTAATTGCCAAAAATTCTTTAAAAAAATCAACTTGATAGGTACAAAAATTCACAATTTTATTTGGCACAATTTGCAAAGAAGAACTTTAAGCACGGTTAAAAATTTTGGGGTAGGTACTTTTCAATTTTTTCTGGGTTACATACCTAGGTATATAACAACACCAAAAATATATTGAAATTTAATACTTGGCAAATATTAAAATTTGGAAGTTAGTTCAAAATAGGTATATTAAAACTTAATAATATCAGATATTACAAAGGAATACGAAATCTGTATTATATTTTATAATAATACAAAGGTATTATAATATAATACTTAATTACCTACTTGAAATTTAATTTGTAGATTCTTTTCATGAAAATTAATACAAAATATATTACAAAATAATAGTAATGAAAGACATTTTTGTAAGAGTATTTATCTTCAATTAATAGTGGCATTATTATATTTATTGTATTTCACATACATACATACATATATGAGAACTAAAATCTTACTGCGATTGAAATTTTATCTACTAATTTGTATATTTTACCTCGAAATATTTCAACGCGCCTTCAAAATAATGCATATTTAAATTGTTTATTTTAAATTATTAGGCAGAAAAATGGTTGCTATATACCTAGGTACCTACCAACTTATACAAAATAAATCTGTAAAAAGTTCATTAGATAAAAAGTTTATTAGGTACCTACATACATACCTGCCTACCTATGCTTACCTAATATACATAAAATTAGTTTTAAATTCAAGGTCAAATAGGTACTCAGAGAAATAGGTACCTACGTACCTACCTACCCTTGAATTTTGCAACAAAAACCTTTAAATAAAATATACCTACCGATGAGCCGAAATGAACTTCGACGTTGGAGCCAATAAAGCTAGGAATGAATTTTTTGAAAATCACTGGTAAGAAATTTGAAATTAAATTTGTTTTGATAGTATTTGGAACTGGCATAGGGATTCCCACTTACAGACTAGTGAACAATACCTATTAGGTTATCTTTTTACAAAATTCGAAGAAATTTCAGGTCAAATAAGAAGGTAGGTACCTACCTACCTACTCAAAGAAATACATACCTACCATCGAATTTTGCAAAACAAAAAAAAACAAATACCTAGGTACCTATTAAAAGATAAACCTACCTAGGTATGAAGGTACCTATACCTAAACCTACCCCCGAATTTAGCAATAAAAACTTTAATTAAAATACATGTAGGTACCTATACCTATCTATCAAAAATATTTATGCCTTAACCCACCCCCGAATTTTGCATACAAAATTAAATTAAAATACCTACAAATACCTATTAAACATAACTACTAGAAATAATTTATAATATGTAGGTACCTACCTACCTACATATGTAGATAATAAAAACTATTAACAAAAAAACTATCTAGCAAAAAATGAATAGTAATTGCACAAAAACTTTAATTCAAATATGTACCTACCTGCCTACATACCAAAAGACCAATCCTCGCAAAAAAGATTGCATCTAAAAATTCAAATACCTACACACCAAAATACCTACCACCGAAATCATGCAAGAAAATTTCAATCAAAATATCTACCAAAAGATATATGCCTAGCCTATCCTCGAAACTTTGCAAGAAAGTTTCAAGTCAATTTAAAAAAAAAGCAAACACAAAACCTACCCTCAATAAGAAAATATAGCAACGACCTACACACGTTTGTCTTTTCACACTCACATACAAGAAAATCTCTGCAAATAATGATTTTTTTTCTACTAGTTGCTACGAACTAAACACCAACGACGACGGGTGACGACGACGCAAGCAGAAGCGACACGATCAACTCGTTCACCACTTCATACAATTTCTTTGCTTCTCTGCCTGCAAACAAAATACATTCCTAAAACCTAAATAAACCAACACAAATATTCTTCTATTCAAAGAGGAGACAACAATTTTTTTCTTATTTTCTTCACGTTTTTCTATTCTTTGACATTTTAAAAACAGCTGATTTGCTTATCTCTCTTACTCTCTTTATTTCTTATGAGCATGAAAATAATACTTTCCTCTTGCTCTTACTACTTGTCTTCGATTCTTTATGTACCCCGCATCCACAATTCTCCCCGCAATCGGAATGCGGTCGAATGTGGCGCCCCACAGGGTCCACGTTCAACTAAAAAAAAATTTTCATGAGAGTACTATGGTTTTCATATACAAAGGCGTAAACACAATTTTGACTATTTCGATAAATAGAACTCAAGATATAAACCTTATCGTCCCTTTTTTGGAGACTTTCAGCAAAACAAAAACTGAGCCTTATGATCCTTTTATGGATATTTTCAGCAAAACAAAAACTCAACAAATAAAGTCTCCACAAAAACGCCAATAAGGTTTGCTTAGAAAGATTAAATCATGGGTCCTAACTATCGAATAACCAAGATAAGTTTTGAAACCGAATCAAAATTAAATTGACGTGTTAATAACTAACATATAAAAGGGAAACCAAGCTGGATCTATCCCCCCCCCCCCCCCCGCCCCTATCAAAGGCTGAGAAAAAACCTGTCAAACTTTGGTATTCGATATCACGCTACGTCTACCTGGAATCCTTCATACTCCGAATATGGTTATACATCCACTCCCAAAATCTACTGTCGGCTCTTGGTCTATAGGGTTTTTGAAAGTTTTCATTATGAAGTCACTAGTTTATTATACATTTAAAGAAAATTATCAATGACGAAATTCAATAATCAAAAACAAAAAAATTTATTAAGATTAAAAACCACGAAAGTGAAAGCTCCAATATAAACACCACATAAGAGCATCGGTTCGATTCGATTTCATCTTTACTCGAATCACTGCTTGAATCTATTCAGATTCATAGTAAACGTAGCCTTAATTAGATCATCTATCTCATCTGCAGCTGACTTTCTAGTTGATAAATTCTATGCTCAAGATTATAATTCCGCATAAAATTTTGAAATACTCCGAAAAACGTAAGCAGACATTCTTGACTCTGTTTGTGTTGATTACTGCTCATTTCAATGAGCAGTGAACTGAAGTTCTTAGTTATAGTTATGGTAATGAATCCATTAAATTGTATAGCAAACTGCGCTTTGTCTCTTCTTGCGGCATAGAGCTCTTCTGTTGATTTAAGTTCATTTTGCATGAAGTACGCATTTTTTGGAAACAAATTGCGATCTTTCCACAAATCCACTGCCGAACTAAATGACCATTTAAAGGGCAATGGTAGTCCTTCGGTTTCGTCATTTTTTTTCAATTTGCTGTTTTCAGTCGGCGGTATCAGTGTCATATCTATTTTAAAAACTGCAGTGATCATTTGTGGAATTGCTACAATGTATGCTTTGGTCCATAACTTCCTGACGTTTAAAGGTTGATCTGCGAATTTGGCTAGTGATTTCAGTTCATCCTCTTGTGGAATTATGTCAAAAATAAATGAATCGGTTAACGTGTACTCCTGTTCAAGTTCTTCGATAAAATTGACAAGTAATGATTTGTACAGGTTTTTGATAGATACTTTTGGCTCGCAACACACCCTGTGGGCGACGGTTATGCATTTAATTAAATATTCCATATTTATGTGGGTCATTTTTCCGGCAAGGTTTTTGTTGAGAAAGAAGATGTCTTGGACACATACTGGACCGGACGTACGGAGCTTTTGTGTTGGTTTTCCTGGAAGTGCGGCTAGCATTTGCATCTGTTTTTCATATTCCGGATATTTAAATACTTTTGTTTCAAAGTCGGCCTTGTTTATCACTTTCCCCAGGTATGGGGCAATGATTACTTCGTTAAAATTTAAGGAGCTATAGAATTCGAAGAATCCTTTTATCATCTGATGAATGTTTTGAGTAGGGTTCATGGATATACATCGTGATTTCAGTCCAAAATTAATGACCTTTATTATATTCTTTGGTGCAGTTTCTTGGATAGTCTTTATAGATGCAAGGACCGGTGGATTGCAGTTTTGAAGATAAAATATAATCAGAGTGAATAAGCAGTTTTTTTGCATAAAGCATTCCCTATAAATGTGCACGTTTTGAAAAAAGATCTTTAGAAACAGCATAAGCTCATTAATCCTGTTATCGCTCTGCTTAAGTTGGTAAGCGAATTCATTAATGTGAAGGTCATATGCATCGAATTTTCTAAGTCTAAGTGTACGTCCAGTTTCAAGGTGAAGACATTGTAAAGATGGGGGGGTGAGTTTAATCCTTGAAAAATGTTCGCTGTGTATGAGCGCTCCACGTATGTTATGGATGAATCCAAAGGTATCTCGTGAGGTTGGGCAATGAATGTGCAAGATGATATGATTTTCTGGAAACAAAAAATTTAGTCTAAAATTTTGAAATTAAACAAAAGTGAGAAAAATATTAAGGGTCAGTTCTACAAACGTGGTTCAAATTTTAACTCACCTTCAATTATGTGATAGTAGAAAATTCCATGCTTGAACCATCGTCGAACCTCAGTTAATCCGCTGAAATAGGTGTTTTAATATTGCTGAACCACGGATCAAAACTTGAACCACGATTGTAAAACTGGCCCTTAGACCTAGTTAGCACAGCAATGCACCGCACGTTTTTCGCAGTATAAATCCGATCGAATGAGCCAGTGGCGTATACATTCTACGTTAGCCATTTTTTGACGTACGAATGTCGTGCGAAAGGTTCTCGTAAAATTTATACGCCATACCTGATTCGCAGGGATTTAAGCTACAAAAAATAAACCTGTGGAGCATTCCTGTGTAAACAAGGTCTGAGGGTTTTTATTTTAATATAATGAAAATTTTTGACGTGAGGGAAATGCTTTTAAACAGAACTTATTGTGAGACGAGGAAGGAATCTTTTTCTATTCTGGCTGGGTGTAGATATAAAACGGTTTACCAGGATCTTAATAAGTATGCTTAAGCAACGGAGGTACTTTCATCTTAATCACCATTATTACGACTAAAGGCCATAAAAAGCTATTTTGAATTATTACGATTGTCAATTATCAATTTGATAGTTGATAAATTTTAAATTCAATGTTTAAAAATCCATCTTAGGTGCCAGTTATAGCTATAATTGAAACTCATCATTGAAAACTTTAATGATTAATTTTGGGATGTTTAGAAAGCAAAATCATTCATTATTTTGATGGACGATTAAAGCTCAAGACTTCAAAAATATTTCTAGTCAAAAAAAATTTCAAAGAGTCCCAACTTTCCACAAAAATTGACTATTGAGTTTTCAATGATCATTGGTAAGGTAGTTCAGTCATTGAAATAAGAAAAGTCTTTTTATGTGGAAAGTTGGACCTATTTGAATTATTTTTTTGGCTATAAATATTAATTAAGTCTAAAGGTTTATTTTTCCATCAATATAATAAACGATTTCCTTTCCTAAGCGTCTCAAAATCAATCATTAAAATTTTCAATGATAGCTATAACTGGCGCCTTATAAAAGTTTTGATCATTGAGAATGATGTCTGCATCTGTCTGTCTGTCTGCTAATAACAAGAAAATTAAAAAATAAAAAAGAATTGTTGACCAATTTATTAATAAATTTAGTTTAAAAAACAATTTTTAAGGTTTATCGATTACCAAATTGATAATTAGTAACACTAATTAAAATTACTAGATTTGCCTTTGATTATACACTTAAAAGCCGTATTTATTAAGAAAACTTAAAGGCATCTTAACTTTAAGATGCCTTTAAATTGCTCTTAAGTGCGAAATTGGTATCAATAATCAATTTTCATATTTACGCAACGTTACTTAAATGCATCTCAACTTAAACGCCATCCACCGCGTTTAAAGGCTACTCAAAACCATCTTAAACATATTTTGACATTCGAGAAGAATTATTTTAATTACAAAAATATAGGTATGTATATGTATGTATGTATGTAGGTAGAGTTTCCATATTGAATGTTGTAGGTATTGAAGTTTTAAGATTTATGATTTCCTTTAGTAAATTAAGTTGAAATTAAATTGTTTCATTGATTTATCAACATATTTTCCATCAAAAGACCAAAGTGTGAATTAATAAATTAAATAAAAGAATTTCTGGGCACAAAAATAAAAGTATCACAGACCAAAATGGAGTCATGTTTCATTTCTTTAGCATTGCACTATGCCAAGATGCTACATCCAGTTGCTTCTCTTTCTGTCTTATAAGTATGCACTCGTTTTTGTTTGCAAACTGTCAAAAAACAGCTGAAATGTACATGTATTTGTGAGTTTTCTCACGTTACGTTACATTTCAATCGTTTAGTTAAGTAGCAATAGAAAATTGATTATAGATGAGAATTTAAGTAACGTAATTTAAAGGCAACTTAAATATTTAAGCAAACTTAACTAAATGACCTCTAAGAGCCATCTTAAGAAAATCTAATAAATTCAGCTGTTAAATTTCATAAACAACAGTTAATTGACTTTTTGTATTATATAATATTTTGTGTTTGAAATATTGAATTCAAATCGCCTTTGACGATACTTTTTCATTTTTGTTCACAAAATAATATTTTATTAAAAATCAAAGCCAACTAATTGCAAAATATTACTCATTTTTGGCACTATAAAAGGAGAGCCAAAATTAGAATTAAATCACTTTAAGTTTGATCAGTAAACTGGTAAGTAATACTTCAGAGGTATTCTCATACCGCTTTTTATTACTTTCCAACTTTTCTAAGGGTCTCATTGCTGATGTCTTTTTCCTTCAGCAATTACTGCGGACCTCGGACCGCATAATCGCAAGGGGAAAAGGCCCAGCATTGCAACTCCTATAAAAGTATTGCTGTCAGTAGTTTTCTTTAAATATTTCTATAAAACTAATTTTTGAACGAAACATAATTCCATTGTCTAGAGTTTTTATTTGGATGATCCCCGGAAACAATTTTGCTCTACCGAACTAAGATCCCGCTACATTGGCGCCCAACGTGGGGCCCATTTAAACATCTCGACACTTGGATTATTCCCATATCCCAACAGAACATCGAATCCAACGCTAAACAACAATGGCTCATTTTTCAGACAGCCAATTTAAAAATGTATGAAAGCACTTCAAACCCAGAACCAGCCCAAAAAAGGAAGTTTCGCTAACTGTACGGCAAGATTTCAAGGTGAAAGAAATGCCGAGAAGGTGGAAGGCTTCATTGCAACAATTAACGTGTTCAAGGATATAATAAAATCAAATCAAATCAAATTTTATTTAATAACTTACACAGTAAGATACAATAGGGGTATTCATGATCTGGTCCAACAAGCCCAGTAAATTTGTAAAATTTATTGTTTTACAGTCGACCATGAACGCACTTTTATTTATAGTTTACACTCTAGCAAATCACAAAATTTCACAAACAAATATCAGCTGACAAAAAGAATGACATTTGGTGAGTTATCAAGTACACAAGCGCAAACTTTACTATGGTGTATTTTTCTTTTATAATAGGGTTGGAGTATAGCAAAAGTGTAAAAGTGTAAGAATTTGACATTCGGTATATTTTGTTGTTGTAGTGCAAGAAAGTGTTACACTTTTGCAATGATACAAGACCAGTTACATCGGATCGTGAATACCCCTAATATCTTTTTTAGTAGTGCAAGCTTCAATGAAAATTCTCATATAAATATTATTAAGTGTGAAGTGTTACAACAATTCTTACAATTTCAAAAGGAAAACTTATTCATGAATTACAATTTTATATTTTTACACTATATCATTTCAAATTCAATTAGTTAAATAATTCGAATACAGATTAAATATTACTGAATAAAGAAATAGAAAATAATTCAAAGCAAGAAACATTTTTTTTTTTTTTTTTTTTTTTTTTTTTTTTAGAAAAGTAGGTATATGTATTTAAACAGCCAATCATCATCATCTTAGTTCTTCCAAGAATAGTTTGAGCCTAACTTTGAACAGTGTTCTGCAACTTATTAGCCTTATGGTTCGGGGGAGGGAATTCCACAGTCGCATCGCATAGATAAAGAATTGCCGTTCAGAAACCAAGTAATTATGGCGAATTGGTATGAGATCCAGAGTTCTTATTGAACGAGTAAAACAGACCCTATTATATAGGTACGTTGGCTGGCGTATTTGAAGCACACTTTGAAGTAAAGTCAATGTTTTCAGCCTAAAAAGACCGTCAAGACTGACACCATAAATTGAATTGGAAAAATAGGATATGTGTTCATACCTTTTGATTCCAAATACATATCGAGCGATACTGTTGTAAGCCACCTTCAGTTTCAGCTTATGTTCGTAGTCACAGTTGCTGAAAATTTCACAACCAAAGAACATAATCGGAATCAGTAACGTTTTAGCCAAAATAAGTCTTGTTTTTAAAGGCGTAACTTTTTGTGTTGCCCAAAGCAAGCGAAGACCTCCATAAACCCTTCCTAATGTCAGTCTGATGTGGTTATTCCAAGAAAGAGTTTTATTGAAAATTATGCCGAGATTTTTTGCGGACTCACAAATTCGATACTGCTATTATTAAGATATACTTTTGGGAAGTATGATGTATCAATCGGTTTCTTGGAGATAACCAAACATTTTGACTTGGATGGATTTAAACAAAGGCCATTCACCCGAGACCACAAATTCTGTCAAGATCCCCATTCATTTCACATGCTGCATTTTCTACAAGGCCCAAAGGAAAACTCTTCCGAACCTGCACATCATCAGCATACATATCAACCGAGGAACTTAAAAGACATTTTGGTAGGTCATTTATGTACATTGAAAAGAATAATGGCCGAAGTATTGAACCTTGCGGAACACCTAAATCTAGTGAAAGGAAGTCTGATACGAGATTTTTATTAACTACTGCCTAAATAAGAGGCTATCAGCTTAGTTGAAGAAAAAGACAAATTAAATTGATTTCGAAGCTTACTACAGAGAATATTGTGGTTTACTGTATCAAACGCTTTAGAGAAATCAAGCAAGATAAGAAAAGTTACTTTGTCACTGTCCACCGCTTGTCTGATGTCTTCTGTAACGTTTATCAATGCAGTAGTACAACTATATTTTGGACGAAAGCAAGATTTATTATCGCAAAGCAAATTTTTATTGTTAAGAAATCTACGTATCTGATTGCTCATCAACCTTTCAAGAACCTTGGAGAGAAAGGACAAAATGGCAATTGGTCTAAATTCGGTTTGATTTTTGGGGACTGGTATTATTTTGGCCCGTTTCCAAGATGTAGGAAAGACTCCTGTCATAAAAATAGTGTTGATTAGGTGTGTTATATATTTCAAAATATAGGGAAGAATGATTTTAACAAACCTTAGACTTATTGCATCAAAACCCGGAGAATTTCATTTAATTGATAAAATACTTTCTAAAACTTCAGTAACATCTACAGCTGTAAAGCAGAAGCTTGGTAAAGAAGACGAGTTATCAGGATTAACGGTTAGAGAGTCATGACTGTAAGGATAGTTCGATGCATCATCAACATTAGTTGAAGAAGAAACTGAGACAAAAAGCTTATTCAACTCATTACAGTCAAAATCATTATTATGTCGTTTTATTTGTTTGCCCACTCCAATTTCCCTTAAGTTTTTCCATAATTTTTGTTTAGCGTGGGATGGATCAAGCCGCGAAGCATAAAAACGTGTTTTTGCCTCATGTATTTCACAAGTAATTCTGTTTCTCAGTACACGATACGCATTATAAACTATATCTAAACGAAATCTTTTCCACCGCTTGTATGCCTTATCACGTTGTAGTATTAGATTTTTAATACTATTTGTAAACCATGATCGTGTAGAATCTTTCGATCTTATAATTTTTGTTACTAGCGGAACATTAGTATCGAAGAGATTGCTAATATTTTCTTGTATGAAGGCTACTTGATCATCAACAAAAGGCATACCATAAATCCTAAACCATTCAACTGCAGAAAGATCTTCTTTTAATTGTTCTGTGTTGATATTATTAAAGTCACGAAACGTTTCGAAATGTTCAGTACTAAGAGGTTCACATTGATATGTTAAATGAATCATATCATGACGGGAAAAGCAAGGAACTGGGAGTTGGTTGAAGTGAAGGACTTTGTATGGATGACTTACAAAAAATAAGTCAAGAAGTGTACTATTATCCTTAGTAAAGTGTGTTGGCATTAAAGTATTTACTGGTGCCAAATTAAGTGCACTCATACTATTGTTGAGTGAAGTATCTTCAAGAATATTGCTGTTGAAGTCTCCACATACAATTAAAAATGGTGAGACGTAGGATAACTCATCTAAAATAGCGAGCAGCGGAGAAGGGTCGATATTTGCGTTAGGTCGGTATACAGAACCTAGTAATATTTTATTGGATTTGCAAATTATTCTTAAAAAAAACATATTGCATTGCACTGCCAGGTAAAGCCTTCCGAATAAGTTTGCAATCTAAACTTTCGCGAACAAAAATAGCCACACCACCACCAACACGATCAACTCTATCAGATCTAAAGAGCGTATAACCCTTAAGATTGTAAATCGCATCAATAACATCACTTAAAAACCATGACTCAGAAACGCATACAACATCAACCTTGGAACCTTCAAATAAGTATCTGAATTCATCCAATTTCGCTCTTCATCTCAGACTTTGCGCATTAAGGTGACACACTTGCAAACCTGTGTGTTGACTACTTATTACATTTATCATTATCCGCGTGTTATCTCTACTGATATCGGCTATAGGTTCCCTTATATTTATCTCATTAGGACCAACCATTGTTATGAGTTAACAATAAGAGGTGCCTAATAATTCGCACCAAGCACCAACATTGCATAACCTGTTCCAGAAAACGAACAAACCAGGAAAAGAAGATGATGATAATGATTGGATATTTAATAAAAAATTTCAAAGGAAAGCTAATTAATAAAAGAAAATAAATAAAAAAATCTTTCAAATAACTACATTCAATAATTACCTTACTAAATTTATAATTATTAAAAATATAATAACTAAAAAAAAATATGTAAAGAAATAGTTATAATAAAAAGTAAAAAGCTTGCAAATAAGAATAACTACAAATACATTTGGCCGGAGCAGTGTTATTCGATAACCGAGTCATCATCTGTTGCAGTAGTTGTTGTTGTTGTTCCTATTATTGCTTGCTTCATCGTGGCAAAATCAGTTAAGTCGTCGGTGGACTTCATTAATTTTGCATCCTCATCTTTACTTTTCTTAATGTAAACAAGGCCACGAATAGTAAACACAGAAAACAGTTTTCGGTCTCGTTTAGCTTTGAGTGCATGCTGCAGAAGAGAGCGATTTTTAATAGTAAGGCACTCGTGAAGATAAACATTAGATTTTCCCGTTGCGTTGTCAGTGCCTAAGCCAAGATCATGAAGGTGGAGCGGTTCTTTTGTTGTTTTTCGGTAGTTTGCGATCGATCTTAGAACAAGGAGTGGTTGTATTTTTTGCTTTGGAGACGGAGAATCTGTGGTTCGCAATTTATCACGTATCGAAGCCATGTAAATACTATTTGTGGTTGTAATTAAGGGGAATCTGACAGTTATGCGTGGTAAGTTTTGATGAGCGGGAAATATGATATGGAAATATGATGTGCAAATTTAATTATATTTTTTATTTATAAAATAAATTTATTTTGAAAAGATAATGTCCAATTTTGTGAAACGCTTACGATATTCAGTCTCAATCTTAAGTGAAAAAACCTTGGTGTATTTAAAAACCACTTTAAACTCAAACTTAAACTGCCACTCTTTTACGCACGTCTGTCTAGTAACACATCACAATGACAATGATATAGAGCGGATTGATGACAAAGACGCAGTTAAAGGTTTCCCGCTGCTACGAGAAGACAGCGCAGTTAATTGTTGGCAAGGTGTCCAAAAGGAGGCTAAAAACTGGAACGATGTCATAGCATTGATACGTAGTCCGCACGCTCCAGCTACACCGGCATATCGCATATATATGGAACTTTTTGCAACAAAACAAAAACCTAAAGAGTCAACCCATGATTTCATTTGCAAGAAAAGGGCTTTATTGGCAAAATTGCCTGAACCAGCACCACGAGAACCTATGATGATTGACCTTGTATATGGTCTCCTCAGTCTTCACATCAGAGACGGTGTATCCCGAGAAAGCATCACAACCTTTAAGGACCTTTTATCTAAGGCAAGGGCGGTTGAACTTGCACTCTTTGAAAAAGAAACTGAGCGTGAACCAGCAATAGATCCGAAAGTCAAGCGATGCAATTTTTGTAAATATACAGGTCACAACATCAACGAATGTCGGAAAAAGGAAAAGCATGATCATCTCTCGAAGAAAGCAACTGTTCCACATCAAATCCAATCTCCACTGTTATAAGTGCAAAGCACCTGGATTCATAAGATCTAATTGCCCCACTTGCAAAGATCTACCAAAAGGACCATCCACGGTATCTTTCAATTGCATAAAAACAACATTGGGAGCAGACCTGCCTACAATATCAATTACATCTCATGGTGAAACGTGTCTTGCATATATCGACAATGCTGCTAGAACAAGCGTCGCTGGAAGAGAACTGTTTTTGCATCTCATCCGGAACGGTTAAAAGTTTCAGAAAGCCGATACAACTATTACTCTTGCTGGCGGAGGGTCCTCCGCACAAGAAGTATATATTGCAGACACCAACATCAAAATTGGGAATCGTCTACGTCCAATCAAGTTTATTGCTCTTCCTAAAGCGACAGACAACAGAACATTGATAGGAATAGACTTCCTTGAACAGAATGGAGTAGTCTTGGATCTAGGACAACGAATGTAGTACTATGCTGACCAACCAGGAGATTAGGTTAGGTTGAAGTGGCTGCCAGTCGTGAAGACTGACACACTTATACCATGAGTTGGTCCATTGTGACACCACATGAATCTAGGAAACCCTTTTTCCTCACTCGGCGAACCAATTGGAGCTTCTTATGAAGCGTAAAAGACTGCCTATGTCTAAGTCTGATAGATCACTAGGATCATTGAAGTAAAAAGTGCCAATGTGAAGTCTTCGTCTATGAGATAGAGCAGGGCACGTGCATAGGAGGTGAGGGATTGATTCTATCTCTTCCTCATCCAAACAGCTTTTGCAAAAATCATTCGAGAACACGCCAAGACGCGTTGCGTGCTTACCTACAAGACAGTGTCCGGTTATAACACCAATCATGGAGCTAATATGCAATCTACTTAGAGATATCAAACACTTAGATCGCTTTAAATCCATTACTGGCCAGATTTGCTTTGTTGCCAAACAAGTGGTGATATCGTTCCACCTAAGGTTTGTTCTTTCTTATGCATCTTGCTTCAGCAAAAGTTTACAAGTAGCGATGGGTATACCTATATCTGCCTTGGTAGGTAGAAGAGGTAGAGTTGTTCCACTTTTAGTAAGTTCATTGGCCTTACAATTACCTGGGATGTCCCTATGCCCCGGCACCCAACACAGGGGAATTTTCAACTGCTGCGCCATCTCCAGCAGAGATGAACAGCAATTAAGAGCTGTTATAGAGTTACAGCCGAATTTATTAGATTTTCTTAAGATGGCTCTTAGAGGTCATTTAGTTAAGTTTGCTTAAATATTTAAGTTGCCTTTAAATTACGTTACTTAAATTCTCATCTATAATCAATTTTTTATCGCTACTTAACTAAACGATTGAAATGTAACGTAACGTGAGAAAACTCACAAATACATTAACATTTCAGTTGTTGGCTTTGAGTAGCCTTTAAAGGCGGTGGATGGCGTTTAAGTTGAGATGCATTTAAGTAACGTTGCTTAAATGTGAAAATTGATTATAGATACCAATTTCGCACTTAACTGGCTGAACAGAATAGAGTGCTGCAACTGGAGCTGCAGCTGCAACTGGAATAGCTGTCAAAAAGTGTCGTACGTGATTTTTTTTACGCGCCCACAATGCAGCTGTACAGCTTTCTGACATTTTAGTATCGAAAATAAAAATGCAAACAAAGATAAAAATTAATAATGATGAAAAAGAAGCTAAAGTTGCTTTTCGTCTTTATGAGACATTGAAAAGAGTTTTAAAATTACTCTAACCCACATGTAAACACTCTGTTTTGCTCACAATTTCGAAACGTCAAAAAAGCTGCAAGCAAAAGTTAAAAGTTGGCCAACTTGTCCAGTTGCGTCTGCAGCTCCGTCTGCAGTTGCGTCGTGTTCTGTTCGCATCATTGAATTTGTGGGTATTCAACATTTTGACAGCTATTCCAGTTGCAGCTCCAGTTGCAGCTCCGTCTCCATTCTGTTCAGCCAGTAAGACTAAAAGGCATCTTAATGTTAAGATGCCTTTAAGTTTTCTTAATAAATACGGCTGTTAGTCGAGACCGATTCCAGGGATTTGATAGCAGCTTGATTATCCGAGAAGATGCGGATATCTGTAGTTGATATCACGTTTTCTTTCAGCCAAGATAAGGCTTCTTTAATCGCCCTAAGTTCCGCCTGGAACAGGCTACAATGATTAAGAAGACGGAATCAGAGACTTAATTTTAGTCTTTCTGAGTACACACCGCCACCCACCTCCTCATCAGTTTTCGATCCGTCTGTGTAGATATGGACCGATTCATCATCCAAGAACGCCATATCCTCCCAAAGGGTTCTAGAAGGAATGGTGACTTGAAAGTTTGAACCGAATTGTGGTTTTGGGATGGTCGCATTCTTTAGAAAGAATGTTAAAAATGCAATCTTTTAATTAAAGTCGTTAAGATTGCATTCGCAAAGACTGCAATCTTTAACAACTATGTCATCAATTGTCGGTAAGTTAACGACACCCATAAGCTTATAAAAACAAATTGCTTCATCTCTTCAATGCCCACATCTTGCCATCGTCATTATCGATTAAATGCAGACAGACGTTCGTGTTGCTCTTAAGATGTGGGCGTAGGTATTGGTATGTTCAATCATTTCCATCACAAAATCCGCTGTTAGCAAGTTTAATGAAATTATGCCAAGAAGACAAACAAGCAAACTAGCATTGCAATGATCTGATGCCTTAGTTATTTAAAGCTTACCAGACATTTGTTCTTCATCATCTTCATTTTCGGAAAGCTCATAATGACGTATCAGTGTCAACTTCTGTTGGTTGATTCACTTCCAGAACTGAAATCCTCACTTTCCAAGTCCATTTTGAAAATATATAGGTAATGTCCTTTAACTTCCTTATTACAAATATTTTTAATTTACTTCATGTTTGTAAGATAAGGAAAAAAACTACAGATGACCTGATAAGCTAAACCTAATTTATAAGCAGTGTCCTTATAACATGTTTTTAAAGTGTATAATCACTTCTAATGAAGAACTATAACTTAATAATCTCTTATCATCACTTTTCATCATGAATCATATTTGATTCATTTGACGTAGTGATATGATATGAACACTTACTACGTCCATGAATCATATATGAACCTAAAATGAAACTCTTTATTTAACAACAATATAAAATAATCTATGGTGATTTAACTTTATAGGCTTTTCACACCAAAACCCAAAACCGGTTTTCGGCTAAAACTTTTCAAAAACGCGAAAACCATTCACACTGAAAATTACACGTTTTCGTTTGACATTCCAATTTTTTTTACACAAACCACGGACAATTTTTTTTATTTTCTTCCATTTTTTTAAAATTAAATCGGTGATTTATTTTATAAAGAGGATCCACATGAACAATTTGACTTGCCACAAACAATTATTTATCAATTTTAAATAAAATATTTTATTTTGAGATTCGAATTTTATATTTGAGATGACAGAATTACGTCAGCTGTTTTCAATTTTTTTTTGAAAGCATCCCATCAGTTTCTTTTTTGACACTTCAATAGGCGCTGAACTTATTAAAAGATATGTTTGTTTTGCTCATCTCTGAATTCCAACATGTTTTCGACTGGTTTTATATAAAACTTGTGTTTTACGAAAACCTGAAGCTACAAAAAATGTATGAGAGAACTTGTGTTTTCGATTAGGTTTTTCTCCAAAACCAATATTTTCGCGAAAACCGCGTTTTGGGTTCGGTGTGAAAAGGCTATTAAATTCAAGTCAAACTTAATGCTTTCAACCAAAATAAGGTTGGACGTGGAGACGATTTTGAATCAATTTGTATAGGGACGTAGAAAGCTTTTCATATTTTGAATCACATATGATTCATGGACGCTGGAAACACGGTACAAAAAAAATTCTTTGAATCAAATGTGATTCATGGGACGTGATGGTAATGTCTTTATTTCTAATACAAAATAATGAACGTAGAGACGTGTTTCAATCAATTTGTATGGGGACAGTGAAGTTGTTAACGTGAATCTAAAGTTAGTTAGTTAATTAATCAAACGATTGGTTTTAAAGGAACAATCAAATTACTTTATTTGGTTGCTATTCTCCGAACAAAATCAGAGATGATTATGACGTCACACGTCATGACAAAATCAAAAGCGAAAAACCAGTGAATTTTTGCTAAAAAGAGAGAAAGAGAAGCAACTGGATGCAGCATAATTATGAAAAATGAAGGGGTAGGCATAGTTGAATTGTAAAAAATATGAAACAAGACTCCATTTTGGTTTGTGGTGATTTTATTTTTTTAGTGCAGAAATTCGTTTGTTTGATTAATATCCACGCCTTGGGGTCTTGATGAATCATATTCACCCTGATTACAGAATCCGATGAATGATCTGCGGAGGGAGTCTGGCTCAATTTTGACATTTGGCTCATAGTAAAAATGCCAAAATTCAGTCTGATTCGCTCGGTAGCTCGTTCGCCAGATTCTGTAATCGGGCTGATTACAACTCCATTTAAGAAATCACAAATCTTTCATTCAAACTAATGTAATTTCAGAATATTTTTGTTTTATTTTAATAAACTTGATATAGCTTTTGTTTGTATTAACATTTATTTTCTTGAGTAGTTTTTCTTGAAAATGTTGATTCAGATTTATGATAAATGTACGGCAACTCTAGCCGAGTATGTCGTTTGACGTTTAGTCCGAATTAGTGCAAATTAGTGCTCCACACATTTTCACAATTTTTCTCCTCTCTGAGAGAATTGTCCAGTTTATATTTCTGAGGGCTCAGAGAATTTCCCCAGTTTTGATGTCAAATACTAACTAAAAAAAATTTTGGATTCGTCTGCTCAGTGATATATAATCTGAACAAATTTCATCCCAACTCATTAAAATTTGACATTTAGTCCGAAACAGTGCGAAAAATCCAAGGAACAAACCTTATCAAATTCAAATTAGATCTGGGGGGTAATAAAATGCAGCTTTTATTATTAGGTCTGTTTGTTATCTTGAAATTTCTTGCAAATTTTCACAAATTCTCACAAATAGTCACAAATTCCCGTTTATTAACTCAAAAAAGTTGCATCGAGAGAGCGCAATGAGAGAGCAAATATGCTATGCTATCAAGATTGTTATCAAAGCAAGCCAATAGTTGGAAGCCGTTAGAATAGAATTGAAAAATTAGGGGATTGAAGTTTGATGGATGATAATTTACTTTTCCGAAAAATAAAAGTGCAGTAGGTTCGATTTAAAAGCAGTAGATTTGTTTTACAAAAAAAGTGCCGTTTATACACAAAAATGACGCTTCCGACAAAAAGTGTTGCAATTCATGGTTCAATGCGTTTTTTAACTTTTTCAAATTTCCCCAACTCTGATAGAATTGTCCCCTCTTTTCAAAATTTGACAGGTTTTACACATTTTTTTGTAAAAAGATACCAAACAAACCTATTATTGAAGATCGTAAGCAAATAATAGCCGCATTTTATTATTCTCATGATCTGATCCGGATCAGATCATGATAAATAAAACACACAGGATCTTAATGGCAGGAGTGTTATATATCCGTCTTTTTTTTGCCTTCTGTTTGTTTATTTTTCATGTGTCTGTTGCCTCTTTTTTTCAATAGTAAATAGCATCTAAGCCGCCAGAGTCAAAACTAAAGTTTGGATAATTGAATTAGATCTAGATAAAAAGCAGGATCCAATGTTGTTTTTGTAATTACGTGTTAGAAATTGATTTGGATCAGATCATGTGGAAAACAAAATGCGGTTAGTGTCTTTAGGCGCCAGTTATAGCTATCATTAAAACTCACAATTGGAAATTTTAATGATTGATTTTGAGATGTTTAGAAAGTAAAATCTGTGGTTATAGACCAAGAGCCGACAGCGGATTTTGGTAGTGGAGGTATAACCAAAATCTGAGTATGAGGGATTATAGGTACATGTATCGTAATATCGAATGCAAACGTCTGCCAGGTTTTTTTCTTCGGTGGGGTGGGGGGTTAAAACCCGCTTGGTTTTCTATTTATATGGTAGGGTCATTAACTCTTAAATTCACTTTTAAAAAATAGGATATGATGCTCTGTCATTTTCACCCCCTACGAGTTGACCTTGTCGTGGTGGGGGTGCTTACGTGGGGTTCTCCAGCAATCCAGCTGCAGAGCCACACAACCAACATAACTCAACCGAAAACCTCAATGTTTGAAAACTTGGAAATATGGATACAAGTAAAAATAAAGAACTAAAACGAACGGGGATATACGTTCAAAAGTCGGCAGGTATCGCGACTGCCGGCGAGGGCTTGGCCTCAGGTGAGGATAAGTCGCCAGCGATAAATAGAGTATCCACCAGCAAATATAAAGTGAAGAGCGGTAGGATTGTTGAGCCGTCCATCATCCCAGGCACTCCTAGGAATGATGGAACGACTCGCAATCTAGACGCTATTACTAGTATAGGAGGAGGTGCACCTTCCACTAGTACTACACACGACCCGCACTCGGTGGGTTTGCCCAGCGTTAGTAGCGCTGAGACTGCGACTGTCAGCCTCACTTCTACTATCGGTGATCAAATCCCAACGGGTGCGGTAGAAGAAAAAACACTTCTTACAAAAAACTGTGGGAATATTGCCATGACGCTTGGTTGTATTACCACTCCTTCAAAAAGACCTCTCACGAGTTCGGAGGGGGCTGTTCTGACAAGTAAAATATCTGCGACATGCGATATCACCTCTGGTCAGAGCAGACCCCTTCCGAACACGGTAGAGGGTTCCCTCCCTGATGGCAGACCTGTGACATCCAGCTCATCTTCCACCAGCGAGAGAAACAAAAATGCCTCACGCGGCGAGATACGGGCTGCAGAGAGAATAGTGAAAGTCATTGGAAACATCCCATTGACCGATCTAAACTCGAAGCAATCCGCTAAACTCGCTTGTTCCAAAAGCACCCTTGCTAAACCAATGACCAGCAAAGGCTTCACGTCAAAGCGACAACGGTCTGTAGAGGGAACCACTCCGGACCCCAAAAAACCAAAGGTGCATAACACCTCCTACACCAAAAAAGACTTATCCTTTAGTGACGTTCTAAAGGATAAGACTATTGCAGCTGTTATCGACAAAAGTAATGTGGATGGTATGATCTCTTCTGATCAATGGACGACGGTCTCAAATAAATTACAGGAGTCATACTGGACTCTTGTAATGGAGAATCCGGGTGAGCCTGTTGTGTTTGAGGATGCAGGGTGGCACCAGGGTCGGGCCAAGCTCGTCGCCTTTGATGACCAGAGATCATACGATCTATATAAACTTGCTGTTAGCAGATTAGAGGGGCTATGGCCTGGTGCTAAGCTCGAAGTCGTGGCTAAGGAAGACATTCCTTGCAGACCTAGAGCTCGTATCAGAATCCCAGCAAATCTAACCTGCAAGGATACTATCCTGAAAATGATCAGGTACGGTAATCCATCTCTCCCTACTCACGACTGGAAGGTCGCGAAGCTAGAGGATCCAGTTGGTCCTTATAGATCTGCTATCATAGTACTCAATAAGGAATCTCTGGCTCCTCTGGTGTCGACTCAAGGTGTCATTAGGTTTGGATGGACTACCGCTATCCTGAAAGTTTACAAAAAAGATGAGGAAACACCTCCACCTCTTCCGCCACAGATCATATCTTCAGTGGAGGAAAATACTCGCTGTATCGACCAACCAGCAATGGAAGTAGATACACCGGGTACTTCCAACGCGAGGATATGCTCTCCTAACCCGCCTCCTGAGGCTTCCAATGTTGACAGCTTCTCTGACATGGAGACTGATCTGCTCAGTGAGGATGATCTCCTACGGTCACCTTCTGAGTCAGAATCCGAAGAGGATTTGGACAAAACCTTGGTGGGGGCTGATCTGAGGAATCGTAGCGATGATGCTGCAATTACTTCAGATTAACCTCCAGCACTCAAAACAGGCTTCGGCCTCCCTTCTTCTCCGCATCAACAGAAACGGGGAAGATGTCGTCCTGATCCAGGAACCCTGGATTTTCGAATCCACAATTCAGGGACTCAGGACCTCTGGATACGACTTGCTGCATGTATCGGATAAAGGTGACCCTAGATCCTGCATATTGGTAAGAAGTAACACTAACGTATATTTACTCCCTGATTACAGCGATAGAGACGTAACCGCAGTCAGACTCCAGACAGAAAGAGGTATCTACTGGATTGTGTCTGCATACCTCAGCCACGACCACCTTGGCCCTCTCCCTGGCGACACGCTAAAGAGGATAATCGCTGATTCTGAACGGCAAAAAGTCTGCCTCATTATTGGATGTGATGCTAACGCCCACCATACAGTTTGGGGTAGCTCCGACATAAACGATCGAGGTGAGTCACTTTTTGATTTTATTCTAAGTACTAACCTCATTGTAAGCAACATCGGTAATGAAGATCACGAATTGGAAAGTATCAGAAGAGCACTCCTTTTCTGATCACAGGTATATACAATTCAATCTAAACGATGAAACTACAAAAAAGATAGCTTTCCGGAATCATCGGAAAACTAACTGGGTAAAATATAGAGATACTCTTAGCAGATTAATTAAACCTGACCTTCTAAGTATCCCCGTAAGCAGAAAAGATCTTGACTATAAAGTCAATGATCTTACCTTAGCTCTCAACAAATCAATGGACATATCCTGTCCTCTTATTCAAATAAGAGGAAAGAAGAAGCCTCACTGGTGGAACCCAGTGCTGGAACCGCTCAGAAAAGAATGTAGGAAACTTTTCAACCGAGCTAAATATTCCAGAGAAATTTCCGACTGGGACTTATATAAAGAATCCCTTAAGATATATAAAAAAACAATTGAGGAAAAATAAAAGAACCTCCTGGAGAACCTTCTGTAACAAAATAGAAGATTCCTCAGAGGCTTCAAGATTAAGAAAAATCCTCTCGTCAAACCCCATAATGCCAAGTGCCCTGAAAACCATCAACGGCTCTTGGACTAACTCTTGTGAGGAATCACTCGACTTGCTATTAGATACTCACTTCCCAGGTAGCTCCCAAAATATACGCAGTTCTGACTCAATAGAGTCTTACAATATAACAGCTGCGTTTTTTTGTATGTCCATATGGAGTTTGGCGAAAAAAACGACATCGGGACATTTCAACATTTGCCTTGGTCTGCCATTTTGTTCTGAACTATCTTACCAACAAACATTTGTGATTTCTATACAAATTATCGATAACACAACGACAATGGTAGTCTGGCAATACCGTTTTTATCGGGACAAAAGTTAACTCCAGATAATTATCTGGACTTAGCTAACTCTATATGGACATAGTTGTTGTTGTATTTAACATGTAAATTGTTTTGCTTTGCTGTCGTAAACTTGGTCTGATTACTAGAGAGAAACTCAAATGGGCAATCGACAGCTTCGATCCATATAAATCAGCTGGACCTGACGGTATAATACCAGCTGAACTGCAAATGGCTTCAGACATCATCATCCCCATCCTTGAGATAATTCTGAAAGCATGTATGAACTTAGCATACGTTCCATCTTTATGGAGAGAAGTTAAAGTTGTATTCATACCCAAAGCGGGTAAAAGCTCTCATGTAAATCCGAAGGATTACAGACCTATCAGCCTATCATCATTCCTTCTCAAAACTTTAGAACGACTGATTGATATCCATCTGCGTAGTGCCATAGAACCTAATCTTTTTTCTCCGGCACAACACGCTTACCGCAAGGGGAAATCGGTAGAAACGGCCCTGCATAATTTGGTACGTACTATTGAATATTCCCTTCATCATAGAGAGTATACCCTAGTTACTTTCTTAGATATTGAAGGTGCTTTCAACAACGTCAGCAATGCTGCAATCTTAACCGCGCTTGAGAACTTGAACGTTGATAGCTCACTTAGGGAGTTAATCAGCCTCATTTTGAGAAGTAGAATAATCAACTCAACATTAGGTGACTTCTCTGTTAGAAGATCTGTCAGCAGAGGCACACCGCAAGGTGGAGTCCTATCCCCACTCTTATGGAACATCGTAATTAACGAACTATTAGTTAATTTAGAAGCGGATGGTTCATACAGCAGCATACGCTGATGACGTTGCCATTGCAATATCAGGAAAGCATCTTCAAATCATTATAGAATTAATGCAAACCGCTCTCAACAAACTACTTAAATGGACAGACAAATGTGGACTAGGTGTAAATCCCCACAAAACTGAGCTTGTCCTCTTTACAAGGAAATATAAAATTCCGAATATAGACCTCCATCAATAAATAGTATCCCACTTAACTTCTCAGATGAAGCTAAATATCTAGGTCTGATTTTAGACAAAAAGTTGAGTTGGAAACCAAATATACAAGAAAGAGTCAGAAAGGCCACAGTGGCACTTTTCTCCTGTAAAAAAGCTATTGGAACCAAATGGGGCTTGTCCCCATATATCACCCACTGGCTATACACAGCGGTCATCGGACCGATACTCACTTATGGGGTGGCAGTATGGTGGACTGCTTTAGATAAAATAACTTATCGTGGTAAGTTAAGCAAGGTGCAGAGATCGGCTTGCATGTGTATCAGCGGAGCTCTCCGTTCGACACCTTCCGCTGCCTTAGATATACTGCTTAACATTACACCCCTCGATACATACACTAAACAAGTGGCAGCGAGCACAGCTATTCGTCTCAGAGCCATCTCTCAATGGTCCAATAACTCCATTGGCCATACTATCATTCTGAACAAATTCGAATCAATCCCTAAACACTCCGACTACACCATCCCTCAGCCGATTTTTGGCAAAAATTTCCAAGTCACAATTCCAACAAGATCCACTTGGGATGATGAGGAATTCTTGAGAGATGAAGCAATTCATTTCTACACGGATGGCTCAAAAACTGAAGAGGGGGTGGGTGAAGGCGTGTACTCAGAACGACTAAACATTAGTCTCTCTTTCCGTCTCCCTGATCATTGTAGCGTGTTCCAAGCGGAAATCCTGGCGATAAAAGAAGTTTTATCTTGGCTCAAAGAAAACGTAATATCTACTTTAAATATCCGTATCTTCTCAGATAGCCAAGCGGCCCTTAAATCACTAGGCTCTGTTTCTACAAACTCCGTAACTGCCCGAAACTGTCGATCGTCTCTAATGGAGATGGCGGAACAGTTCAACATTCACCTTTTCTGGGTGCCGGGACACAGAGATATTCCAGGAAACTGTAAAGCCGATGAACTCGCCAGGAAGGGAACTACTACACCAATATTACCTGACAGGGTGAATATTGGAATACCAATCGCTACTTGTAAACTTATGCTTGAGCAAGATTCCATGTTGATGACAAGCAGCAGATGGACAGGTATCACTACTTGTCTGGCGACAAAACGGATCTGGCCAACACTGGATCCGAAGCGATCGAAATGTTTGTTATCTCTTAGTAGATTGCATATTAGCTCCACAATTATTGGTGTCATAACTGGACACTGCCTCATAGGCAAACACGCCAATAGACTAGGCGTTCTTTCAAATGACTTCCGCAGACGCTGCATGGACGAGGAGGAGGAAGAAACTATCCCACACCTTCTTTGTTCATGCCCTGCTCTTTCTCAAAGACGTAAGATATACTTAGGAAATTTTTTCTTTGACGATCCCAGTGATTTAAATAAAATCGACATTCACAGTCTCCATCGCTTTATTAAAAGCTCCAATTGGTTTAATTAGCGAGGGTCATCTCGCAGTCTTTATGTGGTATCACAATGGGCCTATTCTGGCCTAAGTGTGTCAGTAGTTTTCCTGGCAGCCACCTTAACCTAACCTAACCTAACCTCTGTCATTTTGCCTAAATCTTAAGACTTATCTTGGTGATCCAATAAAAAGGACCCATGATTTAACCTTTTTAAGCAAACCTTATTGGCGTTTTTGTGGAGACTTTATTTGTTGATTTTTTGTTTTGCTGAAAATCTAAAAAAAAAAGAATGATAAGTTCCACGTAAAATGGTTATGTCTTGAGTTCTATTAATCGGACTGTCAAGACTCTATTGTTTATGATTAGAAAAAATGACAAGGAATCATATCCGATCTTTTAAAAATGAATTAAACAGGTTATAACCCTGAAAAGAAAATAGGGGATCTAGCACTTTTGAGCCGCCCACCCCTCCCAAAGACCCAAAAACTGAAAACAAAGCCTACCAGGCTTTGGTATTTGATATCACGATACAATACATGTACCTATGATCCCTCATACTCCGATTTTGGCTATACCTCGACTCCCAAAAATTTTCTGTCGGCTTTTAGACTATTATTTTGATGCCAAAATAAAGCTGTGGTCTTCATTATTATTTCTGGCAAACAAAATTATTTTGGCCCAGGCTTTCACATAAAATAAAATTTTATTATTTCAAGGATTGAACTACCTTACCAATGATCATTGAAATATTCAAAGTAATTTTGTATGAAAGGCTAGGCAAAAATGAAAATTGATTTTGACTAGAAATAATAAGGAAGACAAGAGCTTTATTTTTGCATCGAAATAACTGGCTAAGGTGCCAGTTAATCATTGAAACTCATCATTGAAAACTTTAATGATTGGTTTTGAGGCATTTAGAAAGCAAAATCATATATTATT
The DNA here is from genome assembly GCA_963921185.1 of Dasysyrphus tricinctus. Classification (NCBI taxonomy): domain Eukaryota; kingdom Metazoa; phylum Arthropoda; class Insecta; order Diptera; family Syrphidae; genus Dasysyrphus; species Dasysyrphus tricinctus. The sequence goes on from OY992532.1 coordinate 113,894,478, forward strand.
TTGGGGAGACTGACGCAAATACAAAAACTGAAACTATGCGGGACTATACCAGAACATACAATACTCGTAAGTGCAAAAATTTTAAACGGATGACTACGATTCACCAAACTATGAAAATGGAGGGCACTATATTGTAGCTTGGCTTTAAGTTGGCAACAACCCTAGGAGGAAAAGTGCCAAACAACATATATATAAAAATGGAATTGGATGATTCCTATTGGTAGATACATTAAAAAGAAGGCGTATGAATAGAATATTAATGATGGAGTCGTGGGGATAAATTTATACGAAAACGGGGTCGGAGTTAGGCGCAATTAGAATCTAGGAAAATTAAAATGCCGGTGATGGTTGGTATTGGTTAGACAAACGCATTGATTATGTAGGTTAATATGGTGGACAAGGCCGCAAGTGGGAACATTTATACGAACACGGGGTCGGAGTTAGACATGAAGAGGAATATCAGGAAATTTAAAGTGCCGGGTGATGATTGTTATTGGTAAGGCAAGAGCATTGTTTAGGATGGAAAATAGGTAAATATGATTGACAGGGCCGCAAGGGGGTACATTTATACGAACACGGGGCTGGAGTTATATATTGTTTTGGATGTACATAAATAGGTAAATATGGTTGACAGGGACAGTCGATCTCGATCTGTGGAAGTGTTCGCACGTTTTCGGCTTCCCAGTTAGTTCAATTATTTATATTCGGAGTGACCAAGTGAAGTTTAATTAAAAGCAAGCTATTTCCATTAGCTAGTATAGCTCAGTGGGAGAGGTGGCGGACCGAGAATCCGAAGGTAGTGGGTTCGAGTCCCAGTCAGGGAAAAAACTTTTAGCCGCTTTTTTTCACAATCGCGAGGTAGAAAATATAATCGCGAGTGATAAGCGGCATAAAGACACAAACAAAACGGCGGGGACATCGAAAGGTGTTCCAGCAACAACAACAATGAAGCAAGCTTTGGCACCACAAGCCCAAGCTACAGCAAGTGCATCAGCACCAACAACATCAACTAAGGCGATGGCACCACCAGCCATACCGTCAGCTAGTGCCGTAGCAAAAACGGCAAAAACAGCAACGGCACCAACAGCCGACACACACCAGAAGAGGAGGAAGAGGATAAGCTGTGCGCCGAACCTCGTTAAGCGCCGCTCCACCACCACCTCAGCCCAGCTGCCAGCTGGGGTGAAGGAGACGGCGCGCACAGCAAAAACTTCAGCAGCAGCTAAAATTCAACAACAATTGAATACCTCGCCATCCGACGATGACATCGAATATATGTCCGAGGGTGGCGAGGGATTGTATACAACAGGGGACAGCACCAACAACCTGCTTGTAGATTTAACCTCACCAGAGGCGTCCTCCGAAGAGGAAATTGAGGCACAAGAAGCAATGGATGAGCAAGCCATCAGTAAAAAGATCGACGTAATCCGGGGGGAGATGGAACGTCTTAATGCCGTCATAACCCCACTGATTCAAGCCTTAAAGGCAAAACAAGAAGCTCGACGTGAACGGGAGAGACAGGAGCGCGAGCAAAAAAAAGCGGCACAGGCGCCACAAATATCAGCAGCGCCACAACAAGAACAGCAAGTGCCAAATCCCCGAGCTCAACAGCAGCAACTGCCACAGCAGCCCAAAAGTAAGCAGCAACAACAACAGCTGCCCACAGAGCAGCCACAGCAACAACCGAAGGAGCAACGCCCAAAACAACAAACACGACAACAGCAGCAGCAGCAGCAACCACAGGAGCAGAACCAACAGCAGCGGAACGAGCAGCAGCAGAGAATTCATCAGCAGCAGCCACAGCCGCCCCAAAACCAAAATAAAAAAGAAAAGGTGCCACCAATTAACACCTATAAAATGGAGCTTCAGTAAACCATAGACCTGTGTAAGTCGGCCATAGGCCAAAACTTTTTTATTAAACGCCTAAGCAAAGATAGACATGCGATCCACTGCTCCACAGTGGCGCAACATAAGATAATTAAAGAACTTTTAAAAAAATCCACGACTGAGTTCTTCAGTTTTACCCCCAAAGTGGATAAATGTCAAACGGTCCTCTTGAAGGGCATAGATTCCTGCACGGAACCAGAGGTGCTCTATAAGGAGCTCTGTGAAAAAGCGAGCGGCGATCTCGAGTTTATCGGGGTCAAGCCGTTCACTACAGTCAGAGCCAGACGGGAGAAGCGGTCTTTGCCGTTCTTCTTGGTTCAACTTTCGCCCAACAGCAAACTGGATAGTTTGAGGAGTATCTCCGTCCTCAACTACCAGGTTGTAACTTGGGATAAATTAAAGAGACGCGGCGACATGCTTCAATGCATGCGCTGCCAAAGGTTCGGCCACGCTGCAGCAAACTGCGAAATGCAGTCACGCTGCGTGAAGTGTGGAAAGAACCACATAAAGGGGAATGTAAACTCGGTGAGGAAAGGGTCGATGATATGACCCAGCTTAAATGTGCACTTTGTGGAAAGGAGGGGCACCCTGCTAATTATCGGGGTTGCTCAGCCTTTCAGCAAATTCGTACCAATAAAGCAGCTAGGCAGACAGAGGTAGTGGTACGCCCATCAACGCGTGCTCCTACAACAACACCCGTCAATCCCCAGATCTCCTACGCCCAAATGGCGGCAGGGAGGGGAAACACGGTACAGCCTGCAGCTAAGGTAGCCCAACCGGCCCTCGTGCCTAGGGCTCCGGACGCTCAGGCCGAAATAAGAAGCATGTTGCTGGCAATTCAAGGCCAGTTGACAAGACTTCAGAAAGAGATAAGGGAGCAGGCGAATAGGGTGGACTATATCTACTCTGTTTTGCCTAGCTTAACGCAAATTAGAGGTTAAAGGCGCGCTGTCGGAGAGGCCTCTTAGGATCCTTGCTGTGAATGTAAATTCACTGATTAGGACCGAACGTAGAGCTAATCTTTTCCAATTGTTGAAAGACCAGAGTCCAGATGTGTTTATGGCCAGCGAAACTAAGCTGAACCAGAAACATAAGTTGACTAACAACAATTACAATATCGTTAGAAGAGATCGACCCAACTCCACTCAAGGGGGGGGGCGTCGCAATCTTCATACGAAAAGGCATTAATCATAAAGTTATATATAATAGTGAACTGCGCAGATTTCGGCTGTTAGAGGCGTGCATCGTGTGCATTCCTCTCCAACAGGGGAAGCGAATGTATGTGATCGCGGCTTATGCACCGGAATCACCTCAGCCAACTGATTTTATGACAGAGCTTGAAAAACTTTTCGAATGTCTACGCTTGAGCTTGGAAGAAAATTACTTTCTCATGGCCGGTGATTTGAATGCCAAACACCTAGATTGGGGAAATCAAATACAGAATCCAAGAGGTATTCATCCTTTTAATTGGATGAGTCGATATAACACGGAATATGGTGTCGACCTGCTGGCTACGGATCGGCCATCGTTTCCAAGAAGCGGTGCCTATCTGGATCTACTGCTAATAGACTCAAGACTGACAATTACTGACACTGTGGGTCAAAGACCAAGAAACTGTTTACGAACGATCGAGTACGACAGTGACCACTGCGGACTCGCGGCCGTAATACAGCTTCCGAACGAGCTCGTGGAGTTGGATGAGTATGTGCCTGTGCATACTTACAATTACAGTAAGGTGCGCTGGCCACGCTTTACCAACGCCTTATCGAGCGAAATCAGTTCGAATAATATATCCCCACCAAATGACAGGAATTTGACAAATAACGAAATAGACCAATATCTTGAACAAATGGACGAGACAATCAAACGAACAATGGACAGAAAGATACCAAAGTACAAACAACGGGACGCAACCGACATGTACCGAAATGCGACCATTGACGCATTACACAGACAAAAAAGTGGACTGCTGACAAGACTCAAACGCTTGTACCGACGGTTTACTGACCCAAACGATCTGGAGATTAGGACATTGAAGTCTTCGATCAAGAACATCAACCAGCTTATTAAGGAAAATTATCGGTTGTCGATTAATTTGTATTGGGATAACAAAATTCGGGCTGTTAATTCTAGCGACCCGAGTATGTTTCCCCAAATTAACAAAATATTTAGAAGGAATGATCAGAACGACCTTCCATGTCTTAAGCTCCAGAGAACGACAGATAACAGAGACGCACTTCTGACAGCAGGAATTGATCCAGACGACGCCGTCTTGGACGATGACCTCTTTATTGTCGAAGATCCGCAGGAGAAAGTGGAGGCTGTGGGGGCTGCTTTCCAGCAAGTGTACAAGGTGAATGCATGCATTCGCCCGAACCATGACCTGGAAAACAGAGCCTTGCTCCACCACTTCTACCTTCGGAATGACATAACGCAATGGCGATCAGAGAACCTCGGTTTCACCGGGTTCAATGAAGATCATTTGGCAAACGCCATAATCGCCGAGCGAAATGGGCCAAGTTCCCTGTTAATTACGAAGGTGGAGCTTCAGCTTATCTTCGATTCATTAAAGAAGAAGAAGTCAGCAGGAGTCGATGGCATATCCAACGTTGTACTTCGACATTTACCCCAAGAAGCAGTAGACATTTATACCACACTGTTTAACAACGCTCTGAATAATGCATATTATCCAGCGCGGTGGAAGACAGCTGTGGTGCATCCTCTCCCGAAAAAGGGAAAGGACAACTCCAATCCGGCGAATCTCCGGTCGATAAGTCTTCTTCCGAGTATCAGCAAGGTATTCGAAAAAGTTATTAATAGAGCTCTGTCTAAGTGGGCAGAGGACAATAATATCATACCGGATAATCAGTTCGGCTTTAAGGCGGGACATGACACCATTCATGCCGCGTCTAAACTCGTTTCTGATGTCCAATGGAACAAATCTAAAAAGCAGTGTACGAGTGCCTGTCTGGTTGATTTGGAGAAGGCCTTCGACACCGTATGGCTAGAGGGTCTTTATCTAAAGCTGACCAGACTTGGCATTAGTAAACCACTATATATGCTTTATGATATGCTCAATGGTAGAAAGTTTGTTGTCAAGAGTGGCAATGTGACTTCTGCCACAACCTTTAATATTAAAAATGGTCTTCAGCAGGGAGCGGTCAACTCGCCGACTCTATTCAGCATTTACACCAGCGATCTGATAAGTAGTCTAACTCAGGCAATTGCGTATGCCGACGATCTAATTGCGTACAGAACAGCTCCAAAAGTCGAGGTCATCAGAATTCTTTTGCAGCGTGACTTCGAGAAGATTCAGCGATATTGCGATGACTGGAAGTTGAAAATCAACTTCCAGAAATCAGAAACTATCTTGTTTAAGACTCCGTTGCATGGAGCCACAAGGGATACGAGAAAGAACTGGCGTAAGCTGGTGATCGTAGGGCCAAATGGACAGCCACTGGCGAGTAAAAGTTTAGTAAAGTACCTTGGCATCTGGATGGATCAGTATTTGTATTTCGACAGACATATAAATGCTGCTCTGTCCAGGGCTAGGGGAGCTTTTGCCCTGACGAAACGGTTGTTTTATAGCAGCCGGCTTGACAGCAGGGTGAAAGTGATTTGCTACATGGCCCTCATACGGCCGATGATTGCCTATGGGTGCCCGGTTTGGTTCAACGTTGCCCCATCTCAAATGGAAAAGATTCGGGTGTTTGAGAGGCAGTGTCTTAGGCGCTGCCTTGGATTACACAGAACACCAGAGTCGGAGTACAAACATTACTATTCCAACCTGGTTCTATACAACGGTGCCAACATAAACAGGATAGATAATTTCTTGCTGAAGCTTATTCGAGGTCACATTGCAAGAGCAATGTCCTCGACCAACAGCTTAATTTTTGGGGCTTATTACCCTAAAAACGACTATTACGAGAGTGTGCGTCTAAGCGGCTTTATTCCGCCCGATGCATTCCTCTATTTAGACAGTCGAGGGCTGATCCAGGATAGAGCGGCGGTTCCGCTAATCTACCACGTCGGCCGTAGAACTGTAGATCGGCGGCTCCTTTATGATCGAGACGTCCTCGCACAACACAGAGCGGAGCACCTTCGGTTCAGTAGGACTGTGTCTGATCGGGACCGAAGAGATAGGGTAAGGCAGGAGAACCAGTTCTGGTGGTTGAAACCTGAACAAGAAGATTCTTCGGATATTTAAAAGTTGCCTGCATTTTTCTATGCCATGGCCGACTTACATAGGTTTAGGTAGTTAGTTTTAAGCAGGGACAGTCAGGGTGGCACCACAAAAAAAAAAAAAAAAAAAAAAATTATAAAACCAATAAAAACACAAAAAAAAATTTATAAAACCAATAAAAACACAAAAAAAATTACAAAAACCCGAAAATGCTTGCTGTGGCTGTTCTAGTTTGTAAGTAGTTTGTAAGTAGCTTTAAGTAGTTTTATAGTAGTTTTAATTAGTTTTAATTAGTTTTAATTAGTTTTAATTTAGTTTTATTTAGTTTGTAAGTTTTATATAAAACACAAAAATAAAGTCATAGATACCGAGTTTTTTAAAATTCTTCTCGGTGAAAAATAAAACTGATATGAATTCTAGTTTTAAGATAGTTCGTAGGCCGAAAGGCATTAGCATTAAGTTATTAGTTTAACTTAGAGCGCCCGAATGGGGCCAGTAAGTTAGTTGTAAGATATTCATAAGTAGGCTAGTTTTTATGAATTTTTGTCTAGCTTTAAGACAGTTTTAAGATGAATGAAAAATAAAAATGAATTTAAAAAAAAAAAAAAAAAAAAATGGTTGACAGGGAGGCAAAGGAGTATGAATATCTCAGGGTACGGAAATGCTCCTGGGGATCAATATGTTGCAACTTCGTTGTTTCTTGAGCGATTTCGATGAAATTAACACAGGTGATAGCGAATACAGATTTTAAAAAGAAAAAAATATTTTCTAAACAGGGTGTTTCAAAAAGGTGTCAATATATTGAAACTTCTTTGTTCCTTGGTCGATTTGACTGAAACTGACATAGGTGATAGCTGATAAATAATTAAAAAGGAAAAAAATATTTTTAACAGGGTGTTTCAAAAAAAAGTCAACTTCGTTGTTCCTTGAGCGATTTCAATGAAATTTAAGCAGGTGATAGCTGATACAGATTTTAAAAAGAAAAAAATATTTTCTAAACAGGGTGTTTCAAAAAGGTGTCAATATATTGAAACTTCTTTGTTCCTTGGTCGATTTGACTGAAACTGACATAGGTGATAGCTGATACATAATAAAAAAAGAAAAACATATTTTCAACAGGGTTTAGCAAAAAATGTCATCCTGGATGATGATTGCTTTTGGTTAGACAAACGCATTGTTTTGAATGCTTAATAGGTAAATATGAATAAAATAAAATTTAAAACGTATATATGTATTTGTTTTTTTCACTTTCATTAAGTTGAAATATTAAAAACAAGAAGTTTCGCAACTTAAGTCAGAGTAAAGGAGAATGGGAAAATTTGTATGAAACATGGGCGTGAGCGGCCAAGAAAGATTTTATTATTTTTGGATGTGGTTGAGTCCTACAATCACTGTGCAGAAGTTTTTTCATTGTGGTGTATTTACTTCAAAAACGAAAAAAGTGCATTTTTGTTTTAACAGTTCAATCAAGTTTTACTACGTATTCTGGTCTCTTAAAAATGCGAAAATTGAAAAGTAAAGTGAACTAAACCCTATATTATAATTTACATAATATCAAAAAATGTTTGATGGGTATTCTCGAAATGAATCCTGCAAAAATTTCATAACTATAAACATTTTTCTCTCACAATATGTATCCATGTTCTTATACATACATATTTTAAATTCAAAGCATAAAAGCAAGTACGTGTGACCTTGTCGAGCATTTTACTATACACAAATAAGTTGAAACATATTATTTTCAGAAAAAAAAAACTTTTGAATTAATAAAAAAGTTTCGACATTTTTTTTTTAATTCCATATCGTCGGCTTAGAGTGTAAAGCGGCTAACTCCACATTTTTTTTGTCATTATAACCACTTCAAAAATTGCTAAAAAATACAAAATCTATCAAATCTTTTCAATTTCAGCGAATTTAGCAAAAACGAGTGCTGAAAAATAATTAATGTAATTTTGGTTTTATTCAAATAATGCGAACACTTTTATTTAATTATTTTTTTGTAAAAAATGCAAAATAGGAGTTAGCTGCTTTTCACTCTAAGCCGACGATATCTCTAAAACGGCTTGACAGTTTTTTTAACTTCATTTTGATATATTAATTCAAAGCTACTGAAGATGGCATAACAAAATGTTTTAAGAATTTGATTATATAAAAATAAAGAAAAAAAAATAGTCCGACGATTTTCAAATTTTGTTTCCATACATTCATATTTGATCAGGAATCCATATGGTAATCTTGTTTTGCACTTAAAATTTCATGATTTAAAAATTGTCTCTACCATATTTTTCATGTTCTTACATACAATTTTTAAAACTCTATAAACCTCTAGAACATGCCATTGGTAAACAAAATTCTATAGCTGACCATGGCCAATTTCTAAAACTAGTTGAATACACAGTACACATATCTAAGTTATTATCTTGCGCATGTTGTCCGAAATGAGAACTGTCAAAGAAATTCAAGATGGCAGCCTTACGTGACCCCGTCCGCTGTATTACAACAACAACGAAGAAAACAAACACAAAAGCATAATTTAAATAACACTAAAAACCAGGAACGAATGTTGTTTGCATGACAATATAATGTTAATAAACACTAAAAAGCTTGAAATAATTGTATTTGCTAATAAATAAGTAACAAATGAGCACATAACACACAACAAATTTTGATGTTAAACTAGAAGGGGTCACGAGATTCGCCATTTTCCACTGATTTTGATGGATGCGCAGAACTGAACAAAAATGAACACGCTAATGATATTACCTTCAATATGTGTACTGTGAGTTGAATACACCAATTACTGACGAATATTGTTGTCATGCTTTTTTTTGCGAATATCCCGTTTTGTATATAACCTAACTTGTTTATTAACAGTAGCAATCACCATCCAGGATGACATTTTTTGCAACACCCTATTTTGAAAATATTTTTCTTTTTAAAATCTGTATCATCTACGACCTGTGTAAATTTCATTGAAATCGCTCAAGGAACAACAAAGTTGATTTTTTTCTAAACACCCTGTTAAAAATATTGTTTTCCTTTTTAATTATGTATCAGCTATCACCTATGTCAGTTTCGGTCAAATCGACCAAGGAACAAAGAAGTTTCAATATATTGACACCTTTTTGAAACACCCTGTTTAGAAAATATTTTTTTCTTTTTAAAATCTGTATTCGCTATCACCTGTGTTAATTTCATCGAAATCGCTCAAGAAACAACGAAGTTGCAACATATTGATCCCCAGGAGCATTTCCGTACCCTGAGATATTCATACTCCTTTGCCTCCCTGTCAACCATATTTACCTATTTATGTACATCCAAAACAATATATAACTCCAGCCCCGTGTTCGTATAAATGTACCCCCTTGCGGCCCTGTCAATCATATTTACCTATTTTCCATCCTAAACAATGCTCTTGCCTTACCAATAACAATCATCACCCGGCACTTTAAATTTCCTGATATTCCTCTTCATGTCTAACTCCGACCCCGTGTTCGTATAAATGTTCCCACTTGCGGCCTTGTCCACCATATTAACCTACATAATCAATGCGTTTGTCTAACCAATACCAACCATCACCGACATTTTAATTTTCCTAGATTCTAATTGCGCCTAACTCCGACCCCGTTTTCGTATAAATTTATCCCCACGACTCCATCATTAATATTCTATTCATACGCCTTCTTTTTAAATGTATCTACCAATAGGAATCATCCAACTCCATTTTTATATATATGTTGTTTGGCACTTTTCCTCCTAGGGTTGCCAACTTAAAGCCAAGCTACAATATAGTGCCCTCCATTTTCATAGTTTGGTGAATCGTAGTCATCCGTTTAAAATTTTTGCACTTACGAGTATTGTATGTTCTGGTATAGTCCCGCAAAGTTTCGGGAGTAATAGTCGTGTTATAGATTCATTATTTTGGTGAACAATTAATGCTCAAGACTTAATTATTATTTCTAGTAAAAAAAAAATCAAATAGGCCCAACTTTCCGCAAATATTGACTTTTAGGACCCGTTGTACAAACGTGGTTCAAATTTTTATCCGTGGTTCAAATATTATTACTGGCTTATTTCGGCAATGAGGTTCAGCGATGGTTCAAGTTCAAGTATGTTTTAGTAGCCAACTTAATGCCTGAACCATCGTTGAACTTCAGTTAATTCGCCAAAGTCAGTGAGTTAAAATTGCTGAACCACGAGTTAAATATTTGTACAACTGGCCCTTAGTTTTTCAATTATCATTGAATCAATCATTGAAAGAAGAGAAGTCGTTTTATGTGGAAAGTTGGGCCTATTTGAATTATTTTTGTTGGCTAGAAATATTAATTAAGTCTTAAGACTTATCTGTCCATCAAAATAATAAATGATTTTACTTCGTAAAACTTAAGGCTTACTTCCTAAGCCTTAGCGCCAGTTATAGGTGCTAGTTAAAGATATCATTGAAACTCATCATTGAAAACTTTAATGATTGATTTTGAAATGTTATTATGAATGGTTATTTGACAGCAAAATTTCTGAGGAATCCTGTTCACAAGACTGAGATTGCTGAGGGCTCTGAGATCTCATTTTCCTGAACTCGCCTATTTATTATTTTGATGGACGATTTAAGCTCAAGACTTAATTAATATTTTATTTTTAGCTAAAAAAAAATTTTCAAATCGGCCCAAACGTTCAAAAAAATTGACTTTTAATCTTTCAATGATCATTGGTAAGGTAGTTCTTGGAGAAAACCCAGGAGTTTCAAATCGATACCCACCACCATTTTATCGATTTCAAGGCCGCGTATGACAGCATCTATAGAGACGATCAATGTCTAGTTTTGGCATCCCTGCCAAACTCGTCCGTTTGTGCAGGATGACGATGGAGAATGCACGCTGCTCCATCAAGGTCGGCAAAGACCTCACCGACACCTTTGATGTCAAAAAAGGTTTTAGGCAAGGCGACGCGCTATCATGCGACTTCTTCAACATCGTTCTTGAAGGAATAGTGCAAAACTCTCACGTCAACACTAGAGGCACAATCTTTCAAAAGTCCGTCCAATTACTCGCTTACGCTGATTACATTGACATAATAGGACGAACAAAGCGTGATGTCAGTAGTGCTTTTGTGAGCATTGGGAAGGAAGCCAAGAAGATGGGTTTAACGGTGAATGAAAGCAAAACGAAATATATGCTGTCAACAAGAAAGGACACCCAACACAAACGTCTAGGACAGAACGTCACTATAGACAGCTATAATTTTGAGGTGGTCAGAGAGTCTACCTAGGATCCGCTATAAACTCAGCGAACGATACCAGTGCTGAGATCAAACGAAGAATTACTCTTGTCAATCGCTGTTTCTTCGGGCTAAGAAGGCAATTGCGAAGCAAAGCCCTCTCTCGAGCAACTAAACTGTCCCTGTATAAGACGCTTATCATCCCGGTCCTGATGTATGGTGCAGAGGCATGGACACTGCTAACGGTGGATGAGAACGCGTTAGGCTGAGAGGAAATTCTCCAGGTGATTTTTGGTCCCATCTGCATAGATGGGGAATGGAGGAGAAGATACAACAACGAACTGTATGGGCTGTACAGCGACACCGACTTAGCCCCAAAAGCGGAAAGCCAACGACTAAGATGGCTGGGTCACCTAGAGCGAATGGACACCAATGCTCCGGCCCGGAAAGTCTTTGAATCCAACCCCGTGGGACAACGCAGTAGAGGTGGACAGCGTAAAAGGTGGCGCACGCAAGTGGAAGAGGACCTCAACCAACTTGGCGTGCGAAACTGGAGACAGCTAGCTAGAAACCGAGCCGGCTGGAAGAAGCTTGTTGGTTGAGGCCCTGGTCCACCCCGGACTGTAGCGCCACCTTAAGTAAGTAAGTAAGTAAGTAAGTAAGGTAAGGTAGTTCAGTCATTGAAATAAGAAAAGTCTTTTTATGTGGAAAGTTGGGTCTATTCGAACGATTTTTTTGGCTAGATATATTAATTAAGTCTTAAGTGTAACAAAAAATAACTTGGCAGTACTTCGTCCTGAAAATATGTGTTTCGGTAGAAAGGGACGACCATACATGCCGGACTAGAATAAGGAGTAAGCACGATTACAAAAAGTTTATGGGTAGTCTGAGTGCCAGTTATAGCTATCATTGAAACTCATTGAAAATTTAATGATTGATTTGAGACGCTTAGGAAGTAAAATCATTTATTATTTTGATGGACGGATAAATCTTATGACTTAATTAATATTTCTAGCCAACAAAAATAATTCAAATAGGCCCAACTTTTCCCATGAAACGACTTTTCTTGTTTCAATGATTGAACTACCTTACCAATGATCACTGAAAAATTAAAAGTCAATATTTGTGGAAAGTTGGGCCTATTTGGAATTTTTTTTTGACTAGAAATATTAATCAAGTTTTGAGCATTAATCGTCCATTAAAATAATAAATGATTTTGCTTTCTAAATGCCTCAAAATCAATCATTAAAGTTTTCAATGATGAGTTTCAATGATAGCTGTAACTGGCACCTTATAGCTATCAATGAAATATTAATTAAGTCTTAACCTTTATTTGTTCATCAAAATAATAAATGATTTTACTTCCAAAACGTCTCAAAATCCATCATTAAAATTTTCAATGATGAGTTTCAATGATAGGTATGGTGCCACTTAAGTGCCAGTTATAATAGCTATCATTGAAACTCATCATTGAAAATTTTAATGATTGATTTTGAGACGTATAAGAAGTAAAATCCGTTATTACTTTGATGGACGAATAAAACTCAAGACTTAATTAAGTTTCAATGATAGCTATAACTGGCACCTTAAAGAGAACATGTTCTCTTTTTTGTCTCTGATCTTTATTATTCTTTCTTTTTTAATCAAATTCTTTTTTTTTACTCTTTTTTATTGTGTACTCTTTTTCATCTCTTTTTTTTCCTAAGTGACCAAAATTATGTTGGGTCTTGTGTGTAAATGGAAATTCACACACAAGTGCAGTGCATGCTGCGCTTTATACATCAATTTATATTGAATAATTTTGAATGAACAACAACAACTTGTGTGTGTTACCACCAAGTTTATAGGCTGGAGTTATAGCTATTTCACGAGAGCCACCTCGATCATCAGACTCCTTTGATCGAGGTGGCTCTCGTGAAATAGCTATAACTCAGACTCCTTTGATCGAGGTGGCTCTCGTGAAATAGCTATAACTCCAGCCTATAAACTTGGTGGTAACACACCCAAGTTGTTGTTGTTCATTCAAAATTATTCAATATAAATTGATGCATAATGCGCAGCATGCACTGCACTTGTGTGTGAATTTACACTAAAGGAGTCTGATGATCGAGGTGGCTCTCGTGAAATAGCTATAACTCCAGCCTATAAACTTGGTGGTAACACACACAAGTTGTTGTTGTTCATTCAAAAAGACCAAAATTATACTTTTCATTAATTTTCTTTTGTATTGTCCCCTAAAATATTAAATAAAGCATTAATACCAGAGAATATCAAATAAAGAAGCCAATACGTTTCACCCTCCAAAACCCATTTGTTTACATTGTTGTATTTTGAATTTTATTTCGTGTCGAAGAATAGATGTGAATTGCAACAACAATAAGACCTTTGCTAAATGATGTGCTGAATGAGGCGTTGATCTATGTGTGCGTTTTGTCACTGTTGTATACTTCTTTTGCAAATCTAAGGCCATCTGCACACGACACGTATCGTCATAGACGCGTACTGCGCTTGTGTGCAGATTGTATGTAGCGCACATTGATTTCAATGAATAACTGCACACGAGGCGTACGCAACACATATTCGTCACATCACACAAGCAGCAAATCGCTTGTCGTACAGCAGTATCTTCGATGACGCCGGCCGGTCGTAAATGTTTAATTATGTGAATGGACAATTTGTTTAAAATGTCAGGTTCTTCGAAAAAATTTGTGTTATTGGTGGAGAGTGAGTGTTTATATAATAATACATGGCAAGAATACTCCAGAAGAGACTTGAAAGCAAAAGCATGGGCAGCAATTGCAAAACAAATGCAATGGTCAGCTGAATTTAATAAATAAAAAGATTGATATCTTTAATACAAAAATGACATAAAATGCAAAATCAAATATGTAGATTTCTGCATAAAATATTGTTTGACGATGACGATACGCTTCGTGTGCAGAAGATTGGGCGTAGGGAAGTCGTCGCTGCATGACGAATCTTGTACACGTCTATGACGCAACGTGTCGTGTGCAGAAGGCCTAATACATCAGCTGTTCGCTTCAGCTTGTAGGCAAATTAAATTGACAGCTGAGGATTGGCTTCTTTATTTGATATTCTCTGATTAATACACTGAAGCACAGTTGCAAAAAGGCTTACTATTGTACTGAATTCAGTACTATTGGACTTTCCCGAGTACGGAAGTACCACTTTTCAATTTTCAGTACTATTTGTACTATTTAAATTTTTTAAAAGGTCAACTTTCATATATTTCTAAAATAAAACAAATATGTTCAGTCAGACTTCACCACATCTTCACAACATGAAAAGAATTTGTGAATGCGCCCCAATGGCCCATTAAATTGTCATAACTTACTAGAAAACCACCTTCCCATCGAGGAAATCTATTGCTGGACCGAAAGTGAAATTTTTTACACTTCTAAAAATTTAACTGAAAGCGAAATTTATAGCTTTAAAAGTCATGCACGGATGTTCTATATAGCTTTCCTCGAAGATGTGAAAAAAGTATTTAGTTTTGAAGACATTTTTTTGAACTCATTTGCTACATTTTTCACAAACTTCAATTTAGATGGCCAAGTAAATTCAATTGTTCAATTTGTTTTAAGATTTTTTCCTGGCGAACAAAAAAACATTGAACTCATTAATAAAGAATATCGAGCTCTAGCTGACTGCCAATACTTAAAAAAATTAGAAATGCTTCTATTTCTGAGTTCTGGGCTGAAATTAGCCCTTGTGAAAAATGAATGCAACGAGTTCATGTTTTCAAATATGTATATACCGAATTGTCCAGGGTGCTTTTTCTATTCCTCCTTCTTCCACAAACGTCGAAAAAATTTTGTCTTATCAAAATATTATTAAAACAAAACTAAGAAACCGAATGCAGGTGGACACGTGTTCTGCACTAATAGAAACTAAAAACCTAATTAAAAATGAATGCTCTCACAGCTATATTTTTCAAAAAAGTCTATTGAACAGACATTTACCTATTAACCCTTAACTGTAGTCGTGGGTCCAATGGACCCATACTCAACCTTTAAACGCGTGTAAAAAACGCCGTGGTTTCCGCAGCCCCCCCTACTTCTAAGTACCTTCCTATATTAAGCCAAAGTGTGTGCAGTGTGAAGGACGCGTTTCAAACGCTGCTGCCAAGGTCAGTTTCAGCATACGGGTGGGTCCCCTGGACCCACAACTATAGATACGTAATTTATTTTGTCCTTTAGTCCTCTTAGTTTTTGGTCGTATTTCAAATTTGTGTAATGTAAAATTAAATTATTAATTCAGGGAATCGAGACGATAGATGTAGCAATAGTTAAGTGCAAAAAAGTCCAGCGACGATGAAGAAATTGGCCAAAATTCAAATTATAATGGTAAGCTGCCTTTTTACATAATTTGCTCTGCGCCAGTGTGTTTTGTATGCTATTGACTTCACTAAATTTGACCAATGTCAGAATTTTTTTACAAAAAGATTTTAAGATTTTGTTTCAGGAATTCTAAAGAGGATGTTTTAATGTTTAGGAAAAATGTTTCTAAAAATTTTAATCTTTTTTCTTTCTATTTTACATAAATTTTTTTTTGATGATATGTTTTTTGGTCAGGCGAATTGCAACCAATTGTTAAAATTGGAAATTCGAAATTTAAGAAAGCTCTAACTAGTGATTTTTTTAAAAAACTACATTCATAATTGATCATTCCTAATGTTTGGCAAAAAAAAATAATTAAATAATTTATACTTCAATTTTTATTAAAATTTAAAAATAATTGGGTCCACTGGACCCACGACTATAGAAGCGTACATAATTTTTACGACTATAGTTAAGGGTTAAACCGCTTGCCGATGAAAAAATTTTAGGGTAAGAAAAACATATGAATGTAATGTACAGCTGCGGTCAAAATAATAGTAGTACTCCTTCATAAAAAATCAAACTTGAAAAAAAGTTGATCCCTTAATTTTTAACAAATTAATACCCATGTGATTTTCAAATTGGTGTTTTTAAGCTTTTATTTTCGAAAAAAGAAGAAATTCCAAATATAATAATTTATAAGATATTTTCAAATTTATTGAAGAACTTTTGAAAAACAGCGGTCAAAAAAATAGTAGTGCGCAGATAATACACCTTCAAATATCACAAAAAATCAAATTTAGGGCAAAATTTGTATCATAAGATTTATTTGAGGGTTTGAACCTTAAACCATTGTATATCCAATATATAGTATTCTCATGAAACACGATTTTGTAGGTAGACATTTGGTCGATAGGTTCGCTGTGATCGCCTTACCGAGATCCCTTAACAAAAATTAGTATTACATTTGGACGCATAGATGGCCACGAGCTTTTTTTCTTCATGAGAATACTATAGAATTTATATACAATGCTTAAACTCACAGTTAGTCGCAAGTCCCTTGTTGGAAAAAACAGCAGCACAACCGCGTTGCATCGAGTTTATCAGGTTTTCACACCTTTCTACGCTTATCGAGCTCCATGAGTGCTGTATAGCTTCCCAAAGGGCTTTATTGTCAGTTGGATGGCAACTAGCAACATATTTATTTGCATCGCACAACAAGTTCTCAATGGGATTTAAGTCCGGAGACTGTGCGGCCAGTCCATCACATCAACTCTATTTGCCTGGAATCATTGCTTCGCAAGTTTACAAGTAGGCTTTGGGTCATTGTCTCACTGAAAGACACGTTTCAGTGGGTTTTTCATCTTCAGCATAGAGTAGCATTACTTCCTGCATGATCTTAATACAGATTTCCAAATCCATGATACCTTCAATTTTGTGTATTGGAAAAACACCATAGAAGGAAAAACATGCCCGAACCATTATGCTGAGACCTCCGTGTTTAAGTGCTTTTGCTTTGAAACGTGGATTATATTCTGTGTTTGTTGGCCTTCTTACATATTGATGAGGTCAATTTCCACCATATAAAATAATCTTGAGCTCGTTTGACCACAGAACATTACTCCGATTTGATGCAGGCCAGTCAAAGTGGTTCCTTTGCGAATTTCAATCATTTTGTTACATTGTTTTTTGTCAACAATGGTACCCCTCCAGGCTGTGGGCGGCTTGAACATGTTCTCGTGACTTTCTACGAACCGTTTTATTGATGGCAATAACATAAAATATACCTTTAATTTCAGAAGCTGGCATAACGGGAGTGATTTTTAAATGCCTGATGACTCGTTTCATCAACGTTGGTGGCAAAAGCGGCTTCCGCCCGCCATTTTCTGACTTTGGCAGTTAAATAATGACTTTTCTTACCATTGTTGGTGAGCGTTCAACTTGGCATTGAACCAGCGCATAAGTTTTGCCTTTCGATATCAGTCTTCTAACTAAGACACGCTATTCCGGTGTTCGGTGTTTGCCTCTGCCCATTGCTGGCAAAAATATGACCAATTTTTCAATAAAAACTATGAAGATGTTATGGATAAACAAAAACCAACGTTTTTTTAAATGTTTAATTTAAGAAATTAGGGAGAAAAATAATATTTCTTCACATAAACCGTTGCACTACTATTATTTTGACCGACAGAATTCGTAGCTTTGATTAATAACGGTTGCTTATTTGTCATATTACCGTTGCAAATAAAAATGTATGTGTACCCGCTCATTAAGAAAATGTAATTAAGTCAAAATGCAACAGTTTGTTACTATCAACGCAATTTAAAATTTACAAAACTTAAGTTACGCAATTGTTTTACTTGTACTACTATTATTTTGACCGCAACTGTATGTACATTATGAATGTAAATACAAAGAAAAGACTTGTGCCAAAGTTGCTATCCTGTTACGAAAGCCGTTGCGTCAAGTCTCGGATTCTAAAAAAAAATCTACGCATACAAATAATAGTGAATTCAGATTCAAATGAATCCAGATAAATATAAACACTAGACTCAATTCGTTTCTAACCTGCTGTTGTAAAGATACACCATAATAACAACTTAAGTATCTGAAAACACATATAAATCTCTACCTACCTAGCTTCGAAGAAACAAATAAAACAAAGACGAAGTACAATGCGAGATACATACGTTGAGCAAATACACACTGCTATATGTATATATAACCAACTGCATATGCACACCAAAAACTTAAAAGGACAACTTATTACCTGTACACGATCGAACCCCGATTCAATTGTGTACAAAACATTCAATGACCCAACCAATATAAAAACAAAAAAATTTACATTCATAGGCCCATAGAGGCACTGTCATTCGGATTTGCTATGGGAACACTAGATGGAATCATAATTCCATACTAGGCTCAACCATACATTCAGGAAAGGAACACATAGGCCATCTGCACACGACGCGTCTCGTCATAGACGCGTACTGCGCTTGTATGCAGATTGTGTGCAGATAGTGTGCAGCGCACATTGATTTAAATGAATAACTGCACACGAGGCGTACGCAACACATATTCGTCACAGCACACAAGCAGCAAATCGCTTGTCGTACAGCAGTGTCAGTGTCTTCGATGACGCCAGTCGTAAATGTTTCATTATGTGCATGGACAATTTGTTTAAAATGTCAGATTCATCGAAAACTTTGTGTTATTGGTGGAGAGTGAGTGTTTGTATAGTAATACATGGCAAGAATACTCCAGAAGAGACTTGAAAGAAAAAGCATGGGCAGCAATTGCAAAACAAATGCAATGGTCAGATGAATTTAATAAATAAAAAGATTGATATCTTTAATACAAATACAAATGACATGAAATGCAAAATCAAATAGATTTTTGCAAAAAATATTATTTGACGATGACGATACGCTTCGTGTGCAGAAGATTGGGCGTAGAGAAGTCGTCGCTGCATGACGAATCTTGTACACGTCTATGACGCGACGTGTCGTGTGCAGAAGGCCATAGTATGTGGAAAAGAAAGAAACAAAAAAACTCACAAATTAAAGTCATTGCACCGACTCACTGACTGAATCCAAACTCTTGGGGTAGGTTAGGTACTCATACTTCGCATTGAGATGCGGTGTACTTTTATACTCCGGCAATCGGAGTACTTCTTTGATTCGTCTGGATGATACAAAGTTATCTGAATCATTGTTTGGTGACCACTTGTCCTCTGTCTAGGTATCTATAAAAAAAAATAAGAAATGGGTTATTTCCAATGACTAGGGATTTAGGTGTCGCTGAGAATGATTCTTTGATAGAAATCTTATTCATGTTGGGGTGGGTATCAAGAAAGAGTCTCAGCGACAGTAGTCACTTATCCACTAGGCAGGCCTGGAACGGTTGAGGTAGGTCATCCAAAAGTAGGTCATCTCCAATAAGGGGTAACTAAAATAGAAGAGAAAGGCAATTTGAACGAGAAATGTGGTTGGGCACTTACAAAACCAAAAGAAACAAAAAAAAAAAAACTTACCTGTCGATGAAGTTGAAATTGAATTTCTACTTTTGGTTTTCTTTAGACGGTCTATATATTGTTTCTTCACATTAAAAAGAACCAAATTATAATTTATGCACCCACTTGTTTTAATTTTTGTTTCAGAAAACAATTTTGCCGGCATTTCTCCATTTTTATTTAACGCGAATAATGGAAAGAGGGAGAAATGTCAAACACTAGAAAGTTGTCAAAGTAAAAGCGATTGTTGTCGCTGCGGTGATTAGGGAAACTAAGGAGCGAAGATAAAGTAAAGAGAAGCAGGAATTGAATCGGATAACGATTGCTACAAATTCAAAAATTTGAGAACGAAATAGTGATAATATTGTGCAATATTTTAGTTTAAGTTAAGTTTAATGAGAATATAGTAGGAATAATCAAGTTTCAATGTAAGATAAGGCATTAAATAATAGGTTTTAAGTTAATATTTTATCAAGGTACGATTAAGTAGTAGAAGGTATTAAAGGATATAGTAGGTAACACGCAAACTCGGATAACTGAATAAGGAGCGACGAAAAAGAAGAAATGAAAAACTATAAAGATAATTGGAATTTTTAATAGGGGAAAATAAAGAGAAAGACAGAGTAGAACGAAATTATAGTAGTGACAGGGGAAGAAAACTTTTTCCAGTCAAAGGAAATGATGAGGAGAAATAATGAAAGCTGGAGCAAGAGGCCAATTACCGCCAGAAGTGCAGTTGGCACTTTCTTTGATTTCAAATCACAAGAAGATTGCAAGTTGAAGTGCAGGCAGTTAAGTTCTCTGTGACAGTGGTACTTAAAAATTTTTCTGAAGAACTTTTCATATATTAATATATATATTTAAATCATACTCGTGATTTTTTTTTATATTTTCCGTTGTTATTTAAATAAATCCAAAAGTGGTTTAAAAGAATTTTTACCGAAATTATTCGAAAACAACGAGGTACAAAGTGCCCAAAGGAAGCGGACACGCATGGTAGCTAGTAATAGCTTTTACTAGGTACAGAACATTTTTCGTCATAAAGCAGAGGTTTAGGGTTGGAACAAATCGTCGTCTTATCAGGCCTGAGACTATATATGTAAATGTATATATACATGTATTTACATACATATATATATATACATGAAAATACATCATAAAGATAGGTGTTGGAGCCGAAAACTTATTATTTGTTTTTAATATAATGTAAATTAATTTGAACAAAACTGTTATACAATTTGAATTATATAATTTTTAAATTTTAAATCTGGCGCTCAAAATTATACCAATCGCCATATTATTTCTTATTTAAATTCGCCTTTAAATTCTCTCATTTAAAACTTAACGAAAACTTTATCTATAAATACCTTGTAAAAACTTTAAATAAATCTCTTCTTGTATTAAAACCCTTAGGGGAAATTCTCGTTGTTTCACTCGCCGTTTCGCTTAAATAAATCTTGTCCCCTTTCGCTAGAATTTTATGGTTTTCTCGATAGCCATAATTTCTTACTCAAAACGAACAATATAAAAAATAGTATCTATTTGTTCTATCGTAATTTTGCTAGTTTCGCTAATTTTCGCGTATTTGTTAGTTGAAAATTTCGCTACCGTTTTTCTTAAGTCGAAGAAAAACGCATCAACCAGGACTTTCCTATCCTAGTCGTTACAGGAAAAAATAGAGATCCTAGGTTGACGGTTAAATAGCCTTTTGACCGTTCATTTTTTGGCGCCCAACGTGGTTGAAGTAGTAACCATCGTGAAATTCGTATATCTAAGGTCGCTTTTTGGCACCCAACGGGTTAAAAAGCGGTAACCCATATAAAACCTAAAAGGTTCCTTATTTATTTGTATGGTTAAAAATTATATTGCACTAAAGTGATAAAAACTATAAACTTATAAACTTATTAAAATCTAAAAACTATACGAAAAAAAAAAAAAAAAAAAAAAGTGCAAGACATTCAAATCATTCTCTCGTCGTGCTTTCGGTTTCGGTTTCGCGAGTGCATGGTGTTGGTGAAGTGGACGAAAACCCGAGGAGAAAGGAGAACCAAAAACCCTCATCACACATCCAAAGGGAATCTACACCAGCTTGGAGGAACACCGGAGAAATTGTGGGAGAATTGTGGGAGATAAGTATAGCATCTCTCACCAAGGTATATTTGGTCTAAATTTATTCAAATGTGCGTATATGTCAAAAATCAAATTTAAAAATTAAAATCAAAATTCAAACCACAAGTCAAACCAAGATTTAAAAATATAAAACGCACCTTCGGCATAAATAAGACCTGCAAATTGACCAAAATATAATACATTTATATATTTATTATAAATTGAACAACATATATATCGTTTATCTTATAAAAATAATTCGTTTTAACACCTAAAAACTAAAATTAAATCAATTTTGCATATCAAAATTCGCTCGCTGATCAAGCACCTATCCGCATTACCTGTGGTGCTTTCACCAGAAAAAATATTTTTACAATCCACAATAGAGAAAATTTACGTTCCACTTTGTGTATATTACAAAAACATTGCAGAAAAGCTTTCGCTGCAAATTGCCGAATATAAAAAATTATTTCGAACTTCAAAATTCTAATCCACCACACCATAGCTATCACCTCATCGTCGCTCGTTTTCTCGTTTTCGAACTCTGTCGTTCTCTCAGAATCCACAATCTGCACACACAATACACACCTTACTTCAGTACAACGATCTTCATTTCGCCCACGCACTAAATATTACCACTGTTAGAGCTTTTTGTAATCGTTGTCATCGTCGTCGTCGTCGCGGGAGATCTTGCTTCACGATCATTGCACTGAGTAAAAGCTTTGTATTGCAGTTGATTTTTTTCGCCTTTTAACCCCAACAAGTATCAATTTCTTGGACTTTCTGTTGGATTTCATTTGAATTATAGCTATTTTTAATTCAAAATTTCAAATTTTGCATCGCTTCAAACATCTTTTAGAATTTGTAAAGCTTCCACATATTATTCAGTTTGAATTACATTCGTACTACAAATAAAATTTACTAAAGTAAACAGACAGAGTTGTAACAGAGTTGCCATCTCGCATCTTTTAATTGGATTTAAATATTTAAATTATTTTCGTTAATTATTGTGTCGCTGTTATAAGAATATTGCTTCGAATATTTTCAATGGCAACCGAACAGTCTGGTGAGGAAATATTGCAAGAATTAAGGCAACAAAGAGCTTCCTCCAAGGGAAGCTTATCTCGTATAAAGAATTATGTTGAATCTAATGCAAATTCCTTAACGGCAACTGAGCTTGAGTGTCGACTTGGAATTTTAGAATCATACTTTAAACAAATTCTAGTATATCAAACTAAAATAGAAATCTTAGCTCCCAATGATTTGTGTCGAGGTGAAATAGAAGATTTATATATCACCGCAAAAACCAAAATTCTTTCGCTTTTGGGAAGTGGTAGGCGAAGTAGTATCGCAGATATGACGTTATCCATTCCGCATCCAACTAGTCATCTTCCGAAGCAACGTCTACCAAAGTTCAGTGGGAAATATTCGGAGTACAAAAATTTTATAAATTCATTTAATAACCTTGTGGAAAATGATTCAAGCTTAACAAAAATTGAAAAGTTTAATTATTTGTTGTCATGTCTGACAGACCAAGCTCTCGGCACAGTTAAAGCTTTTCAAGTTACGGAAGCAAATTACCCCAAGGCACTTCTTAGTCTAAAAGAGCGTTACGACAATGACTGTCTTATTTTTTTGGAATACATCTCACAGCTAATTGAATTACCTAAGGTTCCAAAGGCTTCTTCTGCTTCGCTGAGGAGCTTAGTTGACAATATATCTGCGTTGTTTAGCTCGTTACTTTCGATAGGTTCGTTTGAGGATATTTGTAACGCCATTATTATTCACATTGCTATATCGAAAGTGGACCCAGAGACACAGTCTAAATGGGATGAACAGCTCGACCTGTATGGAAAGAGTGTGCAAACGTCCTTAGTAAGCGATGTCAATTCCTGGAGGCTAGAGATAGCAAACAAACTCGCTCAGAGCCAGCTTTAAAACCAGTTAATAAACCAAGGCCATCATCAAGCAACCATCGACCACAAGCATCACTTGCTGCTAGCCAACGATCTTGCGTCTTTTGTGGAGACAAAAACCATTCAGTTACGAGTTGTAAAGGATTCCTGGAGCTGTCGGTAATGGATCGATTTTGGAAATCGAAACAATTAGGCCTCTGCTTAAACTGTATAGGAAAAGGTCATAACGTGTCCAAATGCCCATCGAGTTATAAGTGCCAGACTTGCAAACAGTCCCATCACAGCCTTTTACATAGAACTCAATCTACAAACCCTATTTCTAGTGCTGATGATCCACAAAATCATACTCCTAACCCAAATGCCTCAGCTGCAGTGCATTCTGCATTGGAAAAGGACCGTGTTCCTGAAGGTCAAGTTATTTTAGCAACAGCGTTGGTTCTTGTTAAGGATTCTTCAGGAGGTTTTCAGTTGGGTAGGGTTTTACTCGACTCAGGTTCTCAAGTCAATTTTATGAGTGAGAAATTTGCAAATTCGCTTGGTCTTAAAAAGGATTAAAAGAATGTTGATATCGTAGGCATCGGAACAACTGAAACAAGAATGAAACATCAAACACAAACTACAATTCGTTCAAGGTATAGCAATTTTGAAGTCTCGTTAGAATTTTTAGTCGCACCCACTATTACGGGTTACCAACCGGAAGCAGCGCTTAACGTTGGTAGTTGGAATCTTCCTTTGAACTTAGAGCTTGCAGATGAGAGTTTTAATAAACCTGCTCAAATAGATTTGTTGCTAGGAGCTGAAGCATTCTTTGAGTTGCTCGAAACAGGTCAGGTTAAACTCGGCGATGGACTTCCATCATTACAAAAAACGGCTCTAGGGTGGATTGTATCGGGTAGATACAAAGCACAGTACGAGGAAAAGCGGAAATCGTGCTTCGTCAATGCTATGGATAGGTACTTCTTTCGATAAGTACTTAGAAAAATTCTGGGAATTGGAGGAAATTCAGGGTTTTCAATCGAGGTGGTCTGAAGAGCAGACTGAATGTGAGGATCATTTCAAAAATACAATAGAGATTCTTCCTAGTGGTCGCCTTATAGTCCAATTACCCTTTAAGAAAGATCCTGCTTGTCTTGGAGGCTCCTACGACATTGCCTTTCGAAGATTTCTATCTCTTGAGCGTAGATTATCCAAAAACATAAGACAGTCATTGTCGTAACGCTCTTTTAGACTAAGAAGTGCCTTGGGGTAATTTGCTTCCGTAACTTGAAAAGCTTTAACTGTGCCGAGAGCTTGGTCTGTCAGACATGACAACAAATAATTAAACTTTTCAATTTTTGTTAAGCTTGAATCATTTTCCACAAGGTTATTAAATGAATTTATAAAATTTTTGTACTCCGAATATTTCCCACTGAGCTTTGGTAGACGTTGCTTCGGAAGATGACTAGTTGGATGCGGAATGGATAACGTCATATCTGCGATACTACTTCGCCTACCACTTCCCAAAAGCGAAAGAATTTTGGTTTTTGCGGTGATATATAAATCTTCTATTTCACCTCGACACAAATCATTGGGAGCTAAGATTTCTATTTTAGTTTGATATACTAGAATTTGTTTAAGGTATGATTCTAAAATTCCAAGTCGACACTCAAGCTCAGTTGCCGTTAAGGAATTTGCATTAGATTCAACATAATTCTTTATACGAGATAAGCTTCCCTTGGAGGAAGCTCTTTGTTGCCTTAATTCTTGCAATATTTCCTCACCAGACTGTTCGGTTGCCATTGAAAATATTCGAAGCAATATTCTTATAACAGCGACACAATAATTAACGAAAATAATTTAAATATTTAAATCCAATTAAAAGATGCGAGATGGCAACTCTGTTACAACTCTGTCTGTTTACTTTAGTAAATTTTATTTGTAGTACGAATGTAATTCAAACTGAATAATATGTGGAAGCTTTACAAATTCTAAAAGATGTTTGAAGCGATGCAAAATTTGAAATTTTGAATTAAAAATTGCTATAATTCAAATGAAATCCAACAGAAAGTCCAAGAAATTGATACTTGTTGGGGTTAAAAGGCGAAAAAAATCAACTGCAATACAAAGCTTTTACTCAGTGCAATGATCGTGAAGCAAGATGGAGGAAATTCATGGTTTTCAATCGAGGTGGTCTGAAGAGCAGACTGAATGTGAGGATCATTTCAAAAATACAATAGAGATTCTTCCTAGTGGTCGCCTTATGGTCCAATTACCCTTTAGGAAAGATCCTGCTTGTCTTGGAGGCTCCTACGACATTGCCTTTCGAAGATTTCTATCTCTAGAGCGTAGATTATCCAAAAACCCATCATTGAGATCGCAGTACACAGAATTCATGACAGAATATGAAGTTCTAGGTCATATGTCGCTTGTTCGCAATCCGAATCTTGAAAATACCCATTATTATTTACCACATCAATGTGTTGTTAGACCTGATAGCGTATCTACGAAATTACGCGTAGTCTTCGACGCATCTTGTCACACATCATCGCAAATCTCCCTAAATGGGATACTCATGGTTGGTCCTACAATACAGGATGAACTTCTCATTATTCTTCTTCGTTTCCGACTTTATCGGTACGCCTTAACTGCGGATATAGTTAAGATGTACAGACAAGTCCTTGTACATCCATCGCATAGAAGGTTTCAGTTCATCTTATGGAGAGAAAATGAAAAAGTCCCCATACAAACATATGAGCTGAACACTATCACATACGGAACGTCATCTGCTCCGTTTCAGGCAATTCGTTGTATTCAGTATTTGGCTGATAACAATCAAGAGCGTTGGAGTCTAGGAGCAGCATGTCTTAGGTCTGACTTCTATGTGGATGACATGCTTACTGGTGCAGACGATTTAGAAACTTTAACTCGAAAACGGAACGAAGTCGTTTCAATTTTGAATTCTGCTGGATTAGAACTTTCTAAATGGAACAGCAACCATGTTTCCTTAATCGAAGAAACTATCAACAAAGAAATCAAGCTTTCTGAAGCCAACTTAACAAGCACTTTAGGCATTGCTTGGAATCCTAGTGCTGATGAGTTTAGTTTTTCGTACAAACCTCATCGAATATATTCAAAATATACAAAGAGATCAATTCTTTCACTCTCGTCGTCACTTTTCGACCCAATGGGATTGCTTAGCCCCATTATAATTCGCGCAAAAATAATACTGCAGCAGCTTTGGATAGACAAGCTTGATTGGGATGCATCTATTCCATCAGCAATTGATTCTGACTGGCGTCAATTCATGGAAGATCTTCATTCGCTTCAAAATCTTGCTGTTCCCCGATACGTTTTTATTGAAAATAAACAAAATGTCGAAGTCCATGGGTTCGCAGATGCATCTATGAAGGCGTATGGATGCTGCATCTATCTGAAAAGTTCGGATTCCTGTGGGTCAGTAACTGTGAAATTATTAGTCGCCAAATCCCGAGTTGCACCTGCAAAAAAGAAGCAACTACCTCGCTTAGAACTATGCGCAGCACATCTCTTGGCAAAACTCTGGGTAAAAATTCAAAGGGTTATTGGTACAAATTACTCAAAAGCCTGTTTTTGGACTGATTCCGCGATTGTGTTACACTGGATTTCTACACATTCATCGAAATTGAATACCTTTGTTGGTAATAGAGTAGCGGAAATCCAGGATACAACCAAGGAAGTGGTTTGGAAACATGTCCCAACCCTTGACAACCCAGCCGATATAGTCTCTCGAGGATATACTGTGGAGGAGCTAAAGGATTCAATTTGGTTCAAAGGCCCAGCGTTCTTAGTCGAAGAGGAGGAAAATTGGCCAAACACATCAGGAATTCTACCTTCTCTAGAGGAACTTGCGTTGGAAAAAAGAAAAACCGGTTTGAGCTGTTTTAAAAAAGAACAAGACTATTATCTTGACATAATCGATCGAGTCAGTTCTTACACCAAAATCGTTAGAATCTTCGGATATGTTGCCCGGTATCTCAATCGATTGAGAAAGCCACCGCCACCAAGTGATTATCTGACAGTTGAAGAGTTGGATTATTCATTACTTATCATAGTTAATGTCATTCAAAGGACATATTTTGCAAACGAAATTGAAGCAATCAAGTCAAATTCGAAAATCAAAGGAGCAATACAGAGGTTGAATCCTTTTATTGAAGATAAAAATGGTTTACTTTTGTTGAGAGTTGGTGGGAGATTGAAACATTCGAATTTACCTGAGGAAAGTAAGCATCCCTTGTTACTTCCAAATGATTGCGAATTTACCAAAGGATTCATTCTTCATCTACACTATTCAAACTACCATGCAGGTGCAAAAGCTCTTGTAGCTTTATCTAGACAAAGATTTTGGATAATAAATGTTAGACATTTGGCACGAAGGACGGTTCGAAAGTGTTTCCATTGTGCAAGATATCGACCAAAATTATATGAGCAGGTAATGGGTGATTTGCCTGTAGAAAGATTAACTCCATCGCGTCCGTTTTTATGTTGTGGAGTGGATTTTTGTGGTCCTATATACACTTACTACAAAATTCGTGGTAAAGTGCCTTACAAAACTTATGTTGCAGTTTTTGTCTGCTTCTCTTCTAAAGCAGTCCATTTGGAAGCAGTGTCGGACCTTTCATCTGATGCTTTTATAGGAGCGTTAAAAAGGATGATAGGTCGTAGAGGTCTCCCTAGAGATATTCATTGTGACAACGCCACAAACTTTGTTGGCGCACAGTCAAAATTTAGAGAGCTACGCGATATGTTGTTCAAAAAAGCCCATCAAGAAAATATTATAAATTTCTGTTCTAATCAAACCATAAATTTCCATTTTATACCCCCCAGGGCACCCCACTTCAGTGGAATTTGGGAAGCGGCCGTCAAAGTAGCCAAAGGTCATCTTTATCGCAGCCTTGGAAACGCAAAACTTTCGTTTGAAGAGTTGACGACTGCTCTTGTTGAGATCGAGGCCATAATGAACTCGAGGCCAATTACACCAATGTCGACGGATCCCAACGACTTCGAGGCCCTAACACCAGCGCATCTACTCATTGGGTCATCTCTGAAAGCGATTCCGGAACCAGCTTTGGAAGTTTCCGACATAAGCTATCTTCAAAGATGGCGGCGAATCAATGCCGTCAAAACTCATTTCTGGAAGAGGTGGTCATCCGAGTACGTCCAAGAACTCCAACGGCGTGCAAAGTGGACTACGTCAAGCCCAAATATTGAAATTGGCAGCCTAGTCATCATCCATGAGGACAACCTACCGCCCCAAAAGTGGCTTTTGGGAAAGGTCACAAAAATTATCGAAGGTCCTGATGGTCGTGTCCGAGTTGCCGATGTAAAGACATCTCGTGGAGAATTTCGAAGACCCATTCGCAAATTAGCAGCGATTCCATCTTGAAAGGAAGTCCTTTCAAAGGAGGCGGAATGTTGGAGCCGAAAACTTATTATTTGTTTTTAATATAATGTAAATTAATTTGAACAAAACTGTTATACAATTTGAATTATATAATTTTTAAATTTTAAATCTGGCGCTCAAAATTATACCAATCGCCATATTATTTCTTATTTAAATTCGCCTTTAAATTCTCTCATTTAAAACTTAACGAAAACTTTATCTATAAATACCTTGTAAAAACTTTAAATAAATCTCTTCTTGTATTAAAACCCTTAGGGGAAATTCTCGTTGTTTCACTCGCCGTTTCGCTTAAATAAATCTTGTCCCCTTTCGCTAGAATTTTATGGTTTTCTCGATAGCCATAATTTCTTACTCAAAACGAACAATATAAAAAATAGTATCTATTTGTTCTATCGTAATTTTGCTAGTTTCGCTAATTTTCGCGTATTTGTTAGTTGAAAATTTCGCTACCGTTTTTCTTAAGTCGAAGAAAAACGCATCAACCAGGACTTTCCTATCCTAGTCGTTACAGGAAAAAATAGAGATCCTAGGTTGACGGTTAAATAGCCTTTTGACCGTTCAATAGGCACAACACAGGAACATATCACTTGAGTCCAAAAAGACCGACCTAAACCTCTGCGGGATTTGGGAATAGCCCTGAAGAAGAATTGTGGAGACTATACCTAAGAGAAAGATAGTGTGATAGAGTGCTATACCGAACAAAAGGCACCACAGTTACTTACCGTCTTAAAGATCGAGGGCATCTCAAGGGCAAATACCCATCACATGACATCATAATTTCTTGTTGGCGATTTTTAAACTATAATTCAGTTTTTTTATTGAAATTAATTTTTTTTGCTTTTAAATTTTTATTTTGCTTTTAAGTTTTGAATTTTACGATTTTTTTTTTTTTATTTTAAATTTTGATTTTTAAACTATTACTATGTACAGTAAATAAGTAAAGGAGTTAAAAGAAAAAGGGTGAAGTTAAAAACAAAAGAAAAAAAAAAGATAACAAAAGTGAATCCTTTAACTTTGAACCTGAATGGAACTTGCGTTCATAGATATATGTATAAAGTGATAAAGTGCGCGAAATCAAAGCTCGAGATTGAGAGCTAAATACCGTCATCCAAGGACGTGCTGCCGGCAGGACTTCGTGGGACGAGAAAACCGTAAGTTTGTGATTTTGAAAATATTATCCATATATAATACACATATACACTACTCAACAATATTAAAGGAACAAATTTTTTTTCAATTTTTGTTAGCGTTTTTTGAAGAGCTGTATCTTTGTGACGAGTGGTCGTATTGAGTTGAAATAAAAAGCATTTTACAGCTTTATGTTTTTTGTTTCGAGATTTGTTTGCAAACAAATTTTTTTGAAGTACCGTTATTGCGTTATTGCAAAAAATGAGACGAGACAGCAAAATTTTCTTTTTTTTATTTTTTTTGAATGTCCTCATTTCTATGAATAATTTTTTTTGAGTCAATTAAATATCATGATCAGATACCTTGTTTATTCAGCTTCAATTCAGTTTTTTTGTTGTTGTCGTACGATTTTTTTTGACATGGTTTATCTGACTTTGAATGAAAAAAGATACTTTTAGCCTTGATTACCAATATCTCAGCAAATAATGACGTTATAAAAATTTCAAAGACAGTTTTGGAAATTTGAAAAAGCGTTTTACAAGATTTTTTTATGATTTTGTAGAAATTATTTTTTTTTTTACCGTTCACCGTTAGTTTAAAAAAAGTACTAAAAACTGACGTTTTGTGGTCTTTTCGTAAATCTTTTTTTTTCGTTGCAAATATTGATTGCATGGCTTGCGTTGGTATGCAAATTTATAGACTTTTAAATCATCAATATTCTTGTAAATTTTCAAATTGATTCATCGAACAGTTTTTCCTCACCAAAACTTCAAAGTCTTACAAACCAGGTAAAGGAACAAATTGTGTTATTCCTAAACAGTGCGTAGTCGTCATCAAAATGACAAGAAAACTGTAATTCCAGTGGATTTTTTTCACAGTTTTGCATTAGTTAGATATTTTTTTGAATTGAAATGAAATAAAAAGTACATTTTTCCAAAAAAAAAAAAAATAATTTCAAAAATTTTTCAAACAAAAAAACTTGATTTTTTTTTTAAATTTTTTTTTTGGAAAAATGTACTTTTTGTTTCATTTCAATTCAAAAAAATATCTAACTAATGCAAAACTGTGAAAAAAATCCACTGGAATTACAGTTTTCTTGTCATTTTGATGACGACTACGCACTGTTTAGGAATAACACAATTTGTTCCCTTACCTGGTTTGTAAGACTTTGAAGTTTTGGTGAGGAAAAACTGTTCGATGAATCAATTTGAAAATTTACAAGAATATTGATGATTTAAAAGTCTATAAATTTGCATACCAACGCAAGCCATGCAATCAATATTTGCAACGAAAAAAAAAGATTTACGAAAAGACCACAAAACGTCAGTTTTTAGTACTTTTTTTAAACTAACGGTGAACGGTAAAAAAAAATAATTTCTACAAAATCATAAAAAAATCTTGTAAAACGCTTTTTCAAATTTCCAAAACTGTCTTTGAAATTTTTATAACGTCATTATTTGCTGAGATATTGGTAATCAAGATTAAAAGTATCTTTTTTCATTCAAAGTCAGATAAACCATGTCAAAAAAAATCGTACGACAACAACAAAAAAACTGAATTGAAGCTGAATAAACAAGGTATCTGATCATGACATTTAATTGACTCAAAAAAAATTATCCATAGAAATGAGGACATTAAAAAAAAATAAAAAAAAATAATTTAGTTGTCTCGTCTCATTTTTTGCAATAACGCAATAACGGTACTTCAAAAAAATTTGTTTGCAAACAAATCTCGAAACAAAAAACATAAAGCTGTAAAATGCTTTTTATTTCAACTCAATACGACCACTCGTCACAAAGATACAGCTCTTCAAAAAACGCTAACAAAAATTGAAAAAAAAATTGTTCCTTTAATATTGTTGAGTAGTGTATAAACATGCCAGATAAATTTTAGAGCAGAGATAAAGGATTTTAGAACAGGGGGTGGAATAAAAATCCCCCTAGTACAAAAGAATAAAAAAAAAAAAAAGGTTTGCATTTGTGAACATTAATGTAAAAATAGTTTTTTTTTAACTCTTTTAAAGATTTTACTTTTTTTGCATAATCACTTTTAAATAATTATTAAGTAAATTTCTTATGTTGTAATGAATGGCCATAGGCCTAAATAGTTGAAACAATTTTCTTTCTTCGATTTGGTTATGAGGGTTAAACCTTTTTATAACATGGATTGCTAATTCAAGCTGCGATGGTGTGTGGGATTACGGCAAAGCCGACAATAGGAGAAGTGAGGTAAATAGGGGGACTTAAGAGGACAAGACGAACATTTTGACTAGGGATGTGACATTTTAACGATTAATAAGCGATTGGGAGTTGAGCTAGGGGTCACCTCATCAGACACAGCCTGGAGGTGACGAAGGTTGTATCTGTGGATACAAGGGTGGGTAGGCCAATCTTCGACGATACCATCTGTCGAGGTCTTTCGTGACTTGGCGAACCACTGTCTGAGTGAGACATTGGGCTTTGGACGGATTTGTAGGGATAGAGTAGTCTTAGGTTAGATGAGTAGCTTACATAAATTATATCCGATTTTTCGATATAAGTTTCCATTTCTTTTTACTTTTCAGTTATAAAATAAATTATAACTCACTTATTTCTTGTGTTAGGATATAAATTCCTAGTTTTAGTTCTAGAGTAGTTTAGATTAGTTTCGATCATTCTGAATAAATCCGTTGCAGGGTCACAACCTTTCACTCAGGCGGTGGCATAGGTACCTGAATTTGTGCTTTTCCTTTTTTGCCCTATTCCTATTTTATCCATAACCACATCCCATTCCTTTTCCTATTCCTATAATTTTCCTGGCACGAGATGTTTGATTGTTGAGTCGGAGATGTATGGATAGGGGTAAAAAACCACCCCCAAACCTTCGAGCTAGGCCGAGCTAGAGCAAGCGTGCCGTGCCTCTATCCAGAATCAAAGAACACCTCTGTGGTATACCGTGACTCACAACAATCCGTCCATAAGACTTATTAAAGGATAAAATGCGTTGTTTTATAATTTGAAAAAGTTCAGTACTATCTGGTCTTTTTCAGTACAATTTTTTTTTTCAGTTTTCAGTACAATCTACAAAAGTCAATTTTCATCACTGCACTGAAGTAAAAACCTTCCTACTCAGGATCGATGGATAAATTTAGAAAATAAAATAAGTATGGAAAGACTAAGACAAAAGTATCGACTACCGAATTTCTTAGGAAGTTTTACTGGATTGCCTACTCAAAGTTGTTTGACCAATTTTTCAAGAGGCCCCTTAAACAAAAATATGACACTTCGGATGAGGAACAAAATTAATGTCTATTACTATTAAAACTGCTGCTTCTTGTGTACCTATATACAAAACTTGTATAAATATATCTATCTATATATGTATATAAAAATGAATGTTTGTCTGTGTATGACCTATAGACTCAAGAACTACACGTCAGATTGAGCTCAAACTTATGGGTTATACTCAAAAAATTACTGGCAAGGTTTAAAAAGTTATTTGAGAAATTTTCAATAAGTGGAGCTGCACTTTTATCATAAAAAAGAAAAATTGAAATGATCGTTTGGCTTCAGAAACAATTTTTGACGCAATTAATATATGCAAGGGTAAGTACAAATGAAAGTGTTTTCCATAAGGACCGGTCAAAATTAAAATGGAATAATACAAGCTTTGAAGTATGAACGAAACCTTTTTTTTATTTGAAAGGCCCATGCACACATTTCAAATCGCACGACCTTGGTGGCCAATTCACTTCAACTACGCGAATGGTAATGAATTTCACTAAAGGCTCATCTCAGTTCAGATTAAAAAAATATGTTTGGGGCTTCAATGGTACAGAAAGATTTGAAGAAGATTTATTTTGACAGCACCTTTCAAAATGCAAATGGTGTTTCTTTTTTTATGAAGTGGAAGTGAGATAGAATGTTTCATTTGTATCAAACAATAACGAACTATTCAAACTTTATTGAACTCTTCAGCGCCATATAAGAATAGGTTCGTTTGTAAAACTATTTCTCTTCTAGATTTACGAAATAAGTTTGTATGGTAAATCTTCGAGATATAAAGAGGATTTGAGGTATATCTCATTAATTCTCAGTTTCGTGTTTGGTGAAAAAGCAGCCTATAACTCTACCCTAAAATCCTTCAATCAGAATGTCCTTTATGCCACCAGCTATAAGCTGTATGACCCATAGTGCTATGCATATACTCATCGGTTAATTAAGGCCAAAGAAATAGTTTTTCTTCGTTCGTTGGAAGTCTCTGTTAAATGAGTTGACGGAATTGATAACTTAGGGTTCTCCTCGACTGATTCTGTGATTCATTGACATACAGGTATCGTTTGATTGTTTTCTGAACCAATCGACTAGAATTTGGCCACCAGACGTTGAAAAGTCAGTTTGTAATTCGATTAGCATCACTTCACCATGTATATCTTATAAAAAATGCACAAAAATTAGCTTTCATTTGATACCACATTTATAGAAGTTGCTTATATCATAGATACACTTAGCGAATAACGCAATCTGAAAAGTGCATTTTCTAACCATTGTGACTTAATAATTCTATTCTGAATACAGATTCTCGCAATAAGCCCCTAAAACAGGTTATACCTACAATAATATTTAGTGAATTTTCTTATGTTAATTTTGTTAGCATACCCGTGCGAAGCCGAGGCGGGCCAGCTAGTATATTTATAAAATAAATTTAAAGTAAACTTTTGGTCATATTTATCAATTATTTTGATGATGGTGTGGTGACCGAGGGGGGGGATTAACAGTAGAAGTTTGGAGTTTCGAAAATTTCCTCTTTTCTTTCAAACGCGTTATGGACACCCTAGATTATTTGAACTATTTTTTGGCTAGATATATTAATTAAGTCTTAAGGTTCATTTTTCCATGAAAATAATAAACGATTTCACTTCTTAAGCGTCTCAAAATCAACCATTAAAATTGTCAATGATAGCTATAAATAAATAATAAAGCAACAGCTCATGGAGTCCGAACGGCTAAGTGAGAAGCACTTTTTCATGACAAGAATACTCTTGTAGGATTTGTCAGTTCCTCGCAAGAGGCAGTACCTCGGATAAAACATTTCTGTTTTTAGGTGGCACGGCTGGGAATCGAACCCACACCTTCGGCATGACAGTCCTACGTACTAACCATCATGCCACGAGGTACTACGATAGCTATAACTGGCGCCTGTAACTGGCACATCTTGGTATGTAGGCTAGTTCAGTATTACTAGCTCATGTGGCCTCAGGAAAAGCAACGGATAGAGTACATATGTACGAAGCTAAGGTCGAAACCTAGTTGTTTGGCGTTTACTTAAAAAAGCTATACCTATCTTATTTAAAAGGTACTACCTTTTTACTCACTTTTCATACTGAATTCATTTGCAACCGAAACCGATTCATATGGCTCAATGTTGTACTCTCCAATTTTATCCAACTCTTCTTTTAAGCTGCTATGGATACGCGTATAAATCCTTGGAAAAATATCAGCATCGATCAGGTATATATTGAATATTACACTCAATTCCTTCCCATCATCACAATCGGAAAGAGCTCTAGCCATATTCTTGCGGATATTTCCGTTTTCCACGGAATTTATATATTCGAGGGAAGCAATGACTTTTCGCCGCAAATTATACCACTTTTTCTTGGCCATGGATTCTTCTGAATCATTCATTTTGTATTTCTTTTGTTTGAGCTAAAAAAGAACGAAACAAGGATGTGTGAAAATACAAAATAAATTATTAAAAAAATCGAAATAGTAAATTACAGTCGCTTTTCACAAAAAATCCGTGCGTTCAAGGATTCAGATATCTGAATTTTTGCGGCTTCTGATTGGTCGGCTGTCATAAAAATTCTGAAAATTCAGATGACTTCCGTGCGTTCAAGGATTCAGATATCTGAATTTTTGAAGCTTGTGATTGGTCAGCTGTCATAAGAATTCTGAAAATGGGCGCGTTCAATGTTTGAATGGATAGCCTCACAGTACTATAGTGCCCTTTCACACGAGGAAACTGAGTTGCCAGCAACTTTTAGTTCCTGGGTGAGAAGGGCAGAAGGAAAGAGGGGCGAACAGAATCTCCCCGGTCGAGGATTTGAGGAGATTTTTTGACATTTCCTTTCACATCTAGGTTTAGGTGTGTTCAACCAATATACTTTCAAAGTCCCCTTTCACACGAAGAAACAAGTTGCTGGAGATTTTTTTGACGTTTTCTTTTAATCTCCTTAAAAATCTCTTGTACCTTTCACACAAGGAAACAAATCTCCAGGCAATTTTTGAAATTTCCTTTGAAAGTCTATTGGTTGAAGGAAATTTCAAAAATTGCCTGGAGATTTGTTTCCTCGTGTGAAAGGTACAAGAGATTTTTAAGGAGATTAAAAGAAAACGTCAAAAAAGTCTCCAGCAACTTGTTTCTTTGTGTGAAAGGGGACATATTGAAGGTAATGGGCCTTACTAATAATCAAATTTAGTGTTAAGCTTAAAAGAAAATCTCCCGATTTTATAAAATCCGCATACCAATAACAAATTTAATCTCCAGTTTAGTCGTTAGCAATAAGTCAAAATTTAATACATGGAAATCCATGTTTAAAGTCGAACACTAAATAAAATGTGTTGCCCTAGTGCTGTTTTATGGTATTTTAATTTGTATTTAGTACTTAAATCTATTCCCAAGTTATCAGGTAGATTTCAATAGGTATTTTCATGAGTTGGTTTCAATATTCAGATCATTGTTTTACAGTGAAAAATAAGAACTTTAACTAGAATTACTTTATTTATTGTTTACGAGTATATATTTATGTATTGCAACAGGAACAGATTATTTATTTTTTTTCATAGATATTTAGTACGTCTGCATTTACGTTGAATATGAGCATAATTTTTTGATTCCGTTTTATATATTTGCATACCAAATTACGTATATCTAAAAAGTAATTTTTTGTGTTGAACGGAAAAGGATTTGTTTTGAGTTTTCAGAATTTGTTTCATAGTTTTTTATTTATTTAACATTATATAAGTTAATCAAATTCATTTGAATATTTTTAAAGCATATTTATATTTCCACAAACGTCTTGTCAAAAACATAACGAGACAAACTTCAAAATGATTGTCAATCATGTCGTTTTTCTTTGGTCACTCCTTGTAGTCCTTTTTAACTCCTTCTGTTTTCCAAAAGTCTTCCAGTGACTTTGCTCATTACACTTATGTTTTGGGAGTATTTTTGTCAGAAAGCACACCTATACACGTTAACATACGTAGTCATTCTTAGGATTACTTGTCAGACAAATTAATGTATGAAAAATCGTTTCGCATAAAATAGCGTCATTTGATAAAGTTTGTATGAATTCAGAAAGTCGGTCGGTTATTGAAATTAAAAAGGATACATTTTCTGAAAAAAACAATAGAAACAACAGTACTCTGATCCCTAAAAAAATTATCTTCTAAGTTAACGGGAACAGAAATATCACTGTAAAAATCCCAACAGAAAATAATTTGTTTCCGTAGCAATTTCATGTTGGTATGTACATACATATGTCAGAAAACTATGTACTTAAAATAAAATTAAAATCGTCCAAACCCTTTGAACGAATTACATACTATAGTACTGAAAAAGTTGCTGTTAAAAAAGAATACGGCAATACTTATCTTCACTCCTTGAACAATAAAAAAAATTAAATTCATCTGTCATTTTGCCGAGCTAAAGGAATGTTTTTTTTCAGATTTCGAATCGTTTAGCAAGTGATAAAAACTTAATTAAACTAAATAAAGAAGTGTAATATAATTAGTGTAATGAAAACTTTCAATACGTTTTTAAATAAATTATAAAAAAATACGCGGTGCTGCATTAAATCCTAAAAAACGCCTATAATAAAGAGTGTATAAATATTTCATTTCAAAAGTGAGTTTTGTCTGATATTTCCACATAAAGTAACGTGAAGTGATGTTTTTTAGGTTAATAAACTATCGTAGAATACTTTTCAATTGATATTTCATGATATTTTGCTTTAATAAATCTTATTTGTTATAAATAAAAATATACTTCAATCAAGTGATTTAGTTTGAGATTCATCTGTCAAATGATAAATTCTCGTGCAGCAGGGACGGCCTCATTTTTGTTGGTGATAGCAAGGCGCTCAAATCCATTAAGGGTCTGAATAGCAGAGTTATTTTCAACGTTTTGAATGATATATTCTTAAAGGTCTTTTTGTTGGCCCTAACAATCATCTCAGTTTTGTATTTTCGGGAAGAAGAATAATTTTAAAAGTATTCTAAGATAATATATTTACCTAAAGAACTCCCCTTTACATAACTTTATGTAGAATCAGACAAAACTTACTGTGAAATGAAAAATTTTTTTTCACTTCGTATTATAGGTGTTCTTACATTATTTAATTCCGCATGTTGTCTTATACACATATATTTTTTAAATAAGTATTGCAGGTATTCACTGTATTTCCTTTTGTTTCACTTTTTTATTTAGTTTGATTAGCTTTTTTTACTTTTTTAAAATCTCTATACACTTTCCTATAGCTCGGCAAAAATGACAAGCACCTCAATGATTTTTTTCTTTTTTTTTTTAATCTTGCGCCCCAGAATTCAGCCGTGTAACTGCACGCCGACCCTGTGTCAATGCATCTGTGTTTGTGTAGTTCTTCTTTTATGTTTTCACTTGTGTTATTGTAGTGTGCGGGTTTGTTTGATGGAATTTGATGCAAATTGTAGTAGATTCAAAGAAAGTCTGAAGGTTTTGTTAGCAAAAGGGTAAAATTGTTTATTGGTAGCATTCTGTTTAAGCTCCACATTTTATTTTAACCTCTAGGTTAGCTAATAGTCGACATTAGTGTTTGATTATTAGTAAGGCCCAATATCATTAGTGCCCTTTCACACGAGGAAACTGAGTTGCCAGCAACTTTTAGTTCCTGGGTGAAAAGGGCAGGAGGAAAGAGGGGCGAACAGAATCTCCCCGGTCGAGGATTTGAGGAGATTTTTTGACATTTCCTTTCACATCTAGGTTTAGGTGTGTTCAACCAATAGACTAAAAGGAAATTTCAAAAATTTCCTGGAGATTTGTTTCCTCGTATGAAAGGTACAAGAGATTTTTAAGGAGATTAAAAGAAAACGTCAAAAAAATCTCCAGCAACTTGTTTCTTCGTGTGAAAGGGGACTTAGCGTTTTCATTTTTGTTCAGTTCTGCGCATCCATCAAAATCAGTGAAAAATGGCGACTCTACGTGACCCTGACTAGTTAAACATCAAAATTTGTTGTGTGTTATGTGTTCATTTGTTACTTATTTAAATACAAATACAATTATTTCAATCTTTTTAGTGTTTATTAACATTTTTTTTAGTGTTATTTAAATTATCCTTTTGTGTTTGTTTTCTTCGTTGTTGTTGTAATACAGTGGAAGAGGTCACGTAAGGCTGCCATCTTGAATTTCTTTGACAGTTCTCATTTCGGACCACATGCGCAAGATAATACCTTAGATATGTGTACTGTGGGATAGCCTATCTAGGAGCCTGTTTAGATTGGGAAAATTGAGTCCGGACTCGTGGGTCTTATCGTGTCTACATTAGAAAATTTGAGGCGCCTTAAAACACATAGAAACAACAACAACTACAATGTTTTGCGCATTGAAACAACAACAAATGAGACTCATGAATCGGATGTTTATGTTTTCTTCATGCCTCACGACATCCCTGACCCCCCACTTCTCTTGCCCAGAAACCGCCGAGAGACCGGTCTCAGCCTTCCCAATCTAAACAGCGTCTAGGATAGCTTTGTATCCATGTATGACCCTGTTTAGATTTGTTGGTTTCACTACAGCATGACGACAGTTCGTGGGTGAAATCGGTGAGGTAAGAAGGGAGGGGTTATTCAAGAAGAAAATATAAAAATTTGAGTGAGCAGTCACGTTTCATAGCCAAAATGGTCCATTTCATTCCATTTTGTTCATTTTCGCTTGTGCGTCCAACAGAAAGGTACCTAATTCTCTACCTAGATATATGGTTGGACGAGATCGAGAGCAGAAATACTCAAACGGTTTCCAAAATCAAATGTTCCAATTTGCAAATATTCCATGAGCATGCAGAAATACATTTGTGTGAAAACTACAAAGTGTATACACGACATGACTTTTCACTACGTAGTGAAACCAACAAATCTAAACAGGGTCTATGTGTTTGAACGCAAGGCAGCTGTTGTTGACATTTCTCATAGGATAGCTTTGTATCCTAAAATTTTTAGGATAGCTTGGGATATTTTTCTGCCAACAGCTGTTTCTTCATCAGCTGTGTTTTAACAAGGGATTACAACAACACAAACCTATCCAGATCGCTCTTGTTCGGTGTTTGAACGTGGCCAATTCAGATGACTTTACGTTTGCTTAGTGCCCTTTCACACGAGGAAACTGAGTTGCCAGCAACTTTTAGTTCCTGGGTGAGAAGGGTAGGAGGAAAGAGGGGCGAACAGAATCTCCCCGGTCGAGGATTTGAGGAGATTTTTTGACATTTTCTTTCACATCTAGGTTTAGGTGTGTTCAACCAATAGATTTTCAAAGGAAATTTCAAAAATTGCCTGGAGATTTGTTTCCTCGTATCCCTGAGGCCACACGAGCCAGTACTGGCTAGCCAGTCGCAATACACTCACATTTGTTTACTAACACATACAAACCTGAGCAACTGGCTCGTCAACTGGCTTGCCTTTTTCGTAGCCAGTTGTGAAGCCAGTCAGGAGCCAGTAATCTGACAGGTCTACTTTATTTCATCTCCCCGCACCTCTGTCATTCTATTTCTGACATGTCATTTGTCTTTCAGCTCCGAGGAAGTGTGTTTGTTTGTAAAGATTTGTGTTTTCTTTTTTTTACAAAATAATAAGGGTATTCATACAACAGCGTAAAGTCGTCGTAAACGTTGTAAACTTTAAAACTTCGTAATTCTGTCACAATTTGTATGGAAAATTTGACAGATTTACGAAGTTTAAAACTTTACGATGTTTACGACGAGTTTACGCTGTTGCATGAATACCCTTAATATTAAAATAAAAAGTTTTTTCAATTAACTTAAATAAATTATCTTTACAATACCAAAAAGGGTATAATTAGTTAAATCAAGTGTTTGTGATGTACATGTATGCACAATTAAAAAATATATAGACAAAACTGAAATGGAAATCGATAAGAAATTTCTTTAGCTATGGATATTTTAAGAACAAGAACCTTTGCTGCAAACAATATAACAAATAAATGAATATGCGCTTCTATAATCGTCTGGAGAGCAAAATTTGTGCCAAAATAAGAGTTCAGGAACATCATTGGAAGAAAATAAAAAGAAAAGTTTTGGTGACGAAAGAACAAAAGTTCAATTGTTCAGCTGTTGAAAGGCAATATGCTCTAAGACCTCTGCACGCGTGAACTAAGAATACTAAAATATAGGTAGGTACCAGTTCAAAAGCGATGCAGTTCCATTATATTATGTCTCCAATGTATGATTCTCTGCAGACTACTATTGCATGATGGTGTCCTAGTAGAAGTGCATTCAGGTAGGTGCAAAACGTATGAACTCTAAAATTGTAACACATTGTAAAAAAAAAATAAATAAATTCTATTATAGGAAGCGATCTCCCAAAAACAACGGTAGAGTGTATGCATGATTCCA
Organism: Dasysyrphus tricinctus; assembly: GCA_963921185.1. NCBI lineage: Eukaryota > Metazoa > Arthropoda > Insecta > Diptera > Syrphidae > Dasysyrphus > Dasysyrphus tricinctus. The sequence continues at coordinate 113,936,330 of OY992532.1, forward strand.
GTGATTTTTAAGCAATTATTGCTTCCAAGTAAATTTGTCTGTTCTTCACCTGCCAAGGCTTTTAAGAAAAACGACAAAAATCCGGATTTATTTTTCAATTGCCACTTCCGTTAAATTAGTGAGCATGGAATTACACCCCATATAGAGAAAAGACAAAAATGATGCCATTTATAACACCAAGTAACACCAACCAACCAAGATTTTGCTAAACAAGAAGACGTACTTCATAATAATAAAGGTAGACAAAGATTATCTGTTAAAAATCTGAATTTAAAATGCTTAATTTCTTTAGGCCTTACGAAAAGCTCTGAGAAAGCTCTATGCAGTCATGTCACCAATGAAAAGACCAAAAAATTCATTATTCCATCATTCTGCCCCGCAGAGGCTGTATTTAAATAGTTTTCTTATAAAGTATAAATTACATTCAAACGTATTGTTATTTCAATAAATTACTTTCTGTTATAATTATAATATGTACATAAATGTCCGCATCTAGCTCTCTTCTTTCTAAATGCATTCTTTCTTCACTTCTAAATGCATTTGAATGTTTTACATTTCTTATATCCTCTTTCTGATTCTGGGGCATCAAATCAATAAAGGTGAACAAAACTTTAAGATTGTTTGAAACATTTCCACGAATAACCTGGATTGATCTTTGGCAGCACGTAGTTCAGAGTTTTATAAAAATGTTTGGAAGTCAATTTCCACAAGACTCAGTTGGATGGATGCATGTTTGTAGTTATACGAGAATGTCTTTTTTATCATCTACTATGCTACTTTTCTGATGCCACTGATGGACGCACACAACTCTCTACATTAAATTCAGTTTGATGAAAGAGTGACTAGTGATAATTAAGTGGCAACCGGCATCATATGCATGAGGGAGGAATTTTCCCAGAATGGGTGAAGATAGAAATATACCTAAGCAGGGAGTATTGGGCCAAATTCCTAAATGCAAGATTTGCAAAGAAAAACACATATGCGAAGCAGATATAAAAACAGCCAAATCAAATGAAAGTTAATTTCGTAACATAATTTTAGCATTTGCACAAGAAAAAAAATCTCTGGCGTTTTGGAACTGTTTGCTTAGGCATATTGTGGGCAAGATGCATTTAGGAATTCGCCTTTGGCGTTTCTTTCAGTTTGCAATAAATTTCGTGCATTTTGAAACTGTTTCAAGTGGTGCTACTTTACCAGCCTATATGTTATAATGAATACATTCAATTCAAAATTTATTTATTTTTTTATTTCATAAAAGTAAAATTTCCCTAACGATAATAGGAAGTGCAACTGTCTACATTATGTAAGCTGCTGCGGGAACGTGATTTAGACAAAGAACTAGATCTTGTCCTCGAGTTGGAGGCCAATCTTAACAGATAACCGGACCCAGGTCGTGGAGATTGTGGAACACTTTTTGAATAAGAAGGGCTACGGCTACCACTAACCGATTCAGATTTACTTCCGACCCAGAGGGGGAACTTGACTTTGACTTCGATTTGGAAGCAGATCGGCTACGACTCCGTGATTTAGAGTGCTTAGCACTCCTCGAGTGTGAACCTGATTTCTCGTTATCCAAAACAACAAGCTTGCGTCCCTATATTTCAGTTTTGCTGTTCTTACCGCTGTATCACCTCCTACATATGTTAATAAAACATTCAATTTGGGAATCTTCCAAATTTATTCTTTTCAAACTTACTTTGCTTAAAATTAAACAGTAAACCAGCCATCCGAATGGAAAATTGCTGCTGATTTTCGAAAAACAATTCTAATTGGATGATCTTCAAAAATTTGATTGACAAAGACATGTCAATCATGCACCATCGTCAACATGTTGATTTTCAGCTGCCTTTTGGATCTTTGCGATAAGCTGAAGGCCGTTCCATATGATTCCATATGAGCAGAGTGTGGGTGATGGACAGGTTGACTGCAATAAAATGAAAGATGTTTTGCGTTTTGTTTTTGTTCTGTATAGATACATAGATACATATGTATCTGTTTTTGTTCTCTGTGTTTATAGTGCGATCCAGAGTCATGTCTGTAGATGTTGAGTATAATTTGAGCTCTTGTTTCATCCAAGAATCCGATGAGCTTATACACAATATGGGTGGTTGTAATCTTTATAATATACAATTGTATAATAAAGAATCAATTTTAACTTCCGTAGCCTTTGAGGAGAGCATAGGTATTAGCATAAATTAAACAAAACATTGAAATTATTTTGAAGTACCTGTTTTCGTAATATCCCAAGGGGCACGCTAAGTTTTTGATAAGTTGTGGTGACTTCTGAGTAACATAGTGACGGTCGCATTTGTTAAAAAAGAACTAGTCACAGGAACAGCACTGTAACCAAAAAAGCGCAGGGGTGGTCCTATTGTGCAACTAAATTCAAGTTACTTTGTAGTTACACGTAACACTTGTGTAATCAATGTAAATCGTTCAAAATAAGTTTCTTTATACTGGATTGCAACAAGTTTGAAAGGTTTCAGTCAAGTTCTTATTGACTTAATAGCAACAGATCAATTTGTCTTAGGGGAGTTTATGAACACTAAACTGAAACCTACATAAACTACATAACTAGTTTCAAATAAATATTTTTCAGTTTCAGAAATGTATTTCTTATTTAAATATGTAACTAAAAATGCAGTCAGACATTTGTGATATGACAACTGTGTTGTACATTAATAATGAAAATATATCGATTCCGATTGAAATAAAACACTTCGTTTAAAAAGGCGTCTGCCGTTCACAAAAGTTTATTCAGAAGTAAAAGTCAGTTAATTCAAATATAGATTGGAAGAAGAGAAAATATAAAAGAAGGACAGATATATAGAAGATAGAAAGATACAAAAATAGAATGTATCTGTTGAGCGAATAACCCGTGTTGCCAATGACAGTTTTAATTGGTAGTAACAACACCCCCTCTCAACGCGGGTTGCTGTTCTCCTACTCCAAGTCCTTGAATGCATTTTCGGTGGGATGGTCCAAATAAGCCTTTGGTGAGGACGTCAGCTATCATCTCCGCTGTTGGTAAGTATTGTACTTCTATTTCGCCTTTCTCAAAAACTTCTCTTATGTAGTGATGTCGAATGTCGACGTGTTAAGTCCTTGAGTGAAATGTAGGATTTTTCATTAATTTTTGCGCTCCTTGATTTTCGCAATAAACAATAGTTGGCTTCGCGTCTTGATCCAAGAAACCAAGTTCTTTTAATAGGTTTCGCAAGTAAATAGTTTCCTTAGCAGCTTCCGTTAGAGCCATGTACTCTGCTTCGGTGCTTGAGAGAGCTACAGACTTCTGCTTTCTTGACTCCCATGTAACGGCAGCGTTGGCTAAAACAAACGCAAATCCAGTATATGATTTTCGATCATCAATATTTCCGCCCCAGTCTGAGTCGACGTACCCAAACAGTTGTGGTTTATTGGATTTCCTGTATACAAGTCCAAGATTTTGAGTCCCTTGTAAATATCTAAGCACCCGCTTAGCAGCTTTCCAGTGTTCTTGTCCTGGATCGGAATTGTACTGGCTTAGCACACTGACAGTATGCGCGATGTCTGGACGTGTTGAAACAGCAAGGTACATTAGTGAACCGATTAATGAAGAATACGGTGTATTTTCCATTTCAGATTTTTCTTTTTCAGTTTTCGGTCCCATCTGTTTGCTAAGCTTAACGTTTCCATCTAACGGGGTTGCCATAACTTTAGATTCATTCATGCCATAGTCAAGTAATATATTTTGTATGTATTTGGACTGGTTCATAGTTACAGTATTTTTAGAAATATTTTGGTTAAATTCAATACCAAGGCAATAATGCAACTTACCGAGGTCCTTCATTTTGAATTCTTGCGACATTTGATTTTTCAGTTCTTCATATGCATTCAAATTATTTGTCGCGATGATAAGGTCATCCACGTAGATAACAACAACCATGTAAGTGTCTTCGGTCTCCATCAAATATATACATTTTTCTGTATTTAGCGGTTTCAGCCCCAGTTCCAAAAGTTTCTGCTCCAGCTTGATGTACCATCTTCTTCCAGATTGCTTCAATCCGTACAGTGCCCTTTTAAGAGAGCAAACAAGATGTTCTTCACCAGGTTTAACAAAACCTTCAGCCTGTTCCATAAATAATTCTTCTTCAAGATCTCCGTTTATGTAGGCCATCTCAACGTCTAATTGAAAAAGTAATAGGTCAAACTCTGCTGCTAACGCCATGAGAATTCGAATCGAGCTTTGTCTAGCTACAGGTGTAAATGTCTCCTGGAAGTCGATACCCGGTTGTTGGGAGCAGCCTTTTGCTACTAATCGAGCCTTGTGTCTCTCGACACTTCCATCAGCATTGAATTTGGTTCTTAATACCCACCTGCAGCCTATGACTTTCTTGTTTTTCGGACGTTCGGTGAGTTCCCAAGCTTTTATGTCACGAAGGGCATTAAACTCTAACTCCATCGCTGCTCTCCACTCGCAAGAATTGGGTCCTTCCGTTGACCTGGTTTGCTTCTTCTGCTTGTCCAGCTTCTGGTTTTAGTTTCGCCTCAAGCATACAAAATAATTTGCGGGGTCTACCCCTTCGGCCAGTTCTTTCAAGTTTTGGTCTTCCAGGCCCCCTCTTAAGTGGAGTTTCTCGTACATCGCAATCCGTTTCGCTCTTTTGATCATAGTCGACACTTTCATCATTAAAAACTTTTAGTTCACTGTTTTGTATGTCATGTTTATTTGTATTTTCAGTATTGTCTATGTATTTATAATTTTCAGTTTTTGTTTCTAAAGGTTTCTCAAAATTAAAAATAGTTTCAAATTCTTTTAGTTCTATATTATTTTTTACTACTTCATTACATAGAGAACTCTCAATAAATTTAACATCTCTACTGACAATTACCTTTTTTCTTTCTGGATCCCATAGGCGGTAAGCTTTTGATGTAGTTGAATACCCTATGAATGTGCATTCTGTGGATCTTGATTCAAATTTGCCCTTGTTCGGTTTTTTGTTAAGAGCAAATGCTTTACAACCAAAAGCTTTAAAGTGCGACACGTCCGGCTTATGTCCATATCTGACTTCAAAAGGTGTCATATTGTTGAGTTTCTTGGTTGGACATCGATTTCGTATATACGCAGCTGTGGCAATAGCTTCACCCCAGAAGCTCGGTGCAAGATTTGATTGCAGCAACATACACCTTGCCATTTCGACCAGGGTCCTATTCATCCTTTCTGCAGTCCCATTTTGCTGAGGTGTATGCGCTACAGTGTGTTCCCTTTTTATTCCAGCTTGTAATATGAACTTTGTAAAATCTGGTCCACAATACTCAAGTCCATTGTCTGTCCGTAATGTTTTAATTTTTTGTTCCGTCAGGTTTTCAGCTAAATTCTTGTAGTTTATGAATGCTTCCTTGACATCGCTTTTTGCTTTCAGAAAACTAACATCAACAAATCTTGAAAAATCATCCACGAATGTTGCGAAATATGAAGCACCGCCGAGTGTTGTTGTTCGCATTGGACCACACACGTCGGAGTGGACCAACTCCAACAATTTTTTGGTACTTGTCTGCGATTGTTTTGGAAAGGGCTCAGCACTTTGTTTCCCTCGAATACAAATCTCACATACCGATAATTGACCAGCAGGTAAATGTGGGATACCTTTGACCATGTTTTTGGCGATAATCTTCTTCAGGTCTTTTTCATTAAGGTGACCATACCGCTGATGCCATTCGTCCAGCTGGCTAAGTTTGTCACTGGCAGCTGATGTTGACTCGGAACTAGGTTCGATAAAATAAAGATCCCCCTTACGTGCCGCTTTTAAAATTATCTTGTTTTCACTATTTTTGAAGACTGCATCATTTTGGTCAAAATGAATCTTGTACCCTTGTGAGACTGTTTTTGCGATAGATAGAAGATTTGTCTTTAGCTCAGGGACATATGAAACGTTATCCAAACGAATGGTTCTTGTATTATTTTCGCATTTTACATTTAAACGAATAGTACCCTTTCCAAGAATATCTGTGGTTTTATCAACCGCAAGTCGCACGGTTTGATTTTGTATTTTAGTAAAATCCACAAATTGTTGTCTATCATGACACATATGAGAAGTCGCCCCACTGTCGATGCACCAGTTAGTGCCCATCGAAATTAAACCAGCCTGAAATGCGATACCAAGAGATACTTTTTCGGGGTTATTTTCGTTTTCAACGACTGTAAAAGCGTCTTCCTCGGCGTTTGATACGCTCTGCTTATTTGACCTGCCTTTGCTCCAACAATCCGCTGCCTTGTGCCCAGCCTTTTTGCAAAAATTACATTTGTATGATTTTCTGTTGCTTGCACTTCCGGATGGCTTGTTTGCAAATGTTTGTGGGTCGGTCTTTCGCTGAAAATGTCGATTTTGTTTGCCATACTTTACAAAGAATGCATCTGCGTCCTGTTGCTGCTGTTTAACTTGACTTGATTTTTCTTTTCTGGCACCAAATTCCTCCAAGAGTTTTATTTTCAGTGCTTCAGGAGTTGGCAATTCGTCTCGCGCCTCTATAGCACAACGAAAATTTTCATAACTCTCTGGGATGCTGTACAATAGAAGAATGGTAAGCAGGTCTTCAGCTATACCAATATCCATCTCAGCCAACTTGTCGATCGTGCCAAAAAAATTGTTGAGGTGCTCCATCATGCTTTCCCCATCTCTCATTTTTGTAAATAGTAATTGCTTCAGTAAAGTGGCTTTACGTGCCGGTCCTTTTGAGTGATAAACTTCATCGAGTTTAACCCAAACATTATTTGAGGTACAGCAATGTTTTATGTGGCAAAGTTCGGATGGCGACATCGCCAGTATAATGTCTGCTCGTGCCTTTTGATCGGCAACTACCCAGGAATTAATTTCAGTTGCATTACTTACTGTGCCATCTTCAGCCTGTATAGGCTCTGGTTTTTGGTTCGTCCCGTTGACGTAATCCCAGTGGTCATTTTTTACCAGGATAGCACATATTTGTAGCTTCCAAGTATCGAAATTATCTTTACGGAGTTTTTCTATGTGAACAGCGTGGCCCGACATGGTTTAAATCTAGAACAATCTACGACGAATTTCTATGTCTGATTTTCTTGCGAAATAAACTAAACTGATTTATTTAAAAAACGATTAACTATATAATACTGTGCAGTTTGGGTCTGGGCCCATAACCTGTTGTACATTAATAATGAAAATATATCGATTCCGATTGAAATAAAACACTTCGTTTAAAAAGGCGTCTGCCGTTCACAAAAGTTTATTCAGAAGTAAAAGTCAGTTAATTCAAATATAGATTGGAAGAAGAGAAAATATAAAAGAAGGACAGATATATAGAAGATAGAAAGATACAAAAATAGAATGTATCTGTTGAGCGAATAACCCGTGTTGCCAATGACAGTTTTAATTGGTAGTAACAACAAACTGTTTTTTTTTCTCTTTTATCAATTAATTGAAATAGGTTATTTTAAATAATTAATTTTCAAGGTTGTAAGTATATTTAATTTTCACTACGCTCGCAGTTGAATCAACTAATATTCATTGCTACCCCCCTTCAAAACTTGCGCGCTCGTAAAATTGATTGAATTTAAAGTTTTTTTGTTAAAAAATTAGTGCCCTTCTATTTTTTAAAAGATTTTTTTTGTGGAAATTATTATCAAATATTAAAACATTATTACATTTTATAAATCATGAAAGTGAAAAATCATGGTTTAAATATATTAAATAAAAAAACAATTATAAACATCTAATTTCTTGTTTTTTTTTAAGACAGAAACATTTATTTCAGACAAAAAAATATGGCTGATAGAAAGTTTCCTTTCTATAACCCCATAGCAACTGATCTTTTAATTCAGGTCGGATTTAGTGGAATGGTTCACATGAGTGAAATTCAGGATACTGATGTCAATGACGACAGCAGATAATATCATTATTAATTAATTTTTGACACAAAATAATAATTTTTGTTCCAGGACTAATGATTGTGAATAGTGTAAATTTAAGCCTAATTAACCATGTTTTTAAGCGCATTTCTATCTTCGCTTGAAAATAGCGAAGATAAAAATGCACTTAAAGGAAAGGATTTTATCTGCTGGGGTGCCCAAAGGAAGCAAGATAAAAAATGATTGAGATGCTTCCGTCATTTTGCCGAGATATATGAAAGTGTACAGAAATTTCAAATCGTTAAATTAGTGAAAAACCTTACTAAACTAAATAAAAGGGTGAAATTAATGTAAATATAGTGAATAGGTATGTTACATGCAATACTTTATTTGAAAAATATATATAAAAGAACATGCAATGCTGCATTAAATCCTGTAAACACGCCTATAATACGGTGTAAAAATTTTTGATTTCACAGGTAAGTTTTGTCTCATATTTTTCATAAAGTTATGCGAGGTGATGGTTTTTAGGTAAATAAATTATCGTAGAATACTTTTAAACTATTGAACACTTCTTGGCGAAGAAACAAAACCGACAAGATAGAAAAGGGCAACAGCAGAAAGACATCTTAAAATATTTTATTAAAAAAAAAATAACTTTGCATTATGGTTGCTAAATGGATTTGAACGCCTTGCCATCACCAACAAAAACTAATTCGTCCCTGTGCGAAAATTTTTCATCAATCTCTATTTGTTTTTTTTTTTCCTTACTGCCTCACTCACCCTCGTTCTTTTTCTTTGCCTACAATGATCCTTATGAAACTGTGAAGAAACTAACATAAAGTTTAGTTCTAAAGAAGTTTCAGAAACTTCTTTGAAACATTTACGAACAAAACATTAATAGAGCGTTCTTTTTCTTAACAAATCTTAGCTATTTTTAATTTGTCATACAAAAAACCTGTTGTTCACTTATGATATTTTTTTTTGTTATTAAGAGTTGTGTATCTGCATTATTTGTATCGTTGCAAATGATTCGCTAAGATTTCAAGTTGGTTTAGGAAAAAGTTAAGTTCTCAAATATTCATACAATTAGTACTTAAATCAAATTCCCCTTATCAATATTTTTGTAAGAAATTGTATCATTAAGCCTACTAATACCTCTCTTTTTCATTTAAGGAGGGGCAAAATTCCCATTATAATAACATTTGTCCAAGTCGGACTATTTATGGATAAAAATATAAATTTTAATAAAAAAATATCAAAAATGAAAATCGACAATAGAAAATACTAAATTGAAAATAACTACAAACATAAATAAAAATTCCAAATATATTCCAAATCCAATAAAACAAAACAATAAAATTTTGGAATAAATGAACGATGAACGTTAACAAAAGTTCGATTTAATGAAGAAAAAGAACGCACCTCCTTTGAAACAACATGCTTTCCCTCAGTGACTGTTCAATAACAACGAAAGTGACAGACACAGTTGCATACTAGAGTTGCATACAAGTCCTTCAATAACTCCAGAAATCGAAAACAGTATTGTGACCGTCTGCATGTATTTCTTGTTGCATTAAGGTTTGTTTCTGCCATTTTGTTTTCAACCCAAACAAAAAAATATTTTTTTAACATGAACCTACATTAGGGTGTCATCAATTTTCCAAAATAATGTATTAAAGGTTAAATAAAATTTTGTGACCAAAAAAAATTTGACCAAACAAATTATTTCTCAACATTGAATTAAAAGTCATAATATTATTAATTAAATAATTAAAAGTCATAATATTTTATATAAAATTATTGTTTATAAGTTTTTGAGTGGGGGCTTTTAAAGGATTAAAGAACAAATAGAAACCAAAAAAAAAAAATGAATAGCTGCAGTAATTACAAAAATAAAATGTGAAAACAGCAATACCTATACAAATATAAATTTGTAAGGGTTATTGACAAATCGAACACAGTTTTTTTGTAAAATATTTTTTTAGGACATTCATATTTTACTAAGAAGATGTCTGTCATTAAAAAATATGTTGGGAAATAGACACCCTAATATATGGTAGTTATTTTTGAAGAATCTGACAGCAAGTTACATTGTAGTTGCATTTAGGATTTTATTTAATATTTCTGTCACTTTTTCACTTTGTTACAAAAGTGTTGTATATTAGTTTTACTGAATCATAATGATTAGACTTTTTAGAGTTACTTTGAAGTAGCAAAAGATCAAAGTCGCAAAACAGTTTCGATTTTGTTTTTGAGAACGGCTAATTAAAATTAGGTTACATTGAAACACAATGGATAACTACTCAGTTACTATTAAGCCACGCCTATTTATTTTAAGTCCCACTTAATAAGAACAGTGACCTGAATATAACAAAGTTGGAACTCAAATAATTTAAAATACAATGAGAGCATTCAACAACTCTACAAAAACTTCCGAGTTATTCTTGTGAAACCAGATTTTTGAATTTCTTGTTGCAAAATTCAAATCTGTGCCCCTTGGGATCCTTTTTTGATGTTTATTTGTCTCTTGAAGCTTTCCTTCTGTCAATGTTTGTCAACAGAAAAGAAACAACAAAAACAGAAACTTGTACAGCAACTTGCTTGGCAACTGGCGTGTCGCCTACGTCACAGCAAATACACGAATACGAATTTGACAGTCAATATATGTACCCAACTGGCTAGCCAGTACTGGCTCGTGTGGCTTCAGGGAATGAAAGGTACGAGAGATTTTTAAGGAGATTAAAAGAAAACGTCAAAAAAATCTCTAGCAACTTGTTTCTTCGTGTGAAAGGGGACTTATGTTTTTCAGATAACAATAGGGCTTTTTAGCAAATACCAAGACGGTGTTCACATTGGACTGACTCCTCCGACTTTTTTTGACGTTTCTGTACTTTATCTCACTCCCACTTCATTGTGAGAAAGAGATGGGAAGGACAGGCAGATTTAAATTTTTTGAAAATCAATGGATTTTTTTGACGTTTTCTTTTGTGACAACTGCTTTCTCTCTCTGTACTTTTTCTTTGGCAAACAAATACTACAAAAAACAATACAAATACTTCATAAAACACTTTAAATAAATGAAGTTAAAGTTTTGGAACGAAAAACAAATTAATTAATCCCTCAACGAGTTCGGATTTGTGTTTTCTCTAAACGACTTCTCAACTTCAAAGTGAGTCTGTTGGTGTTCACATTAGTTTGTGTCTGAGCATTGAATTGAATTGAATTTTATTGAGACTTTAGATAAATTACACTGTTTATATTCAATAATAAATTTCTTAGCAAAGCTATGTATACTGCGGCTGTAGAGTATTGCCTGCTTTATCGAGTTACAAAGGTTGCCTCGTGGCTGTCAATTTAATAGGGGTATTCACGATCCGATGTAACTGGTCTTGTATCATTGCAAAAGTGTAAAAAGTGTAACATTTTCTTACACTACAACAACAAAATATACTGAATGTCAAAATGTTACACTTTTACACTTTTGCTATACCCCAACCCTATTGTAAAAGAAGAATACACCATAGGAAAGTTTGCGCTTGTGTATTTGATAGCTCACCAAATGTCATTCTTATTAGGGGGGTTCACATTCTCAAATATGCTTGACAAGCATGGTTTGATTGACTCGAATTTGAAAATTGGCCAGTTTATATTTCTGAGATCTCAGAGGACTCTGAAATATAAACACGATTCCTCACAAAAATTCCTCACATTTCCCCTTAAAAACTGAGACTGAAATTTTTTGGATTCGCTTGCTCAATTATATTTTGTCGCAGTTAATTACATAAGAAGAAAAGAAAAAGAGAGATGTTTTGACTTCTATTTGAGGAATCCTGTTTATATTTTATCCTCCGGCTCTGTCAAAGAAAGGAGACAAATTACTGAGCGCTCAAGAAATATAAACTGGCTAAATGTGAACGCTCTATCAAATGGATTGTCAAGCATGGTATAAAAATACAAGGTATGTTGTATATGAGATGAAGGGTCGCCATATTTGGTTTTGTGTGACGTCATAGCGAGTGTTCACCAGCACATAGCTTTAAAAAATAAATTATTTATTGTTTTACTTGAAATTTAACAAAACATAACTTCAAAACATAATTAATCTATTGTTTTACTTTGAGTTTTAATAGCAAATAGCTTCAAAACATAAACAATTTCTATTTACTTTTTTTTGCCATAAATGGCAAACAATTGAGATCATTCACTCGCAATGACGTCACGACTCAATTGCCTGAACTGTCAAGCATACCTTGTTATTCTTATACCATGATTGTCAAGCATATTGTATGGATTTGATATGTCCATCGAACATCAGCAAGCCATGCTTGTCAAACAAATTTGAGAATGTGAACCCCTCTATTGACAGCTAAAATTCGCTTGTGAAATTTTGTTACTTTGCTACAGCGCAACTACAAATAAGAAAAGTGCGTTCACGATCTTTTGTAAAAGATAAAATTTTACAATTTTACTAGGCTTGTTGCACCAGATCGTGAATACCCCTAATGTTTTATTTGCCTGCTCAAGGGAAATATATATTTCGGTTATGTGTTGGCTTATGGATGCAACGGTTATATACATTATATACAAGCTCCTACAAATAATTTAAAACTAATAAAATACAATTATACCAGAGAATATACATAACCCGGAGGCCACACGAGCGAGTACTCGCTAGCGAGTCGGGTACATACATTAATTGTCAAATCACTCGCCGCTCTACTCGCTTCACAATACTGGCTTCGAAAAAGGCAAGCCAGTTGACTAGCGAGTAGGAAAAGTTTCGATGTATTAGTAACTCGCTAGCGATTACTAGCTCGTGTGGCCTCCGGGTAATATACATGTATATACTATTATATCGAGTTTGAGCGAGTGCGCTCATAAGCAATTGATTGTGTAGAAGACACATGAAAGAAATGTTCTTTTTAGAGCGAGAGCGCTCGATATGATTTTAAATAGAAACGCATAGTGCTTAATGCACGTGTGATTTTAACATACAACAAATTATTTTTCTGACGATTACGTATAAATATTGAAACAGTTATTGGCAGACACTGAGAAATTAAAATGAAATTAAGATAAAGTTATTATATAAAATATACGATTGCACAGATAAGAATAGGACACTGTTGATTGTTGCAGCTGGAGCGGTTGTTAAGTAGACAGGATCTGCTTCGTCCGTTTTCTCGGTAAACGTATAACGTTGGCCTCTTGCTGGAGTTGGATCGGCTGAAGAGGTTGCTTGTGCAGGAACTAACTGCTCAGTTGCTTTGGGATGGACCATTTTATCGGTAAATGGTAAACGGGAGCCGGGAGTCCGTTTTATCGGTAAACGGGTAACGGGTTTATAGTATTTAAAATAATTTATAGTTACTGTTTTATTAAAACTGTGGGAGGTTGTGCTGAGCACAACCTTCCTCTTTCAAGACCAAATCCAAACTCCTTGTGTCTGAGCAAAAGAAGTTGGATGAATGTCAAAATTAGTCGGAGGAGTCAGTCCAATGTGAACACCATCTTTGAAACTAGGAAAGGAACACAGCTAATGGTTGTGCATGTGTTTAGCTGTCAGCCATCTGTCACAAATGAAAAAATCGAAGAAGCAAGAGCAAAACAAAAAAACTAGAGGATGAAGAAAAATACTAACATCTTCTTGATTAAAGTGGTTTTTCTTCTAAATAGATAAGATCTAGAAAATAAATAGTTCGTACATTAAATTCAATTTGAATAGAGGGTGTAAGTTCCAAACTCAAATAACTAGACAAATTTAACTACACTGTCCTCACTTTGTTTCCAATAGGAATGTAAAATAACCATTTTACAGCTATCAAATGTCTAGACTTCTCAGCCCAAACAGCGCACTTTTCATAAAAATTTGTCTGACCACCACCTTCAAACGAGTATTATTAAATAATCAAAGTTATCTATTATCAAGTATTGCCAAGCAATCATCTATATATACAACAACAATTGCCAAGAAAAACTCTCAAGAGCCAAGTGAGAAACTATATTTTAGTTCAAAAAGTTCCCATAAGTAATAACTTGCATAATTTTATATAAAATTGCACGACTATGATTTATGTTTTTTTTTCTTCTAGATATCAGCGCGTAATGGATGTACCTGATGGAATTTTTCGAGGAAAAGCCGACAGATTCAATGGAGTTACGGTAGATTCGAGTGAAGAATATGACGAAAGTGTCGATTTTGCAGATAAACTACAAAGCAAGTGCATATTTTAAACCAACCAAATAATGTGTTGTTGATCACATATTAATGCAAATCACTTATGAATTAATCTTTTTAATGCTATGATCTACATACAGAATCGATCGACTATTGGACTGAGAATGGACGGCGGGGCATATGGTTCAAAGTACAAACGAAGCACTCACAACATGTACCCGAATTAACAAAGGTGAATTATATACGGTGATTAATTTTAAGAAAAAGTTAGTGCAAGTCATTGTGCAACTGCGGTTCCCACAGTGCCTTTAACAATTTTTAACAGCTTATTCCTCGTTTTTGAGTTTCCATAATTTCTTCTAAATGAGCGAATTAGTATTGTCAATATATGTATTAAATAACACAGTCTTATTCCTAGCGAGGGTTCGATTTTCACCACGCAAAAAATGGTTATGTGATGCTGTTCAGATGGTTACCGACCAATGAAACCGTCAATGTACCAGTTTTTGCGCATACTTTATGTGGAGTTGGTGGATTAGTTGTCAATGACAAAAATGAAATTCTTGCTGTGAGTGACAAGTATGCTTTAATACCAAATAGTTGGAAACTTCCAGGTGGTTACGTTGAACCAAGTAACTATACATATACTCATAGTTTGTTTAAAAACAAAACATAAAAAAATGTATTTATACTTTTAGAGGAAGATTTCGTGGATGCAGCAATCCGTGAAGTTCGTGAGGAAACCGGCATTGAAACCACATTTGATACAGTAATTGGTGTACGACAATCGCATGGAGGCAGCTTTGGATGTTCCGATTTATATTTCGTTATTGCGCTTAAGCCCACAACATCGAAACTTATGGCTTGTCCACGAGAAATCAGCAAAGTTCAATGGATGCCAGTGGCGGAGTATTTGACACATCCCCACGTACACGAAACTAATAGGCAATTCGTTCGAACGTATTTGCATTACAAAGAATTGGGTATTAAATTTAATTGTGTTGAGGCAACACACCAAATTCTTAACCGAAAATACTGCCTTTATTTGGTTGAAAAACATGATGAACAAAAGTAAAAGATTCTTCCAAATAAACCATTTATTTAACCTAAAGAGAATAAGTTCAAATTTTCACATACATACAAAAATAATTGTTTGCCCAGAGCAATTATTAATCAAAAATGAAATTATTTTAGCCATAATTGAGTTATTTAAACCCAACATAATTTTAATGATTCTTTTAGATTTTGACCACTTCCCATCGATACATAATTACTATGTTTAATTACAAATAAATTTGACCAAAACGCAAATATTTAAAGATTATTATTAAGCAAATAAGTTTTACTCTAATATGAAAACTACTAATTTTATTTTTTTCATATAAGCTTTGACAGAACTTTGGGCTAAATTCGTAGAAATTCGTAGTTTTGTGAGGTACGCGAACAGACATAATGTCTACGAATTTCTACGAATTTAGCCCAAAGTTATGTCAAAGCTCATATGAAAAAAATAAAATTCGTAGAAATTCGTAGTTTTGGGAAGTACGCGAACAGACATATAATGTTTGTTTAATAAACTTTTTTTGAGGTTCTTATGTATTTTATGACATAATATGTCTGTTCGCGTACCTCCCAAAACTACGAATTTCTACGAATTTAGCCCAAAGTTCTGTCATAGCTCATATAAAAAGAAATAAAATTCGTAGAAAATCGTAGTTTTGGGAAGTACGCGAACAGACATAATATATGCTATTAATACAAAGTTTGAATACATTTGATCTTTGTTTAAACAGATTTGTTTTTGTGAAGTGAGCAAAAATATATAAAAATTAAATTTACAAAAATATTTAACCAAATTTTAACAATTTTACAATACAATTTTCTGAAAACACGAAAATAAAAGCGTGATTAAACACTTTTCTCAAAATTTTTTAGACTTTAATAATTAAAATAGAAACTGACCTTCCGTTCATTTCTAGTATCTACTCAACTGACTTGGTTCTACACGACCCCCACGGAAATATAATACGTACTATATTTGTGTTTTGGTCCATTTTATTTGTCATTAAGCTAAACTAAATTGAAATCGGGTTAAATAAATGGGAGAATGCTATGATATATTGTATAAGAAAAAGTTAGCTAATTTGAATGGGTATTACGGAACATATTAATTATTATTTATTTTTGATGTAAATAAAAGAAAATATATTTTTGTAATTCTTTTGACTAAACAAACTATGAATAAGCACATGCATTTTTAATTCAGATCTTAAATTGTTGTGTACACAATTTTAATTTCTAAGAACGTTTAACTGACTCAACGACAGCGCCATAGTTACTTTTTTGTTTGATTTTGCAGTTCCTATGGTGTTATTCAAAATCATGTGTGGGCGTGATTGATTTATGTCAATCCTAAAATGGATTTCTGTTTGAAGTTAATTTTTGAATAAAGATAATGTTAGTGCCTTTGGCGTAAGTGCGTTGGATTGTCACACAGAAGGTTTGTTTTTTTTTTTTCAAGAGTACTTACTCCTGAGCCGATCGGATTCGGCTTGCGATATATAGGCACCATACAAGATTTTGATCAAACTTGTTATGACGATGGTAGAGAAGACGAAAAAAGTAGGTATCAACATTCTGTCTGTTTGTCCGTTGAGGTACGGCTAGATCGATTTTCTTTAAACTTAGTACACATTGTTTTTTGGTCATTCCTCCTACACGTTTTTTTTTTTGTCATTACAACGGTACATTTTTTAACAATTTTACACAATCATATCTTTCTCAAAAACGGCTCCACAACTTTTCTTAAAAAATAAAAAAAAATTAGCTACAGTACAGGCTGTCTTTGGGTGGGAAACAATTGTTCAGGTATGGTTATAAATGGTACCTTTCAAAGAACCATTTTTTATTTTCGATTTTCTTCAAAACAGGATGACTGATTTCAATAATTTAAGTTTCTAAAAATATAAATAGTATTTTGTACGAAACTAGAAAAAAATATTTTTTGTATCTTTAAAAAATATTTTAAGGTTTTTGTTTGAAAATCATTTATTTCGAAAAAGACATGATCTATTTTCTTGAAATTCGGTCCTTAAGAGTTTTTTAACACTTTCTAAAATATCTTATATTTGTGTACGAAAATTGAAAAAAAATATTTTTTAGATCTTTAAAAAATTTTTCAAAGTTTTTGTTTGAAAATCAATTGTTTCGAAAAAGACATGATGGATTTTCTTATGAAATTCGGTATTTAAGACTTTTTTAACACTTTTAAAATATTTTAAGAAAAAAATTTACTTTTATGAAAAAATGAAAAAACCGTTAAGGAAAATATTTTTTTTTCTCAAAAACGGTTTCTACAATTTCGGTAAAACTTTTTCCGTATGCTAAAATTAGTGCAATCTACTACCAAAAAATTACACTTAGCCACTATTAACAGTATCTATCTTGAACATATCTGTAGGATTATCTATTAATTCTACTAAGACGACGATTATACCATTTACTAGAAAAAGACTTCTGCCACGCATGAAACCAATCCGATTGGGAGGCGAAGTAATCCAAACAAAAAGTGAGGTTAAATATCTAGGAATCACACTAGACAGTAAACTCCTATGGAATAAATACGTTGAAATAACCGTCGGGAAAGCCACAAAAGCCCTCATGATTTGCAAGAGATTAGCAGGCAAATCATGGGGCTGCAAACCAACTATCCTTTAGGTGGATGTACACCATGATGGTAAGACCTATCATTACCTATGGTGCGGTTGCATGGCACAAAAGAACCGAATTACTCACAACTAGGAAATCACTAGAAAAAGTACAAAGGCTCGCATGCTTATGCATAACTGGAGCAATGAGAACTTGCCCTACGGCAGCAATGGAAGTTATCCTTCATCTATCCCCATTACATGAAGCTATAGCAAGCGCTGCAAAGGGAGCTATCATGAGGTTTGCCAAGGAGGGAACCGGTACTGGCAAGTGCATTAGCCTCAGGGTTAAAGATTGCATTCCAAAGTCAGCGGTAACAGACCTTATTGACATTCCAAGAGATGGCATGATTAAAAAATACAACTTCGAGAAAAACTTTCAAACGGAGTTAAGTAGCAAAAAGGAGTGGGTAGGTGAAACAGTAAACTACAATCTCAAAACAAATGCCATCAAGTGGTACACTGATGGATCGAGAACGACTGAAGGGACTGGAGCGGGAATCTTTGGGCCTAGAACCAAACTTTCTATACCGATGGGACAGTCCACTAGCATCTTTCAGGCGGAAGTTCACGCCATAGCGAAATGCGCAGATCGTAATCTCGAAAGAAATTACCGAAACCAAAACATTGCCATTATGTCAGACAGCCAAGCCGCACTCAAAGCGCTGAGCTCTTACACCATCAGCTCGAAGGTAGTTTGGGAGTGTGTGAATAGGCTTAATGTCCTTGGCAAAAACAACAGTGTCACACTTCATTGGGTACCTGGTCACGTTGGTGTCCAGGGAAATGAAGAAGCAGATTCCTTAGCGAAGATAGGGGCAAGTACTCCCTTAATGGGGCCTGAACCCTATTGTGGCATAGGAGAAAATGTGATAAAAAACAAAATAAGAGAACAAGAGGAGGTTAAAAGATCCAAAAACTGGAAAGAACTCCCAAAGCTGAGGCAGGCTAAACTATTGCTTGGTAACTACAACCGAACACGTTTTAAAGACTGCATCAACCTAAGTAGGAACAACCTAAGAAAAATAACTGGTCTCCTAACTGGCCACTGCAGACTAAATAGACACTTAAACATTCTTGGTCTAGTAAGCAGTCCAACATGCAGATTCTGCTGCGCACAGGATGAAACACCAGACCATATATTGGGGAAATGTGACGCAATCATGCATCAAAGGAAAAAACACCTGGGACACTACCAGGTGGAAGAGGGCGAACTTTCCTCTCTAAAAGTCCTCCAAATACTCAAATTTCTGAGAGAAATTAAGGTGGAGGAAGAACTGTAAGATGAGCAATCTCATCCAGTTCTTAGGTGGGGGCACAATAGATCTTAAGGTCGCAGTGCGACAACCCCAATATTTCATTCATTCATTCATTCATCTTGAACATAAGAGCAAGTACGTGCGACCCAGTCTTGCATTTTATTTGCTTTGGTATGTGGGTGACTGCTATTTATTTATTATTATTTTCATACATTTTGTTTAATTTTTAGTTTTTTTTTTTTTTGAGAAAAATAAGTGCCAGCTTCAGCTCTGTTATAAATCAAAAGTCTTGTGAAATAAAATATTTAAAAATAAGTAGGTAAATAGAAATGTATACTTCAATGCAAATTTTCTATGCGGCGAAGAAAGATACATGACATAAATGACTTGACTACAAAAAAGATCAACTGCTGAGTAACAATAGCTGCGTTTTATTATCTCTGGGTCTGGGTCGAGGTTATCTTTTAACATGCATTACAAAAACAACATGGGATCTAGGTTTCTATCTAGGTTAATTTCAATAACCCAGATAGAGGTTTTCACTCTGACCGTCAGAGGGCTATTTACCATTGTGAATGGATGTCAGCGATTTGTCAGCAGTATTAGGAATAGAGAGGAAAAGAGACGAGTGCTTACATGAAAAACAAATAAACATACGAAAAAAAGAGACTGATATACAGCACTGCTTTTGCACTAACCCACATCGTTTTATTTTCACGAGGTGAACCATATGGGTTATGAGCGATAATAAAACGCGGCTAATTTAAGGAATAAATCAAATATTCCAAAGATTTTCTATGGATGTTCATTAATAGTCGCGTTTTATTATCGCTCATAACCCATATGGTTCACCTCGTGAAAATAAAACGTTAGTGCAAAAGCAGTGCTGTATATCAGTCTCTTTTTTTCTTATGTTTATTTGTTTTTCATGTAAGCACTTGTCTCTTTTCCTCGCTATTCCTAATACTGCTGACAAATCGCTGACATCCATTCACAATGGTAAATAGCCCTCTGCCGATCAGAGTGAAAACCTCTATCTGGGTTATTGAAATTAACCTCGATAGAAACCTAGATCCCATGTTGTTTTTGTAATGCATGTTAAAAGATAACCTCGACCCAGACCCAGAGATAATAAAACGCAGCTAATAACGTGTTTAACACATAGATTTAAATTTTTTAAAGGTCACAGAACAAAAAAAGTTGATAATCAAAATTGCCAATCAAAACAGTGAAAGCCACCTATCGCGCCACAAAATGTTAATATTCCTTCCAAAATTGTTCAAAAAAGAGAAAAAACAAATAATATTGGCTTTGGGGTAATTTTGTAAAAATATTCAATAAATAATTTTTTTTAAGCGAAATAAACTACATACCAAAAATACTATCGAATTTTTTTTTCGTCTCAAATATCTTGAGAACAATGATATTGGCTTCGGGTTAGTTTAATTCTACACACTAATTAAACAATAGGTCTGTTTCTTTACTCGCCCGTGGGATCCCAAAGTATCCCAAATCTACCCAAAATGTGTTTCTTTACTATTTTCTGGCACGAAAATGCCAGAGCTTTTGACTTTTTTTCATTTCCCCTCCAGCAAGAATCTACCCGAACATTTTAGTTACTGCACTTTCTTGCTTGTCAAATAAGAAATCAGCTGATCGAAAAATTTTAAATTAAATTTTTCAAGTAGCGTACATAAAATGGTTTAATTTAATAAAATAAAATGAAAATATTTCTCTTTGTTCTTTTAATAGAGCCCAACATGATCAGTGCATGTAAAAATAATTGAAATTGTATAATTTTGTATGCGGTGAGCCAACGAGCATTGAAGTTAAATAGGAAATTTAAACCGCAACAAACCAGAAACATCCCAAATGCGTTTCTTTACTTTTCGTTTCTGGTTAAACATTACAACAACAACACCAGAAAGCTCAATCCCAAACTTTTTCCCGAACTTTTTCCCAAACTTTATCCCAAAAGTAAAGAAACAGACCTAATGTGTTTGTCTATAACATCTCGAAAGCAATTCAGTCTTTGGTCTTCACTTGGTTGCATATCGAACACCTGAAAACGTTTTCGAAGATGTTTAAATGTCGTTTTTTTTTAATAATAAAATAATATCGCTCATATAGCTTCCGAGGGCACCAATGAGAAGTTACTAGTGTACTTTGCACCCAGTCTCTTTTTTTATTTACTACTAGCTGGCCCGCCCCGGCTTCGCACGGGTCTACAAATTTATTTTTTGAGTATATAAATTAATATATGTACAAACATATCAATATAAATACCAACTGGTATCTATTACTTATGTTAATATCGATTGATTTGTTAAATTTAGTTGTTTGAATTACGTTTTACGAACAACATCATTCTTAAGCTTTGGGATAGGTACATGTTACAAATTTTAGTTTTTTCCACAATTTGCATAGACATGTTAATACAATCGCATTCCAACTCTAGAACATTTCTATATAAAATTATCCATGTGTGAAACAACATTGATTTTATTAATCTAATTCACACTCTTATAGAGATTACCCTTTGCACTTTATTGATTATTATCATTCCAAATGGAAGTAAAATCGGGAATTACAAACTCTTTTTTTCACATTGAAAGGCGTGCCTATTAGTATCATTGAAATGCGTGGAAGTAATATTTTATTTTGTCCTTTGAATTTGCCATTTAAAATCGTTAAATCGATTATATTGGTCATCAACTTTTTCACAACCTCACTCACAGCTTGTTTTATTGCAAATAACACTGGTCAACACAAACTTTGTTTCTGGGCTCTGCATATGATTTTCTTATTCCTTTCATATTACTTATTAAATAAAAAATAGTCATGTTTGAAAAAGTTTGCTTTTGTAGCCAGGAGCACATTATTTGAAAATTCATGAAAATGTGCTATGTTAGAATCAATTTAAATAGATATTTTAAGATATAAGACTAAGATACACCAAAACGCTAGAGTGTGTAAGCTGGTTCGAAACAAAAAATAAAACATATGATAAGGGGTGCCTATGTTCCCCCGTTTAGGCAGGAGGGGTAATTTTCTTTAAAAAGTTACTTAAACTAAAAACATAAATGTTAAAAAACAACGGCAACACCAAAAAGATTATGGTAAATTTTTTTTAAGTTAGGACTCCATTCTTTAATTAAATTTTTAATTTCCATGAATAGTTTTTTTTTAATCAATTTTCAAACTCAGAATTTTGAAAAATATTTTTTTTTTTTTGAATTAAAATTTTCTTAGTTTTACGTGAAAAAGTTAGTTTTTGTTTTGAATATTCAATGCTTTCACCAATATTAAGTGAATGTTTAAGAATCAGATGGTTGTATGTACATATGTATTTAATTTGTTGATAAAACTGAAAATAACAAAAACTTGAGTTGAGTTGTGTAATATGTATACATATTTTTGATGTACATTTGAAGTGATCGACGCAGTGTTGTAGCGCTTCGCAGTGTTGTAATCTTCTAGACATCTCCCGCACATAACTATAATCATTTGCCAAGAATGTACGTTGGATTTCGATCAGCGGAGTGATGTAAATTTATTAAAAAACAATTTCAGCTTCATTTAAGATATTATGTATTCTATTTTTTAAGCAAAATATAAGTTCAGTCCCACCAAATAAAATTTCACTGAGCTTTCAACCGCAATTTGAAGGAGGCGGAACGATTTGGTTTGGGACAACACTTTCCGTTCAATTGTAAAAAAAAATTCCCGAATTGAAGTTCTTGGAAACGAAATTTAAACTCTGTTTAAAACCTTTAATTATTAAAGAACAAAACTTTATGATTAGAATCAAAAATAATAGCATCTTCAATTTATTTTCATTTTTGTCAACATTCCAATTTTGCATTATTGTTTTTGACAAATTAACGAAAACTACGGAGTTGAATCTGGTAAGGTGATTTGTGATAGTTGACAGACGTGCTATTGTATTTTGATTGTCAACTATCACAAATCACCTTGGCGACTCCACCCACGGTTTGTCAAGCTGCGTACATCACAACGGAAATAAGCATCAATTTAGTATCACATTTCTGCGTTTTGAAATTTTTTAATTTTCGTTGTGGGTTTAAAGGACTTTGAAAAATTGCATTTTTCTGTTAAAAAAAAATGCTACATATCTTGGCTGAGAAACAACTTTAAGGAATCCAAAAAAATCTATGAGAGCTCTTATAATTCACTGTTCTTGAATCTTGATTGGTGCAATAATGTTGACTTGTTGGTATGTGCTTCAGAAAAGAGCAA
Organism: Dasysyrphus tricinctus; assembly: GCA_963921185.1. Classification (NCBI taxonomy): domain Eukaryota; kingdom Metazoa; phylum Arthropoda; class Insecta; order Diptera; family Syrphidae; genus Dasysyrphus; species Dasysyrphus tricinctus. Next base: position 113,959,595 of record OY992532.1, read on the forward strand.
TGTCGTTGCGAATACATCATTCTAACGCAGTAACCAAAATTAAGTAAACTTTGCTTACCTCCTCTTCATTTTCTGGGGTAAGACACACACGCTGCTCATTTTCTGGATTTCACCTGCATTGATACTTACATACATGTGTCCATAGGTATACAGACCAATTTTCATATGTCTTTTCAAATGAATGCCGCCATATCACTCATTTGCGAACGCATTTCTTCAATACATTTAATTTAATTACATTTTATATTTATGTATGTACATATATTTTCTGACATAAAATACAGAGCTTGTTTTTAAAATAATCATTCGTTTTTCATATAAAAACATTCATTTTTCTTTTCCACGATAAAAGTTAAGTACCACTCATAGAAAGTGTCTCAAATTACTCTTTAAACCATCCCAGTCATTTTTTGAATATCAAGCATACATTTCAGCTTCATCTAACCCGCTGATTTAGCTTTGGGCACTTTTGGCTTAGGAGCGGCAGCCTTTGCTTTTGTTGGCTTTGCTTTCACTGCACTAGTTTTCTTAGCACTTTTCATTCTAACGTGTAGTTCTTGCGTCTATAGGTCATACACAGACAAACATTCATTTTTATATATATAGATGTGCTTTGGTTTTTTTTTTCAAAAATTAAGGAAGAAAGCAAGTATGTTTTGCCTTACCTTCTTTTGAAAATCGTTGATATTGAAATAAAAATATTAGAATGACTATTTTCCACGGAAGGCGATTTTTAGAAACTGCAAAGTGAGTACATTACGTATGGTATGGAATATGATCAACTGCGAATTTAAAAAAAGGGTTCGGGACCTACCCCATAAATGCACAAAAAAAAAACTAAATCTTAAATCCCTTCTAATAACCCAATTACTCTTAACCTAAGTTATAATAATTGAAATATATACATGTGTATGAAGGTACAACTTTCTTATTTTTCCATTTTTTTTTTATATAAAAGACTTGATACAATTGAAAAAGCTTAAGAATAATTCACACTAGAATCCATAGCTCCGTCCCTCGTCTATGTTATCAGTGCGATAAACAGGTTGCGCTGGTTGCGGCTGGTTTGGTGCATCGGGATGGTATTCATTTGTTCTGGTGTTGGAAGTATCTAAATTTTCGGGCGATTGGCGTCTAAAACGGTAGCTGCGATCTTGATCGATTTTGTCAGTCCGATATACCGGGTAGGATGGCTTCGGTTGTTTTGGCGAGTCAGGATGGTATTCATTTGTTCGTGTATTTGATTTGTCCAGATTATCTGTAGCTTGACGTGCTACACGAACAGGAGTGAATCTTACTCTGTCACGATTTGGACGGTATTCCAGAGTTTTGATTCTAGGCGAATCCCTTCCCGGTCTGAATTCCAACGTTCTAACTTGGGCAAATGCAATCCCCAAAGCAAGACCCAGGAAACAAACTATTAACAATTTTGAAGTCATCTTACTGAATTGCTGTTATAGCTTATGATTTTAACTGATGCTATTTGAATAAACCCTTTGGCTTTTATACCTTAAAATTTGTTCTTGTTTTGGTTATTTTAACCTAGCTTTAAATGAGATAAGACTAAGCGGGGGATCACCTACAAATTTTATTACTTTACCGGCAAGGTGATTTTTCTTAAGCGAAACGCTAATTCCTTTGTGTTTATTATTTATTCATGTTTATTTGTTCTTTTTGTGCATTATTGATGAACAAGACAAATTAATCAAATTTATTTTGTTTTGAAACATACATACATATATGTATAAATAGCATCCGTTCTACGAAATATATATTGTTTCATATGTTTCGAAAAAGTACAAATTCACTTTGTCATCATGAATTTGTATGTGTAGAACAATGCTATTTAGGGGTGCATGTTAAATGAAATGAAAATAGTTTCAACGTTTTCAACAATAAAGCTACGAGCAGACGATTTGCGATAGTCGCAAATCTTTGCGAGCACTGACGTCACGAAAAAAATCGCAAATATACCGCAAATGGTTTAGGTTTGACAGTGCTCGCAAACCTGCAAATACACGTGTTCAGACGATTTGCGAATGTTGTCCCAAAGTTCTCAAATACATTTGCGATCAAGCTGCTCGCAAATGACATGCTCGCAAATAAGATCGCAAATTTTGCAGCATATTTGCGGGGTGTTCACACGATTTGCGCTAGTATTTTTAGAAATCATATTTTTACTCATTTGCAGATTTGCGAGCATGATATTTCTCTTTTGAAAAATTTGTTTATTTGTCGATTTTTGTTCGAATAGTCTCAAAATATTTAAAATACAAGTGTATGCACATACATACATTCATACATACATACATGTGTAGTATGTAAATTATGTGTAAATTCATAAACGTCAAATGTTTCCGCATCACTGCTTTTTTGCGATGCTGATGCGCAACGCAGCTGATGCTGATACAAATGTATCAGCAACAACGCATCAAGAATTTTCTTGATTTTAATTTGCTTGAAGTTTGCGCATCACTTGATGCAAGTTTGCAATAATGAACATGTTACGCAAAAAGTGATGCGAGTTTGATGCATTTATGAATGTTTGACGGAAATGATTGTGCATCATTCCTGCAACGATGCGTTTGTGAATTTACACTATATGTTTATTTTTGTGTTGTTTTATGGGCTGTAGGTCAATTTAATTTTTTTTTAAACTACGTAAAACTAGTTTCCGTAAAAAAAATAAAAGAAAAACTAATTTAAATATATTAAAAAAAAATAATCAAAATAAGAAGGTACATATATACTAAAAACCACGGCCAATTACTTCAAGTACAACAACAAAATTCATCGCAAATGTCCGCATTTGCAGTGATCCATTTTCGTGTGTTCGCAAATGGTTGTGACAGTCGCAAATACTCGCAAATTGTCACAAATGGTTTTCGTGAGTGCTCACACGATTTGCGAAAAAGTCGCAAATGTATTTGCGATTGGGGCTTCGCAAATCATCCGCAAATGATTTGCGAGCATTTGCAGGCTGTCCCAAAGATGTGTTCAGACGATTTGCGACCAAGGATCGCAAATTGTGACGTAAAAATGACGTCATACTCGCAAATATTTGCGACTTTTGCAAATCGTCTGCTCGTAGCTTAACCAAATTTTGTTTAGTATCGTTGCTTTCAAAGAAGACGAACAAATTAGAAAACTTAAATCCAAGTCGTGATTAAACTGGTCTTTTTGTATTCTAAAAACATGTAATTTCCATAACCTACTACAGATATTTTTCTTATATTCTAAAAGAAACAAAACAATTCTTACAAAGAAACAAAGAATTAATTATCATTCCAGCGGATAAAGGAAACGTAACGGTAGTTATGTATAGAGACGAATATAGATCAAAAATGAAAAACATGATGGAGGACAGAAATATTTATTGGCCAATCAGAACGGACCCAACGAATACGTTACAGACTAAGAACAACAATTTCATAAAAGATCTCTACGAAAAGAACATTATTGACCAATTTGAAAAACAGAAAATGACGACATTTAACCCCATTGCACCAAGAATCTATGGACTTCCCAAGATACACAAACCAGAACTGCCTTTACGGCCGATATGTTCTTCAACGAAAGTGCCGTGCTAAAATCTTTCACGCTGTCTCATCGGTATACTCAGAAACTTGACATCGGACTCACCATTTAATGTAAAGAACTCATTCGACTTTAAAGCCAAGCTTAACAACGTGAAAATTGATGACAATGAAATACTGGTGTCCTTTGACGTGGTGTCCCTATTCACAAATATACCAGTGAAATTGGCACTAGAACTTATAAATCAAAAATGGGACAGTATAAAGGAACACACAAAAATAAAACGACAAAGTTTTATGGAATTGTTACGTTTTTGTGTAGTTGCTAACAACTACCTTATGTACGATGACAAAATTTACCCAGCGAAATGGCATGCCAATGGGAAACCCAGCATCACCAATCATAGCAGACATAATTTTAGAGGATTTACTCGAGGTTTCATTAAAAAAGCTAGATATTAAACCAAAAATAATGACAAAATACGTGGACGATATATTCGCAATAGTCAATGCTTCTGAAATGAACAAAATCTTAGAAACTTTAAATAGTTATCATAAAAAAAAATACAATTTACAGTAGAAACAGAAAAAGCACAAAAATTACCATACTTGGACACGATTGTAATAAGAGAAAAGGGACGACTGAAACTGGATTGGTACCAGAAACCAACATCATCTGGAAGGATCATATACTTCAACTCACAACACCCAAAACAAACTATTCTTAACACTGCAATAAATTTAATAAATAAAGTCCTCAGCCTCAGTGACTCCGAATTTCATGCTAACAATAAGAATAAAATTAAAAACATTCTTGAAAGAAATAGTTTTCCAAAAAACCTGACACAGACACTAATTAAAAAACATAAACCAAGAACCATCCAAACAGAAAAAGAAGGTGAAACTCCAGCTATAAAATACAAATCGTTTGTCTACGTAAAACAGATTGCGGACAGGTTCAAAAAAGCTGCATTAATCGACCAGGAAAAATTTGGTATATCAATGTGTTCCACAAACAACTTAGGACAGGTGTTCACCAAACTTAAAACTAGGGTGAACCCCATGGAAGATTCTAATTTTATATACAAAATAACTTGTAACGGCAAAAAAGATGAGAAATGCGACTGGGTTTATGTTGGAACCACGAAACAAAAATTGAAAAATAGAATAGCTGGACATAAATCAGATTTAAAATCTAACGCACCACAAAAAACAGCGTTGGCAACCCATTGCATCACAGAGAACCACCAGCCTAACTATGACAACACCAAAGTAATGCAACGAGAAGCCCACTACAACAAGAGGATGACAATAGAAACACTTCATATAATAAACACAGATAACACAATGAACCGAAAAACGGATCTGGACAATGTGAGTCCCCACTATAAGTACCTGCTTGAGCGGAGGAAAAAGAAGAAAAAACGCATAAGATCCCCTTAACACCCCGCGAATAATATTTGCAATGTCTCTTGATTTGTCATAGTCTTCTATCATTATCAGTCTTGGTCTTAAATGTAAAATGTAAAGTACTGTGTATAATTTTCTATTTATTAAAAAGTGCAATATAAATGTCAATATGAATGTTTCAAAGTGCAATATAAATGTATAGTTATGTTTAGTTTGTCATTTTTTAAGATTCATTTGATGTTTTACTTTTGATATAAAAAAGTGTAAGTCAGTATTTTCATTATATTATCATTTTATCAGCATCATATAAATTTTATCTTTTTCAAATGGAAACTTAAAGTAACAGCCAACATATATATATTTTTCTTGTATGCGCTTTGCAGATTGAAATAAAGTTACCTGATGATGTCCATAATCATGGACGAAACGTCGTAGTTCAAAAACAAAATTATGTGTTTCATTTAATTATTGAAATATAATTAACCTAAAGCCCAAAACCAATCAACATATTAGATAAATAACAAAGGTCACAAAAAACATAAACATTTCCATAACCACTAATTGCAAGGAGTGAGAGATGGAAAGGGCTTAAGGATTAACCCCTAAAACAAAAATAAAAACCGACCGGAATACTTAAAAACAAGATTATTCTGAAACAATAGACCATAGTGAGGTTGCACAGTTGAACTATCTAGGCAGTATCGTACCAGCTGTTTGGGGAACGGAAAAGGATCTTGGCAACAGAACACAAAGTCTCGTTGTGTTATTGGGACTCCTTGTGTTTAATAATATCGCTGAGCATAAAACTCGTAGTTATTTTTTGTATCCTTTTTTGTCTTTTTTAACTTCAGCATAATGACGTTGCGCACCAAACTGAAACTGAAAAAAAAAAATATTCTCAATATTCGTTGGCCACAGACCATATCAAATGTTGAGTTGTGGAATAGGACTGCAGAGAGAAGAGTAGATGAGGAAACCAAGCGACAACATAACAACTTTTCCTGGAATCCTCAGAGTACAACGTATGTTGGTAGGCCAGACATAAAATGAAGGTCAACTCTAATTAGTAAAGCTAGTGAGTCCCTAATGTAAGGCAGAGCTTAGGCACAATGCCATGAACTGGGATATTTATGTTATTCTACGGTCGAGGAAGAATTTAATTATTGCTGTGATGATTATAATGAAGGGACCACAACTGTATTTTGTGTATGCATATGTACGTGACATACATATGTATATGTATATCACCTAGTCATCGTTTCGTACATATCATGTAATCAGCTAACATTCATAGTTAAATAACTGATTCATTCAGCTAACATAATAAATAGTTACTTCATTTATGTTAAGCGTATGGTAAGAAATATTTAAGTGACCTTGAATGTGTCTATATTATTATTGATACTCGGACAAACATTAAAAATAAAAAAACTCTAAACTGTCTACAAAAGAAAAATCACCTAGCTGTGAAATAAATCATAGTTATAGGTATTCCCCGTAAAATGTTATCTCATTTAGAGAAGATTATTAAAAAATATTAAAGTATAAAAGGCAACGAGTGATTTTAAAAAGCATCAGTTAAAATTTCAATACGATGACACCAAAACTGTTGATAGCTTGTTTCCTGGCACTTGCCTTGGAAAATGCGTTTGCCCAAATAAGAACATTGGAGTACAGGCCTTTAAGGGATTCGCCTAGAATCAGAACTCTGGAATACCGTCCAGATCGTGATAGAGTAAGAATCACTCCTCTTCGCGTAGCACGCCAAACTACAGATAATCTGGACAAATCAAATACACGAACAAATGAATACCATCCTGACTCACCAAAACAACCAAAGCCATCCTATCCGGTATATCGCACCGACAAAATCGATCAAGAACGTAGCTACCGTTTTAGACGCCAATCGCCCGACAATTTAGATACTTCCAACACTAGAACAAATGAATACCATCCCGATGCACCTAACCAGCCGCAACCATCACAGCCTGTGTATCATACAGATAACATTGACGAAGGACGGACTTATAGATTCTAGTTTAAGTTGTTTAAAGAAAACTTCTGTATTAAATCTATGTTTTAGTAAAACTATAATAAACAGAGATGTGGGTAAAATCGCCTTTATTGCTAGCTGAGAAAGATTTCCATTTTTAAAATTGGTTTTTTTTCGGAAAAGAATTTAATTATTTGCGCCATGCTTTAATGTTGGCAATAATAAGCCCTAATCTGATTATTAATCCAAAAAAATAAATTTGTGTACAGGGTTTTAATTGCAGAATTGTCTTTTGACCAACCTTAAAATTTCCAAATCGATTGTGGACTTATTCTTCCCCATTCTAGTGGTCCCAAAACCCACTTGAAATTCTGAAAATCTTGTAAGCTTTTGAGTTGGAAAAAAGATCATATTAATGGAATGGAGTGGAAATGCAAACCAAGCAAATTCTTTCAAAATAAAAAAGAACATTTACCTTTTTTGTTGTATTTATTGCAAATGTAAGTACATTAAAAACTTAGAACCGCCTAACTGGAATACTACCAGTTGATGTAGAAGCTGGTTGAGGTTTATTAGGATCATCTAAGACGCGAACAATCATGGAACTTTGGAAAAAAAAAATGTATTTAAAAAGCAGTTTCGTTTTTAGTCTTATTTCACCTCTTTGGTCCTGTGCTCCAAGTTATTCCAACTTCATCAATGACAAACGTTTCGAGTGTAACATTCCATTGACCACCAATTGAAATAGGCAAAAGAAAACTACCAGATAAGAAATCTCTTTGAGGCTTTACTATCTGTGTTAGTGTAACTGTGTCACTAGATGGCTTAAAAGAAAAAATAATATTTACTTAAACAATAGTAAATGGTAGTTTTGTTTGTGTTACTTTGATACACTCATTGTTAACACGTGGAGTCATTAATTGTGATGTTAAACTAAGTTGAACAGAATCCACAGATCTAAATAAGCTCGGACATTTTCCATAATGCTGAATAACTCCTTCGACTTTGATTACCAAGTTACTGCCTGACTGAACAATTATATGCTCTCCAGGTGCTCGTGGTTGTGGACTTACTGATAACTTTATTTGCGTAGCTTGAAGTGTTTGAAAGAAATATCTTGGCATACATATGGGGGTCTTTACTACAAGTTCAATTTCACTAGTTATAACATCCATGTGCTGCAAAAGAACGTATTTTTTGTTTTTGCCAAGCTACTTATATAAATATAAGGTCTAGAAGCTTTTTTGGGTTTTGACGGTATTAAACAATTATATTCATTGTACAATATAGTCACAAGTTTTTCAATAAATAGTTATCCCTAAAAGCCAATAGATTTAAAGCATTATTATATTTAGAAATTACCCTATTTGTTATAGTCTTAGCATTTCCTGGCTCTTGAGGTAAATTTTGAGCTAATCCTTCCATTTTTCCACATGTACTTATAAAATACCTGAAAAAAGATTAAGGAATAATCAAGAACCATTAGACCAACTACAAAATGATCTTCTTAAAAAATTGTCGATTTTGAAAATTAAAATTGTATAATATAACAGATATGAACGCTTAAGAAAATTATTGACAACAGACAGGCGTAATCCCTGGATAAAATTAAATTAATTTTGCGTTCACTCCTCAGTCCAGTTTTCAAAATTCAACTGACATTGTAAAAACTCTTCAAAAGTGGTATACATGTAGGCTCAGAAGCCGTGATTTGAGATACACTGTTCATAGGATTACTACGTATTTCTTGGGCGAGTTTCCACCAGTCCTTTGTTGAATTGATACTAGCGAACCATTAAAAGACCACAGGCATTTTAAGACATAGGTTTTGACAGAAAGATTAGTTACAAAAATACCTACTTTCTCTAATTAATATAAGTTTGGTTACCTTGTCTCTGGGTATTGTCCATTCATGACTGACAAAGGAGGCTCTGAAGGTGATGCATAGCACACACCTTCAATTATATTTCCAAACAGAGCACATTGGTATTGTGTTCTTAAAAGAAATCAAAATTAATTACACGATAGACTATATAAAAATTATATTAAACTTACAATTCCAGAAACTCGAGTGTTGCGGGGTCAGCATCAAATGCAGATTTATACAACTTCAAATATGAATCCTCACAGCCTTTGATAGATTTTACAACTTTTCTTAACTGATTGGTGACGTGGCCAAATTTTTGCAAATAATCTCGTGAATTCTGAGCCAAACTTGCCGCGATAGCCGGAGGTGGAATAATTGTTTGGGCGTTTTTAGCCGTCACAACACTAAATAATGTTTGCAAAAACTGAGCTCTAAGCTTAATAAATTCCAATTGGAAAGTAAGTGGACTTGTGGCGGAAGAACTTGCGCGCAAACTAGCAAGAGCCTCCCAATACAATGATATGGCCATGTCCAGGCGTTCTATCAGTGGAATCAATTTCAACTGAGTGTTAGTGTATTTTGGATCACAAAGGTTGTAGTGGTTACACATTGTTTCATACTCTAGTCCGTAATTTAAAATACATTCAGCCTTAGCCATTTGAGATACGCCGATAAGAAAGAAGTGGAATTTATCCATTGATGCATATTTTGCAATTCGTAAAAAAAATCGCGCAGCTAGGAAGTGTTGTCCGTACCTATAGAATCAAACAAATATTTATGATTGTTTAAGGGAATAAAAAATGCATTACCTAGAAGCTGATCTACCAATTCGATATAGAGCCCAGCAATTACTTACTGAGGCAATGCGATCAAAAGTATCAAGAACACCACTCGGTACGAAACATCCAATAAGTGATTGAAGCATTACAGCTGAAAGAATTTCAATAATCCTTGACTCATCTTTGCAATCGCTATCAAGGATTGAATTTAGCTTCTTCAAAATCTGTGGGAGACGTTCAGCAACTGGGTTTACGACTTCGCTAGACTGATCTTCATCGGTGTCCATTGCGTCTGTTTTCGGAGCGGTAAACTTACGGAGTTGAAATTTTGAAGACAAGGCAGCGAGTGTTTCACATAAAAGCTCTGAATGCTTTTTTGGATATGCTGTCGAAATTGAACAAGAAAAGTGTGAAGTGCGTGGTGAAAGCATTATGATTGTAAAATTAAAGAATTTTGTTTTGTAATTTATAGTAAGAAATGGATTTATAAGAGTTTATCAAGAAGATGTCAATATACTCTAAAAAATCGAGTCAACAAAATTTTAGCTTTGGCAACATTTTTTTTTTGTTCAGTTCTTCGAATGTGTGCTATTTCGGTGTCCAACTGAAAAACATCAACTTTCTTTTCTTTTATCGACGTATTTAGTCTTTTTTAGGCTTAAAAGGGTGATATTTATATACAGTGTCCATGTTCTGTAAGTATCGCGTGGATAAAATTAGTCGAAACAATTACAATTGAAACAAGATATCGAAATTGAAATTCGGTGCAGCTAAAATTCGTGTATACTTTTACAAGTCTTTGTAATGTAATGGAAAAAAGTTCTCAAACTTACTTATTTCATCACTTAGTAAGTCACCGACCATTTCAATGAAATCTTCGCCAAATTCATTGTTTGCCTCCGATATTTTGACTCCACAAATAAGATACTTCTTCAATTCCTTCGTATGGTTTTCGTTTCCAACTGAAGAAAAAATTAGACTCTCCAGATGTATGTTGATAAGTTCCATAATCACTTCTGGAGGTTGTGTTGAATTCGCATGGCTAAGAATTTTTTTAATTCAATACCATTATAAACTTTGAAAAAAGTGTATTAAACCCACCAGTAGAGCACCAATCCTTTGAGAATAGCCAATGCTTGGCTTGCTGCTGTATGATTTTCTAAATTCAAACAAGACGAACACAATTCAATTATCAGACTTTGCTCTTCGTTTAGCAGTGTATGACACGTCAACGGACATTCGGTAAGGGTTAGAACTACAGTCAGAACCAAAGCCTGTTCGGTACCCTCAACGCACGTTTTTGCCTTGGTTATGAGATTTTTAAGTGATCCTTTAGGCCATGAATGTGCACTCTTTTGAGTTGCTAATGTCGTTAGTGACCTTAACACCTGACAACGAACTTTTTTGCGAGGATCTTGTAAGTACGTGAGAAGTAAATCTACTTGATCTGGAATTCCAATTAAAGTTTGACTTGATAATTTGGTAAGCGAATCTAAGATTGCGATGACAAAACTTTCTGCTGGATATTTGGGAAGAAGATTCAAACACAAATCCTTGACCATAGCTGCAGTGTTTGCATCGTGATGCATGTGACGCAGAACAGGAATCAGTTGAAGTTTCATGCTGACCGGAGTTTGTAGAGATTCAATCATCGTTGCGATCTTCGAACACATACTTATAGCAAATGATCTGAAAATTAATTAAAATTACCTATGTGCGTAAATTTGGAAACCAATATCAAAAATTACTTTGATTGAGCAGCAAACTGTCCACTTGCATAGATAGCAGCTTCTACTTCAACGGTATCATGGCTATCCAAAGCTCTTCGAATAGAGTGATGAACTTGTTGCTTTTCGGGTATAACTCTTGATACAGCACCCAAGGTTCTAGTAATAAATATTATTGAGAATAACCTTCATAACAACACTATTTGCATGCCTAACTTACCTGAGTGTCAGTGCCCTTGCAACTGGGTCATTCGAATGAGTAACCATGAAAATTCTTTTAACAAATGCGTCTATGTTCAGAATTTTATCCAAATGATTCTCACTTTGTTGACAAACTTTAAGAACCCAAAAACGAAGAAGATTTGAACTAAATGAAAATAGAAAATGATTTTCAAACATTTTTATACTCGAGGCTTCTATGTACATACCCGCTCCAGAAAAATTCGGCTAACTTCAAGAATGAAGAATTAATCAATATGGGAAATGGGTATTTTTCAAATAAACGAGGAAATCTTACAATGGCCTCACATTGGACACCAATTTTTGTAGATCTTAGTCCTTAAATTTGAGATATTAAACATAAATATAAAGAATTCTTTTGTAAAAATCTACCTTTGTCAAGTTCTGTGAGAACTGAGTTTGCATCTTGTTCGGTTTCATTGAGGAAATTCTCATTGAACATATGAACGCGAATACCCGATAACGAAGACATTTTTTATTAGTTCCACTATTTAAATATTAATAATTCAATTCAAGATTTTGTTTGGTGACAAAAATAACAAAAATATGTAGCAAAAGTAATCCAAACAGCAACAGCCGGGTAAAAATCCAAAAATCAACAAACAAGGTTTTAAGGGTACGTTCGTAGAGTAAGTTCAACTCAAATGGTATAAAAACCCACAGGGTGTCTTATTTACACCCCCATCACACGAGAAATATTAGTTCCATTCGTGCCCTATTAACCCCGAGGCCACACGAGCAAGTACTTGCAAGCAAGTTGCAATAGTGCCCTTTCACACGAGGAAACTGAGTTGCCAGCAACTTTTAGTTCCATGGTGAGAAGGGCAGGAGGATAGAGGGGCGAACAGAATCTCCCCGGTCGAGGATTTGAGGAGATTTTTTGACATTTCCTTTCACATCTAGGTTTAGGTGTGTTCAACCAATATACTTTCAAAGGAAATTTCAAAAATTGCCTGGAGATTTGTTTCCTCGTGTGAAAGGTACAAGAGATTTTTAAGGAGATTAAAAGACAACGTCAAAAAAATCTCCAGCAACTTGTTTCTTCGTGTGAAAGGGGACATACATACACATTTGTTTACTTACACAAACAAACCCAAGCAACTTGCTTATCAACTGGCATGCAAGTTTTGAAGCCAGTAGTGAAGCAAGTTGAGAGGCAAGTTGGGAGACAAGCAAGTGGAATGCAAGTGGGAGGCAAGAGGAATGCAAATTACGAATTTGACAGGCAGTGTATGTAGCCAATTTGCTTGCAAGTACTTGCTCGTGTGGCCTCAGGGTAAGCGTTTTTCTTTTTTAATTCAGAAATGAGTCCTGAACAGAGTCCGAGAATGTCGAGCATGCTCTGAACATCATCTGAGCAAGTATACTCAGAGCACCCTGAACCATTTTTGAAACACACCTGAACACTAGCTGTCAAATGCTATGTGCTTAGCATTGAACTCAGTCTGCTCAGTCATTTTATTCTGAAGTCATAGAGCACGCTCTGAGCAAACTCAGAACACACTCAGAACGAAAAAAGAAATACAAGTTTTTAGCTCTGAACGCTCAGAGCTAAAAAAGAATCACAACTTTTTGCAGTCACGTTTCATAACCAAAATGGTCCATTTGTTTCCATTTTTTTCATTCTAGCTTGCACGTTCAACAAAAAGGTTCATCAATGAAAGCGTTTTGTTTATAAGTGAGGCCATGAGTAAAGCCATTCTGATGGTATTTTTGAATTAACGACCAACCAAGGAAATAAAAGGGATATTCACGATCCTATATGTAACTGATGGTCTTGTATTATTGCAAAAGTGTAAAAATATAATATGGGTATTCATGCAACAGCGTAAAGTCGTCGTAATTGTTGTAAAGTTTAAAGGCGCTCCCAAACCAACGCAAATTCGTAGCGAATCATTCGCAAAGACAATTTTTTGTTGTTGGTTTGGGAGAGCCTTAAAACTTCGTAATTCTGTCACAATTTGCTTGGAAAATTTGACAGATTTACGAAGCTTAAAACTTTACAACGATTACGAATACCCTAATTATTTTCTTACACTACAACAACAAAATATACTAAATGTTAAAGTTTTACACTTTTACGCTTTTAATAATACACCATTGTAAAGTTTGTGCTTGTGTATTTCATAGCAAGGCAAATGTCATTCTTATTGTCAGCTGATATTTGTTTGTGAAATTTTGTGAGTTTGCTAGAGTGTAACTACAAATAAGAAAAGTGTATTCAAGATCCACTGTAAAAAATAAAATTTTACAATTTTACTGGCTCGTTGCACTAGATCGTAAAATTGCAGAACCTCGAATTAAATATTTGTACAATTGACCCTTAATGACTCTTTTTAGAACCACCCGGAAGCCACACGGGCAAGTACTGGCAAGCAAGTTGGCTACATACACTTAGTCAAATTCGTAATTTGCAATCCACTTGCCTCCCACTTGCTTTCCAGTTGCATTCCACTTGCTTGTCAACTTGCTTCACTACTGGCTTCAAAATTTCCATGCCAGTTGATGAGCAAGCTGCAAGTACGAAGGTGAAATTATTTAAATTTGTTACCCCTTTCACAAAGATTTAAAAGTTGCACTACAAGTACATTTTGTTCACTAACACATAGTCTGCTATTACACGACGACTTAAGAGTCATGACTCTTCTTCGAATTCTTCTTTGAAAATTCATCCCGTGAGGCACGTGCTATTACATCATGACTTTTGAGACATGACTCAAATTTGACAGTTCTCCTTTACTTTTATTTTCGATGTAGTATTTCTCATTTTGAGTTTCATAGTTGGTTTCATAGTTTGTATATCATTGTAAATAAATAAATAGATAATTTGAGAGTGGTCCCCGTTCTTTTTTTGGCCAAAATTTAATTATAAAATTTTCATATTTCAGTTCACTTACTGACAGAAAGGAACTTGAAACGTGTCCCGAGTTGGTGATCAGAATAAAACCGACAAGGAGGACAAAATTCTTCATAATGGGCTCTGGTAATGGGATGACAAGCCAAAAGATCTAATTCATAATTTGGGAAAAATTGCCAAATCACTGAAAACATTGAGCGTATGAAGCCAAACCAAGATAATGTTTACTTTATTGCTGGGGCTAGCCAATCTGCGAGGTTGAGAGTTCACCATTTGTTGAGCGTTTGCTTGCCATAGGCTATGAAGCTCTCTAGTTGAAGCAGTAGATGACTATTGCATTTCCACTCTACCAGAATTCGATGGGGAGAAATTCTGCATGAAGGCTTTCCCAACAAATGGGAACTCTGTACACATGCCGAATCGCATAACTTGCACAATATATTCGAATGTTATGTTTGCCAGAGGACGTTCGAAAAAAAGTTCCAATTGCTATATCACTTACAAACCCACGAAGGTCCACGAAGGTGGTGAAGAATTGGTGAAAGCTTAAGTGAAACCAAGCACCGAACAAATGAGTCCTAGTAAAGAAATAGACAAGGAGAAGGCAGATTATCAGCCGCTGTCAGCTGAGAAGAAAACTAAAAAGAAGGAGCGAGTGTCGAAGCGTCGGGAAAAGAAAGCAAAAAATGATTATGAGGAAGAGCAGGATGAGGATGAAATGAGAGACAAAAGTGAAGAAAAATTTGTGAAGATGATGATTCCACAAAGATTGTCAGCAAAAAAAGAAACACCCGAGCCCAGCGTGAAAATCTTAAAGTGCTGCGAACGAGTAGTCAAACTGAGTGTCAAAACTGTGTTTACCCATCCAACGTCCCTCAAAGCTCACATGCTTATTCACTCAGGTGGACGCCCATTCAAGTGTGATCACTGTGATAAGTCATTTGCCAGAAAAACCGTTCTTAATATCCATCGAAGACTGCATACCAGTGAGACGCCCTACAAATGTCCCCTCTTCCATAAGATGCTCTTATGGTAAGTTGAATCTTTGGTAAAGAAAGAAAATTTGAGTTTATAAATCAACCCTTCAGCGCCACATGTCCAAGGACTACGATGACGATCGGGAAGCTGATCGAATAAAATTTACCTGTGTGGCGTGTGTCATAAATCAATGGGTACCAAGTACTCTCTCCAAACGCACATGAAACTTCACGAACAGAGCACAGAAGCAAAATCAACTGAGCTGAATTTCTCTTGCAACATGTGCACCGAGTCCTTCGATACGAAGTCTGATTATGCGAAGCATATGGAGGTGCATGATTCGCATAGAAATTTCCAGTGTGACATCTGCCAGGCAACATTCGAGAAGAAATTTAAACATTTGCAAACCCATAAAATTGAGTATCTTCCGTGCAAAAAATGTGGCGAGACTTTTACTATAAGGTGGCTTTGATTTAATTTCGAAATATATATGTATTTTAAAATTTTTGATCGTTTTAGAGAAAATCTCAGAATATGGACTTCCAATATCCCACCTGCAAGCTAGGGCAATATGATAGGTACTCTAGATCTAAAGTTGCACGTGTTGAATGTGCTTTGAAGTGGTCATGGATGAAGTGAATTCCTGCGATATGTGTGGTGAAAGCCATTCTACTGCAGCGGAGTACTACAAACATATGCACGATAAACATGATTCAATCAGTAAAACGCGCAATGAGTGCAAGAAGTACTTTGACTCGCGGAAGGCGTTCGATAAGCACATACTTACGCATTACATGTGATAATTTATAAGCTCACACAGATATGTATTTTATATAATATATATTTTTCATATACCTATAATATTAAATAGGGGTAGACACGGTGCATTCAAGAGGACACAAGCGTCCACAAGCTTTTTTTCAAAGCGAACCTCTGTCTATCAACTCCTACTCTCACCTCCAAGTGGTGAACATCGGGTGCCTAGTACCTTTAACTGAAGATGGGGTTCCAATCCCTGTGGACGGTTTTAGGGGGCAGCAAACGAGAGAGGGGGGGATGAGTGTTCCCACTAAGGCACTTCTCCTTCATCCAGGTGGCAGTGGAAGAATTCTCAAGATGGAATCAACGGTGGCGTCTACAGTTCCAGTTAGGCTGAACTACTTAGTGAACACCTTATACGGGCTACTACGACATATTATCGGAGCTCAGGCCTATAAGGAGCGGTTAATCCGGCTCCCCGCCCTTGGAGTTATATATATAGGGTCTGGTCCTCCAGGTTGGGGGTCGTGCCGTCGGGGTGACTTCCCGGCCACATAAAGCTATTTTAGTTGCGAAGCATCAACAAGCCTCGGATACGGACGGATTTACTGTTGACGAACCTAGCAAACGAAATAAGGACAACGAACTTCGGATCTGCACGTGGAATTTTCTGTCTCTCTATAGACCACGTGCAGCCGAACATTTAGCGGAGGCCCTAGACTGCTACAAAGCAGACATCACCGCCATCCAAGAAGTGCGATGGGATGGGCCGGGCAAAAGAAAACTGAAAGACTGCGATATATACTACGGTGACTGTTACCGACCACAAGGGCAGCGTCTTTTTGGATGTGGATTTGTTGTTAGAGGCAGACTGAGGCAAGAGGTCTTGAGTTTCAATTATGTGAACGAACGCCTCACGACAATTCGCATCAAGGCTAAATTCGCCAACATCAGCCTGATATGCGCGCATGCCCCTAAAGAGGAGAAAGATGACGACACCAAGGAGCTCCTGGACAAGACATATGAGCAATGCCCTAGCTATGACATTAAAATTGTCTTGGGTGATTTTAATGCCAAACTAGGAAGAGAAGACGTCTTTGGTGGCACAATCGACAATCGACGGCACGACACCACCTCCGATAACGGACTCAGGCTAATCGACTTTGCTGCGGGGCGAAACGTTGTGGTAGCTAGTACGCAGTTCCCGCATCTCGATATTCATAAGCGAACATGGCGAATTCCTGGTCAATCAACCGCCAACCAAATTGACCACATTGCGATCGACGCAAGGCACTCCTCTCCAGTATCAAGGATGTCCGAACGTTCCGAGGAGCCAACGTTGACTCGGACCACTACCTCGTTGTAGCAAAGGTAATGCTACGGATATCCAGACCAAAGCCAAAACAGGGAAATACTGTCAGGAAGTTCAACGCCGGACGGCTACAGTCGCAAGAAATCACCAGGTCCTTTTCCGATCGAGTTTCTCGCACCCTCTTAACTAGTCCTTTGCCGCCAACTGCAAACATCGAGAACCAGTGGAAAAACTGCCAGGAAGCCATCAGAGATGCCGCCTCTGACGTGCTGGGCTTCGCACGACCACTACAGCGAAGCCCCTGGTTCGACGAGGAAGCCGGCAAGTACATGCAGCCAAGCAACATGCATACAAAGCGGCGCTGCATAGAAGGACCAGAGCTGCTCGCGAGCTCTACGAGCAGAAGAGGAAAGAGGAACACAAGCTTCTTAGAAAGAAAAAGAAAGAGCATGAGAAGCGCGCGATCGAGGAATTAGAGGGATGCCACTGCAGGAATGAAGTTCGGAAGTTTTACCAAAAAGTAAAAAGAACCTCCCAAGGTTACAAACCCCGAACCGAAGCCTGCAAGGACGATCAGGGGAACATCGTGGTGGAATCGCAGTCGGTGCTGAGGATATGGAAAAATCATTTCTGCAAATTGTATAACGGCGATGACGAACCAAATTCCGCTAACATGCAAATTGCACCATTCAACTTGGACGACGTAGGCCAACAATTCCGTCCACCCGATCTTGACGAAGTGAGGATAGCCATATCTAAACTTAAGTCCAATAAAGCTGCTGGAGCTGATGGCCTTGCGGCTGAGCTATTCAAAGCGGCTGGCGATGAATTGGTTAGGAGAATGCACCAGCTCATCTGTAAAATATGGTCGGAAGAAAGCATGCCCGATGAATGGAACCTCAGTATTGTTTGCCCGATCCTCAAGAAAGGCGATCCTCTGGACTGCACCAACTACAGAGGCATCAGTCTTCTTAATATCGCCTACAAGATCTTCTCTGCCGTACTTTGTGAACGCCGGAAGCCATTCGTCAACAACCTGATAGGTCCATATCAGTGTGGCTTTAGGCCAGGGAAGTCCACCATCGACCAAATATTCGCACTACGGCAGATCTTGGAGAAAACCCAGGAGTTCCAAATCGATACCCACCACCTTTTTATCGATTTCAAGACCGCGTATGACAGCATCTATAGAGACGAGCTATAAGAGCAATGTCTAGTTTTGGCATCCCTGCCAAACTCCTCCGTTTGTGCAGGATGACGATGGAGAATGCACGCTGCTCCATCAAGGTCGGCAAAGACCTCACCGATACCTTTGATGTCAAAAAAGGTTTTAGGCAAGGCGACGCGCTGTCATGCGACTTCTTCAACATCGTTCTTGAAAGAATAGTGCAAAACTCTCACGTCAACACACCAGAGGCACAATCTTTCAAAAGCCCGTCCAATTACTCGCTTACGCTGACGACATTGACATAATCGGACGAACAAAGCGTGATGTCAGTGGTGCTTTTGTGAACATTGAGAAGGAAGCCAAGAAGATGGGTCTAACGGTGAATGAAAGCAAAACATAATATATGCTGTCCACAAGAAAGGACACCCAACACCGACGTCTCGGACAGAACGTCACTATAGACAGCTATAATTTTGAGGTAGTCAGAGACTTTGTCTACCTAGGATCCGCTATAAACTCAGCGAACGACACCAGCGCTGAGATCAAACGAAGAATTACTCTTGCCAATCGCTGTTTCTTTGGGCTAAGAAGGCAATTGAGAAGCAAAGCCCTCTCTCGAGCAACTAAACTGTCCCTGTATAAGACGCTTATCATCCCGGTCCTGATGTATGGTGAAGAGGCATGGACACTGCTAACAGTGGATGAGAACGCGTTAGGCTGTTTTGAGAGGAAAATTCTCCGGGTGATTTTTGGTCCCGTCTGCATAGATGGGGAATGGAGAAGAAGATACAACAACGAACTGTATGGGCTGTACGGCGACACCAACCTAGCCGAAAAAGTGAAAAGCCAACGACTGAGATGGCTGGGTCATCTAGAGCGAATGGACACCAATGCTCCGGCCCGGAAAGTCTTTGAATCCAACCCCGTGGGAGAACGCAGTAGAGGTGGACAGCGTAAAGGGTGGCGCACGCAAGTGGAAGAGGACCTCAACCAACTTGGCGTGCGAAACTGGAGACAGCTAGCTAGAAACCGAGCCGGCTGGAAGAAGCTTGTTGGTTGAGGCCCTGGTCCACCCCGGACTGTAGCGCCACGTAAGTAAGTAAGTAAGTAATATTAAATAGGCCTTACAATAATTTATTTGTGCATTATTTATATACTTTTAGTAGTGGATTAATTCATTGTATCTAAAAAATTATTGTACTTTTACAGAATATAAAATTTTCAGACTTCCTTAAATGCGAAAGAGTTGAACATACCTCATACATTTTCTTTTACCATAATGACCGCTATGGCTTGGTGTTTAAGTTGTATTTGGTCTTCCATGTCGGCTCGAGGTCCAAGGTTGAATTCAAAGACTCTCTTGCCTTTGTTTGGTTTCCATTCATTCGGAGAAGCATAGCATCGATAAATCAGTGCCAATTTTCTAATTCTTGTTCCGGAAATGAGAAACGTCATTTTCCACAGACTTAAGATAAAACCCATTTCATTGTTTTCAACAGCCAATCAAAATTTTACTATAATTTCGTTGACTAAAATTACAGGTACCTATACTTTAAACTAATGTTAAATTCCTTACAACAAAAAAATCAAATCTGTTTAGAAAAAAATCGATTTGTTTAGAAGAAAAGATCAATTTTTCTAAACAAATCAAATCTTTCGTTTTTAGCAAGATTTACACAGACTTTCACACACACTAGTAAAATTTGACATTTATCTGGAGTTGAAAATTTTGTTCTTCGGTGTTTTACAAATACTCAAAAGTGTTTCTCGTTCGTTTAAATAAATTAAAAACAAATATATCTCTTCAAAGTTTTTAATTCTTCAAATGGCAGTGCATAATTAATAAGAAGTGATAAAAATATCAATGAACTTCGGTTTCAAGTGTCCAAAGTCGATTGATGTTATGAAGTGCGCGCTCGCCGACATGTTCCTCATTTGATGTGTTTTTTTGCTGGACTTTGGATTTCTTTTTTTAACTTTAATGGACGCACAACAATTTTTGTCTATTTCTGCTACTATTCCCGGAAAAATATTTGTTTTTAATCGTATTAAATGACGCGTAAATCTGAATGCACTTTTGAGTATTTGTATGCCCATTAATTTGTTTACTTTTTGCCTCAAAATTTATGTCAATGGCCAACACACACAATCACATAAAAAAATTGATTTTTTTTACAAATTCTTTTCAACCCAAAAAAGAAATCGATCTCCAATTGTTGAAAGGAATTCGACATAAAACAAATTTATAACGATCAGGTGATCTTCCTGCTTCGCATTTGTTCCATCCATAAAATGGTCTTCGGGTGTAGCTGGATGAGGCAAGTAGTAGTGTTTTGGGGGTTCACCCTATTCCAAACGAACAAAATAATGACAATGCTTGTATTCAACTACACCAGCACGTCCACGGGCATGACGTCTCATTCCTTTGTAATAACGTCCCTTACGTTTTCATTAGAGCAAATGAGGTAATTTCGTTGAAATTTTGCAAATTAGATCCCAAATTACCTCATTTCCCATACAAATTCAAATTTCGAAATGAGATAATTTCAACCTAATTTGCACGAAATTAGGTTGGAAACTAGGAGTGAAAAAATCAAACATACTTTATTGAATTCGGTTCGATCAAAATGGAACAAATTTTGATTTCAAATGTCAAATTTTGAAATGAAAAAAAAAAAAACAAATCGTCAAACACTTTAGAAAATGGAAACATTTGTTAAAAAAAAAAAAAAATTTACTTTCAGGTGCATACATAATATTTTTAGTAATAAATAATGCTTTCATGTGTCTCTAGAATAATCTGTTTAACATATCAGAGCTCCATCAGACTTTGTTCCACACGGTGGTACACACTCAAGAATCGTAAAATTAATCTGCCAGTTCAGCTCAGAATGTATGCTCTACTGGGCACTTGTTTTAAGGAAATCATGAATTCCAATTGAAATCTGCTTGGAAATTTTAAATATATTTGGCTTCAGCATGAGAAGCATTTTCAAAATCTGTAATACAACAGGGCACAGTTCCTCGTTACGCATCAAATAGATTGCCAACTTTAAGATGGCTACGATGCTTCTGTTAAGAAGATACTCATACCCATAACAATATCCACCCATAAGAAGCAGATACATCTGATCTCTTACCGATTACCACGAATTTAGATTCTTGAATCATTTGATCAAATTGACATTCTTTTATGCACTCTTTGCCAATTTTGATAAGCTCTTGTTCTTCATAAATGTTGGTTTTCGTTGACCGCCTTCTGAACTTAGATATGAGGAGAGGCTGCTTAGTAAATCAGATTCGGGTTTTTGACTTGGTTTTCCAAAAATTAATGTACATTTGCCATTGGGCTCACAGAAATCTTCCACTTCAATCAATTAAAAATATTTTAAGCTCACATTTCACATAACAAATATTTAAAAAATCAAAGTTACAGTAGTCAAAAGTCAAAAAAAGATTATGCAGAGAGATGAAAGAGGAACGAGGGAAAAGAGAAACGTCAAAAATGAGTCGCCGAAACTTGGCCCATGACTCACAGGGCAATTGGTCTTCCATTTAATTTTTCTTCTCTGTCATCGTGTAATAGCAGACATACAAACGTAATGCTATGTTTCCACCAAAGGATTATCTCAGTTCAGATTTAATAAATCTATTTGGTGTTTTCACCGCACAAAAAGATTTAAAAAAGATTTACTTTGACAGCCCCTTTTAAAATGCAAATGGTGTTTAATTTTTTCTCATGAAGAGGAAGTGAGATAGAATGTTTCCTCTGTGAAGAACTGAATTCAGCCATAAATGAATCCTTCAGAGCCATACAGGAATAGGTTAGTTCGATTTGTAAAAGTATTTGTCCTAGGAAGATTTAACAAGATTAATTTCTAATCTTCAAGATTAACGAAATAAATTTGTATGGTAAATCTTCAAGATTTAAAAGAGATTTGCGGTAAATCTTATTAAATCTCAGATTAGCGTTAGGTGGAAATGTAGCATAAGCAACTTGCTCATCAACTGGCATGGAATTTTTGAAGCCAGTAGTGAACAAGTTGGGAGACAAGCAAGTGGGAGCCAAGTGGAATGTAATAGTCTTTCCACACTATCCCACTGAGTATTAATACATGTCAAAAAAGTGGGAAGAAATCATGTATAATAGTGTGGAAACAAAATATGAAATTTCATCACACACAACTTGACTCCGCATCCGACACGATTTGACATGAAAATATTTAGGATCGTTTCTAAAGCCATCACACTTCCTATCCCACTTGGGCGTTTGAGGTTATGGTGAAACTGATTTTTTGATGCAAGTGTGGAAGCAAAATATGAAAGGCAATTACATCACACAAATTTGGCAGTCGTATGAAATTTCTTCCCCCTTTATTCTGACATTACTTTGTGGGATAGTGTAGAGGCACTTTAATTTACGAATTTGACAGCAAGTAGTGTGTTCAAAAAGTAGGTGGATACGTTTGGGACTGAGGTGTCATTAGGTGTGTTTTTTCCTTGCCCAAATGGGCTTGGACGAAAAAAATGACGTCAGGGCTAACCAATTTTCATGTAAAATGCAATAACAACTGATCCCATTAGGGCTTAGCTAAGCCCAAAGAATTTTGGGGCTTAACTTTAGCCCAGATAAACTGTGTTACCGGTATAAATATCATACCAGATCCAATGTTATCGATAGTTTGTATGGAAACAACATTTTTTTTCTGTAATGGCTTGGTTAATGCTACATTTCCACCTAAAGCCTCGTACGCAGATCGAGCTAAAATTTCGCTTTCATACAAAATTCTCTCCAAAATTTAGCCAAGCTAAAATTTTGTCAAACATTTTAGCCGAGAGGTACGCAGCTCCAGCTAAAAAATCAAGTTTTCGTTTCTTACTGAACGCACTCATCTGTCAAAATTTAGCGCATGAAATAATTGTTTAGCATATTAATTCTCGAGCTAAATTGTGGCAGGTTCATATATTTGTGAGATTATGTGAACTTTACAGTGCGAAAATGAAAATTGAGACCGAGAAATATTCAAGGACAAACGATTTAGCAATGCCAAAAGGAAAAATCTATTTTATTTGATTATTTTAACTTGAAATATTGAAAGAAAATTCTTTGAAATTGTTGAATAAAATTTCTTTTCAGAGAACAGCTGTTTTCTGTAATGTATTCTCCATAAAAATCGTGTGTCAAAATTTAGCTAGGATTTAAGCTGGTGTTTGGAGAGAAATGTGGGAGCGGAATTTTAGCTCGATCTGCGTACTAGGCTTAATGACACCGCAGTCCCGAACGTATCCAATGAATTTGGTCTAATTTATCTCCACCTACTTTTTGAACACACTTCTTTCTGACGCACGTGTAAAAAATTGACATTTCTTATGTCACTTCACTCACTACTCTTTCAAGTCCAGAGTTTATTTTCAAAAATAGGTGATATGTTTACAATTCAACACGTTTCTATAATTTTCTCAATCGTTTAATAATCTTTTTATTTAACATTATGCAAAATAAAAAATCCAATAAACCTGTTGAAAAGGGAAAAAGATTCAAAAAGTATCAAAACAAATCTCAAAGTGTAGTCAAACCAAAAGACGATGAAGAGATCGAACGCATTCGTTCGCAATTAGAATCCATCGATCCGAGTAAAATAAAATATTTTAGTGATTTTCCACTCTCATGGAAAACGCAGAAAGGTATTCGGGAAGCGAATTTCAAAGTGCCTACAGAGATCCAACGTGAAAGTATTGGCCATGCTCTGCGAGGTAGAGACATTCTTGGAGCAGCGCAAACAGGCAGTGGCAAGACACTAGCCTTCCTTATACCGGTAAGTAAGATATATTTGGTGTGTAGTACGAAATATATCTTTAAAAACCTTCTAGGTAATTGAGAATTTATTCATGAAGAAATGGACTCGTTTAGATGGCATAGGAGTTATAATCATTTCTCCAACTCGCGAATTGGCATATCAAATCTTTGAGACACTCAAAAAGATCGGAGCGTATCATGATTTTTCCGCTGGTCTGATTATCGGCGGAAAAAACTTAAAATTCGAGAAAAAACGCATGGACCAGTGTAATATTATAATTTGCACACCCGGACGGTTGTTGCAACATATGGACGAAAATCCGCTATTCGATGCTTCTACGATGCAAGTTTTGGTTCTTGATGAAGCTGATCGTTGCCTGGACATGGGTTTTGAACAAACAATGAACGGCATAATAGAAAATCTTCCTCCAGAACGACAAACACTTTTGTTTTCTGCAACACAAACAAAATCTGTCAAGGATCTTGCAAGGTTAAGTCTAGACAATGCTGTTTATGTTGCTCCTACTGAACAACAAACTGTCACACCAGACAATCTCAAGCAAAGCTATGTCGTGGTTAATCTTGAAGACAAAATCACAATGCTCTGGTCATTTATTAAGAGCCATTTAAAGCAGAAATGCATTGTGTTTCTCTCAAGCTGTAAGCAGGTCAAGTACATTTACGAAATATTTTGTAAGCTACGTCCTGGAACAAGTCTTCTTGCACTTTATGGCACACTCCATCAAGATCGCAGAGTTGCGATTTATCAAGATTTTTGCCGTAAGAGTAATGTGGTGTTGTTTGCAACCGATATCGCCTCACGAGGTCTCGATTTTCCCACTGTTAATTGGGTAATTCAGTTGGATTGCCCTGAAGATGCCACACAATACATCCATCGAGCAGGGCGAACGGCTCGTCACAAGGCTCGTGGTGAAAGTTTACTGGTACTGCTTCCTAGCGAAGAAGAGGGAATGGTTGCCGAATTAAAAAATGCCAAAATTAATATCGATCAGATCCATATTGATCCAAGGAAACTTTTTTCTCCTAAAGGAAAGATGGAAGGATTCCTGGCTCAGAACAAAGAACTTAAAGACACAGCTCAGCGTGCATTTGTATCTTACATCAAGTCAGTTTTCCTGATGAAGAACAAGAAAATCTTTAATGTTAGCCAACTCAATACCGACGAGTACGCCAAATCTCTTGGTCTTGTTGTGGTTCCCAGGGTTCGGTTCCTGGAGCGATTTAAAAAACGACAAGCAGCTGCCCAAAAGACAAACAAAGATGAAGACAGTGAGGAATCTTCTAGTGAAGATGAAGATAACGAAGAAACTACCAAAGTCGTGCCTGTTGAAAAAGATGAAAATGTTAATTTTAATCTACCACACTCTGATGATAGTGACAACTCCGAAGCCGAAGAAGAACTCTTCAAGATCAAACGAAAAGATCACGATATTGATGAAGGTGACTCTGAAAACGATGACGAGAAAGCCAAAGCTGAACTCACTGCTGCTAGAAAGGCGAAAATTCTTACTAAAGCAGCTCAAGCCAAACGTGTGCTTAAAAAACGAATTCAAGCCAATACAAAAGTGGAGTTCAATGAAGACGGTACTGAAGTCCTCGACACAAGAAAACAATTGCAATCAGACTTCGCAAGAGATTATGTCAACCAAGATGAAGGAGGAATTGATATTGAAACTGCAAAGAAGGTTCTTCGCGAAGAAGATAAATTCGATAAGAAACGTTTCAAGGACATTGTCAAAGCCAAACACAAGGTTCAGAAGAAGAAATCGAAATCAAAGAAAAACGAAGACGAAGATGACGCCGATGAATTTGGTAGTGATGAAGACGATCATAATAGTGTCGATTTGTCTTGGTTGCCAGATCCAGATAAGGTTTATAATGTTGTAAACAGTGATGATTCTGATAGTAGTGATGATGGTAGTGACAATAATAAGGGAGAAGTAAGTGAGAGTGAGAGTTTGGTTCATCGGCCACCTAAGAGATTGTACGAAAAGAAGAAGAAATCTGGATATGCTTCAGAACCAAGTAGCGATTCTAATGACGACGATAAAGAAGATGAACCAAGGAATAAGAAAGCGAAACAAATTGCAGATAAACTATCATTGAATGAAGCTGAAATTATTGCAATGCAATTGTTGGGCAAATAAAACAAGTTTTCTTTTTATTTAACAAACGAAAGCAAATATTGTGCGTTTCTTTGTGTCTTTTTCTTATTCTCAGTATTTTAAGGTATTTACAATATAAAAATGACAAACAAAAATTATAACTAAAATAGGTAATAGATGTTTCGTAAATTAAGGCAATGCGGGTTTTTTTTGTAGAGTGTAGAATGATTACGCCGTTTGTTCGATTTTCTGTTCGATTTTTATCCAATCTCGGGGGTTCTTAAGAACTTCAACAAGTTGACCTTCACGAGTTGTAGGTGATGGGTTATGCATGTATTCCCAACGCTAAAAAGAAATAACAAATCAAATTATGTACACAATATAAATTTAAATTGTAGAAATGTTATAAAAATAAGGTGAGAATACGTGAGATCCGATGAAGAATTATCAAAAAAACTACTTCGGTTTGGTGCAACAAAATGGGTTCAAAACTCCTCACGCATTAAACGAAGTGCCAGCTCTACAATACCCTTATACTGCCAGTCCTGCTTTATGATAAGCAGAAATGGAGAATTAATACTGACCTCTTTCGACGAATATTTGGTCTTGTGTGCATGGAGGAGAAGAAACAACCGTGAACTATGAGCTGTATCAAGATATGAATGTACTTCAGAAACTCAGAACACGTTGACTCCATTGGTTCGGCCACATCGAGCGAATGGACAGTAATGCTCCAGGTACGAGGCGATAAAGAAGACAGAACTAACTAATGGATTCCCGCCGTCTCTCCGGCAATAACACTTTATTGATCGGGAGCCAGATAAATAAGTAAGTATCTTAATATTACATTATTTCGTCTTTGTTTTCTTAATTAATGCACAAAAACTGAGCTTTATATTTGAAGCAGTAAATTGAATAGTTGTTTTCAAGCAGATTTAAAGTTTAAATGTGACATGGGCTGATGCAACAACAACCTAAGACATTTTAAAAATATTGGGAGCCAATCCAATAGAAATATAAACGCAGGTATTTAATTAATTTATCTACATAGTTGGGTTAGTCTACCTAAGTTCTTAAATAATCAAAAAAACATTTCTATTGTTTTACTACATTCAAATTTTGACTTACCGCTGTTAATGGCAGCGACATGAGTATACTTTCGTATCGGGCTCCAGGTGTATACAGGCCAAATTTGGTACCGCGGTCGTAGATCAAGTTAAATTCCACATACCGTCCACGACGCAAAAGTTGCCATTCACGTTCCCTGTCTCCATATGCATCATTTTTGTGCTTTCGTACTGAAAACACATTACAGATATCAAGAATTGACTCAAATGAGTATACAAATTTATTGAATACCAATTGGAAGATACGATGGGATAACAGAATGAGCACAGGATGAAATAAACTTAAATGCCTCATCTTGACTGGGAGTATCAATGTCGTCAAAGAAAATTCCACCAATTCCTCGACATTCGTTGCGATGCGTCACCCGGAAATAATCGTCGCACCATTTCTTGAATTTGGGATAATATTCAATATTGTGTTCATCACATGAATCCTTAAGAGTTTGATGGAAATGAACTGCATCGTCTTGATCCAAGTAGTATGGTGTCAAATCAGTTCCTGAAAATATGTTGAATTCGTAAATAAATACAATTTATAGCACTTTTTGTTTATTACCTCCACCAAACCACCATTGTTTCTCTCCATTATTATTTTCCACTTCAAAATATCTATAGTTGAAATGAATTGTGGGAATCATAGGATTTCGTGGGTGAATAACAGCGCTGACTCCGGCTGCAAAGAATGGCAAGTGACCATCGCCAAGATTTTTTCCTCTGGATCGCATTTGTTGAACAGCACCAGGAGGCAGCATTCCTGTTACAACTGAAATATTTACTCCAGCTTTTTCGAAGACATCACCATCTTGAAGTACACAAGTAATACCGCCACCACCTTCTTTACGTTGCCATCGGTCGACTTTAAATTTTTGCCCAAAGTTTTCTTCGTTTTCCAAAGCCTTACAAAAATCAGCTTGAATTTTTAAAATAAGCAATTCTACTTTGATTCTCATGTCATTCTCTTTTTTGAGAAGTTCATCTTTGTCTGTTATTGGATCGGCCATAAACTGAGATGTACTAAGTTTTCGTTTTGCTTCTGTTTGTGCTCGGCTAAAAGACATGAAAGTTGCTACACCTGATCCTATGATAAATGCATGAGCGTGGCTTTAAAGAAACAAAAAAATAAAAATATTTTAAACCATGGTAGATAGAATTTAAGATCCAATAACATTGCAAAATAAAGCAAATGACCAAAATGCACCACAAAGTCCAAACGAGGGATATGTTGCAAATTGGTTGGACATAGAGTTAGTTTTCGATAGAAGGATTTGCTATAAGTTATGAATTGTGTTTTTGGTACGAGCATATGTATGAATATGTATGCTTGTATATTAGAAACCTGATAGGTAGGATAAGATATACATACATATAGGTACATAAATAAATAAATAAAGTATTGTAAAGAGATGTAATAAAATTAATTCTGAACTGAATTAAATAAATATATCAGCAACCTGATAGGTCCATATACGCTAAGCTTTATGCCAGAATAGTTCAACAGCCAAATATAAACATTACAAAAGATCTGAGAAAATTACCCAGAAACTGCAAATCAACGTATAGAACCTTTTCATCGATTTCAAGACCGCGTATGACAGCTTCTATAGAGACGAGTTGTATAGATCAATGGCTAGTTTTATATTCCTGTTCATTTGCGAGAGATGAGTGTATGCTCCAAGTATATAAATATATCACCGATACACTTTCCATGTCCAAAAAGTTTGAGACAAAGCGATAAACTGTTATGGGGCTTAAATTGAGAGAATGAGTTGAAAGTGAAGAAGATGGGCTAAACAGTCTATGAGGATCATCGAGACAGTACACGCAACACCGGCGTCTTGGTAGAAGGTCACCATTAAAAGCACTGAGCTAAGTAAGGGACTTTGACTAGAAAGGCTCCGCTATCAATTTAGACAAACAAAGAGTAACCCTGCCGATAGCTGCTTCTTTGGGATACAAAGTCAATTGAGTAGCAAAGGCAACTTAAGTTACCCTTTATAAGTCACTAGTCATCTCTGTACCTTATTGAACGCTTTGGTTTTTTAAGATGAAAATTATTTGAGTGAACAATGGTTGAGTCTGCATAGAGCTGTATGCTAATTGAAATCCATACAAATTCGATACAAGCTACGAAGTATGCATTAATTAACATTGACCATTTTTGAATGAACAACACTAACTTGAATGTGCTATCACCAAGTTTATATTCCTGCCTATAAGTTTGGTGATAGCACATTCAAGTTGTTGTTAATACAAAGATGTTCAAATAATAGAACGAGATTCATGCATCGTTATATTTTTCTATAATTACTTACTTGCATGTTTTTATAATTAAAAATCTCTAATCTATAAGGACAAGCATGTGCGACCCATTCCTGCATTTTATTTTATATTGAACGGTACCGTTCAGATCTGGAGGACTTATCTTATCTAGAATACTTTAAAGCTTTAGACATTGAAAATTATTTGGAAATATAATCTTCGTTTTTCTTCTAAATATGTACCTACATATGTACATATATCTTATCTGACTTGTTAAAGATACACTTTCAACCCACTTACCTACAAATAGCGTTATTTTAACGAAACTGTTTTATAAGCTGCTTATAAACCATACCAAATCCATAATTTTATATACAGGAAACATTCATAATTGTATATACAGGACATAATTGCGAATATATTTGTATTGTTATTCTCAATATGTTTATTTATCTTATCTTAAAATGCGTTCGGATTTCAGTAAAGGAAGATAGCCACGTATTGGAAGAATTAACATTTCAAAAATGATAGGAAAGATTTCCAAAAACTTCCTTAATCATCAATCGGATAGTTTGTTTTCTATACTGAATACCAAAAATAATTGTTTATTTTGATAACTTCTTCACTTGTTTATCTTGGAATTTAAAAAAAAATCGTTAAATGGAAAATAAATAAACAAAAAAATAACTAAAGCCTTTAAAAAATAAAAAAAATTTATTATAATCGACAACCGTACGTAAATCATGATTTAATGGCAAACAATTCTATTAAAAACAACAGTGATGCCCTCAAAACACTCTTTTCTTATCGAGCCGTCCATCATCACCATCATCAACAACTTCAAATGACGTCCAAAATGATCCCTAACAAAAACATTGGCTATTTTTGTAAATGGAAGGCAGCAACCCGAAACAATCTTGTTGCTGTTCAATTTATGTCATTATTATTGGAAGGTGATTTTGATGTTATTTTTTAATAAGATTTGGTAAATTTTTGGAGTTACTTTGCGATAGAAAATTAATCTACAATTTTTGTTCAGGCTTTTTTCAGACTGCTTATTGTGCTAAGAAAATCTGCATACATAAATTTCAAACCTGTTTATTCTGAAAACTTCTCTACAGTCGGAAAATAGCATTTCCATTGGTTAGGCTAAATAGAAAAGTCTACAAGATATTTTGCTTGTAAAAAATAAGTACGCTGAAAGTGGCACGCACTCCACGGTTCACGATAACGAAAGTGACTTGGCAGAAAGGAAGGGAAACGTTTAAAGATAGGAGAAAATTAAGGAAGCTACTTACTGCAGTTTCGAGCGTTTTGCATATTGAAAAGTACTTAAAGAAGCCAACGACTTTAAGCTGTATTTGATGCTATTGAAAATAGTCATTTTCGATTAAATTATAATAAAAATTGAATGTTTAGCGTTTTTTTCAAATTCAGATTACAACACAATCACTGGTTAAAAGTTTTTATTAAACTGCCGGTCAAATGAATAGCCAATTCACTTTTGTAGAAAAAGTAA
The DNA here is from genome assembly GCA_963921185.1 of Dasysyrphus tricinctus. Lineage (NCBI taxonomy): Eukaryota > Metazoa > Arthropoda > Insecta > Diptera > Syrphidae > Dasysyrphus > Dasysyrphus tricinctus. The sequence continues at coordinate 113,991,049 of OY992532.1, forward strand.
AATATTTGCCTAATGTCATCTTGACATAAGTGAAATCTGAGATCAGCTGTTTTTGTGTGTCAAATGGCGTAACGTGAAGAAATGTCGAGATGATGGCTGCTTGTGGAACTAGGTCATATAAAAGCACTGCCAGATCTGAGTGTGTTTTTGTTTTTAAAAAGCAAGTAAAGCGTGAGCAGTGATGGGCACGTTTTTCTAACCTACCCGGTAGGTATTTACTAATGGGTAAATACCGGGTATATACCCAAAAAAGGGTAAAAACGTATCGTACGTCGGGTATATAAAATTATAAAGTTGTTTTTAAGTTTTATCTTTTAAATGAGTGAACAGAAAAAATTGAAATTTAAAGATCTGCAAGAGCTTATGGATTTTGATGTTGAGTGTGAGTTTTGGACTTTTAGGGCGGTATTTACCGACGGCTCATAACTTATGAGGCTCATAAACATATTCACCAAGCCATTATAGTGAATATTTATGAGCGCTCATAAGACTTATGAGTGGTCCTGAACACTCATAAAGTTATGAGCGCTCTCTATGAGTTATGAGCGAAACTAATTCGAAAACCTTCGAAGTAACCCTTCAAGAAAATTCACTGGCTCATTTTGTCGGTACTTCTTGGATTCTTGCAAAAATGAGTCTCGCACGCACACATATTGTAATTCCTTTTGTCTTCAGGAATTTTATTTATTGTTTCAATTGTAAGTTCTTTTTTGTAATTCACGCGTTGAAGATAATTCTTTTGTCCGTTTGCTGTGAAAATTTGAAAAAATTGGATAAATAAAGGTGTGTATAATGAATCTGCTCCGAATAGAAAATTACAGAAAAGTACAAGGAAGAGGTATATGCATCCATAAACGGGCTCAAGGATGGTAAAGCTGCTGGTTCAAATAGAATACCTGCAGAATTCTACAAGTATGGTTCGGACGAGTTGATCAACAAGTTAACGGCCATATTTAACAACGTCATGGCCCACGGAATTATACCACAGGAATTTAAAGAAGCACTTATTTTTCCCATCCACAAAAAAGGTAGTACAATGGACCCTGCAAATTATAGAGGCATTTCCTTCTTGAATGCATCCTACAAAATATTTACCTCAATTTTGCAAAACCGACTTAAAACATGGATTGATTCAAACAAGCTATTGAAGGAATTTCAAGCTGGGTTTCGACAAGGATATTCCACCGTAGATAACATTTTCGTCCTCCGAAGTATCGCCGATTTCTTTTTGGACCGAAAAAAGAAACTATATGTTTTTTTCGTCGATTTTAAGGCAGCTTTCGACACGATAGACCGAAATGCATTAATGTACAAGATGTATAGAATGGGAATGTCATACAAGTTCGGACGTATATTGCAGAACCTCTATCTGGAAACCAAAGCAGCTGTATGGGATGGAGAAAAAATTTCACAATGGTTTGAAACAAAGACAGGTCTAAGGCAAGGTTGTATGCTAAGTCCAAGCTTATTTGCACTTTCTATCGATGATATCACCGACTGTTTACCGGGAGGAGTGGAATATGCTGGAACTCTCATCAAGGCCCTTCTTTTCGCGGATGACATAGTTTTGTTTGCGCAATCACCACAATCGCTGCAACTAATGATCAATAAACTTAGTGAATATTGCAGAACGAGGAAATTAGTTGTCAGTCTCGAGAAGTCGAAGGCTATGGTTTTCCGAAAAGGTGGAGGAAGAGCAAGTGGTCAAGAACGCTGGACATTTAATAATGAGAGAATCGAAATTGTTAATGAATACAAATATTTAGGGATCTATATAACGAAAAATAACAGTATGGAAAGACATCTCACTGATAAATTACAAAAAGCTAAGACTACAATAAATATGGCGTGGAGAAACATCTTTAACAATAGATATATAGCCCACAGCAGTAAATACAAAGTGTTTGAATCGGTAGCTGAGTCAACATTGATGTATGCAGCCCAAGTGTGGGGTAGTAAGAAATATGATACCGCTGAAAAACTCCTACGATTTTATATCAAAAGGATATTTCGACTACCACCAAATGCGCCGAACTACATGCTGATGTTAGAAACCGGTATCTATCCTCTATTTATTAAAACACTTAAATTGCAAGTGGACTACATATGTAATGTGCTTAAGATGCCTGAGGAGCGTCTCACTAAAAAAGCAGCACTTCAGGCAATAAATAGTAGATCGAGTTGGTTCAGAGATTGGACAGAGCTAGCGGAAGAAGCTAATATAGATCTTGCGCCAGATGATTACTTAATGTGGAAACCCTCTCTATATCAGCTGATATCGATTATAGATGATCGATTAAGATACGGGTTCGCAGCGGAAGCAGAAGAATCCATCTATAGAATGTTATATAGTAAACTGAACTACAACCTAAACCATAAGAATTACTTCCGTGATGACTACAAGACAGATCAAATATCAATGATATTTAGATTAAGAGGCGAACTCCTTAATCTCAACTTCATCCCGCATCGCGAAGAGTTGCCTTTGTATTGTGAACTGTGTAATATGGGGGAAAGAGAGAATATTTTCCATTTTATGGGTAGGTGTCCTGTGCTGCGAGAAACAAGAAGACATATTTTTGGATGTGACTTTCTATCAGAAGAACTTATAATACATCATCTTAATGAAATGGAAGTTCCTAAACTGTACAAATATTGTAAAATAGCGTTAGCGTATAGAAACAGAATTATAAATGGAAATTTTTAAAAAAAATAAAAGAATTGTAGAATGAAAAATTTTGAAAAGTTGTCAATCAGGCAGACGGCATATAGCCATGCTTTATTATTGTAAAATGTATATTTGGATACTATATTTTATAGAAATAAAATCTAATCTAATCTACAGGATTGTGTGTTACATGAGTAAAAACCTTACCCAAACTGTTCTTCATTCTGTCTATGTGTTCCATTATGTTTTTCAGAACAGTTAAGAACAATATTTCCTGCACCTACTTTTATGGTGGAGAAAATGTCGAAGTACCAGTACCAGTTGATTTATTTGTCTGGGATAATAATAAGCTAAAATTTATCTCAGAAAAACTTTTTGCTTAAATCTGACAGTTTTGACAGTTCTCACACATTTATACTGTTCTGGGGCCCCATTGCGCAAGGGTGACTGATTTTCTGTATTCATATTCTATTCACACCCAAAACAAATGTAAATAAATTTGATTGATTGTGCATGCGTTATTTGTCAAAAACTTAAAACTCACACTTGCCGAATCGCAAAAATCGATGTGTACACAAAATTCTGTGTACACAGAAAAAACTCACTCTTGTGGAATTGGGCCCCTGATGTAGTTTTTCTTCATTTAAACACCTAATATAAATCAACATTTGACGTCTATCTCCCCTTCAAGTGAACGAGTCCATTTTGGATCCGCAAACCGTAGTAGACAATGTACGAACGAAACTATTAGCGAAACTAAAAAGTAAAGTAAGAACATTTCACTATATAAAACAAACTAAAACGTGCAATGATCTTCAGCCCTAGACAAAACTAAGAAAATAAGTGGAAAGAAATTAAAATCACTGTAGTCACAAAGAATTTATTTATGTGCATGCAACACTCATTTTTTCAAGGATCCAAGAAGTACCGACAGAGTGCGGTCATTTTTGAAAACAGAGTTTGATTTCACAGTTTGGGGGTACCTGGGGAAGAGAGAGTTGTTTTCATTTTGGAACTTCGAAAGAGAGGTGAATAGCACAAATATTATTTGAGTTAGGAGCCTCATAAACTTAAGAGCCGTTTATGAGTGCTCAGAGAATACCGCCCTTAAAATAATTTAACCGGAGATAATGGAATCTGAATTTTTTTTGAAATGCTTGTTTGGTGGTTTTTCGAGATTATATTTTTAATGGGTGAGTGTCAGGTGTTGATAAATGTCATATCTGATAAGTATTTTTGATTTTTATCAAAATTAAGTATTTAACTTCCCCAGGTGCCGTTAAGTAGAAATAACGTTCATATTGAGGTTGCTATACATATGTGTTCATAACTCCTCAGTGTATTCATGGATTAGTTTAATTTTTCATAAATCCAATATTCAATTAAATTTCTATTATTTTGATACCTTATTTATTATCCTAAAACATATACAAGTGTCAAAATTTATTATTCAAATCAATACAAAAATTAATAAAATTGCATTGAAATTATCTGCTGGGACGGACCATTGTCCACGACAATCCACCAGCGCAGCGTGAAAGACCCCGTTACCTACATCGAATGTTTTTATTATAATTTGATATGGATGTCTTAAAAAATTATGTCTCCTGTTCTACTGATCGGATCTTCAAGGTTAAGGTCTTTAAAGAAAGCTGACATAACAGGCTACATTGTAGAAAAATACCATTGAGGAGGGGTAAACATTTTCGGGGAGAGTACGATAACTTGGGCGCCAAAAATTGATAACGGATTTTTGTAGAGGAGTTAAATACAAGCATTTTTTGTCTATGGGAGGGGGGTCTATCTTGCTCCGTTTGGGCGGGAGGGGCACTTTTAAAAAACATGTAATAAAAATATATAAAAAATATTTAAAAATAACGGTAATACTTACAATTAGGTATCATATCTTTTTATAAAGCCAATACTCTGTTCTATTACCTTGAGGCCACACGAGCAAGAACTTGCAAGCAAGTTGGCTACATACACTGCATGTCAAATTCGTATTTTGCATTCCACTTGCCTCCCACTTGCATTCCACTTGCTTGTCTCCCAACTTGCTTCTCAACTTAGTCCCCTTCAACACGAAGAAACAAGTTGATGGAGATTTTTTTGACGTTTTCTTTTAATCTCCTTAAAAATCTCTTGTACCTTTCACACGAGGAAACAAATCTCCAGGCAATTTTTGAAATTTCCTTTGAAAGTCTATTGGTTGAACACACCTAAACCTAGATGTGAAAGGAAATGTCAAGAAATCTCCTCAAATCCTCGACCGGGGAGATTCTGTTCGCCCCTCTTTCCACCTGCCCTTCTCACCTAGGAACTAAAAGTTGCTGGCAACTCAGTTTCCTTGTGTGAAAGGGCACTTACTTCACTACTGGCTTCAAAACTTGCATGCCAGTTGATAAGCAAGTTGCTTGGGTTTGTTTGTGTTAGTAAACAAATGTGCATGTATTGCAACTTGCTTGCCAGTACTTGCTCGTGTGGCCTCGGGGTAAATCAATCACAACAGTGCAATTTAAAAACTTCAAAATTAGATATAACTACTTACACCATCTATTAGTACATGCAAAAACGACTTAACCCCGAGGCCACACGAGAAAGTACTGGCAGCAAGTTGCAATACATATTAAATATAAAAATTACAATTTTCAGTTTGACAGTCAATTTCATTTGTAAATTCGTAACTTTTTTTCAATTTTTTTTTTGTTTTGGCAAAGGTAAGAAATTTTATCTTCAAAAAATGTTTTTAAGTGAAACAGAGCGATATTAACCCAAACAAATAAGAGAATAGGCATTTTTCTTTTTTAGTTCAGAATTGAGCTCTGAACTGATTCCGAGCATATCGAGCATGCTCTAAACATCCTCTTAACAAATCGTGTTCTGAGTGCTCTGCTGAATTAATTTTGAAGCACACCTGAACCACACCACTAGCGGTGAAGTGGTTGCGGTCAGCATTTAGCTCTGTCTGCTCAGTTATTTTATTCTGAGCTCATAGAACGTGCCCTGAGCACGCTCAGAAAGAAAAAAGAAACACACATTTTTTTGACAGCCTAGTCTCTGCTCTGAGCTAAAAAAGCAAAACGCCTAATGTGTTATCCACCAACGTATAAAAGAATTGTTATAAACAATTCTAAAGTTAAAAAACAGACTATATATCAATCTGTCATTTTAAAAATTTCATGAATCAAATGATGAAGAATATGATTATGTACCTTATCCTGAGGCAACACGAGCTAGTACCTTCTTGCTAGAGAGTAACTAATACACAGAAACTTTTGCAGCACGCTCGTCAACTGGCTTGAATTTTACGAAAAGTTGAGAAGCGGGTAGAGCGGCGAGTGCTTAAATTTAACGTATGACCTTACCCTGAGGCCATGTGAGCTAGTATACTGACAATCAGGGTGTACATACATTATTGTCAAATCATTCGCCGTTCTACTAGCTTCTCAACTGGCTTCGAAAAAGGTAAGCCAGTTGATAAGCAAGTTGCAAATGTTTCTGATTACTAGTAACTCGCTAGCGAGTACTCGCACGTGTGGCCGTATGGTTAAATAAATATATTAAAATATGATAAATTAAATAAAATCAAAATAAATAAACACATAAATTAATAAAATCAATATCTAAATCTATCATTTTGCTTAAAAATAACATATTACTATACTGACCCGCTGTTTCTTACTAAAACAATATGGGTATTCATGCAAAAGCGTAAACGTTGTAAAGTTTAAAACTTCGTAATTCTGTCACAATTTGTATGGAAAATTTGACAGATTTACGAAGTTTAAAACTTTACCACGTTTACGACGACTTTACGCTTTTGTATGAATACCCTTATTAAGGGTATTCATGCAACAGTGTAAAGCCCTAAATAAGGGTATTCATACAAAAGCGTAAAGTCGTCGTAAACGTTGTAAACTTTTAAACTTCGTAATTCTGTCACAGTTTGTATGAAAAATTTGACAGATCTACGAAGTTTAAAACTTTACCACGTTTACGACGACTTTACACTGTTGCATGAATACCCTTAATATTAGTCAATAACAGTTTTTCTGGCTTCTTTATTATTAATATTGATAAGCTGTGAATGTGTTTCGACACTTCAATCTTTTAAAACTCAAATACTTTACAAGTATTGAGTTCAAAATGGTTTAAAAACTCGTTAATTTTTTAATGACACAATGTCACAATGTGTGACTTATGAGGTTTTTGAAATTACCGATAAAATTGTTATTTTATTTTTTGGAAAAACTTACTTTTTATTTTATTTCATGTCAAAAAAATATCTAACCATTACCAATACAAAACTGTGAAAAAGTCGACGGCGGTTCTCGACACTATAGAATCTAGAAATTTTGCACGACAGTAGAAAGCATACGAAGGAGAAAAAATTATGGGGTTTTCGATTTGGGAGCGTGGTATCCACCCATTTTCGCTAAATCACATTTTGCAATATTGACGCGCACATAAAAATTAATATTAAAAAAATGTCCCCCACTTTTTTTTGCATAAATTCTTATTTGTTCAAGAACTCAGATGGCTGAAAAAGTCATTGCTCCCTTCCTAACGGAAATAAAAAGATGAAAGTGAGTGGTTTAAAAGAGGGAGCTAACAACAATCGTTCCAGGAACCTGGAGTCCTCAAAGACATTATTCGAACTCACTTCTTCCAAATTTTTATGGCAATGCTCTTTCAAGGACGACCCTTCAAAAAGGGGCTTAGTCAATCTTTGGAGTGTGATGGAGGCCATTTGGCTAGTACATTGTTTAAAACTGTAAAAACTTAAATCTTACACTTTCGAACAGCTTGCATTTTATTGATTTTTCTAATCCACCCGTCTCCTGCGCGCAGCTTCTTGAACATACATATAAGCAAGTTCGTCCGGCACAGTTGAACATTTTATTTACACTTTAATTGTAATGTTACGATTGATTAAGATTTCAAATATAGTTTTTAAGATTTCAAATATAGTTTTTGCCTACACAGAGAATTTAAAAAGGTTTACTTTTTCAGTGCAATGTCCTTAGCCTAAAAAATAAAAAAAAAAGAAATTTGCTCGTGGAAAACCAGGGCCTAGTGACTTACAATTGAGGCCGTGAGAGCCATAGTGGCCTAACTGCATTTTTCATTACTTTCAGTAGAGCAAAAATAAGGAACAAATTATTTTCAAGCAATTTTAGTTTGAAAAAATTTCAAATGCTTGCCGTTTTAAAATAGAGAAACATAGCTTTGATTTTATTTTGCAATATGATCAAAAAATTAATGGTTTTTGATTTTGTATTAATGATTTTTCAAAATACCATTATATCTGATCAGATAGGCCACTCTTGCACTCTAGCTTTAAATTTAGTTGTGGTTGGCCTCTTAGTGCAAGAAGTCCTGTAACTATGGCATGGAGCCATCAATTCAAAAAATGTAAATGCAGGAATATTGTTAAATAAATACAGATTCAATTTTCGTAATAAACTCAATTTCGATAAAAATGTAGTTAGGCCACTATGGCTCTCACGGCCTCAATTCTCAACCATTCCTGTGTGCGTGTTGTTGGCAGGAATGGAGGGGACCTACAGTTTTTTTGCGAGCCCGAACGGCTAAATAAGAAATACTTCTTCATGGCAAGTATACTCTTGGAGGATTTATCAGTTCCTCGCAAGAGACAGTACCTCGGATAAAACATTTCTGTTTTTAGGTGCCAGAAATGAGAGATGGTTTTTCGAAGGTCAGGAAATAGAAACAATGAGATCTTATAAATATTTGGGTATTAACATCAGCAGCAACATGAGCATGGAGCATCACTTCCAGGAGAAGCTCTCCTCAGCTAAATCAGCTATAAGTGCAGGTTGGAAAACTGTCTAGATGATAAACATATGTCGATGAGAATAAAATATCAGATTTTCCAAGCTGTTTCAAAATCGATAATGCTGTATGGAGCACAAGTTTGGGGCTGTAAACTGTACGATACAGTAGAAAAGCTGCTCCGATTCTTCTTAAAGCGAGTCTTCAAGCTACCACAGTGTTCGCCAAACAATGTGCTATTAGTTAAAACTGGTATTTCGCCTTTATTTATAGAAACATTACATCTTCATCTAAACTTTATATCAAAAACAATGTCTTTGGACGGAGAAAGATTGATGAAACGTTTAGCCAGCTATGTCATTGAAAAGAAAATATTGTTTTTTGAGGAATGGAAATCACTGGCAGAGTTTTCCGGGTACCCTGTAAGAATTACTTTGGACAATATTACAGAATGGAAAGAAGAGTTTTGTAACTTAACAATAACAGTCGATGAAGAAATGCGAGAAGAGAGCATCGAAAAAGTAAGAAGCTCAACCCATCGGGAGATATATGCAAGTCTTAACCATAATCTTTGTGAAAACAACTATTTCAATGAAAAATACTCCAACGATACAATATCCACTGTTTTTAAGGCACGAGGTGAAACTATGAACTTAAACTTTATCCCACATAGAGAAGATTTGCCAATCATTTGCACTGTGTGTAATATGAGAGAAAGGGAGAACATTTATCACTTCTTGGGAAGATGTCCTGTCTTAAGAGAGTTCAGGCTTCAGTTCTTTGGGAAAACATTACTGGAGGAAGCTGAGATGAATACGATTTTGAATGACACTGACTGGAACAATCTACACAACTATTGCCAAAAAGCATATAAATATAAAAGAGCTATTATTGAAGAATCTTTTTAAGTAATACTTTTATTAACTTTGTCAAACTTGGGCAGACGGATTTTATAGTCATGTCTTAAAATAAATGTATAATACTATTTTTGTAAATTTAAGATTAATAAAAATACTATTAACTATTAACTATTAACTATTAACTATTAACTATTAACTATTAACTATTAACTATTAACTATTAACTATTAACTATTAATTATTAACTATTAACTATTAACTATTAACTATTAACTATTAACTATTAACTATTAACTATTAACTATTAACTATTAACTATTAACTATTAACTATTAACTATTAACTATTAACTATTAACTATTAACTATTAACTATTAACTATTAACTATTAACTATTAACTATTAACTATTAACTATTAACTATTAACTATTAACTATTAACTATTAACTATTAACTATTAACTATTAACTATTAACTATTAACTATTAACTATTAACTATTAACTATTAACTATTAACTATTAACTATTAACTATTAACTATTAACTATTAACTATTAACTATTAACTATTAACTATTAACTATTAACTATTAACTATTAACTATTAACTATTAACTATTAACTATTAACTATTAACTATTAACTATTAACTATTAACTATTAACTATTAACTATTAACTATTAACTATTAACTATTAACTATTAACTATTAACTATTAACTATTAACTATTAACTATTAACTATTAACTATTAACTATTAACTATTAACTATTAACTATTAACTATTAACTATTAACTATTAACTATTAACTATTAACTATTAACTATTAACTATTAACTATTAACTATTAACTATTAACTATTAACTATTAACTATTAACTATTAACTATTAACTATTAACTATTAACTATTAACTATTAACTATTAACTATTAACTATTAACTATTAACTATTAACTATTAACTATTAACTATTAACTATTAACTATTAACTATTAACTATTAACTATTAACTATAAACTATTAACTATTAACTATTAACTATTAACTATTAACTATTAACTATTAACTATTAACTATTAACTATTAACTATTAACTATTAACTATTAACTATTAACTATTAAAGGTGCCATGACAGTCCAACGCACTAACCTTTATGCCACGAGGTACTACAGCCTAAAACATGATTACTTCCGAACCCTCGATGGACTCAAATGAATTATCTAAAAAGCTTGGTTTTGAAGAAAATTGAAAAACAATATTAAATATTTTGTTTAAGAGGAGCGAATGAATTAAATTCAAATAAAAGTTTTAAGTGAGCTCTACTTTATATTATTGCGTTTCGCTTTTCTATATGAAAACTAACTATAGAGAGTTTGAGTTATGACAACAATTGTTCAAAATTGAATCGGTCATTTTAAAAACCACTTATGTAAGTCATATTTTTTTAAAATATGGTTTTTTGCTGTAAATACTTCCTTAGACGTTTGTAGATGCGTATTCTGAGAATAAATTACGTCGGTCCTCACATTCTTTCCTCTTCAAATAATACCTCACAATAGACGATTCTAAAGTTAAAATTCGTTTATTTAATAAACATAATAAATAATAATAAACAAGTTTTTATTGATTCCTGAAAAATTCTAAATGTGTGACTTAAGTGGTTTTTGAAATGACCGATTCAATTGTAATGCTACATTTCCACCTAACGCTAATCTGAGATTTAAAAAGATTTACCTCAAATCTTCTTTAAATCTTGAAGATTTACCATACAAATATATTTCGTAAATCTTGGAGATTAGAAATTAATCTTGTTAAATCTTCCTAGGACAAATAGTTTTGCAAATCTTACCAACCTATTTTTACATGGTGCTGAAGGATTCATTCGAGACTTGATTCAGTTCTTCATTGTTTGACACGAATCAAACATTCTGTCTCTTTCGCACTTCATAAGAAATTTGAAACTCCATTTGCCTTTTTGAAGGTGCTGTCAGATTTAATCTTTTTAAAATCTTTTTTTGCGTTGGAAACACCAAAAAGATTTATGTAAATTTCCTCCTTTCTTCCTGTGTCTACTGGTGTTCCGCAAGGATCCATATTGGGTCTTTTGCTCTTCTGCATGTATATAAAATGATATTTTCAATTGTGTTTCGTACAGCGAGATAGGTCTTTACGCCTATGAATGATGCTCAGTTGTCACTTAATAGATCTCTTGGTTTAGTTGAAGATGGTATATGTTGCATTAATGAGAACCTTGAATCTATACAGCAGTGGGCCTGTAACAACTCATTGGTCTTAAATCCTCGTAAATCTTTAAGTATGATCATTTATAAAAGCATTATTTCTACGGACGAGTTTTCCCCCATATTGCTCAATAGAATTGTAGTTCCCTTTGTAAAAAAAGCTCGTAATCTTGGGGTTACTATAAACTCTACTCTCACTTGGAACGACCATATAAATAGCGTAATTGGGAGAGTGTATGGCGGACTTCATTCCCTTTGGCGTTCAAGCGATTTTACACCTGCTTCCACAAGGAAACTCCTTGCCAGTTCCCTTTTTCTAATTTTTTTTACATACGGTTGTGAAATTTTTGGAAGTCTTGATTCTGTGAATTCCAATAAATAGTACAGGCAATCTAAGCTAAAAATACCCCAAACATGGGCAAAATTGCAACAGAAGCTTTTCTGATGGACTTTTGCTTAGTATCCATTACTGAACAACATATATAAAATCGGACAAAATCCGTCCATGGGAACACCCTCAAAAACGGATTTCAAAATGGCGGATTGATTTGGCAGCTGTTTTAGGTTGTTATTTTTACTACGCAGTTTTTGTACTGTTTTTCTGTGCAGAAATCAGTTGCTTATCCTAGGAGAGGGCCATAAAACTTACAAGTCATGATATTCCCAGTCAGCCCCTCCCCAAGTCATAACCCCTCCCCCATATCTGGCCCCCAGAGGAAATAATGGATACTTCGACTATTCACTTTAAGTCTTAGAAACTGAGGAAAAAAGGCAACCCCTCCCATTTACGATCCCCCCCCCCCTCTTTCAAAACCCCCTCCAGCCATGTTCTCCTCTAAACAATGATCTCATTAGAGCCCAAGCTAAAATTATAGACACGACAAAATATTCAACAACAAACTGAATAAAAATACCACAGTCATGACGCTGTCAACTAGCCCTTCCCCCACCAGTCATGAGCTCCCAAGCGCTTCTTAAAATTGCAGGGTTTTATTACAATTAAACTGGACCTAAAGGCCGTATATCAAGAATGACACGACGCACAGTACAAAAAGACCAGTAGAGATATTAAATTTGAGCCTATCAAGTAGGCATTTCATTTCATTTCATGATAGCCACCTATTGAAAAACAGAATAGTAACCGATAGCATAAGTGTTATCATTTACAAAAACCGTCTGTTGGCAGACTTGTCAAGGTTGCTTCATTGCTTTTTTATACAAAAAAAAACAACAGTAAAACTGAGTAAAATTATATCAAAAATGTAGCTTAGAAGTGACCTTTACCACTTTCATTTAATTTTTAATAGATTTCAAGTTTTGAACAGAAAGTGTAATCAAAACACCTTTTTTAAAAAAGTATTTCGACTCAAGACAACCAATAAAGCTGTCCCAACATCAATTTCGTATATCGACAGTCTTAGCTTCAATTTGGTACCCCAATAATACTTATGCAACCTGTTTTTTTTACTTGTGCAGAGGGTGCCAGGACGAAGAGGCGAGGGCTCTTCCTCTGAACATGCCCGAGCCTAGCCAGAACAAGGAAAACAGCCCTCGGAGAATATTTTTTCGACGAAATGGGTGACGTCTCTCTTTTGCCACTAAGGAGCATTCTGAACTTCATTCAGAGCTCAGGATGGTTCAAGGAGGCACCCCATTGCCAAAACTTCCACTAAATCGCTCCTCTTACCCCTCCTATTCCTGCATTATCCACATCCTGGAAAGCACAATGAGATATGTACCTAAACTTACAGTCGCATCCCGGACTTAGTCATGAAGTTAATCGGCAAATAGAACAGTTTGAAGCCGATCGAAATAACAAGCAACCTTAAATAATTGCCTTGTTTGGTTAATTGCTGAAGAAACAAGGATCTGCTGTAAGTAACGCAAATTGGGATGCTGATGTGGAAATTGTTTGTACCGCAACTCATCTTCAGAACGGGATGCTGATGTGGACATTGTTTGTACTGCAACTCATCTTCAGAACGTGTTCATACCACCACTGTGATAGAAGACGACACTGATCTGCTGATTTTGCTTTTTTACCATGCAAAGGACAATGAGATCAAACTAAATCATCGAAGTAAGATGTGGACCAACTCCAAATTCAGTGTATAATATCCTTAAAATGTAATCTCTATTAGGTCATGAAAGTTGCAACTTGCTTCTATTTCTATTTGCTTCCACGGGCCGCGATATCACAACCAGAATCTTTTCAGGCAGATAATGGGGCTTGTATGCGTATGCACAAAATAACTTCAATTCATCAAACCCTAGAATATATGTGCGTATGTAAACGTGTTAAAAGCTATGTATTTATGTCCTCATTTTCTAGGACCATTACTGAAGATTGGTCGTGTTTATCATTTGCTGGGAGGAGGACATGGCTTGGGGGGGTCGTGAATAGGGTGTTTCTTTTTTTTATTTTTGTCATCAGTTTTTTTTATGGGTAAATTAAGATTTGAGAGCAGAGGGGTCATAACTGACGTGACAGAGGATACCATTACTGGGGTGTTTCACGATCAACTATCCGCAATTGATTTCAACACACGTAATGGAAATAATAACAACCTAAAACAACACCCCAGTAAATCCACCCTTTTGAAATCCGTTTTTCGGAGTGTTCCCATGGTCGGACTTTGTCCGATTTTGGATATATTGTTTAGTAATGGTTACAGATGAAAAATCAATTAAAAAAACTTCTGTTGCTATTTTGCCCACGTTCACGGTACCTTTAGCTTAGTTTGCCTGGATTTAATAAATACATTTCTTTTCTCTTGTTATTTAACGTATGTTTAGATAAAATATAATATTCTTATGGTAGATATGGTATATATGTTAATAAATGTATGGGGGGGGTCATTAATGAGGGGGATCATAAATGGGGAGTATTTCTTTCTATACTCGAGAGGATTGGACGGGTCTATCATATTCTTGAAGGGAGTGGGGAGGTCATAAATGGGGAAGGGTCATGACTGGGGGAGGGGGTAATGACTCGGGAATGTCATAGCGGATCCACCAGTGATAATTAAACATAATTATAAGGATAAAATCACAGGGTATTAAAAATTACAACCAAAAACAACAAACCAATAAATCCGCCATTTTGAAAACCGTTTTTCGGGGTGTTCCCATGGAGGGATTTTGTCCGATTTTGGATATGTCTTTCAGTAGTGGTAACTGATCATAAATTAATTTAAAAAGCTTCTGTTGCAATTTTGCCCATGTTAAATCATATATTGCCTGGGCTAAAAATCTCAATAGCCTTTAATTTCATCATAAGATACGTTTTTAACTTGCGAAGGTTTGACCATGTTTCGCAGCATCGAACTTCACTGTTTGGGTGCGATCTATTTACGTACTTGGACTTTAGATCAGTGCTTCTATTGGTGAACATAATTAAATATCGTTGTCTTAGCTACATTTTTGAGAACCTTGAATTTGTTAGGTCACGAAGAACTTTCAATATTCTACTGCCACGATCAAATCTTCTGACCACTAGACGACTGTTCTTCAGCCATACTCTCAGACTATACAATTCTCTGCCACATCAGATTAAAACGACCATCAACACCAGACCCTTTAATTTAATCAAACGCGACTTGTTTTGCTATTTCTGCGGTTCTTACGTTTTAAGAGCATACATTTTAATAATCTGAATTGAAAATTTGTCTTCTTCTCTTGCTCTATTTTCTTTATCTTTTCTTTTCTTTTCTTTTCTTTTCTTTTCTTTTCTTTTCTTTTCTTTTCTTTTCTTTTCTTTTCTTTTCTTTTCTTTTCTTTTCTTTTCTTTTCTTTTCTTTTCTTTTCTTTTCTTTTCTTTTCTTTTCTTTTCTTTTCTTTTCTTTTCTTTTCTTTTCTTTTCTTTTCTTTTCTAAAGTTTTTTTATCTATTGGATTCCTCTTGTAATTCCATGTGAAATCTTGCATACTTAAAAAGGGGTATGGTTCGTTTCGGCTTTTTTATTTCGCATTTTGTTGTTTCGAATTTCATTGTTTCACTTTTCATTTATTTCGTTTTTTTTTTGTTCAGAAAATTTTAATTTCGTTTTGCAATTAGTTCGGTCAAACTTTATTTCGTCTTTGATTGTTTCTTTTTTCGATTATTTAATTTCTGATTTATTTCATCCTTAGTTTATTTCGTCTTTAATTGTTTCGTTTTCGATCATTTCGATTTTCATTGCAAAGTTTTTTGTTCATTTCGACTTTCAATTATTTCGCCATCGTTTGATTGGCTTTTTGATTTTTGTGTATGTGGCTGCGAAAAATGATAAGAAATGTTTAAGTTATGAAAGGCTTTATCTTTAAATAATTTTTTTGACTGAACTTGCAATACCATGAAGTTCTTGCATGTTTTTTTCTAAATACATATATTGATTGTATGAAAAAATGTATGGTATTTTTTTTTGTAAAATTATATAAGCTACAATTTTTCTCTTCACATTCTATTTCAAAAACTGATAGTTTTCGAGAAATTAGCAAAAAACTGAATTTTACACCCCTTCTACCTCCATACAATTTTTTGCTCCAACCAAAAATTTGGGGAATTTCTGGGAAATACTTAAGACGTCAAAGTCCCACCCCAATTCAGCTTTGTTGGAATTTTTTCGAAGGAAAAATCTTATTTTCCTGGGCTAGAGATCCATCAATAAAATTTAATAATTTATTGCTTGGCAGATGGGTAAAAAGTCCTTAAACTTCCTTTTTCGGAGCAGAAAATAAAATCAGAAAAATTCCAGATTTCCAAGTTTTTTACATGCGGAATACATACAGTCGTATTTATAAACTTTTTCTAACTTTTAACACCCGTCTAGCTCCAAAAAGTTATTAAAAAACTTTGTTTACTGTTGTCTTTAAGTTATCTAACTTGGACAACGGCATCGGTTGTCTAAAATATATCTCACTTGACATTTTATTTAATTAAATATAGCATATTTCCAACTATTAAGGACCTTTTTAAAACTGTCTAACTAGTCAACCATCTAAAAAATCTAATAAATAAGGCTGATAGTGTATGTAAGTTCTATACGGCAAGCTATGCGCTCATAAAATAACTTGAGATTTTTTTGCAATGCATCTACATCGTATGCGTCTCCGCACAATTTAAACTGTTATATTTGAAAAAGTCATCATAACAAAGGACTACAACTTTTTGGATAGGATTATGATTCGAATATTTTGTATGGAAATATTCTTTTAATTAACAGTAGCTTTGGTCACATAAGCAGTACGGCAGTACGGAGTTTCACAAAGCAATACAAATACTGCAATTGCAGTACTGCGACAGCCCTGCTGACTATTCGGCTGTAAGGTCAACACCAATGGCTTTTAATATTTGCCCTTGTAATTGTAAGTATTATCATTGTATATCCAATCTGAAGTATTCTCATGAAACACGATTTTGTAGGTAGACATTTGGTCGATAGGTTCGCTGTGATCGCCTTACCGAGATCCCTTAACAAAAATTAGTATTACATTTGGACGCATAGATGGCCACGAGCTTTTTTTCTTCATGAGAATATTATAGAATTTATATACAATGGTAATATGTAGAAGAAAGAAGACTAATTGCGAGCCTTCAGTTTGGATTTAGAAATAAATATTCCACGATTGACCAAGTGCATCGAATTACAGATGTTGTGGAAAAGGCACTTAAAGAAAAACAAGTATGCTCGGCTATATTCTTAGATGTTGCTCTAGGCTTTGGCAAGGTTTGGCACTTAAGGACTTGAGTACAAATTGCATAGGGACCTTCCCAGGCAGCACTATGAAATACCCAAATCCTACGTTACGAACCGAGTCTTTAGAGTACTGTACGACCAAAATTACTCGGAACAAAAGAAAATTGAAGCCGGTGTACCCCAAGGGGGTGGTTGGATGTTGTAGGAACTGGGGGCCTCGAGCTGTATCTTTTCCTACACATCAAGTGCTTACAATACCTCCAAGTTGGTAGCCGCCGGATACTGGTCTTGACTTTATGCCAGGACTTGCTAAACTTGTAAGTGCGAATGTTGATCAAGGAAAGAATTGCAACATTAAACCCATGGCCCTACAGATTGGAGGTTAGTGCGTTGGGCTAACGACCCGGCCACAGTAAAAAAGCCAATTGTTATGAGAGAGACGCAAGAAGCCTCGGATAACGACCCCCCTCAAATGGCAACCAGACCCGGAACGAAAATGGACTATGATCTACGAGTATGCACCTGGAATGTAAGGACACTCTACACACCAGGTGCTACTCAAAAACTTGAATCTGTCCTCTCGCGGTACAAGGCAGACATTACCGCGATCCAGGAGATACGATGGATAGGATCAGGTATAACGAAAAGAAAAGATTGCGACATTTATTACAGCTGTCACCAAAGACTGCACATGCTAGGATGCGGATTCGTCGTGGGAAATCGACTCAGATCAAAAGTCATCGATTTTAAGCCGATAAGCGATCGCCTGGCTGTGATCCGCATCAAAGCTACCTTCCAAAACATCAGCCTAATATGTGCACACGCCCCTACCGATGAAGCTGAGGAGTCTAACAAGGAGGAGTTTTACGACCTTCTGGACGGAGCCTACGGAGCCTGTCCGGAGTACGATGTCAAAGTCGTGCTCGGAGACTTCAATGCTAAAGTCGGAAAGGAAAACATCTTTGGCGGATTAGTTGGAAAGCACAGCCTCCACGAAACGACAACAGACAACGGCTTCCGACTAATCGACTTTGCTGCAGCTCGTAATACGGTGATAAGTAGCACTAGGTTCCCCAGGCGAAGGATACACACAGCAACCTGGCGATCTCCAGATGGTCGAACGGCCAACCAAATCGATCACGTGCTAATTGGCGCAAGGTACGCATCGAACATCTTGGACGTGCGAACTTTCCGAGGTGCAAACGTGGACTCTGACCACTTTCTTGTTGTGACAAAGTTCAGAGCCCGACTGTCCAACGAAAAGAAAACGAAGACCGCCCAAAGAAAGAAGTTCAACATCGCATGCCTTAGCACATCTGAGAAAGCCAGAGACTACAGTGAGCAATTGACCGGGAAACTCTCTGCCGTATACCCAGCCACAAGCGTCAACAACCAGTGGAACCAGTATCGCGACATTATTAAAGAGACAGCCGAGACCACCATAGGCTATCAACCACCCAGAAAAAAGAACCCGTGGTATGATGATGAATGCGCGCTATTGAAGCAGGAGACGGAAAATGCACGAATGCAAATGCTGCAACGGAAAACAAGAGCAGCAAGAGAGGAGTACCGTGAAAAGAGAAGGAAAGAGAAAAAACCCTGCGTAGAAAGAAAAGAGCATCCGCAGCCTCTCAGCTCAAGTATCTCGAAGAGTCCAGCACCGCCACCAACACCCGCCGGTTCTACAAAACAGCCAAGCAACTGGCATCTGGTTATAGGACTGGCACGCAAGCTCTTCGAAACAGCGAAGGGAACCTAGTCACCGAAGCACAGGGAATTGTAGACGTGTTTAAGCAGCATTTCCAGCAGCTGCTTAATGGGCATTATGTAGAGGAGGCGACAGGGGAACAAAGAAGCATTAGACCAGTCAATGAAGATCCAGTCCCAGCACCCAGTACTGAAGAGGTTAAGAAAGCCATCCACAAGCTTAAGAACAACAAATCCGCCGGCTCGGATGGCCTACCAGCGGAACTCTTCAAGTATGGAGGAGATGTTCTGGTAGGGTGCATGCACCAGCTCATCAACCAAGTTTGGGAGGAGGAAAGTATGCCCGACGACTGGTCAAATAGCTCCATATGCCCAATCTACAAAAAAGGCGATCCTATGTCCTGCAAGAACTACAGAGGCATATCCCTGCTTAATGTTGCCTACAAGATCCTATCCAACGTACTATGTGAGCGTCTAAAACCTTTCTGCAACACTATGATCGGCACGTACCAGTGTGGCTTCAGGCCAGGCAGATCAACGATAGACCAAATCTTCACATTGAGGCAAATCCTGGAAAAGACCAACGAATTTCAAGTCGAGACCCACCACCTATTCATCGACTTCAAAGCCGCATATGATAGCATAAGTCGCCAAGAGCTTCTATTGGCGATGTCGGAACTCGGGATCCCGAAAAAACTGATCCAGCTATGCCGCATGACGTTACAAAATACGCGGTGCAACGTGCAAATGGGTAACAGCTCATCCGAGTTATTCCAGACGTGTACAGGGTTCAGACAAGGAGATGCGCTATCATGTGATTTCTTCAACCTAGTCCTGGAGCAGATAGTGCGCAAGAGTGGTGTTAACATGGAAGGCACTATCTTTAACAGGTCTTCTCAACTGCTTGGTTATGCGGACGACATCGACATCATCGGCCGTTCCAAGAGAGCTGTACTTGAAGCATTCACAGCTATTGATGAACAGGCGAAACGCGTTGGTCTTGAAGTGAATGAGGACAAAACAAAGTACATGCTATCAACAAACAAAGCCTCATCTGTCCATCGCCTAGGACAAAACGTCACTGTTGGTAGCAGTAATTTCGAGGTAGTCAAGGAGTTCACCTACCTCGGAACAAACATCAATCCCACGAACGACACCTTAGTGGAAATCCGACGAAGAATTACCCTAGCGAACCGCTGCTACTTCGGTTTGGCCAAACAAATGGGTTCAAAACTCCTTTCTCGAAAGACAAAGTGCACGCTATACAAAACTCTAATTTTACCAGTTCTACTCTACGGTGCCGAGTGCTGGACGATAAGTAAAAAAGGGGAATTGATCCTGGGCACTTTCGAGCGAAAAATTCTACGGCGGATATTTGGTCCTATATGCGAAGAGGGCGATTGGAGGAGAAGATTCAATCGTGAACTGTACGAGCTGTACCAAGATGTGGATGTAGTCCAAAGAGCCAAAACACGTCGACTACATTGGCTCGGCCACATCGAGCGAATGGACAACAACGCTCCAGCCAAGAAAATCTTCGAATCCCAGCCCCCAGGTTCGAGACGACCAGGAAGACCGAACCTCCGCTATAGGGACCAGGCGGTCACAGACGCAAGAGCGCTTGGTCTCGACGACTGGAGGGAGCGTGCGAGGGACCGCAACCGATGGAAGACCGCAATATCTCAGGCAGAGACCCTTCATGGATCGGGAGCCGGATAAGTAAGTAAGTAAGTACCCCAAGGGAGTGTCCTTGGACCAACCTTGTATCTGTTATATACAAGGGATAATTCAGTGGACATCAACGCTGCCATGGCCACTTCAGGTGATGCGATACTGCAATATTAGTACCAGATAAATCCGTCACGAACAGGCGCGGATCCAGGATTTCGTTCAGGGGGGAGGGGGAGCAATTTTCGTGAATCTCGATGATGTTTACAGAAAATTGAAGGACGCTTCATACCACTCTACACAACCCTTCACACAAAGTAATGTGATTGGATGTGTTTGAAATTTGAAGAAAGCAATTATTTACTTCTTTCATAACGGCCACAGTGTCTTAAACAGCGGGTTCCTTGGAACTTAGTGAAATGAAGTTTTGCAGTTTGTGGCTATAGCATGGAGTCCTTACAGTGTTTTTAATTTCCCTCTGGATCTGCGTAACACCACTTCGAATTTCGAAAAGCATAAAGGCGCACCGGTATGTTCCTATTCCTTTGAAGGAACAGTTTGAGTTCGAGTGAAAGTTTCAGTCTGTTTTTTTTTAGCTGGGACAAAATAATTTGACCAATGGCCTTGCGTCGAAAACGCATTTGCAGAATGTTCTCAAACGCAAACTGCAAAAGTTTTCTGTCCGAAAAGTTAAATACAAGTTTTGCTGCATAAGTATTGTGTTTATGGTGTTCGATAATGTAGTTTGCTTAGGTCACATGCTCGAAAACATGATCTGCCGTGCAATTCTGCAGTAAGAAATCAAGTTGACGCCAAAAATATTGAGAAACCAGAGGACGTTATCGTAAACGTTAAATGCGTTTGCAAGAAAATGAAACGACTTTGATAAAAATGATTTCGTGCAAACAAAACGATTTCTATATTTGACAATATCAACCAACATTCTCGTAACAAAAAGGCGATCATTTGACGTTGACCTGACGTTTTCCAAAACGGCCAAAAACAACTATCCTTAGGTGTACAAGTGCCATCTAAATTCTCTTCGGCAGTGACTGCTGTAGTTGTTTTCTGGTTTCTCTCCAATCTTCTTCATCGGATTCGTACTCTTCAGCAGTTTAGTAAAGCAAGCTTGTGTGTGTTAATAAAAATGTGCTAGTCGCTGTTGCAATTGAAAAACAACGAAACCTGCATTGGGATTGAGCAGAACATGTGGCTTCAGTGGCGCGGTGTGTAGTACATCGGCCACTGAAAGGTTCATGGTTCGCTCCCAGATGACGGCAAAGAGTTTTTCAATTAATACGAGCATAACCAAACTAAGAGGTGGCTCTCGTGAAATAGCTACAACTCCAGCCTATATACTTGGTGGTTACACACGCAAGTTGTTATTGTTCATTCAAAATTATTCAATATAAATTGATGTAAAACTTGCAGCATGCACTGCACTTGTGTGGATTTCCATTTATACACAAAGCCAACTTAAAATTGAAAATCAAATCAACTCAATCTGATCTAGTATGATATAATTTGATTATTCTCATAAAATGATATAATTTATAAAAGTAATATAGTCTGACATTTATATTAAAGACCTTAACTAGAAAGAAAATCTGCACGTGTGTCTTAGTCATTAAGATACGGCTTAGCTGTGAGAGGTGAGATACATACATCGGTTAAAACTATTTCGTGAAACGGAAAATCAGGAAAATGGAAATGTGAAGTCCTCTTTTGGCTGCCAAGAATAAATTTAATAAACTTTTTTAGATTTAAGACTATTATCGTGGTTCTGAGACATTGTAAATAAAAGAAGTTTTTCGGACTTACCACGATTGTTTTTATTTTTATTTTAATCAACCGATTAAAAGATATTTTCCCGACGTTTCGATAGGGTTGCACCTGTCGTGGTCACGGAGTAACTGATGGCTTGTGGGTGGTTGTTGTTTTTTCTCTCTTTTTATTTTCGTGTGCAGAGATAATATCGATGTGTTGTTTGTGCTTGCAACTGAGCTGGTACTTGTTGCGATTGCAGTGCTTGTTGTTG
Source organism: Dasysyrphus tricinctus (assembly GCA_963921185.1). NCBI lineage: Eukaryota > Metazoa > Arthropoda > Insecta > Diptera > Syrphidae > Dasysyrphus > Dasysyrphus tricinctus. Next base: position 114,013,709 of record OY992532.1, read on the forward strand.
TTGTAATAAGTTGATGTATGCTTCCGAGCAAGCAAAGCTTATCACATCAGCTGGCAGATTGTTTTGATTTTTGTTTTTGTTCTCAGCTGTAATCTTGTTAAGCTTTAACTTGTTTATAAGAGGATCCCATGCTGAGGAAAGATTAAAGCTTTGATCACGATTGAAATTTTTGTGAATTTTGATTTCAATTGACTCGCGCACTAATCTTGGTAGATAAAATCTCTCAGTGGAAATCGATTTAGCTTGATCAAATCTTATAAAATGATCCTCATTATAAGCTAGATGTTCACAGATGGCGGATTTGGTCACTTCATTCTTTTGTATGGCTTTTATATGTTCATTAAGCCTAGTTGAGATTGCTCTTTTTGTTTCACCAATGTACGAAGGGCCACAGCTGCAAGGTACAGAATATACCCCTAGATTTTGCAAGGGAATTTTATCTTTTGGGGTTCCCCCCAAAAGATAAAATTCCCTTGCAAAATCCAGGGGTATATTCGGTACCTTGCAGCTGTGGCTCTTCGTACATTGGTGAAACAAAAAGAGCAATCTCAACTAGGCTTAATGAACATATAAAAGCCATACAAAAGGATGAAGTGCCCAAATCCGCCATCTACGAACATCTAGCTTATAATGAGGATCATTTTATAAGATTTGATCAAGCTTAATCAATTTCCACTGAGAGATTTCATCTACCAAGATTAGTGCGCGAGTCAATTGAAATCAAAATTCACAAAAATTTCAATCGTGATCAAAGCTTTAATCTTTCCTCAGCATGGGATCCTCTTATAAACAAGTTAAAGCTTAACAAGATTACAGCTGAGAACAAAAACAAAAATCAAAACAATCTGCCAGCTGATGTGATAAGCTTTGCTTGCTCGGAAGCATACATCAACTTATTACAACAACAACAAGCACTGCAATCGCAACAAGTACCAGCTCAGTTGCAAGCACAAACAACACATCAATATAATCTCCGCACACGAAAATAAAAAGAGAGAAAAAACAACAACCACCCACAAGCCATCAGTTACCCCGTGACCACGACAGGTGCAACCCTATCGAAACGTCGGGAAATTATCTTTTAATCGGTTGATTAAAATAAAAATAAAAACAATCGTGGTAAGTCCGAAAAACTTCTTTTATTTACAAATTTTATAAACGTCGAACGAAAAAACATTTTTTATTACAGTTAATTAAATTCAAATTTGTAGCTTCGTTCCTGCCCAGAGGGGGGGGGGGAGGGAATTGCACCCATTGCCTCCCCCCTGTATCCGCGCCTGGTCACGAAGGCTACACAAATATTGCAAAATGCAGTCGATAAAGTTAGTGATTGAACGCAACAATGGTGTATGAAATTAAACGAAACAAAAAAAAATCGATGCATACAACAAACTAAACAAACAAAAACATAAATGATATTCCAATTTTTATAAACAGTACAGCAGTAGGTACCTTAGGAGCTATGGGAAATTTTATAACCTTAAACTTCCCCAAATGTGATTTAAAAATTAAGAAAGAAAAATCACTGTCGATCTTTTGGTAGATTGGGCCTGATTCACCGGTGGTTTTAGGGCGTTAGGAGTCCCACACTACTTGCTACTGATTCTTACTTTGTGTATTTTGAAGATTTCCATCGGATATAAACAAAAAAAATTAAACTGAATAAAACCCATACTTATCAATCAATTTATGTACCTACATATATAAAATTAGGAGAACACTTTTGGAAATTCAGGTCAAAAAGTATCCTATCATTAGTTGCTACTTAATTGCGAGTTAGTTACGCAAAAAAAATTTACATAATTGCATTTTTGGTTTGCGAAAAAATGGGTGTCCTGCTAACTTCATATGAAGTTTATATACATAATCAATTGCACCCTCCTGCTTGAATTTAAATTATTCATCCAATTTAATAGGTACTTATTACTTTATTCCAAATATGATAAACTGCTCTATTGTAGAACGATACAAACGTTTCTCATATTCCCACACCTCCGCAACAGATACTTCCTGATAAAATTCACTACTCTATTGTTATCCAAGTCGATCGCATTTATTAAATAAGAACATCATACCGTCAAATACTAAACTGCGATATCTATAGCATTTAAACGTCAAATGTCTGTTGATATCTCTTCAAGTGTCAATTTGTTGTCAAAATCACAAAGAAAAGCTGGACCGTGAAGTACATGCGCAGAAACCACCTACACCTATAGGTAGCGCGGTAGCTCTCTGGATGAAGGTTTTGCACTGCGAAACCGAAAAAGCTTTCGCACATTTTCCGTGCGTCAAGTTTGTGGCAGTTGTGTCCGTTTGTTTTTATCTAAACGAAAAATAGTTTTCCCAATATTTTTGTGAGTGATTATAAATGCTGTTGCATCCTATGGATAACATGTCAACACCTATAAGTAAGCCGATTATATTAGATATTATATCTCTTGCAAATATAAAGTATCTTGTAGTGCCAATATGCAATATAATCTTTTGTGTTTGGATTCCTTCGAGGTGAAATAATTTTCATCCGATTTTCTTCTCAATGGGCTGCAACTGCAAAGTCAATGGTAAAATCGAACGGTGTATCTGGTTCAAGGATAAAATATCTTCTCGAAGGCAAATAGAAACTTTAAGGTTCAATTATAGTGGGCAGTGGCGCATTGAATATTTAAATATTAAAATTAAGGTCCTTTGTTTTGTTCTTTATTGGGATTCCTAGATGTTGAAGGATATTCATGTGCATTTTCGTATTTTGCTAAAATTACATCATTGTTTTTCTTTCCATATTGGTGTGATGGTTTTCATGTGTAGATACTCTATTTGCACCTACACATGCGGATAAATTAGTTATTCCTTTTAGGAGCGAATGTCGGCGGGAGTTCTTAACTAGTAAAGGTCTTTTTTCTTTGGTGTTTTGTTGGTATAGCTTGAGGTTAGGTTATTCAAAATACTCTTTTGTTCAAAAAGAGCTTTGCTCTGTGCCGTCCTCGTCGTGGTCGTCGTTAAGTTGTGCGATTTTGTTTCGAAAGAGAAATAATCTTTGGAAGTTGCGACATTGATAAAAAAAATTGCCTCCTTTCAAGTTTATTTTACGGCAACTGCATGCCTAGGTACACCTGCTAACTACAAGTGTGTCTTATGTTGTGACATGTGAGTGTACAATAATTTTTTGAAGTAATTATTGCGAAAAGAAAAACTGAAAAAACGTGCTCTAAAAGTGGATTTGTGATTTTTGTGTGGTTAAACGGGTAGGTTCTTCCGTCCTTGCATATGTTAAAACAATTAATCAAGGTGTTTTGCAAACAAATATTTTTTTTAAGTTCCTTCTTCTTTATAAAACAATAGATACTCTATGTGTGAGTGTTTGGTATATGGTTTTTATTTGTAGCTACATATCATTAAGAATAATTTAAATGTCAATACTTTACGACTTAGTATTCAGGTATTTTGGTTTTTAGTTTAAAAGGTTTATTTTTAATCCAGCCATAAGGAATTTAACTTCTTAAAAAACAAATAAAATACTGTGTCACTAATGGTTCAAGGTTATTTGGTGTCTTAAAATAGTTATACAAATGTGTTCACAGTAAAGGAAAAAGTGTATGAGATATGGAATAAATAAGGATTATTTTATATTTTAACAAATAATCTTAACCTAAAAACGGAGTAAAGGTAAGTCAATGAATTAAGTCCTTTGATATTAAAAACTATTTGTTAAATAAATAAAAGGGACAGATATTAATTTAACCAACTAAATATGCTTTTAATTATTTAAATTGCTGAATAGTCCATATTCAGCGGCAAAACAGTTTTGTTTTTACCTTTGGTTTGGATATAAGGTCGTATAGGTATAAAAAAAAGCCTTGGCCATTCTTGCTCAATCAACTCATTTTTTACCTGCGACATACATAGCTACTATAGTGCAAGTTTTGGATTCGTGCAAAAAAAATTTTGAGATAACAATTCAACATGACATTACGATGATAGAGAACACGAAAAAAGGGGTGGCACAATTCTGTCTGTCTGTCTGTCCGTACCTCAACCTACAGCCTAAACAACTGAAGCGATTTTCTGCAAATTTTGAACTCAAGGTTTTTTTGTAACAACCGTATGCAACCGTGCACTCGGTCGTATGAGTATTTTTGTATTATCTTTAGTTGACAGTTATTTTGTCCTGTTATCTGTCCGCATTCCGTTACGTTAAAAAATTGGAACCTTCTTTAAAAATTAAAAAAAAATATTTCTACTTATTTGAATTTTGTAAATACAAAAATTAATATCAGTCGATAATGAGCAAACTCATAATCAAAAAAACTGTTTAATTGAACAAATGTAATCAAAATCGTAGGAGTTTGAGAAAAAAATTGTTTTTTAATATTTGTATCGAAGGTAGCATTATTTTTCGTACAAATATTTTTATAATATTCTAAGGAGAACCGTAAGGTAACAAGTTTCAAAGTAATCGACATCGACCATGTTGTTTTCGAAATATGTATTAGGTTGCTAGTTATAACTTTCAATGAAAACCAATTACAAGTCCAATCCTTAATAGTTACTTAGTTTTATACTTGGCTGATTTATTTCTAGTACGGTTGTGTTAGACTTTCACTGGGAACTAAATCCGAGGTCAGGTTTGACCTAACTATTCTATAAGGTATTGGTTCACGAGTCTAAAACCACATTTCTCACAACAGTACCTAGAGTCATTTGGCCGCCATTTTGTTTTTTATTTTCATTTTTATTTTTGCTTATAACTCGCGCATTTTTGATTTTAGGAAACAAAATTGTAGACCAAACTTGTAGAAAATTAAATTTTCTACAAAATATATTAAATAACTTTTTTCGCTAAACACTCTTGTTTAAAAGTTACAGTCCATTAACAAAACAAATAAATTAAAATTTTTGTTTCCAATTGCCATAATTTTAATTATCTACATTGTTTGCCTTTACAGTTTCTTAATTGGAGTAACGGTTCTCGCTTCGGAGCGAATATACGCTCGAGCAATCCGCACGGAATAAGTTTTTTTTTTTTTTTTTTGATTTTAATAGAATGCTCGGGACACCGAGACTAATTTTTGCTGTGTTTCCACCTAAGGTTTATCTCAGTTTAGATTAAATAAATCTTTTTGGTGTTTTCACCGCACGTAAAGATTTATAAAAGATTAAATCTGACAGCACCTTCAAAAATGCTAATGGAGCTTCAATTTTTCTTATGAAGTGCGAAGGAGACAGAATGTTTGATTCGTGTCAAACAATGAATCGAGTCTCGAATGAATCGTTCAGCACCATGTAAGAATAGATTAGTTCGATTTGTTAAACTATTTGTCCTAGGAAGATTTAACAAGATTAATTTCTAATCTCCAAGATTTACGAAATATATTTGTATGGTAAATCTTCAAGATTTAAAGAAGATTTGAGGTAAATCTTATTAAGGCCCATTTGCTGATACGAAACTTAAATATTTAAGTAGAACATAAGGGCTTGTGTGACAGTTTACGCAGAGGAAAAAGTAGAACACAAGCTTTTTAAGTAGAACATAAACGCTGAAGAATCGTATGATAAACGGCTCAATCTCAGATTAGCGTTAGGTGAAAATGTAGCATTATGCTTCGAGTTTCGAAATGGTGTTTAAGGTTTTCTTACCACAATCACAAAAACGAGTGCTGTGACACGTGCATCACATTCGTTTTTTAGCTATAGTGCGTTATTTTTTTGTGTGGTTTCTCCAGAAGATAAGTCATTCAAAATATTCTAGATATTGTAATACATACTTCGATATTCTTCTTCTCTTTTTGGAATGTCCTATGGTGGTCATCATCATCATGTTCATCGTTAAAAAAGATCCTCCGTTGCTCTTACTCGCTCCGTACATCTTTACCATTCACAGTAGTATCTATCACAGTACACTTACTAGTCTATTATCTATAGTCCAGTCATATCGTATTTTTAACATTTTTTTTTTTTTTTTTGACCGTGGGTAGGCGCAAAACCTGCCTCAGGCTCTATGAGGACCGGAAAACGCGTGCTCATAGAAGTGTGAGATTCTTACTACACTAAAACCACCTCCACTTCCCGATTGCAACTAAGTTGAAACTTATCTAGCAATTTATTTTTAACGAAGTTAAGTAACGTGTTGCAGGTAACTTTCCGGTGAAAGTTTCTGCTTATTCCGCGATTTTAAAGCGGTTTTGTGTTCACCGCACCAAGTCGGAAGGTTTTGTTCTTTGCAGACGGCGTACTAAATTCGACTCGTCAAGAATGTCAATAATCGTTGGATTAGCGTGATCTAATAGCCGATTTCTATGTTTTCGCGCGAAACTCTTAATTTCATCTCGAACCGTAGGAATCCCGAGATCCCTGTGAAGATCTTCGTTTCTTATATACCATGGTGCATTTACAAATGACCTAAGCAATTTATTTTCAAACGTTTGTAATTTATTTAAATTTGTATCGCAGGTACAACCCCAGAGTTGTATACCGTAAGTCCAGACAGGTTTAAGTACCTGCCTGTATAAAATCAACTTATTATCAATACTAAGCTTGGAATATTTACCGAGTAGCCAGTTCATATCTCTTAATTTACTTTTTAATTCTTCGCATTTCTTTTTTACGTGCGGCTTCCATTTTAATTTCGCGTCTAGAGTCATTCCCAGATATTTTGCTTCATTCGCAAATGGTACACGACCGGTATTAAGAAAGACGGGCAATCTATTTATTTTTTTATACGTAAAGTCCACGTGGACTGACTTTTGTTCATTGAGCGCTATTCGCCATGTTTTTGTCCACTCATTAACATTATTAAGAGCATTTTGTAATTTAATCGTAGCTTCGTTAATCGTTTTGCCTACTGCTAGTATTGCAGTATCATCAGCAAACGTTGCTACGAAAGTGTCTTCTGTTTGAGGTATATCACGTGTAAATAGAAGGTACAGAACTGGACCTAAAACACTACCTTGTGGTACCCCAGCCACTATTTCTTTGAAATTAGAATATTCATTTCCGTGTCTTACACGAAAAAGTCTGTTTTCTAGATATTCGTTAAGAATTTTATAAAGTCCTTCAGGCAGAACTTGTCGTAATTTGAATTTGAGGCCTTCGTGCCACACCTTGTCAAACGCTTGCGACACATCCAAAAAGACCGTCGAACAGATTTTCTTTTCTTCAAGAGCTCTCTCAATTACGTCAGTTATTCTATGCACTTGATCAATTGTTGAATGCTTGCTTCTAAATCCGAACTGATGTTCAGGTATTAATCGTTTCTCTTCTATTATAGGCTGCAGGCGCAGGAGTAGTATTCTTTCAAAAACTTTCGATATTATTGGAAGAAGCGAAATCGGTCTGTAAGAATTCTTTTCGTGAGATGGTTTACCAGGTTTCAAAACCATTATGACTTCCGCAACTTTCCATTGGCTTGGAACATATTCTAGCCTTAGAGCGGCATTTATTATATAAAGGAGGTTAATTAATCCTTTATTAGGAAGCATTTTTAATATTTCCGCTGTTATTAAGTCATACAAGGCTTTCGCTCATAGTGAGTATGACTGCAGAATGATCTGAGAAGAGATCATGGCCTTCTGAGATTTCAATACGGTTAGAGGGTATTCCTTTTACCATAAACAAATCGATTAAGTCAGGTATTTTTGACGGATCAGTTGGCCAGTAAGTTGGCTTTCCGGTCGAATGAAAATCGCAATTATTTTCCATTCCTGCCTCATATAGCATTCGACCCTTTTGAGATATGCATCTTGAAGCCCAAAAGGTGTGCTTTGCATTAAAATCGCCACCAACAATTAAGTTTGGGCTTAGCGATTTTATCAATGTCGTAAATTCACTTTTATCTATTTTGCAACGTGGAGGGCAATATATCGAAGAGATATTGAGAAGAATGTTTTAGTTCTAACCTGAACACTACTCAATTGCATCGATTGTACCTCTATTTTCAGGCCTATCGAGTGTTCAATGCACTCTTTTATATATAACGATGATCCACCCCTTGCTTTATTTGAAGGATGAACAGCGTGGTAGTCAAGAAACCCGTGGATTTTAAGATTTGATTCATTTTTGGCATGCGTTTCTGATATCAAACATATGTCGATATCATTTTCCTGCATATACGTCTCTAATTCTCCAAGTTTTTGCCATAATCCGTTGGCATTCCACGTAAGAATTTTAAACTTTTCCATCATAAATTTTTTGAGAGAGATTTGGGTCGAAAACTATTTTCGAGCTTACTTAACCTATCAAAGATAAGTTTATTTGTGTCACATTGTTCCTCAAGTTTTGACAGAATTATTGAAAATACTTTTGAAACCGGGTCAGTTTCAGTGTCGTTGTTTACGGGTATTTTTTTAGCCGCTATTTGGGCATATGTTTCTGCATTTCCTTGCTTTGATATATTCTCCGAAGGTATTGACACTGTTTTCTTTTCCTTACGGATAATAGGTTTTGGAGCTTTATTAGATTTGGAAGTCTTGGGAACTACGGTTTCTATTTGCCTTTGTGGGTTTCTTTGTGTTTTGGCTGATTTTGATCGCCGCTTTTGTAATTCTTTAGCTACTTCGCAGCCTCTATAGTTTGCCGGGTGATTTCCATTACAATTAATGCACGTCGGTGGACTTTCATTTTTTCCGATGCAGTCAACGGTTAAATGCTTTCCGGCGCATTTTACACACCTTGGCTCTTTTTTGCAATAAGTTTGGGTGTGATTGAATTCTTGACAGCGTTTACACTGAGGGACTAACCTTGTGCTCTTTCTTAGAGGTTCGATCTTAACTACGATGTTTAGAATTGTTTTGATTTTATAAATTTCATCTAGTTTTTCAGTCTTGTGCAAGTGCACCCCCTTGCACCCCCCTGCCGGCACCCATGGTGCTGTCAAAGTAAATCTTTATTAAATCTTTTTGTGCGGTGGAGACACCAAATAAATTAATTAAATCTGAACTGGGATAAACTTTTGGTGGAAACATAGCATAAGACTCTAATATTTCTAGCCAAAAACAAATTTCAAATGGGCCCAGACCTCAACATAAGAAGACTTTGAATATTTCATGATCATTGGTAAGGTAGTTCAATTCTTGAAATAATAAAACTCATTATATTTCAAAAGCTGGGTCAGATTAATATTTTTTTTTTGTAGAAATTATTTTATTTATTACTTTCTAAACGTCTCAAAATCTATCATTTAAATTTAAAATGAAAAGTTTCAATGATAACTGGCACCTATAGCCTATTGAATAGACCTTTTAAAAAGGAACAATTACGTGCAAGGGTTTTTATTATTGAATATGTTTGTTTGGCCCATAGGCATGCTTAAAACCGAAAATGCTACTAAATTCACCCATGCGTTTCTGAGAGAATGGTCACACTGGCCACTTTTCAGTATTTTTGGTATAACTCGAAAACTAAGCCGAATTTGACAATTTTACATATAATACTTTTTGTTCAAGATTAAATTTTCTACCGAAATGGATAGTTTGGAAAATTTCTTAAAAAAATTAAGCAGCAAAAGTAAACAAAAACCAACATAAAAAAAATCGAAAAATCAAATATTTTTAAATTTTTTTCTAAATTGCGCATAACTTTTTTCGGTGTAAAGATACGCTCAAGACATTCATGAACAAAGTAAACTGGGGTCTTACGGCTTTAATATGACATGTTAAAAAAGCCATATTATCTAAAAATTTACAGAGATATTGCCATTCAAACTTTATCATTTCTTATCATTTTCCGCAGTTTTTGCCCGAAAGCCTATTTTTTGGTACTTTATGACAAATTGAACGTTCCTAGCACCTAATCCCAAATCTTATGTTAATCGGACCAGCCGTTCGGTCTGTAGGTCTGAACGCATTTAAAAACAGCCGAAAAACGAAATTGCGAACTTACATCCTTTTTAAAAATTCTCTATAGTTGTAATGTCATATTATATCAAAATTTTGATTTCGAACATTTTTACGAAAGTGAAATTTGCCATATTGCACCATAAAAGGGACTTTCGGGCCAAAACTGCGAAAAATTATAAGAAATGATAAGGTTTTAACGGCAATATCTCTGTCAATTTTGAACAAATATTAATTTTTGAACATGCCATATTAAGCCCTTTAGTCTCTACTTTGTTTTGTCTGTGCATGTCTTGACCCTATCTTTGCTTAAAAAAAAGTCATGCACAATTTATTAAAAAATTTAGATATCCTTGGTTTTTTGATTTTTTTTAAGTTGGTTTTTGCTTACTTTTCCTGCTTAAATTTTTTCGTAAAATTTTTTGAACTATCCATTCCAATAGAATATTTAATTTTGAACAAAAAGTTTTATATGTAAAATTGTCAAATTCGGCTTAGTTTTCGAGTTATACCAAAAATACTGAAAAGTGGCCAGTGTGACCATTCTCTCAGAAACGCATGGGTGAATTTAGTAGCATTTTTGGTTTTAAGCATGCTTATGGGCCAAACAAACATATTCAATAATAAAAACCCTTGCACGTAATTGTTCCTTTATACCTCTCATTTTCCGGTCTATTCAATAGGCTACTAAGAACGTTTTGTTTTTTCATAATACAAATTCTACAAAAAATTACAAAATTACCTTAAAATCGACTGAGTGGAAAGCTTATAACTTCGGTTTTAGACGTCCGATCATCTAATTTAAGGTCTTTAATTAAAAGATAGATGCCCGGCTACATTTCTGTACATATAACATTTTATGAGAAAAGTCAATTTATTTCATACTAGGGAGCAGATTGAATCCCAAATCGATTTTATTTTCACTTTTCAAAATGCTGTGAGTGAAAAACTTTACAATTTGAAATATAATGATTTAAAAAGTTGTTGCCCCCCCTCCAACCCTCCTCTACATATTTGTTAGTGATTTTTATAGTTGAATGTAACGGGAGAGGTGGCAGGGGCACTTATCTAAACTATCAAGCTTAAAGTTGATTTTAATTTACAAAAGAAATTAAATCTTTAAACTACGTCGAATTAATTAGCTTCAAAAATTTCTAACTTTGCTTCAAATGCTCGGATCTACAGGATTAAAGATATCTAATTCAAGTTAAAATAATAAACTACATTTGTATATAAAAGTTATTGAGAAATACCAAAAAATTTCATACAAAGGGTCATAGAGTTCTTTTTATGATAAATATTTAAATGTACGTTTTCATTGAGGGAGTACTTTCACTATAGAAAACTCTCAAAAGCGACTCTAGGATATCAGTGTTCTCCTCTGGTGAGTTTATTTCATGACTGTGTTTGTGTCCACTTTCGTGTTTTACTCTCGAGAACTTCTTCAGAGCTGTTCACCGTTTTTTACTCTAAAGTGATACGCACCTTAAGAGTATGCAAATGCACCTGTGTTTAAAGCTCGGCGTTTTAGGAACTTCCGTTTTCAATATTATTAAAAGAGTACGAATCCAACGAAGAAAATTGGAAAGAAAACAGGAACGACTACAGCAGTCACTGCCGAAGAGAAGTTGGATGGAACTTTTACACCTAAGGACAGGGCCGGCCGAGCAATAAAAACAAATTTGGTGGCACAACAGCTCGTGGAAAACCAGGGCCTAGTAACTCGCAACTCCTAACCATTCCTATATGCGTGTTGTTGGCAGTAACGGAGAGGACTTACAATTTTTAGCGGAGTCCGAACGGCTAGATGAGAAGCACTTTTCATGAAATGTATACTCTTCGAAGATTTGGCAGTTCATCTCAAGAGGCAAAGAGGAATTTCTGTTTTTAGGTGGCTGCGGCTGTGAATCGAACCCAGACTTTCAGCATAACAGTCCGACGCACTTACCATTATGCCATGAGGTACTACTTCATCAATTTCAAATAAAGAATATTATTTTTAATTTTCTTTAAAATCATAACTACTTCATCAATCTTCACTAGCGCCCCTCAATAGTAGTTGTTGGTGGAAAAATTCATGTTCTCATTACCCATGGTGTAGACTTTAATATGCGTTTTTTTGAACGAAGTATCCCCAAGAGGCGAACAAAATCGTACACTTTGCAAAGATTTTGAATAGGAAGCTAGATATCAACTTAATTTTGGAATAGTAGATATCCGTCGTTAAATTCAGAATAAGAATGGATATCAATATTGGTGTTAGCTATTAAAAAATAATTGAAAAATAAAAAAGTATAGACAGGTTGTGGCAGAGTGGCTTTCTAGATACTTGCTCAAGGCACCCATTTGGTTCAGCGCCCTGTGCATTTGCACAGCTAGCACGTATAGCTTATCTGGCCCTGCCTAAGGATAGGTGTTTTTGGCCGTTTTTGAAAACTTCAAGTCAACGTTAATTCGATTGTCAAATGATCGTCATTTTTCGACGTGAATATTGCTATTGTATCGAACTGCATGAGTCTGGCACTTCTGCAAACGATGGTTTGAGATTATTTGAAATAATTTTATTAAAACTTAATGAAGGCTAAGTATATTGTAAATGAAATGTATAACGAAAGTTAGGCACAATCGTAGATTGAATCGAGAAGGTCTGACAGAAAGGTTTAATTTAGAGTTGTTTGTTCTTTGTATTTTCCCCTATAATCATGGTGCCTTAATTCAATATCGGAAAGTTTGGTTTTGTATCGATGGACGAAGGCATCTGAGCACATGATACAGTTCATCTTGGTTTTGATCCTTCAATTTTCTTGCAAATGCATTTGACGTTTATGAACACGTCCTCCGGCTTCTCAATATTTTCTTTGCCAACTCGATTTTTAACTGCAGAATTGCACCACACATGATGTTTTCGAACATTTGGCTTTAACAAACTGCATTATCGAACACAATGCTTATGCAGTATTTGACTTTTGCAGTTGTTTTCCTAGTATAATTCTGGAGTGACGCAGATCCAGAGGGTATTCAAAAACGCTTTAAAGGCACCATGTTATAGCTACAAACTGCAAAACTTCATTTGACAAAGTTCAAAGTACCCACTATTTGGAAACTCACGAAAATTGCCCCCCCCCCTGAACGAAATCCTGGATCCGCGCCTGCTTAGCATTATGGATTGGACTTGTTGAATTATTGATTCAAAATAGCTTTTTATGGCCTAACCCCCTACAAATTGGCATTTCGTCCGGCAATCTCAATTGGAGTCATCCTTGACATAGTGAGAGCCTCTGTCATACGCAATTTGTATTAAGTTAAGTTAAACTAACATTTTTTAACAACAAACCACTGTAACCTTTATTGAATAAGATTAGAATTCCTAATCAAGACAAGAAGTATTTTCTGCCCGGGGCCAGGCATAGTTTCTATAAGAAGTTTTATTATAATTATAATTCTATAACCTACTGAATACTACGGTCAAATTAGATTTCATTATATGGAGCGCTGGGAACTAAATCCGAGGTCAGGTTTGACTTCACTATTCGATAAGCTATTGGTTCACGAGTCTAAAACCACATTTCTCACAACTGTACCTAGAGTCATTTGGCCGCCATTTTGTTTTGTATGTTCATTTTGAGTTTTGCTTATAACTCATGCATTGTTGATCTTAGGAAAAAAATTGTAGCCCAAACTTGTAAAAAATTAAATTTTCTATAAAATATGGCAAATAACTTTTTTCGCTTAACACACTCTACAGTCTATTAACAAAAACAAAAATAAAGTTTTTGTTTCCAATTGCCATAATTTTTTTTTGTAAATCAAATAAAAGAAACACCATAATAAAAGTTATAGATCTTTTAATTATCTACATTGTTTGCCTTTACAGTTTCTTAATTGGAATAACGGTTCTTGCTTCGGAGCGAATATACGCTCGAGCAATCCGCACGGAATAAGTTTATTTATTAATTTTTTTTGATTTTAATACAATGCTCGGGACACCGAGTCTAATTTAGGCTTCGACTTTCGAAATGGTGTTTAAGATTTTCTTACCACAATCACAAAAACGAGTGCTGTGACACGTGCATCACATTGATTTACTTTCAATCATTCAATTGATTTACATCAATTGTGTATACTTTCAATGGTACTTTGATGTAATTTTCGAATAGTTGGTAGTCTTCGAGCCATTAGTGAAAAACTCCCAAAAAATTAATTTTCGCATAATTTTTTGCATTTTTTTCTATGTTGCGTCACAAAATTTTGTTGGGAAACCTCAGATTCGGATTCAGCACCCCCAAAAACATAAAGGAGCGAACAAATCAAAACTAACCAACAATTTTCATGTTAAAAATATTGCCCCTGCGGGTAAGGGGCAAGAATATACCCGAGGTAGGCATGCCTGTCGTAAGAGGCGACTAAAATCCAAACTCCGTATACTGAGATTGATGTATACATAACTATGCAATGAGCAAAACAATAAGATATAGTACCCCAGGTGGCAGTCCAGGTTCACTGGAAAATCCACCCTCTTCGGAGGTCGGCTCTATGGATTCTGGGGAGAGCCAATTATTGCATTTAATAAATCCCTTCCTTAAAAGTGCAAGAGTATCTCGATCACCACCATCTAAATCGAGTATAAAACCATCCAAATTCGGGCAAAAGAGTCCACCCGTCACGCCAGCGCGCGCCAAAAAAGACTCAGATAAAACAGAAAATCTTGAAAAAGATAATAACGAACTTCGACGAAGACTTGATGAAGTAATGGAACTTTATCAAGAGCTAAAGAAAGAAGTCGATCTTCTTCGAAAAGAAAATGAGATGTTGAAAGGCAAAAATTCTCAAATAAACTCCAAAGCTAGCTTGCCAGAAGTCAATAATTCTAGATATGAAACAGACGAAGAAGAGCTAGCACGTGAAACGGAAAAGTCCTCAAAGAAAAGATTAAGTAAAAAGCGTAAAGCTGGCTCTTCACCTGAGGCAGCCTCGTCTTTTGAAATAATAGTTTCACCAAAACATGCGACAGTAAAAGAAAAACCTGTTAAGGAACGGCCCCCGCCACCGATAAATGTTATCGGTATTGAGGAGTATAACAAGTTGCAAACCATATTAAAGGCATTACTACCATCGGCTTTTAAAGTTATTTCGCTCAATAACAACAAATGGAAAGTATGTGTGAAAGACCCCGAAAGTTATCGCCTTCTGTCGCGAAAACTAAACGAAGAAAAAGTAGAGTGGTAGGTATACCTTTGAAAATAAGTCGGAAAGACCCTTACGTGTTGTGGCGAGAGGCTTACACGCATCATGTTCAAAAGACGATATCATTAGTGATCTATCTAAAAGAGCGCAACTTCAAAATCTTAGATGCAATTAACATCGTCAAAAGAGAGAAACAGACAAAAGAGGGTGAAACAAAAGTGGTACAGTGTGGTCTTCCACTATTTATACTTTCGTTCGATAAGAAAGAAAATACATAGATTTTTTTTGTTCTTTATTAATTGAGTAGATGAGAACCAAAACTCGTTATATCCACTTTAAGCAAAAATTAAAATTTTGATGCAGATTTGTTAAGCTGGGCATATTGAATAGTTTTGAAAGAAAATCTGACAGCTTTACCCCTCTAATCCCCGATTTGAATTTGACATAATATAGGTACATTGTGTACCTATGATTCTGTATTTTGCATCAGTTAATAGTATAATGTGTAGTTGCTGATGCAAATGCACTTTATGCACCCCCTTGAATGAAATCCTGGTGGCGCCCATGGACAGCACCTTTAAAAATGCAAATGTTGTTTTTCTCGTTGGAAGAGGAAGTGAGATAGAATCTTTCCTTTGTGAAGAACTGAATTCAGCCATGAATGAATCCTTCAGCACCATACAAGAATAGGTTAGTTCGATTTGTAAAAGTATTTGTCCTAGGAAGATTTAACAAGTTTTATTTCTAATCTTCAAGATTTACGAAACATATTTGTATGGTAAATCTTTGAGATTTATAGAAGATTTGAGGTAAATCTTATTAAATATCAGATTATCGTTAGGTGGAAATATAGCATTATGTCAGTCAGTTATGGTTTTAGCAATTTCCGAAGTTCTGTATCTCAAGTGTTACAAATTCTAGAGAGATAAAACTTAGTCAGCTAAATGTGCTTAATTAGCTCAGCAAATACTGCGAATTTGAAGTTTCTGACCATATTGGAACTGAAGTTAGAGAGATGGTTGAAAATCATCTCAGTTTGTTCCTGTAAAAAGGGTGTAGTGCCGCGAACTTGGCTGAGTTCAGTGATCAAGTATTCATAAATTTTGTATTGTGATATGGGTAGTTACAAGAAAACTTGTCAAGTGAGTCCACCAGATTTCAATCACTAATTATTCAATACCAAATTTCTGTCATAATATGAAGTTGTTTCGATATTAATCTACGTAAGGTATTTGATATTATGTATAAACTTCATGAACTTTAAACTTGGCATGTATTTTAGATCGCATTACTTTTTATGGCTGACATTTTACGCACAGGTTTTTTGTACATTATGTATGTATAAGAACTTTTTTTAACATTTATGTTTTTGTTGTGATAGTACTTACTTTCATTATTTCATTAATGTAGCAACACTTATGTAAATAATATAATAAATAATAAAAAAATATCTGTGGGGTTTGGGAAAAACACGAAAACTCCTTTTCAAAATTTGCGTCCTAAAGTCCACTTTACATGGAGCTAGAGCCTTAACGGGTGTACCGATTTGCTTCAAATTAAGAACATAATTTTATGAAGAACATGTTCATAACGTGTGGTTTTCAAGAAGAAATGAAACGCATATAATTTAATGTTATGGTCAAGAATTCAGCTCTATTATAAAGATAAGGGTTTGCCATTATGTTTTAAAAATGGTTTCGGGCAAGTGGCCGACGCGGCTGGCTCGAATAAATTCCAGCCGCGAGGCCTAATTTTCGACCACCAATTTTCGACGCGATGGCGGATTCGGGTCTTCTTCGATACTCTGCTCCACAGCACCAATAGCGTCTTCGGTGAGCACTGTACGGCATCTCTGAGGATGCACATTATCCACTAGAGTGGTACGAAATCGATCCATAGTTGCTCGAATTACCGACTCTGCTAGGCGATTATGTCGACTGAATATTCGACGCAGCGCGATGCGTGAACCGAACTATTATTTTGGTAATAATAAGTCTATTTATTATGACCAAACTGAGCATAAATCAAGTGACAGCTGTCAAAAAGATCAATTCCGAAAAAAGTATTGCCAGATTGAATACCACACGTCTAGAAATAACACCCTTTACAAAAAAGAAAAAAAAGTTCACAAAAATGTTTTTTATTGTTCAGTCGGTTTCTTTATTTTTTCCCCGTATCTATTAAGGCAAGGGGGAGGGGAAGAGTTTAAAGATTTGACGCTGGTCAACAATTAGTTTCAAATTAAAGTGGGAATTTAGCATGTAAATGGAAAGCCATCAATTTGTATTGCAAACATGTACAAAGCAGCAATGAAGGAGTTTGAAGATCGAGATGGCACTCGTGAAATAGCTATTGTTTATATTGTTGTTTCATCAAAAATTTTAATCAACGGTTTTCTGACACTTTTATGCTATTAAAATAAAAAAAACTAAATTTTTTGTGAATTTATAATTTATAATTTTTGAAGAAGAAACTGATTTGTTTATCTTTTATCCCAAATAAAAAATAGTGATTCAAATTGAATGTACTTTTTAGGATGTGCTTAAAACGTAAAAAGAAAACTCTACACCATTATTATTTGATATTTTGTAAGGGTAAGGTCCTGCTAGCAAATACTTTGTGCCAGCATGTTTTGAAAACTCAAACTTGGTTAATTATTTAAATTTACAGAACAAATTCATACGAATTAAGTGTATTTTTAAGTCCCTATAATCATTTTTTTTGACAAAAGAATTATTGATAACTTGTTGGTCGCCTTAGGCACCCGTTAGTAATTAATGTATTAAACGAACACTTTGACATCTTAGTGCCCTATTACACAACGACTTTAGAGTCATGACTTTTTTCGAAATTAGAGATCAGAAGTTGAGATCAGATGTTTTTTTTTTGTTCGCTCTCATTGAATTTCGAAAAAAGTCATGACTCATAAGTCGTCGTGTAATAGGGCACTTATATAACCCAGTGGGAAATTTTCAAAAATTCACCAAGGAATCCCCTGCTATTTCCTCGAGGAATGGAAGCTACACCCAAGGAATTTGAGGTGAAAGCATCGAGGAAATTAACATGGGGTTGTCATTGGCGTTCACCAAGTGATTTTCTTGGTGAATATTCAGTAGTGAAATTACTAAGAAGGTGTAACTTGCTTATTCCGTTATTAATTGCATTTGATGAAACATACCGTGAATATACATCAGTGATATCACTAGGTACATGGAGTTGCTTTTTCACCAGGCCATTATCTACTTTTAGCTGAAAAATGTCATGAATGTTCACCAAGGAAATCACTTTGTGAATGGAACCTACTAAATCATCTAGTGAAATCATCAACATTGGTAGTGTACTGTCTAATTTAAGATTAAAACGAACCAAAAAGAAGTTCTCATTTCAAACCAAAAGTTATATTTACGTTTAAACAAACGCAATTTGAGTAATGTTCAGTTCATATTACATTGATTTTCTTACGGGAAGTCACTGTGAGCTTTATCTTACAAAATGAAACCAAAAAATCACAAGCTCAGGACTCTGTCTATTACTATTCATCGTTGAAAACCTCGTGTTTCTCGAAGCATGATTTCTTGCAATGAAATTGTATACTGCATGGGAAGCATTGAATTCAGTTGAATTTTTGCACCAAGTTAAAGAAAGGGTGATGTCATGAAAATAATGAACTGGTGAAAAAGGCAACACCTTTTTCTAATGAAATCATTACATGAATGTTCCTCGTAAAAAGTATTTCATGAATTCATTGTGCTATTCACCGAAATTTTTCCTTGAGGACGAAATTTCCTACTGGGAAATAACTGAAATACATACATACATACCTACATATATTAAAAAAATAATTTCTTTTAATATTGTTTGGCATCTGGAGGCATTTTAACAACCTTTTTAATGGTCAAAATGTTTGAAATTAGCAAACAAAGGTGGAGCACCCACCATTTGACATCAAAAAAGTATATTCCCGAAAAGTGCGTCTACTCAAAATCTATCTTCTTCTAAGACATTAACTGTGTTCATGTTCAAAATAAAAAAAAAGAAAACAAAAAGTTGACTTAAAAAAAAATACTTCCCCGAAAAGTGAAGACACTGCGATTTTACTCGATCAATTCAATTCAATTCTTTTATTGAACATATTATACATATATAATCTGGCTTATAACTAATATGATACTATGATAAATTTACATTTGTTGGCACATACGGGGCCTAACGTTATACAATATCTTAAGTTTAACAAATTATAGATACATATACTATATAAATTACATGTCAAAAAAAAATTTAAATTAAAAGTCGGCTGACTTAATCGTCCTCTGGGTGTTTATTCCCGGTTGCCATTGGTCATTGCCATTGGGAAGTGTTGGCATTAAGCCACGGTAGAAAGCTGACCCAATGTCAACGTAGAACGAGACTGCTTCCTCGTTTTCCATGATTATGCTGTCATCAAGAGTTTCCATTACACTGAGGTATCTTGGCTCCGGATGTCGTTGTTCAGTGGTCATCCTTCTCATTAGCTGATTCGGGTGGTCGATGATGTTCCGTACTAGTCTCTTAGCTGAAGGGACTAGGTATTTGTTCAGCGGGATTATATTGGCTTCGGAGTAGAGATGTTCGTTCGTGTAGTGCTTCCGCCGCTACCGGTCGAAGTACAGTCCGGTGCAAATTCTGATTCTGAGAATCTTCCTTTCGAATACTTGAAGCTCTTTCATGGTTGTCTACGAGATTGAAAACCAGACTGAGAAGGAGTAGCTGATGACAGGTCGTAAGAGCTGCTTGTAGATCAGTAACTTCGTTAGTTGGCTTAGGTGCCAGTTATAGCTTTCATTGAAACTCATCATTGAAAATTTTAATGATTGATTTTGAGTCGTTTAGGAAGTAAAATCATTTATTATTTTGATGGACAGATAAGTCTTAAGACTTAATTAATATTTCTAGCCAAAAATATAATTCAAATAGGCCCAACTTTCCACATAAAAAGACTTTTCTTATTTCAATGATTGAACTACCTTACCAATGATCATTGAAAAACTAAAAGTCAATTTTTGTGAAAAGTTGGGCCTTTTAGAAATTTTTTGTTGACTAGAAATATTAATTAAGTCTTGAGCTTTAACGGTCTATCAAAATAATAATAGAATTTGCTTTCTAAACGTCTCAAAATCAATCATTAAAGTTTTCAATGATGAGTTTCAATGATAGCTATAACTGGCGCCTTAGTCCTGTTCTTTTCGTCAATGGGTGTAGACTGTGAAAGGACCAGCTGGCTGTTTTGAGTACATTTCTTAAGTACGGGTTGAACCTTAGCAATTCATTGAACTGGACTTCCAGGTCAGTGTTGCCACTGAGGAATTTGAAAAGGTCGCATAAAAAACGGTCACGAGGAAAAAAAAGTCGCACTAAGAAATTTTTTGATAAATAACAAAAACAAAAATCTAATAACTGACCATAACAAAAAATCAGTTTTATATTCAATTCATTTTTATTCACCTTCACAAACACATTTAAATCTGTAGTTTTCGTACAAATATTGAGTCTAAAAATTAATTTGCTTCTTCACATCGAAATAGTAACTAAGTTTCGAAAAACGAAGTTTCGAAAGGCAAAGTTTCGAAGGATAAAGTTTCGAAAAACCAAAGTTTCGAAAAGACAAAGTTTCGAAAAGATAAAGTTTCGAAAATCAAAATTTCGAAAAACGAAGTTTCGAAAGGAGAAAGTTTCGAAAAGTCAAAGTTTCGGAAGAGAAAGTATCGAAGGACAAAGTTTCAAAAAAAAAAGTTCCGAAATCCTCGGAACTTAGTTGTTCCTGGAGCGATTCAAACGAGATTGACACAGGTGATAGCTGATACGAAATAAGAAAAGAAAAAAAATATTTTAAAAGTAGGGTGCTCCAAAAATATGTCAAAATATTGCAACTTCGTTGTTCCTTGAGCGATTTCAATCAAATTGACACAGGCGACAGTTGATATAGAATTAAAAATAAAAAAAATATTTGCATTAGGGTGTTCCAAAAAATGTGAACTTCGTTGTTCCTTGAGTGATTTCAACGAAATTGACACAGGTGATAGCTGATACGGAATTAGAATAGAAAAAAATATTTTCAAAGTAGGGTGCTCCAAAAATATGTCATTATATTGCAACTTCGTTGTTCCTGGAGTGATTTCAACGAAATTCACAAAGGTGATAGCTGATACAGAATTAAAAACGAAAAAAATATTTGCATTAGGGTGTTCCAAAAAAAAATGTCAACTTCGTTGTTCTTTGAGCGATTTCAACGAAATTGACACAGGTGATAGCTGATACGGAATTAGAAAAGAAAAAAATATTTTCAAAGTAGGGTGCTCCAAAAATATGTCATTATATTGCAACTTCGTTGTTCCTGGAGTGATTTCAACGAAATTCACAAAGGTGATAGCTGATACAGAATTAAAAACGAAAAAAATATTTGCATTAGGGTGTTCCAAAAAAAAATGTCAACTTCGTTGTTCTTTGAGCGATTTCAACGAAATTGACACAGGTGATAGCTGATACGGAATTAGAAAAGAAAAAAATATTTTCAAAGTAGGGTGCTCCAAAAATATGTCAACACATTGCAACTTCGTTGTTCCTGGAGTGATTTCAACAAAATTCACAAAGGTGATAGCTGATACAGAATTAAAAACGAAAAAAATATTTGCATTAAGGTGTTCCAAAAAAATGTCAACTTCGTTGTTCTTTGAGCGATTTCAATGAAATTGACACAGGTGATAGCTGATACGGAACTAGAAAAGAAAAAAATATTTTCAAAGTAGGGTGCTCCAAAAATATGTCATTATATTGCAACTTCGTTGTTCCTGGAGTGATTTCAACGAAATTCACAAAGGTGATTTCTACTGAAAAATGTTTGGGACTTTTTTTCCTGAATGATCGGATTATCTTTTCAATTTCAAATTTTGTTTGTTATGGATGAGCAAAAAGTGGTGGAATTTTTGACTTCAGTGGTTGAAGTTGTAGATTATCAATATCTTGAAAAAAAAGTGGTAGATCTACCACAATTATGGTAATGTGACAACACTGCTTGTGACCCACCTGATTAAGTTATATATTTATAAAGAATTTTTTATTTGTGAACATATGACCCTGCCTCGGAATTTATGTGTGGAATAACTACTCAGAACTTTACTCAGAGAATGTGAAACAGGCCCTTAGTGTGATCTATGTTGTTTTTGAAATTAAATTCAAAGATTCAATTAAAAATTGGTTTTACTATTGTTTGATTAACAGAGGCACTCGAAAGAAGGGACATTCAATTCTACCTGGTGTAGACTCTGAATGATTGTTGTTCTTCTGGTGGAAGACTATTCAAATCAAACTTTAGTTCTATTGACTCCTTTGCAATAATTCGCATGTGTAATCATAATCAATATCTTTTTTGAAAGAAAAAAGATTCCTCATGAGCGATACCTGGCTTGTTGAAAACACCATCTCTATCTTGCAACTCTCTATTTCCTTGAAGCTTCAAGGATCTGATGTTCCCTTATTTCTAATAGGAAGCGGACGTAGTGCCACAACTAGTGGCATACTGAAATAAGAGACGTTATGGGAGCCTGATGTGTCAAAAGCCAGACACTTAGATGAAGATCCTTCTGATGCTTGCGTTCTTTTTTCTTGAAAAATCATGCAAATATAACCCTGACCATTAGGAACAGGAGTCATAACAACAAGCAGTATCTTCATGCACAATCATACAATTTACATTATTCAGCTTGGAAGTGGCGCTGCTGTCGACACAATCAGTGTATTCACTTTGCTTTAAGCTTGAAAAACTTTAATTGATGTACGGTCTACGGTGCATTGATGGGAAAACAATGAACCACCTTTTGTTGCCTAAGAATACTACGATTTGCGTGAGTCTTTGACCACCGCATCAACCACCTCCTTACCAACTATCGGAGGTTTCCTTTTTCATTAACTTCGATGAAATTATCATAGTTTATTCTTATGAACGAGGAAAAAATATAAAAATAGTTTCAACAGAATCCACCTACTGCCATGCCTACCCACTTTTATTATTAATTGGTTTTTCAGAAACGGCACTAACGATTTTGGCACGTAAAAATACAGAAAACAATTCAAGTTAAATTCACCTCCAGCCACAACAATGAAGCCCACTTCTCAAATTGTTCCATTTCTCAGATGAGAATTATTTCAGAGTTCGTTTTAATGAGACAATAATCTTTTTTCCCACCATCTACAAATCTATTTGACATATTGTGTGGAATGGAACTTTGATATCTAGCCCAGGAAACAAAAACATGGTTCCATAAAAACTTCTAAATGTTGGTAATGGGTTTCATACTTACATTTTACTGTAGTGAATATTATAATACAGCTTTTCAGAAACATCCTTAGCTGTGGGTGCTGAAGAAAAAAAATAACGGAATTTTAGTGCGTTAAAATTTTTTTTTAACACCCTAATGCAAATATTTTTTTTTATTTTTATTCTATATCTACTGTCGCCTGTGTCAATTTGATTGAAATAGCTCAAGGAACAACGAAGTTGCAATGTGTTGACATATTTTTGGAGCACCCTACTTTGAAAATATTTTTTTCTTTTCTAATTCCGTATCAGCTATCACCTGTGTCAATTTCGTTGAAATCGCTCAAGGAACAACGAAGTTGACATTTTTTTTTGGATTACCCTAATGCAAATATTTTTTCGTTTTTAATTCTGTATCAGCTATCACCTTTGTGAATTTCGTTGAAATCACTCCAGGAACAACGAAGTTGCAATATAATGACATATTTTTGGAGCACCCTACTTTGAAAATATTTTTTTCTTTTCTAATTCCGTATCAGCTATCACCTGTGTCAATTTCGTTGAAATCGCTCAAAGAACAACGAAGTTGACTTTTTTTTTTGGAACACCCTAATGCAAATATTTTTTTCGTTTTTAATTCTGTATCAGCTATCACCTTTGTGAATTTCGTTGAAATCACTCCAGGAACAACGAAGTTGCAATATAATTACATATTTTTGGAGCACTCTACTTTGAAAGTATTTTTTTCTTTTCTAATTCCGTATCAGCTATCACCTGTGTCAATTTCGTTGAAATCGCTCAAGGAACAACGAAGTTGACATTTTTTTTGGAACATCCTAATGCAAATATTTTTTTTTTTTTTAATTCTTTATCAACTGTCGCCTGTGTCAATTTGATTAAAATCGCTCAAGGAACAACGAAGTTGCAATATTTTTACATATTTTTGGAGCACCCTACTTTTAAAATATTTTTTTTCTTTTTTTATTCCGTATCAGCTATCACCTGTGTCAATCTCGTTTGAATCGCTCAAGGAACAACGAAGTTCCGAGGATTTCGGAACTTTTTTTTTTCGAAACTTTGTCCTTCGATACTTTCTCTTCCGAAACTTTGACTTTTCGAAACTTTCTCCTTTCGAAACTTCGCTTTTCGAAATTTTGATTTTCGAAACTTTATCTTTTCGAAACTTTGTCCTTTCGAAACTTTGGTTTTTCGAAACTTTATCCTTCGAAACTTTGCCTTTCGAAACTTTAGGTTTCGAAACTCTGGCGGATTCCCTTTTTTAAGAGCATGTTCATAAATATTGAAGAAAATCTGTTAGCTCGTTCTAAACATGCAATATTATTAACATCTTAAACATTCTGATTAAAATTGTTGGAGCCGTTATTGAGAAAATCAAAGACATTTTTGTGTCCCCTCCCACATTTTCAATTTTGGGGACGAAATAGTTTTTGAGATACAAAATTGGGACAATCGCTCCAAAAAGGGGACGTATGGTAACCCTTCGTTAGAACCGTTTTTGACATATAAAAGTTTTTCCTTAACGGTTGTATGGCAAGTACCATTATTTTGAACCGAAATCTCTAGGGAATCACAAAAAAATCTTAAATTCAAAATTTGAAAAAATCGTTTCAGTGGTTTGGGCCCAGGTTGAGGTAGAAATAGACAGACAGAATTGTGCCATACACTTTTTTGGGGTTCTCTATCATCGTAATGACATATTTTATTATTAGATACCTCAATTTTGTTGTCTGAACATTCGTGCCAAATAGGCAAATATGAAAAAATGTGCGGATTATTTCAAAGCTTAATTACTGGACATGGACAGTAAGGTTAGGTTAAATGGGGTGGCGATACGAGAAGGTCGCATCACCTCACTCGGATCTCAATGGATCCATTGTGCTCCCCTGGGTGTAGGCAAGGTAGGTATAAGGAAGGGGAAGGAAATATTATTGGAAGCTTAGGTATGGGGGGCCTCCTTGAACCATCCTGAGTTCTGAGTGAATTTAAGGATGTTTCTTAGTGGCAAACACGAGACGTCGCCCAATTCGTCGAAAAAGTATTCTCCGAGGGCTGCCTTTCTAGTTCTGGCTAGGCTGGGGCATTCACAGAGGAAGTGAACTGAGCCCTCCTCTGCCTCTTCATCCTGACACCCTCTACATAAGTCAGATGAGCCGATGCCCATTCTACTTAAGTGGGTCCCCATTGTCTTGTGACCCGTTAGGATTCCAACCAATAGGGAGAGTTGAGAAAACTCTGGCTAATTCTTCTTTTTTCCTGCTCTAGTGGCATAAGAACAGAGCAGTCGGTTTGGCTCAGACCAAGAGATGATCCGTTTTTGGCCAGTTAATCTGCCATTTCGTTCCCGTATATGTCACGATGTCCTAGGATCCATCGAAGGGTAACTGTATTTGATGTGCTAAGTAATTTCAACTCATCACGACAGCGATCAACCAGTTTTGACTTTGTAACAAATGAGGTAATGGCTTTTATTGCCGCCTGGCAATCAATAAAAATGTCAATATTTTTGTTAACTAACTTACATGTTTAAAGGCTCTTTGCAGCCTCACAAACTACTGGACAGTTACTGTACGTTTATATGCAGAACATAGAAAATAGAATTGGATTTTAAAAATATAGAGGTAGCAAGATTTGACTCAATTCAACTGACTGACTGCGATACCGATGAACCAAGCTGATTTGAAATCATATCATATACCTACATGTGTTTTCTTCATATATTTAAATGAAAATCGGAAAATTTTCTTCTAAGAATAAACCAAGAACTTAACCTTGTCCGTACAATTTTCTAGAGGGTCAGAAAAGTCGCAAGATTTCTAAAAAAGGGTAAAAAGAGCTAGTTTTTTAAAAAAGTCGTCTCATGGTCGCATTAGGCAATAAAAGGGGTCAAAGTGCGACTAAAGTCGCACAGCGGCAACCGTGTCCCAGGTACTTCACATTCTTTTTGGAAGCCTTGGTGAATCCGTCAGGGAGTCTCAAGACCAGATTTCTGCAGTTGGCTGCGGTACGAATACCTCTACCAGTTGAAGGCCTCCTGAAGCAGACAAGTTCCGGCTTGGTAGTGTTGATTCGGATGCCCCATTTCGTGTAGAAATTGAAGAGTCTGTTGATGTAGGCTTCTACTTGTCGGACAGCGATAAACGGTGACATTGATGATGCATAGGTGAGCGAGTCGTCGGCATATAGCAGGTTCTCGCATCCAATCGGAGCAGGTTGGTCGGATGTCATCAGGCTGTAGAGGAAGGGCCAAGTTTTGAGCCTTGGGTGACTCCGGCTCTGATACTCTTCATGTTTGACTTACAGCCCTATTATTGACACGATTCAAAACTAGTTTTAATGTAAAACTAGTTCTATAGGGGTTTCGAGTGGTAGGTTTTGAACATATTGGTATTATTCAAACAAAAATTGACATCTAAAACTCTGATTTCGAGTTTTAGATGTCAATTTTTGTTTGAATAATACCAATATGTTCAAAACCTACCACTCGAAACCCCTATAGAACTAGTTTTACATTAAAACTAGTTTTGAATCGTGTCAATAATAGGGCTGTTACAGTTTTCTAGTTGTTTGAAAAATTTCATGAAAGAAAGAAAAGAAAAAAAATGTTAATTAGTGGCGGTGTTACCTGTAATAGATGAAGTTTATGTATTAGGGCTTCTACCCAAACGCTATCAAATGCTTTCTCGACATCCAGAAAGCATCCGACGGTGACACGATGACTGTTGAGAGAGGTGGTGATATGGTGTTGGAACTTCAGCAGCGCATGCAGCGTTGAGTGCTTTTCTCAAAAGCCAAACTGCGTGTCAGGGATGATTGAATTTTCTCTGTAGAATTTCTTCAGTCGCCGGAGGATTACTTCTTCCAGTATTCTCCTGATATTGTTGAGAAGTGATATTGGCCGGTAGTTGGATATTAGGTTGGAAGCATCTTTCTTCGGGATTGCCACAATCTTCGCTGTTTTCCACGTTTGGGGGAAGTAGCAGTTGTTGATGCAGTTGTTGAGGATGATTGTAAGGAAGATCTATATACTGCTTGTGGAAACCTTTTCAGGATGAAATTGGAAGCACCATCTGGTCCAGCTGATTTTTTTGGCTTAGAATTGGCGATGATCTCTGCTACCTCCTCTAGATTGCATACATGTGGACTATCGGTGGGATCACTTCCTGGATTGGTGTTAACGAAACTGATTATATCCGGATTTGGCTGCAGGGTCAGCTGAATTGATGCTTTTACTTCTTGTAAGATGGTTGGGTCAGTAGGTGGATTCGGTGTGAAGTTTCCTTCGAAGTAGTTGGCGAAAGCTTCCACCTTGTTCAGGAGTGAGGTTGCTTCAATGGTGTTGATGATGATGGATTCTGGCATCTGTGGCTGTTTTCCAATGATCCTATTGATGTTTTTGAAGGCATCAGGTCCTGGCTTAATGATTTTACTCGATGATAGTGCGTCTATTCAACATCTATCTTTTGAGACATGGACCATTATTTTCTAAACGAGCGTTTGGTAATTGGATTATTGGAAGCGTTTCCGCAAATTTTTTCATACCTATTCAAAATATTTTCCAGCGTTTCAAAGTCAGTCAGTTAGTCAGTCAGTGAATCAGTGATCATCGTAAATACATATATAATTTAATAATTATAATAAAGCCCGTATGACACTACATTTTCTCTTCATTTTATTTCTCATTAGACGAGTTCAGGAAAATGAGATCTCAGAGTCCTCAGCAATCTCAGTCTTTTGAACAGGATTCCTCAGAAATGTTGCTGTCAAATAACTGAGGAAAGAAAATAGGTTTGTTCGTGTACTTTCTTGGCTGAATTGGGCAGTCTGTCAAATTTTGAGGAGTGGACATGCAATTCTCTCGGTGAGAAGTAACATTGTACAAAAGTACACGAACGCATAGAACCAAAATTGTTACCTCTTTTTAAACGTCAACAAAAAGTAAACAAAAAACCTCCTAAGAAATCAAGAAAGCAAACCCACAGCATTAGAATTTCAATTTTCTTTTTTAGTCCAGTAACCTTGTAGTTTCATAGTACTGAGACCTTGCGTCAGGTCCGGTAGTTCTGATTTTTTGCTGAGTTGTTTATGATGTTGGCCTAGTATTAAATCTGATTTTTCGACCTCGAGCGCCGAACGCAACTTTGGTAGAAATCCAAAAAAACGCGAATTTTTCGCGGTTTTTTCACTTATTGGCTATTTTAGCCATTATGCCTTAACTTCCGAATAAAACATTGCTCTACGATTTCAACCTTACTAAATTTGCTTCAATTTGAGTCCAAAGCCGGTTCTGTAGACATAACGGTTTCCAAGGGACGGCATTTCAAAATATAGCAATAAAAAATTTAAAACAACAAGTAGTATATAAAACAGTATAATAAAATAAAGCATGGTCTTTGACATATGCTGCATCAAAGCAATAAAGCGTGTAGATTGGGCCAAAAGAAGAAAACAATAGTACAGGATGGGGGGTATATATCCCCCCGTTTAGGCGGGAGGGGCAATTTTAAGAAAAGTTGACTTCAAATAGAAAAATAATCATAAACATACAATGGTAATATCTGGACGAAAATCCATTCCTCATCTCAAAGCCAGAAATCCATTCTTTAATTTTAAAGTTTTCTTAGCTGATAGTTTTTGAAAAATTTACTTTCAAACTCAAAATTTTGAGAAAAAGACGATTTTTTTTGTTAATCTATTTTTTTTTTTTTATTTTATGGTATTAAGTACTATTTTTGATTTTGATTTTCAATGCCGTTATTAATTCTTAGTTAAAAACTGAAAACCAAATGCTAAAATGACTTCTAGTTTTTGAGAAAACTGAAATTAACATGATCAACTTCACTGTTTTCAGTCTAGTATCCTTTTTCTTCGGGGTGGGAGGGCTCTGCCTCAGATGCGGTAGTTCTGATTTTTAGATGAGTTGTTTATGATGTTGGCCTTAGCAATAATCCAAGTTTTCGACATCGAGCGCCGAACGCAACTTTGTGAAATACGCAAAAAACCGATAAATTTTCGCGGTTTTTTCAGTTATGTGCTATTTTAACCTTTAAGGCCTGGTTTTCGATTATAGCTTTGCTCTTCCATTTCAAAATAATTAAATGGGCTTCAATTTGAGCTAAAAACCAATTCAAATTGTGAATTTTTCATCAACTTTTGAATTTAGAATGCTGCAAATCGAATTGAAGGGAGCTTATTCACCCCTTGTGCGAAATCGCTTGCCCCTTTTCAATGATTTTTGTATACTGTGTAGCGTGTCATGTTGGATTTATTTTAAGATCTTAATCATGAATATCGGATGAGTAGAAACGGAGTTATGATTTTTTAAAGTCAACCATATAAAACTCGAACTCGAACTTTGTGTATTTCACAAAGTTGCGTTCGGCGCTCGAGGTCGAAAACTTGGATTATTGCTAAGGCCAACATCATAAACAACTCATCTAAAAATCAGAACTACCGCATCTGAGGCAGAGCCCTCTCACCCCGAAGAAAAAGGATACTAGACTGAAAACAGTGAAGTTGATCATGTTAATTTCAGTTTTCTCAAAAACTAGAAGTCATGTTAGCATTTGGTTTTCAGTTTTCAACTAAGAATTAATAAGGGCATTGAAAATCAAAATCAAAAATAGTACTTAATACCATAAAATAAAAAAACAAAAAATAGTTTAACAAAAAAATATCGTCTTTTTCTCAAAATTTTGAGTTTGAAAGTAAATTTTTCAAAAACTATCAGCTAAAAAAACTTTATTTAAAAAAAATTTAAGAATGGATTTCTGGCTTTGAGATGAGGAATGGATTTTCGTCCAGATATTACCATTGTATTTTTATGATTATTTTTCTATTTGAAGTCAACTTTTCTTAAAATTGCCCCTCCCGCCTAAACGGGGGGATATATACCCCCCATCCAGTACTATTGTTTTCTTCTTTTGGCCCAATCTACACGCTCTATTGCTTTGATGCAGCATATGTTAAAGACCATGCTTTATTTTATTATACTGTTTTATATACTACTTGTTGTTTTAAATTTTTTATTGCTATATTTTGAAATGCGGTTCGTTCGGCGCTCGAGGTCGAAAAATCAGATTTAATACTAGGCCAACATCATAGACAACTCAGCAAAAAATCAGAACTACTGGACCTGACGCAAGGTCTAATGTATATAGTTACTGGACTATTTATATTCTTAAACAAAATTGGTATTTTTTGTATTTATTTATTAATCACAAACTGTATTCCAGAAATGAAAAAAATTAAATACACTTAAAAACAAAATTTATTTACTATTCAAAAATAGTTGTTTTGTTATGAAATAACAGCGTCTTATAACAAAAAAGTTTAGTCACATTTTCTGATTTAAATTTTCTTATTAAATATACAAAAATGTACAGATAAGAAAAAACAAACACCAACCAAGAAAAAAAAAAAACAAAATTAAAAGTAAACAACAGCGATTTTGTTTTTGTGTTGTTGTTCTCAACTCACAGAACACAGCACTTACCATTTCTGCCCAAAAAAATTCCTTGGGCAAAATTTGGCAAAAATTGTCAGGAAGGGGAAATTTTTATCTCTCTCGTGAGCGTTCTCTTCTGCCAAAAACTACACATTTTTTGCGTACGCGAACAGCTTTGGGAAAATTTGGTAGATTTGGGTAGAATTTGGCTGTTTTGTGTGAGTACTCGAACAGACCTAATATTGGATTCGCTTGCTCAGTTTTTGACACTGATCCGTTGGAGATCTCATTTTCCTGAACACGCCTTTTAAATCAATCAAAGTGTCAGCAGAGCAAAAAAGGGATACAAAGTGTTTTTAAGAAAAGGATAGCGTTTCTGCAATTTTTTTTCACAATTACAATATGTCCCACAAGTGAATAAACATAATTAACTAGTATTCTCTAGGGCCCAGTGTAATTTCTAATGTGACTGAGTGTACCTTGAAATTATTTTTCATTTTTAATTCTGAAATGTCAAGAAAAAACTGCCAGAGCCTGACAAATATAATTTGAAATTTGAAAATTTATCAGGTTCTGGCAGTTTTTTCTTGACATTTCAAAAAATAGTTTTTTTGAACACTCAGTCACAAAAGTATGATTACACTGGACCCTAGAAAGCTCTAGTTTATGATGTATGTATATCCATTTTAAGGACACACTGTAATTGTGAAAACTAATTAAGAAAAAAGCCATCTCTTTCTTAAAAACAAATTTTTATCCCTTTTTTCCTCTGTTGACACTTTTTTTGATTTAATGAGAAATAAAAGGTCTGATCCTTTTCTTTGAGTTTCTGTGATTTTGAGTCCAAACTTGTGTGTAAAATTTTTTGTATATGAGTGTTGACAGAACTTTGGACTAAAATGCACAGAAATGCAGAGAAAATCACAGAATGTACCTAGTGTGATACGGGCTTTAATAATAGGGCTGTTCCTTTACTTTGAGTTTCTGTGATTTTCTGCGCATTTTAGTCCAAAGTTGTGTCAAAGTTCATTAAAATTTTTTTTGCACACAAGTTTGGACTAAAAATCACAAAAACCCAAAGTAAAGGATCTAATAATTTAATAATGCTTTATTTTTTTTATTTTGTTTTTAGAAAATGATTGCTGTCTTCCAATCTAAGTTTTAGTTAAACTGAGTCAGCTAATAATTTTTGAAAAAAAAAACTCTGGATCGGAAATTGGAAAATACGTACGACACGGCTTGTGTCATATTAATAGGTATTCAACTTTGCACAAAACTGATACCTTCTAAAAATATATAAAAAAAAACAAATGATGTACTTACAAAGCTGATGTTGCAAGGTTTTATTAATTATTTAGTAATTTTATTGGGAAAAATCACCCACGAAGCTCGTAGGTGTTCAATTCAATTGCGTGCAAGATTTAATTTGATTTTAATACAAACAAAATACTGGCACATCGTGAGCAACAAACCATGTTTTTAAATCATGAACAACTTAATCCTCAATGATTGGAAAGAGATCAATACCTACCGAATAGACATCATTGCCAATGCCAAAATAACGAATTCACGTCTGCATGAAGCATAACCAATAAATAACCATGCTCACAATGAGCACTAGTGTTGCCACACTCATTTTGACATTTGTATTTTATAATTCTTGGGAAAAGCTTATAGTAATAGCCCAAGGTATATAGAATACATGGTATGATATTGCGCATGTCGTTATCCTATCTCTCTCACGCATTTTGTCAACAAGTGACGCAATTCTCCTTGCATTTGTTTTTGTTTCTGTTTTTTGTTTTTGATTTGTTGGTGTCTTTTCTACACGTTTTTGTCCACAAGTGACGTAGATGCGCAGAACGAAAAAGAAAATCAGCTCGGAATAGCATACCATGTATATTGTGTATACCTTGGTAATAGCCCAGGAAAATTAAACGGAAAAATTATAAAATTTCTGAAGGTGGAAACAAATTGCGGGGGGGGGGAATACAATAAAAGCAAATAAATACATTTTGCTGATGTAATTCTACACAAAAAAGATAAACATATTTTTATTCATACGATCAATTAATTAATATTCAATAATACAGATTTCGATCTAAGATTTGATTTTTTTTGACGTGAATGGTATACGATTTCAGGTTAATTTGTCTTTGTTTTTGTATTGGTGTATAATTTTTGTCTTTCAAGCTGTAGCGATTCAGAGGGGTAAATCTGCCGAAAAATACAGATCGGCAAAATTGATTTCTGATCAAAAGAATTGATTTTTTTGCCCATTGGAAGGCTTTAATTGTCAAAATCTGTGTTTTGATAGATCTGAAAAAAAAACGTGCAAGAACTTCATGGTGTAGCAAATTAAGTCAAGAAATGTTTTAAAATTGCACTAATCAGTAGGCTAAATTTTGTGTATGATTTGTGTTTGGCTTTATCTCCTGATTATAAAATTAAATTTTTTATTGAGCCAGGGGAAAGGGGAAGGCCACCATTTTGAAAAAAGAATGTGATTTTGTTTCCATTCAATAACTCTATAGAATTTCATTTTACAACACAATGATATAAAAAAAACATTTACACAATGAAATTATCTAAAAATAAAAAAAGACTTTAGTAGACTTTAGTTTTGTTTTATTGAACATTTCTATTTACAATTGGTTTAAGAAAATAATTAATAGCTATTAGATACATTAGGCGTTTTTCTTTTTTAGCTCTGAGCAGAGCATGGAGTAGAGCTCGAGCTATCGGAGTTAGCTCTGAGCAGAGTATGATCAGAGCTCTGCGATATAATTTTGAAACACATCTGAGCTCTGAACTGTCATACGATTGCGATGCGTTCAACTCACCAAAATTAGGTAATGACTTAATTTTCATCAGACAGCTGACCAATCAAAAACTCGAAAAATTTCCAAATTGTGGAACTGAAATTGATGTTTCGAACGCGGCAACTTGAACTGTGTGAAAAAAGAGTGAGGTTGGCTGCGCTCAGCTATTTGCTCCATTCGCTCGGTTTTTTTTATTCCGAGCTCATGGAGCGTAATCCGAGAACATTTTGTGAATGTGCGTTGAATCTCAGCAGCTCGTTAAAGTTGATGCCTGGGTATTTGGCGCTGCGTTTGACTGGTAATATGGTTCCTTGTGGGAGTGTTACGGTTATTCTTCTGCAGCTTCCAGCTGAGCAACCGCGTCTGCCCCCTGGTCTTCTGAAGCAGACAAGCTCCGATTTGGTTGAGTTGATCCGGATACCCCATATGTCAGTTCCTCCCAAGAGGCAGTACCTCGGATAAAACATTTCTGTTTTTAGGTGGCACAGCTGGGAATCGAACTCACACCTTCGATATGACAGTCCTACGTACTAACCATCATGCCAAGAGGTGCTACCCCGACTTCTTAGACAGCTGTCAATGGAGAGAATGATGAGTAATATATAAGTAAATCATCAGCGAAGAGAAGGTTCTCGCATTCCCCTGAAATTGGTTGGTCAGAGGTCATGATGTTTTAAAGAAGTGGTCCAAGCTTCGACGATTTGCTGTTCTCCAGTGGCACGAAAAAGATCCTGAACGAAAGAAAAGAAAATATAATTTTGATTAGTGCTAAAGGAAAGCCTAGTATGTGGAGTTTATAGATAAGGGCTTCAATCCATACACTGTCAAAAGCTTTCTCGACATCCAGGAAGCATCCGTTAGTAATTTGATTTTTGTTTAAGGCTTTGGTGATGTCATGATGAAACTTCAGGAGTGGATGCAGGTTGGAATGTGTTTCACGGAAACCGAACTGTATGTCTGGGATGATGTTGCTTTCGCTGTAGAATTTCTTGAGCTTCCTGAGTATCAGCTCTTCCAAGAGCTTACTCAGGTTGTTGAGGAGGGACATCGGCTTGTACTTGGTGACCATGTTTCTTTCACCTTTCTTGGGAATCGCCACGATTTTTGCAGTTTTCCACTTCTGGGGAAAGTGACCGTTGTTGATGAAGTTGTTGAAGACGATGGCTAAAAACAGCATCACTGTTTGTGGAAGCCTTTTTAGAACAAAGTTGGAAAGACTTCTATAAACTTATTAGTCTTGAAGTTATTGCTTGTCAAAGTTGGCCTTTTGTACTGATTTTGATTTGAGATTTTGTAGTGTAAAGGGAAAAATGTTCAGTTTTTTGGAAATACATACATAAAAAACCGTTAACTAAAAAAAAAACATTGCTAGTTAATAATTGAATCGGTTATTTCAAAAACCACATAAGCCACATTTTTTTCCAATACGGACTTTTGTTGTAAACGCTTCCTTAAGGGTTAATGCGTATTCTGGGTATAAACTTCGTATATCAATCGTTCCTTCCTCTTCAAATAATAGGTACCCCGTAATAGACTTTCATTGTATAAAAAACATAAGTCAAGTGACTTAAGGGGCTTTTGATTGCCTTACGAAATGGTGCAAGGAGTTTTATCTAATTTTGCCGTTTTAAAATAATTAAAGCTTACTAAATTTTACTCACAAAAGATTATGACACTTTTTATTTGGGCAAATGATCCACAAATGAATTCATTACATATTTTATCCCAGCGTGGTCTTAAAAAAAATTATTACAGTAAAAAGCTCTTATTATAACTTTTGTACACAAGGGCGTACCAAAGGGGGGGGGGGGAGGTAGGGGTGCTTGCCCGCAAATCAGAATATATTTCATACATTATGCAATTTGTCTTTTTTCAAAAGCATTCTAAAGCAAGATTTCTGTACCAAACTATTTTTGTTAATAAGTTCCTCCCCCCCCATGATTTTCTCATAATCTGTTACTCCTTTACAAATAAGTGTCGTAATATTTTTGTCTTAATCTGCAAGACGTCAAATCTCTTCTTAAAAATTCAGCTGACAGGCTAATTTCCCTGGGCTAAACGTTTTTCAAGCGAAGATTGATTTAATATACATATACGAACTTCTGAGCTACATTTAATACCTATAAATTTAGAGCTGTAAGTGTCAAAACTACACTTAATTCCCAAAGAAACTAGCATATTGCCTTCCCATCATTTCATATGACCTTCAGAGCTATTATCATGTCTGGGTTGATAAATAATGCAGCTTTGTGAGAAAGAGTCCCTTGTTTTATCACATTAATAACTACTTACCATGGTGATGGTTTGCCTTAGAGTTGCACACCTGGGTCTTTAAGTTTAGTTTTGAAAAACAAAATTGATTTTACTGAGCGTTTGTGAAAGCGTTATTATTATTTTAAGGGTCATAAATAAATCACTTGCTTCTAAGAACCTGATAAAAAGTTATACAAAAAATTAAAATTATAAAAGCACCTGCACAATCTAATAACTTATAAAATAAGAAGTTTTCTTTATTGATGAAACGTCATGGCAACACTTTAATGTATAGCAAAATTAAACACAGTCTGGCTATCTTATTTATTGTGACAAATAATTCACGCACTAATTCCACCCTCTCAGCCCAAAACAGAAGAGTATACTCTTGATTGAAGCTGCATGCTACAAATCTTTTATTTTTTCTTTTTATTTTGATTTTTGTCACAATTTCATTTGCTTTATTTTCACCATCGCTAGCATATTCGATAGATACTCTTTATTTAGTTTGTTTATTTGTATGTATCTGCTGCAGCAACGAAGCTTTCTATTCTCTTTAATAAATAAAAAAGCAACACGCTAAACATTATAGCCATAGTTGCCACTCTACATAAGAATTTCCAACTCAAACATTCTATACATTACTGAATAGAGGTATACCTTTGTATTTAAACAAAATATGTACTGCACACATAATGTTATTTTATTTTATAAGAATTTATAGAGTAGAAGTTAAGATCTGTCAAAAAATAAGTTCGATGCATAGACTTAGAGTCGAGGATATCATTTTTTCTTACTCCAAAATTAAACTACTTAATAACTTTAAAACTTTAAAATGTATCTGATATCTTATTAAGTTATTATTGTTTCTTTCTTTAAGCATAGAAGATATATGGGTGATTCCGTTCCAACTGTGATTCTTTGCATCCAGTGCTTTTTTTGTTGTTTGATGTAAAATATTCGTATATATTTTTGGTTTGGACTGTGTAAATGGCTAATTACTACAATCTACATTCAATATCATGACCAAATTTGCAACTTCTTCGACATGGCTTGGAAAAGTATGGGCAAAATGTCAGTACCGTGGCATGTCCGATCCTTGTTTTTCCGATTAAGTCTACTGTTTTCGAATGAAATAGTTCATTGAATAGAAATGTTGCCCTTAGAAAAGTTTGAGTGCAATACTTGTTTGAAAAAATAATGCAAAAATTAAGTCAAAATACTTATAGCTGAATAAAATAATAATGAATGAATGTTGTCCGAGGTTTTAGTTTTATTTTTGAATTCAAAAGATTTCCCGCTCAACCGCCACTTTGTTTTAGCTTTAACACGTATGTATTGTAGTTTTCTAAAAGAGACACCATTTATGTATATTTAACAACAGTAATTTTTTTTTTGGTACGTTGTTGTATTTTAAGAGTGATATGTTTGCATGCGATTAAAGTATGTCACAAATTTATTTGTCAGTACCGTGGTAGTATTTTTTAAGCATGTTTTAACATGTTTCTGGTTGGTTATCAGAATTTTGTATTCCTTTTAACGGCACAAGCTTAAATTGTCCTGGAAATTATTTTTCTCATAAGCATAGAGAAGTGAGGTTACATAAACTGTCTAAATGTCAGTACCGTGGATGTCAGTACCGTGGCATTTAAATACTTTTTGAGCTTTAAATGAATATAATTAAATAATTCTTTGCAATAATGTTTTCTTCTACCAATTTTCTTTATGAGAACGGTAGCAATACCTCAGACGAGCCAAACAAAAATCATTCCGTGCAATAAAAACTAAGAAATAATCCAGCACAAGAAAAAGGGTTGCCTTTCAGAAGAACAGACTTCAAAAACGAAAAATAGATAATTTTTTAAAGAAAAAAAGGAAAGTAGAAATGTCAAGAGGCCAAAACGTATTAGAAAATTAAGAATCTCAACAAAAATATGGTCAAAAAGAGGGAGAACAAATTAAAAAGAAAAAAGAAAAAGAGTGTCATTATCGTCTATACTAGCTTTAGTACATTTCACTATATTTTTTGTTTTTCAAAAGTTGTAGCAAAATGCTTTTACAGATATGATACTCTGACTAAATGAGGCCACAAACACAAAACAAAAATTGTTTCCAAGAAGTTCTAGTTTTTGAAAATTTTCTAAAAAAAGAATCACAGTTGGCAGAGAATCACCCATATACCTAAATACAATGGCGCAAAATTATAGACAGCCTATTTTAAGGGCCTTAGCGTGGCACTAGTTAACAATTGTTTAACTTTAATGCAGTTCTCTAATTTTTTCTGAATTAAAGACACATGCTAGTTAGTGTCGCGCTAAGACCATTTTGTAAGCAAATTAAAGTTGAACTCGCCTAAATCAATGACAGTTCGTCCGACAGACGTCATTTGAACTAGTGTGATACTAAAAAATTGAAATCAGACTTTGGTGATTTTAAGTTTAATGCAAGTGTTTAAACATAAAGTTGGTTCGACATCGTCTATAATTTAATACAACGCCATTTTCACCTAGTGTTACACTAAAGTTGTTTTACTATCGTGTTAATTCCACATTAATTTTGCGCCAATATTTCTTTCACATCTTCTCAAATGTAAGATGACAACAGTTATGTTTTTTTGCATGTTCAAATAAAATTGTGTGAAAAACGACAGCAAAGCACAAACAATTTACATGTTAAATATAACAACAACTATGTCCATATAGAGTTAGCTAAGTCCAGATAATTAACTGGAGTTAACTTTTGTCCCGATAAAGATGGTAATGCCAAACTACGATTGTCGTTGTGTTATCGATAGTTTATATAGAAATGTCAAATGTTTGTTGGTATGATAATTCAAAGCAAAATGGCAGACCAATGCAAAAGGTGAAAAAATGTTGAAATGTCCCGATGTCGTTTTTTTGACATGCAAAAAAACGCACCTAACATTGTTAAGAACTACGAATTTTGTATACGTTGTGCAGGCAAGAACTTCCGTAAGAGTGAGTTTTATCTGTATACACAAAAAATCGTGTTGACATCGATATTAAACATCGTGTTTAAAATTATTGACAGATATTAGTTAAAGGACAATCGGCAAAAATGTATGAAAGGTGGTCTAGAAACCAATAATAGAGACCAATAAACGAGACTTTTTCGTTGGAAAGGTATTTTTATGCACTACAATAGTCACAACGGCAGCTTATTTCAAATCTGTTTGAAAAAAGTTATTCGCTAACCAAGGTTTTGTTTTGGGGCATTTTAGTGTGGAATTAATTTATACAAACTGGTCCGACCAATACCAATAAGATGTATGTCGTTGAAAAGGTATTTTTATGAACAATAATAGTTAGCATAACAACTTATGTAAAATCACTGTGTGGAAAAAGTTACTCGCTGTTTTAGTGAATTTTGGTACAGATAAAATTATTGGAGCATGGTTAATAATAGCGAATAATTTTTTTTCACACAGTGATTTGAAATGAGCTTCCTCTTTGACTATTGTCCCATTGTTATTGGTGGAACTTGGGTTCACACTTTTTGTCCATACTAAACAAATAAAATGCACGACTGGGTCGCACGTACTTGCTCTTATGTTCAAGACACTGCGGCTTTAAGAAAATTGTACATAAAGGCATGGAAATTATGAGAGAAAAATGTAGAGAAATACGATATTTAAATTAGCTAAAACAACGCCTTTGACAGTTGAGGTGAAAAAAAGAATGCCATCGTAGTTCTTGATTAAATATGAATGCATGGAAAAAAAATTAAAATCGTCGGAGCGTTTTTTAAAACATTAATTTTTTATATATGGGTGATTCCATAGAAAACGACCCTTTACGAAAAATCACAAAATATGACTTAGAATTGAAAAAACGACCGTTAGACGGTTTTAAAAGATTGCATGTTTTATTTTAAAAGTGAAATTATCAATAATTTTTTTATCGCCGCTAATTTCGCAGCTCGAACCACTTTGCAAAATAGGTCTCCAAAAGTCACTTTTTGTTATCAGAAGCTCAAAACCCTATTTTCAATAATTAATTGTTTCAAAATTTGAGAACTGGTGGTTATTTGCCCTTATGAAAACTCTAAGCACGTTTTCGTGTCATTTAATTATTCAATAGTAAATACAATTTTAGTTTTTAGGCAGTTGATTCATAAAGTGGTTAGTGTCACGCCCGTAACAAAAAAAAATGATGTTTCATTACTAGAAGAAAAAAATTTTTTTCAATGTGATAATTTGGGGAAAAAAGGAGAATACTATGATCTACTGTCAGACAAAATTTCAAGACGTTGAAATTAATACTGACCGCGTATTTAAAATTTTAAGCCTATGTCACACCCGTAACAGGTTGGCATTTCAAATCATAATCATTCTGTTTTTCAACTCAATTTTAGTTTTGTTGCTTTTAGATATGAAATTCATGACGTAGGGATATAATTCTAAAAAAATCTACTTTAAATATGATTTGAATCGGCTTTAAGTGAAAGATTTCCCTATTTTAAAAGAAAATGGAAAAATTCTCATTGAAGTGACAAAACTATTCACTTTTCAGTGAGAAAAACTTCATTTTTCTAGAAAAAGTGTTTCTGATATCATGTGAGAAATGATTATACATCGATGACAACAATTTCCCGTCAAAATATAGTATATTATATTGTCTTAAGGCATACAAATCATGCTCGGTCACACCTGTAACGATGACCTGTCACACCCGTAACGTTTTCAATTAGAAATTTTGTATAGTTTTTCGTAGTTTTGGTTCTCATTTCTTAACTGAAACTGAAGATCAACTATCTAGGTAAATATTTGCAAAAGAATAATACAAACTTTTCATGCAATATTTCACACCACATGAAAATTAGATATCTTAATCGCCAATCAACAGTTTTCTAAGGTCACACCCGTAACGCAACCAAATTGCATCCTATAACTGAACCACTAATTTTTCATACTTTAGTATACTATTTATTTAAAAGGGCTTCAGGTGTCCTATAGAATAGTAAAGTAATTATTTATAAATTGGGAATAGTATGTGAATAATTAATAAAATATGGAGTCTCACTGTCACACCCGTAACGATGGAAACACCCATATATAAAATTCTTAAAACATTTTTAAGGATAAATTTTGAAATGCAAATCAAAAGTATATGTGCAGATAAAAAAAAAATAAAAAAAAATATAAGATATCGTATTTTCAAAAAAAAAATTGAAACTTTTTTGCAATCTTATTTAATCTTATCTGAAATTTGTATATAAAACAATATATCTAAATCCGTTTAGCCGATAGTAAGAAAATTCAAAATAAAAAAAAAATGGTTTTCCACCCAAAGGAAGCCTTTACTAAAGGTAATTTATTGAATTTTTTAAGAAAAGTTGTCGAGCCGTTTTTGTGAAAAATACGATTATGTAAAATTACTAAAGAAAATTGTACGGCAGGTGCCGTTATTTTTGGTTCTAAAAAACAAATGAAAAAAATGTGTGGGCGTAATCAGCAAAAACCACTATGTACCAAGTTGAAGAAAATCGATCGAGCCGTTTAGGCTGTAGACGAACAGACAGACAGACAGAATTGTGCAACCCACTTTTTTGGTGTTTTCTATCATCGTAATGTCATGTTTGATTACTATCTCAAAATTTTTTATTTGCACGAGGCCAAAACTTGCCTTATAGTACCTATATCGCAAGTAAAAATACATTTTTGCACAGCGTCCGCTCGGCGTCCACTCGTCGTCTACTCGGCATCCACTCAGCGTCCATTCGGCGTCTGCTTGGCGTCCGCTCGGCATCCGCTCAGCGTCCGCTTGGCATCCGCTCAGCGTCCGCTTGGCATCCGCTCAGCGTCCGCTTGGCATCCGCTCAGCGTCCGCTAGGTGTCCGCTAGGCCTCCGCTTGGTATCCGCCCGGCATTTGCTCAGCGTCCGCTCGGTATCCACTCGGCATCCGCTCAGCGTCTGCTCGGCTTCCGCTCGGCATCCACTCAGTCTCCGCTCAGCGTCTGCTTGGCGTCCGCTCAGCCTCCGCTCAGCGTCTGCTCGGTCTCCACTCAGCATCCGCTCAGTGTCCGCTCAGCGTCTGCTTGGCCTCCGCTCA
This sequence comes from Dasysyrphus tricinctus, assembly GCA_963921185.1. NCBI lineage: Eukaryota > Metazoa > Arthropoda > Insecta > Diptera > Syrphidae > Dasysyrphus > Dasysyrphus tricinctus. Next base: position 114,055,625 of record OY992532.1, read on the forward strand.
GAGTCGGCTCGGTATCCACCCGGCATCCCCTCAGCGTCCACTCGGCATCTTCTCAGCGTCTGCTCGGCATCCGCTCGGCCTCCACTCTGCACAGCGTCCGCTCGGCGTCTGCTCGGCGTCCACTCGGCCTCTGTTCGGCATCCGCTCAGCCTCCGTTCGGCCTCCGCTCAGCGTCCGCTCAGCGTCCGCTCAGCGTCTGCTCGGCCTCCGCTCGGCGTCCGCTCAGCGTCCGCTCGGCCTCCACTCGGCATCCACTCAGCGTCCGCTCGGCCTCCACTCGGCGTCCGCTCAGCGTCCGCTAACGGCTAACAGCCGTATTTATGAAGAGAATTGTAAGTTTTCGTAACTTTAAAATGCCTTTAAATTAAGTGCGAGATCGGTATCTATAATCAATGCATCTTAACTTAAACGCCATCCATCACGTTTAAAAGTTACTCAAAGCCATCTTAAACATATTTTCACATTCGAGAATAATTGTTTTTATTTTTCCCATTGCAAAAATATTATGTCTGTAGGCAAAGTTTTCATATTCCTGCTGTACCTACTGAAAGTGTTAAGATTTGTGGTTTTCTTTAATAAATTGAGTTGTAAACTAAATTGTTTCGTTTATTTAATAAAATATTTTTTTATCCAAAGGCCAAGTTGTGAACTAATAAATTAAATAAAAGAATTTCTGGGGCCACAAATAAAAGCATCACGAACCAAAATGGAGTCATGTTTGCTACATCAAGTTGCTTCTCTTTCTCTCTTATAAGTAAATGCACTCGTTTTTTGTTTGTAAGCTTTCAAAAAACAGCTGAAATGAACATGTACCTATTTGTCAGTTTTCTCACGTTACGTTACATTTCAATCGTTTAGTTAAGTAGCAATAGTACGAGAGCTAGCAACGTCAAAAAAGAAGTCATTTTAGTATGGCTGGTTTTTTTTATATTTATGATTGCTCCAACTCCTTAGATTTTCGTAAGGGCAGTCTGGCTGGTAGGTGGTAATTGCGTTGTCTGCCATTTTGAAAAAGTGTTTTGAAAACACAAATGAAATTTTCTCAGCTCCTATTGGACTTAGAGAAAATTATCTTGTTTGATTTTGTAGGTGTAGTATATTTCGTAAATAAATCAAATAAATACTAATGAGTTGGACTTCAATACTTTATTTAATAATTCATTTAGTATGGAGTGAATATATATAATTCTGTTAATTAGGTAATAGGACAAAATAGGTTATCTCAATTACAATGTGGTTTTAAGAATGATGAATAGATTCCATGTGTAGTTTGACAGATTTACAGATCAGCTGGACAGTGGATATTATTGAGGATTAGCATTGCCAGCTTTGCTGATAAATACTCAACATCTTTCCTCTTGTTAAGTAAAGCTCGTGTACTGCAACCGTTCTGGAGCTTTTTTGCTTCGTGTGGAGCGGCGTAGCTCAACTTTTGGAGTGCATAATGGTACACTTGATCCAGAATCACCAGGTTCTGAGTCAGATTGTGTTGATTCAACTGGCCTTGGTAAATTTACTTCTTCACAAGGTGCGGTCTGCTTCTTGGTTTTCTGTTGGTAGTTGTCTTGAGCACTTAGTAGGGTTGGTAAGTTTGTCTCAGTCGATTGTCTTGTGAGTCATGTCGGGTTGTGTCGATTTGTTCTGTTTCATCATCGTAAATTGGTTTATCATTGGTAGGCTCGCAATTATTTAGACGTATTTGGTCAATATGTCGGATATACTTTTGACCATCTATCATTATTTCATAGTGGAGACTTCCCCTCTTCGTCCAAATAACGCCAAATTTCCACTTGCATGCCTTATTTGTATATGTTCGAACTTGAATTAAATCCCCAATATTATACTGTGGTATTTTGGTATCCAAGTATGTGTCGTTGTTGTTGTTTTCAGGTTTTATAGAAGATTCTCTTTTCACAAGATCTATTTTAGTTCTGATTTGTCGGTGAAACATTAATTCAGATGGACTAACACCCGTTGTGCTATTTGGTAACTTTCTTTGCTGCATTAAGAACTTGCATATTTTTTCGTGAAAACATCCAGGCTCACTTTCCATTGCGCGAAGGCCTTGTTTGATTGTATAGACAAACCTTTCAGCTTGCCCATTGGATGGAGAAGTGTTGAATTATTCCGTTCACCGTTAAAAACTTGGTAAACTCGACTGCTCGGAACTGCGGACCATTATCAGTAACAATTTTCAACGGAAGTCCGAATCTGGAAAAAATTTCTAGTAAAGCATCTATCGTTGAAGAAGCGGTCGTACTTTTTTGTGGTATTACTTCCACCCACTTGGTATAAGCATCAACCACAATTAAAAATGACTTATTCATGAATGGGCCAGCATAATCCAAATGTAAACGCTCCCATGGCCCTTTCGGATACTCCCATGGATGAACCTGAACTTTCTTCGCATTTGGCTTAATTTTGGCGCAATTAATACAACTTTTGCATATATTTTCAATGTCTTTGTCAATGTTTCTCCACCACACATAACTCCTGGCTAGAGATTTCATGCTCACCATTCCTGTATGTGCCGTATGTAGTTCTTCAAGAACTCTTTTTTGTAAACATGCTGGAATCATGATGCGTATGTTTTTAAAAATACATCCATTCTGTAAAGAAAACTCTGCAACATTTCCTTCGTTTGGCAAAGGATTTCCTGATTGTAGAGCAGTGTAATATCGAACACATTCAGGATCTTTTAATGTTTCTTTCTTTATATCATTTCTTGTCACAGGTAAAACTGAAATGGGATTCATCAAGAAAGTTGTGCTGCTATCCAGGTTATCGTCATTTTGAGGCTTCTCCACCGGAAATCGAGAGAGAAAATCGGCGTTTGCATGCAGTTTCGTATTTCTGTATTTTATGTCATAGTCGAAACCAGACATAAAGTTTGCATAATGCAGTAAACGTAGTGCTGATATGGCTGGTAAATCTTTATTTGGGTGCAAAATTCTGGTGAGCGGCTGGTGGTCAGTAATAAGTGTAATTTTCCGGCCATAACAGTATTGAAAGAACTTGTTTAAGCCCCAATATATCGCTGTTGCTTCCTTGTCCAGTTGAGAATAATTTTTTTCCGATTTTGTTAACGAGCGTGAGGCAAATGCTATAGGTCTTTCTTGACCATTTTGTAGTACATGGGATATAACAGCACCTGTTGGAGACGCGTCTGTTGCTAAGACAAGTGGTAAGTCTCGATTGTATTTCATAAGAACATTTGGGCTTGTAATTTCATCTTTCAACTTGTTGAATGTATGATGGCACTTTTTGCTCCAGATGAATGGTTTATCTTTTTGCTCGTTCAATGGGAAAAGTTTTGACGATAAATCAGGGATGAATTTCTGAAAATAATTAATGAGTCCTAAAAATGTGCGTAATTCAGAGACATCATTCGGCTTTTTGCAATCTACTATTGCCTGAATCTTGTCAGGTATGGGTTTGATTCCATCTTGATCAATAATATGACCTAGATATGATACCGATTTCAAGAGAAATTGACATTTGCTTCTGTTGACATGCAAATCTTTCTCACGTAAAATTTGAAAAACAGTTCTTAAATTTTTAGTTAATTCCCTGAGGGTTTGTCCCCGTATGGGTATATCATCAAAGAAACAAGTGACGTTTGCTATATTTCCAAAAATCATATCCATACATTTTTGCCAGGCGTTTGGGCTAATCTTTACTCCAAACATAAGTCTATTCACCTTATAACATCCTTTATGTGTGCTTAATGCTTGTATTGTAGCTGTAACATCGTCAACTGGCATGTGAAGATAAGCTTGATGCAAGTCCAAAACGCAGTAGTATTTACCACCACCAACTTCGGCAAATATATCTTCAATACGAGGTATGGGGTACTTATCATCTTTTATTACTTTATTTATAGTGGATTTGTAATCAGCGCATAGTCTTAAATCTCCATTTTTCTTGATAACTGGAACTATAGGAGTACCCCATTGACAGTTTGTAATTTTGGAAATGATTTTTGCCTTCTCTAACCTGTCAATCTCTATTTCAATTTTCTCACGAAGAGCGTAAGGAACGGGTCTAGGTTTCATATATATTGGCTTCGTATTTTCTTCATGTAATTCTATCGAGCATTTTTAGTTTGGAATTTCACCAACCTCTTCTGTAAAAATATCCATATATTCCTCAAGAAGTCTATTTATTAGTTGCTTACATTCACCTTCTGATATGTCAGCATCTTTAATTTCTTCAATTGAATTAATCTGTATATTAAGATTTCGTATCCATCCCCGGCCTAGGATGGGTTCTACATCTTGTGGTAAAATGTATAAATCTCCGACAACTTCTTTATTATTGTAAGCTACTTTCATTTTGCATACACCCACAGGATTAATAATTTCACCCGTATAAGTTTTTAATTTCATAGATGTAGCTTCTCAATTCTTCTTTGGCCACTGTTTATTGAAATTTTTAAATGACATCGTTGAAACAGCAGCCCCGGTATCCAGTTCCATCGTGCATTCAATGCCATCAAGCCAAATTTTCTTCAATATTTTTCCATGCTCCGTAGAATTTATTCCAAAACTATTAATAAAATAGTATTCTTCATTACTTGAGTTTTCCTCAGCTAGTTCAATAGATTTTTGCTCTACAACTCTTTGTTTTAAACAGACTAATTGCACATGTCCCGATTTACCACAGTTTTTACATTTTAAGTTCTTTTCTTTGCATGCATTAGCCCTGTGATTTGTTTTACCACACTTAAAACATCTCCCCTCTATTCTCTTCACAGCATCAGACCTTGATCCATTACCGCGAAACTGCTTTGTACTTTTTTCATAATTTGTTCGAGATTTATCCCAACTTTTTCCTATAGAATTCAAAGATTTTTGAGTATGACTTCGAATTTCTCTACTCTCCACCTTTGACGCCTCTATCGCCAATGCTTTTTTGCAAATGACCTCAAAGGTCACTGACGATTCTTGCTGCAATAGTCTCTCTCGAATTTCATTATCTCGTATCCCTCTGATGAAACTGCTTGGAAACTGGATATTGATTCCCCCTCATGCTGCGTGCGTAAAGTAAACTTATGCTGCTCTGCAACCTCGCTAGGTTTTGGACACACATGGTTTTATAATACCACAACTAAGTCTTTATATTTTTTTGTCTTTGGCTCATCTGGTGCTGTTAGGCAAGTCAAGGTGTGATAAAGCTTGGGACCTAAACAGTTAAGGAAAATTTGCACACGCTTCTTATCGTTCTCTGGTGTGTCTTCTTTAAGGTCGCGAATCTCTAAATAATTTTCTACTCTTTGAAGGTAGGACTCGAAGGTTTCATTTACCTCATCAAAAGCTGCCAGCTGAAGTCCCCGACAATCACCTGCATTAGTCGAAACATTTTGACGACCATTTGTAAGCTGCTGTAATACTTCTGAAATTCTAGATATTGCCTCTTGAAGCTCAGCCATTCTTAACCAATTTTTAATATTTTACCAATTTAAACCAATTTTCGTTTGTTGTAATTTAATTTATTCTTTTATTTTAATTCTTGTACGTAATTTTTGTAAGTTTGTAATATGTAAAGTATTCGTAATATGTATGTATGTATGTTTAAAGTCACCTACCTTGTGCTTTTGTAATCCAAATGTAACTTGGTTTATAATATTTTTATAATATTTTTTTTCCGGCTCCAGTCCTCGTCGCCAATTTGTAGTATATTTCGTAAATAAATCAAATAAATACTAATAGCCTTTTCACACCGAACCCAAAACGTGGTTTTCGCGAAAATATCGGTTTTGGAGAAAAACCTTATCGAAAACACAAGTTTTCTCATACATTTTTTGTTGCTTCAAGTTTTCGTAAAACACAAGTTTTATATAAAACCAGTCGAAAACATGTTGGAGTTCAGGGATGAACAAAACAAACATACCTTTTAAAAAGTTCAGCGCCTATTGAAGTGTCAAAAAAGAAGCTGATGGGATGCTTTCAAAAGAAATTGAAAACAGCTGACGAAATTCTGTCATATCAAATATAAAATTGGAATCTCAAAATAAATTATTTTATTTAAAATTGATAAATAATTGTTCGTGGCAAGTCAAATTGTTCATATGGATCCTCTTTATAAAATAAATTAACGTTTTTTTTTCAAAAAAATGTAAGAAAATGAAAAAATAATTGTGCGTGATTTGTGTAAAAAAAAATGGAATGTCAAACGAAAACGTGTAATGATCAGTGTGAATGGTTTTCGCGTTTTTGAAAAGTTTTTGCCGAAAACCGGTTTTGGGGTTTGGTGTGAAAAGCCTATAATGAGTTGGACTTCAATACTTTATTTAATAATTCATTTAGTATGGAGTGAATATATATAATTCTGTTAATTAGGTAATAGGACAAAATAGGTTATCTCAATTACAATGTGGTTTTAAGAATGATGAATAGATTCCATGTGTAGTTTGACAGATTTACAGATCAGCTGGACAGTGGATATTATTGAGGATTAGCATTGCCAGCTTTGCTGATAAATACTCAACAGTAGGTTAAAATATCTTTCATAATTCTTGTTCACAGTTATTTTTGACATCTCTTTCCAATGAAAAGTTATTTTCAAAAAACTGTCTAATTTTGTTTGTAAAAAATGTTTTTTGGCGTTTATCTCACCTCTTATTCGTGTGAACTAAAAAATGATTAAATAGTTTTTTGAAGAGTACCTGATTTCCTTTCTTTTTGTATATTCATATTTTCTGTGAATTAAAAAATGTCTGAGGTACAGTGTAACAAAGTTGCCAACATACACCAAATAATTCCTTAGGGGAGCTTTTGATTCGCACGGTGTTGCAAAAAAATATGGGATACTTGTAGAGGGACACAAGAAAAGTATTTTATTACTTTAGAAGGTTGGTCAATTTCTTACCGTTTAGAAGGGATTGGCACTTAAAAAATAAAGCACTTAAGATGCACACAAAATTGTTAAAAAACAAAGATCAAGCTTAAAAAAATGTTTTATAGCTCGATTGAAAGCTAGAAGTCTGTGCGTCAAGTATATTTTTCAAACGAGTTATATTTCCCTGTAATTTTTGAAAAAAAAAAAAATAATTAAAAATAACAGAAACTAGTTTTTAATCAAGCCGAAAGTGATTTTTTTTTTTCAAAAACTATAGACGAATATAACTCAATTGGAAATTTCAATTAAAGAATGGAATTTTAGCTTTCAAATGAGCTGTAAAACACTGTTGTAAGCTTTTTCGTTGTTTTTTTGCAATTTTTTTTTTGCATTTGAAGTGCTTTTATTATAAAAGTGCCCCTCCTCCCTAAACTGTAAGAGATCGACTCCCCCTTCTAAAATAATAAAATACTTTTTTTGTATCCCTCTACAAGTATCCGTTACTTTTTTTTGCAGCACCGTACGAATCGTAAACTCCCCTAAGGAATCTGTTGGCAACTTTGTTACACTATATCTAAGACATTTTTTAATTCACAAAAAATCTGAATATACAAAAATGAAGGGAATTAGGTACTCTCCAAAAAACTATGAAATCATTTTTTCGTTTAGACGAACAAGAGGCGAGATAAACGCTAAGAACCATTTTTCACAAACAAAATTTGACAGTTTTTCGACAATAACTTTTCGTGGGAAAGAGATGTGAAAAAAAAATTGTGAACAAGAATTTTAAAAGATACTAAAAAAAGATATAACCTACAAAATCAAGCAAACAGATTTGCTCTAAGCCCTGAGCTGAGAAAATTGCATTTGTTTTTCAAAACACTTTTTCAAAATGGCGGACAACGCAACATCACCTACCAGCCAGACTGCCCTTACCCAAATCTTAAGAGTTAGAGCAAACATATATAAAAAAGCCAGACATATTAAAATGACTTCTCGAAAACGTTGCTAGCTCCTAGACTACAATAGAAAATTTATTATAGATGAGATATTAAGTTACGTAATTTTAAGGTAATTTAAGTGTTTAAGCAAACTCAAATAAATGACCCCTTAGATGCATTTTAAGAAAATCTAATAAATTCGGTTGTAAGTACCTTTTTTTGTGTTGTTTTAAATTCTCAAGATGCCCTTTAGCCCCTTCAAAGTGTTCTTATGAAACTATCGTAGAAGCTATCACCTGTAAACTTTAAAAAGCTGTTTGTAGTTTAATGCTACTAGCTATAGTTGAACGTTAAGTTATGTTTTTTGCCTTTTTCTTGATTTTATTTTGCCTTTTTTAAATTTTTTTAGGTCAACAAAATCCTTTCCCTGGTGATAATAAATATTTGAGCTTAGGCTGTTGAATAATTTTACATCAGATAATTACGTTGAACCGTTCCTCCATAATAAATAAAAACTTTATTATAAACCGCTATGTATTCCACTTCTATAGGGACATGGTCCCACAATGAATAGAAAATTAAAAATTATTGCTAAAAAACAACCAAAGTGGTAACCATGGTTATCAAGCCAATGCTGTACTAGTGTAGTGGTAGTGATTGTATTGATCTGTCAAACGAAGCCCGCAATGCTGAGTGTTTGAATTTTTATCTTTTTTCCCCGCAAAATAACACAGTTATACATGGTGTTTTGTTCCGCGCGAGTGTTAAGTGTATCGTTCCCGGTAATTATTATTGTTTAAAGTGCACAATTAAATAAATAAATTAAATCCAACATCTAAAGTACTAAGAGAACGTCATAGTGTGTCGGTGCCACTCTTTTCTTAAAGAAGTAATCAGAAAAGTGCAAAAATATGCTGACAAAAAAATCCAACAAAACAAATCAGTGAAGTAATTGATAAACGAAAGCTTTTTTTTCATTACTACGAAGACGACGACGACGAGAGACTGCAAGGCTGTCTTGAAAGTTTGGCTGGCATACGCCCCCCCTCTAGCTACAACACATTTTTCGAATCACTTTTTTTTTTATTGTTTACGGTTGTTACAGAAACAGAAAAGACCTGTCAACGCGTAGTGTGTGTCATGCAACATAGAATCTTTTTTTTTATATATTTTTCTCTTACAAGTGTCTGCAGTTAAATCGAACAAGCTGCACGGTTAACATATTTTTGCTCACGTAGGACGAAGTTGTTGTCTTTATCGAAATCTGCAATCACCTTACCGAGTTGTTTTATTTACATCGGGTATTTTTGCACAGTATGTATTTGTGATTGATGGAATGAAAAAAATTGAGAATACTATTGCCGTTGTGTTTCGTTTTTGTTGTATGTGCGTTCTATTATAACTTGAGTTTGTTTATTTTTCTGTGAAAGCTAATCAGCAGTGAAAAACTGGAAAGTTTTGCTGTGTGTGTGTGTGTTTAATCGCGAAACGTGGGTATACTATTTGACAGCGCTGCCAGATTATAAATGTGTGTTATTAATAAAAAAAGTGATTTTGAGTGTAAGTACCTAGATTCTTTTGATGTAGGATATTAATTTTTTTTTTAACTCTGCTTTAAACAGTTTTAAAATTTTAAATTGTTTTTCCTGCCTACATGTATATTAAGTTTATAACTCAACGATATTATTAAAAAAAAACTTTTGTTTTAAAATCATGCGATCATTTGGGCGTAAAAGTGTGTAACTAAAACAATGTTCACTGTGGCGTATGCGCACTTTTACTTGCGATATTATGCATAATGTGTGGTTGATTGTAAGGCCTGGTACGCTAGGGTTACCATTTTCAGAAACGGAAGAAAGGGGTTTTGTGTACTTTTTGCGCGAACACAGGCTTCTCAGGAGGGGGGGGGGGGGGGGGGGGGGACTTTGATGATATTGCCGAACTTAACTGTCCACCAGGGTTCGAACCTCAGTAGAAAAATTTCGAAGCAGATTTGTAAAAAAAGTGGAGTAAATCAAAAATTTTAACAAAAATAAAAAAAAATTTAAAAGAAAAAAAAAACACACAAGACACGACGAAAAAAGTAAGAAAAAGAAATGATTCCGTTCAGAGTATAGATACTTTCAGATGCAAACATTCAGATTTCATAGAGAGTTGGTTGGAAAATTGAATAACACAGTGCTGTCATTTAATTTCATGTGGTTTGGCTGAAGAATTTTAAATGTGGAAAAAAGGAGTAGATCTCAAAAAAGCGGAGTGGTAGAGTAGATTTATTTTCTTCCTCAGAGTTGGAGTAAATTTGCTTCGATTGGAATAAAGTTCGAACGCTGCTGTCCAACCTTTACCTACAAAATAATTAATTTTTCTTGATTTGTTTAGCTGTTTTTCATGTTTTGAATAATATGCGATAAAAATAATCATGCTCAACAAAAAATGGAAAATAAATATAAGGAGATAAGAAACAATTTTTTGTTGTTGTAAAAATGTGTATAGCAGACCATAAACGTGCAAAAAGAGAAAAGTTATTACTATAGAAAAATTATATGTATTGGCCTGAAATTAAAAAAAAGCTGATTTGTTTCAAAAGGGGGACATTTGCGTCCCCCTTTAGCATTTTTTGTTTTGGGGGACAAAATTGTTTTTGGGAGATTTTACTAGTCAAAATTTTTCGGTTGATTAACCTCTCTCTGATGTACTTACCAAAGTTATTTTGAGCTGTCTTGTCTTGTCAGTATTTTTTATTTTATTTCATTTTACTAGCCTCGTCCCCACCCCGTGTCAAAATTCGACACCACTCAAAAAATGAAAGTTAACTGTAAAATATTTAAAATTTGAAGCAAAAAACATTTTTTTTTTAATTTCGGCTGTGATTATTTCAACACATGAAGGAAATAATTTTTAATATAAAAAGCAAATTATTTAAAATCAATCGGTAAATTCATGAAGCTTATATTTCTCTACGAAAAGTCAACCAAGGGATGCAATTTTTTTAGGAATAGTGAGATAGACATGAAATTACATCAATACATATGTATGTAGGTACATTGGCAAAAACAACTTATTAGTAACAAAAAAAATCCAATTTAAGATTGAAATCTGAATTTGCAAATGGAAAACCCCATTAGTTTTGTATACGTTCTTTTGCAGTACACTCACTGTTCAAAGACGAAAAAGATATAAGCATGTTATTTGGAGAAGTGTACACTCTTTTTCACACTGACTCAATTGTCCAAGCCATTAATGTATTGTTAAACAGTGAATGATATGAATAATTACTTTCTTTTTAATTGAATTACTTACTTCCAAGCATTTTTTATTAAAGGAAGGGGGTCTATCCGTCCGTTAAGATGAGAAGTGCAATCCTTTAAAAAATGACAAAAAATACAAAATATGACTTTCAAAACAGGTAAAGTTATCTATTGGTACTGTTTACGTATTTTTGAAATTCCATTTTTTCATTTTAAGTAATTTTGTAAGATGGAAGCCTAAACTGAAGGTAGACTCTTTTCCCACAGTACAAACAATTATTGTATTTAGTCCCTTTACAAAAATTCGTTGCTATTTTTGCTGCCTAAGGTATGCTTCTGGTTTCGAATATGTATTTAATCAACTCTGGAAGCATTTTCTCTTTTTTTCAGAACAAGTCTTTCTAATTCTGTTCCGAATCGAAAATGCAAGACAAATTTTAGAGTAGCAGGATTGCTACACTACACTGCATTGAAGCTGTGTAGGCAAAACAAATGCTGATGAATACAAATGAGTGGTAGATTTAAATGTATTTGTATAATAGAAAAATAAAAACAAAGTTCCAAAAATTTTTAAAACGTTAAACTTTGTAGGCTTTTGATATTTTTCGGAACTCTGCTCCATCTCCTTCCAAAAGAAGAAACATTTCAAAAACTTGATTGACTACCTAATTGACATTATTAGAATTTTATATTTGACAAAATAAAAGGGGTATGGAAAATTTTGAATTAATAACCCACCATTAAATGAATTTTTCGAAAGTATGAATTGAACCAGAATGCAGAGCCCAAAAAATACTTTTACGAGTCCTGCACAGATAAATAACTACACTGTTATATGCATTATTTGACATAAAGATTATGCAACACAACCTAAGCTTAGTATATATTCCTCGTGAAAGTGAATAATCCCCAGTGTGGAAAATGATTTTTAATATTTATCACTGTTACAGATTTGCGAATGAGTTGTGAAATCCATTAGCTAAAGAGTGTTTTTTTTTAATTTTTCAATTCACAAGCACAAGCGTGAAACTATGAACTACAACAAATGTTTTCTTTTGTAATCGAACTGTCAAATGTTCACCAAGTGTTCCTGTACATTTTAAAGTGCTTAGATCAATTAAGAACCGACGAAAATTGTATTCGAAATAGAAGCCTAACCCTACCTTTTTAAGCTTGGAGATTTTCTGTCGTGCTCGTAATCTATCAAATGTATTTACTTGAAGAGCTAAAAAAAGATTTGTATGTCTAAGTTAAGTACAAATCGTACCTCTCATAAGCTTTGGAATGGTTTGCGTTCTGTTGGAGTTAGTAGAAAGGATGTTGTTGATAATTTTCGTAACCCAAATGATATATACAATGCTTTTACATCAGATAACTTACCGATTTCAAACTTTTGAGGTCGTCTCTGAATATGAATCATTTATGAGCATAAATTCTTTCAAATCAAATTCAATAGGTGAAGATGGGAATGATGGATGAAGATGGGAACTCCCATTAAATTTATCAAAATTGTACTACCTAAAATCATTTCAACCTTCATAGATATAATACATTTTTGTATAACTTGCTCATCGTTTCCTGATTGTTGGAAGCTTGTAAAAGTAGCCCCTGTACCTAAAAAACCTTACCCATCATCTTGCGCTGATTTTAGGCCTATAAGCATCCTTCCCTGTCTGTCAAAGGTCTTTGAGAAGATTCTGTCAGATCAAATATCTAGCCACGTCAGTCATCATAATTTGTTTTCTTTTTTTCAGTCGGGTTTTCGCCAGTACCGTTGCTGTTCAGCAATGGTGAAAGTACTTAACGATCCTAGAACTCAGCACGATCAAGATAAATTGACTATTTTGTGTTTGCTAGACTTCTCAAAAGCTTTTGACAGAGTAAATCATAAAATCCTGTGTAAAAAACTTAGTTTGTACCTTGGTTTTAGTAGAAGATCTGTAGGTATAATTAAAAACTGCCTACTACAACGTAGTCAAAGAGTGAAAGTTGTTAATACATTCTCTGAATCATTGAATTTGCTTGCAGGTGTACCTCAGGGCTCAATTTTGGGCCCTTTGTTGTTCTGCATGTTTATCAACGATCTCCCCCAAGTGTGCCACAATGGCATGTTGTATCTTTATGCTGACATTGTTCAAGTGTATCTATCTCGCCCATTTAACTTATTAGAAGACCTAATTTGTAGATTCAATGAAGATCTTTTTGGTATCTACAACTGGATCCTATGCAATGGACTTACTTTATAATTGCAATTTCTAAAAAGAAATTTTATGTAACAACATTTCCCCTTTCTTTATTTCGCGTTTTGAACTTAATTTTATAGATAGTGTCATGAATCTAGGCTTCAAAATAAATCAGACCCTTTCTGCTTATGATCATGTTAACCTCTCAGTCGGCCGTAGCTATGATGGCCTACAAAAATTAAACTTCTTCTCTAACCTAACGCCTATAGATTCTAAGCTGAGACTTGTTAAATCCCTGTTATTGCCTATCATTGATTACGCTACTGTAGTTTACTGTAAGCCAGATTCGCACTTACTGCATAAACTATCTGTTGCTTTTAATGACATGGTTAGGTATTTTTATAGTTTGCGAAGGTTTGACCATGTTTCTCAATACCATCAACGTGTTTTTGGATGCTCGTTTATGCAATTTCTTGATTCAAGATGTTGCATATTTCTGTATAAAATAATTTAAAGAAAAGCCCCGTCATATCTATTTGATAAGCTCCGCTTTGCACAGTCTACCTGGACCCTGAATCTCACCACACATCACACGCATCAGAATATTTAAATTCTTCTAGACTTTTTTTTGTATATGCCATTCGACTTTGGAACTCCCTACCTGTAACAGTAAGGCAAACAATAGGAACAGCTCAATTCAAAAGAGCATTTTTTAAAAATTTTGAGTAGCATCTAAAATAGAAACAGCAATTTGAAAAATAGTAGAATTAAATTGTTGATTTTAATTATAAATATACTATTAATTTCCTTTTTCCTTGAAGTTGTTCATATCTCTAGGCTGGGCTATTATAGACCAGGAAAAATAGCACAAATCGTATGGGGAACCTTGAAAAAATTAATTCATGAAATATTAAAATTGGAATCGACGCAGAATTGCAACTTCTATAACATATCCAAAGTCCCCCAAAATCCCCGCATTGGCTTTTTGTGTAGATGCATTTGAAGAGGTGCAGACGGGGAGAATTTGGAGGTCTATCAAACTAAAATATTTGTTTGGGTAGAACCTGATCATATGATACATGCTTTAAGGGTAGTTTTTAACGATGAATCTAATGAAACCAAATTCAAAATGATACAACCATCCAAAAAGAAGTTATAGTCCTTTTTATGTAATGATGAATTTTTTTTCAGGTACAACAGGTAAAATATTACCGAAAACCCTTTGAAAATAACGGTATGTTAATGAAACTTGGAATGAATGTTTCATTTGTCATAGGAACTAAGAATCAAGAGAGTCCCTAAAAATATCCATAGTGAAAGGGTGTTTTTTTTAAGCGGGAGGGGCACCAAAGACTGTTAACCATAACACCCACGTAAAAACTCTTATGCTATGTTTCCACCTAAGGTTTATCTCAGTTTAGATTAAATAAATCTTTTTGGTGTTTCCACCGCACAAAAAGATTTAAAAAAGATTAAATCTGACAACACTTTCAAAAATGCAAATGGCGCTTCAATTTTTCTTATGAAGTGCGAAAGAGATAGAATGTTTTATTCGAGTCAAACAATGAAGAACTGAATCGAGTCTCGAATGAATCGTTCAGCACCATGTTAAAATAGGTTAGTTTGATTTGTAAAACTATTTGTCCTAGGAAGATTTAATAAGATTAATTTCTAATCTCCAAGATTAACGAAATATATTTGTATGGTAAATCTTCAAGATTTAAAGAAGATTTGAGGTAAATCTTATTAAATCTCAGATTAGCGTTAGGTGGAAATGTAGCATTACATTCATGAAACTCGCCAAAAATATTAAACTCTTCATGGCAACCAAGAATCAAAATAGTCCATACAAATATCTTTGTTCTAATAGTGTTTTTGGTGACTGTTAACTTGTTGACTTGTTCTACGGAAAATACGATTTCAAAAATTAATTTTTGCTTGAAAAGGCCCATAACTTTGTTAAGAGTGCTTGTATCATTTTAGATTTGCTTTTATTAGATTCAGCGTTAAAAAGTACCCTTAAATCATATACCATACTTTGTGTATATACCTCAATTACACCAAATCGGAATTTTGGCTCAAATCTTCCAACTTCTTCCCAGATTTTCCCTTTCTTTAATTAAAAACCCCAGAACAAATATATTTATGAGGACTATTTTGATTCTTGGTTGCCATGACAAATTATATATTTTTGGCGAATTTCATGAGTGTAAGAGTTTTTTCGTGGGTGTTATGGTTAACATTCTACACTTGCCCCTCCCCCTTAAAAAAACACCCTTTGACCATGGATATTTTTAGGGACTCTCTTGATTCGTAGTTCCTATGACAGATGAAACATTCATTCTAAGTTTCATTAACATACCGTTATTTTCAAAGGGTTTTCGGTAATATTTTACCTGTTGTACCTGAAAAAAAGTCATCAATACATAAAAAGGACTATAACTTCTTTTTGGGTGGTTGTATCATTTTGAATTTGATTTCATTAGATTCATCGTTAAAAACTACCCTTAAAGCATGTATCATATGATCAGGTTTTACCCAAACAAATATTTTAGTTTGATAGACCTCCAAATTCTCCCCGTCTGCACCTCTTCAAATGCATCTACACAAAAATCCAATGCGGGGATTTTGGGGGACTTTGGATATGTTATAGAGGTTGCAATTCTGCGTCGATTCCAATTTTAATATTTCATGAATTAATTTTTTCAACCTCGGAACCTATTTTTCCTGGCCTATTAGTATTATTACATTATTGTTATTGCTTAATTATTGCCCATAGCCTACTTCTTTTCTATAAAGTTTTTAGGTAATAGTTTTTTATCCGATCTAAAATGTATTAGTTTTAAATACTATAAGAGACTATGTCTTACTTGTACGCCATAATAAATAAATTGAATTGAATTGAGTGTGTACTAGTCTTAGCTCTTAACTGAACTGCTCATTAGTTCCTTTCCTATTTAAGATACTTTAAACCAACCACCGCACCGGCAGAGGTATTCAATTTTATAATTTTAAATTTAAAGTTGACAACACTGTTCCCTATTTTACTTTCATTTAGAAGTATAAGTACGGTCTATAGCCTGAAGAGTAGGCGTATGCGCAATAGCTTATTAGTAGGGCAGCTTCGAAAGCTTGAAATATTTTGCAAATTTCTAAGTTCATTTCTACGTAGGTGTGTACTGTGAAGTGTATGTGTATAAGCGAGTTCTTGTCTGACACAAGTACGTAAATTCAGGTCTAGGTGACAACATTTAAATTTTTTTTTTTAAATTCATATAGGAAAGCGGAAAAGCTTGGGTAAAGCATCTATCTCCCTCGGTTTCTCTTAAACAATTATCTCGAACTTAACATTGAATGCCAAACCAACCAACAACCACCGCACCGGCCGACCAAGTCCAAGTGGAAGTGGTTGAGGTTGGCAGTTGTAGGTTGCGGCACTCTTTTGTGTCAGCCAACATGAAGATGAGATGACAACCATACACGATAAACCATTCAAGTACTTTGTATGTACTTTCTTGGGGCAGTAGGTACGGGTTCTAGTGCGGTGTCTTGACGTTGACACATATTTTCAAATTCAACCTGGCTCTGGCTCTGGTTCTGGTTGTAGATGTACTTGCAACTCGTAGATAAATCAACCAAAAGCTTTTATAATTTGTTTTGAAGTTTATGTTTTTTTTTCGTTTTTCTTTTGCTTTCTTCTCCGTTTGTAGGACGTTCTTCATATCGTCATTTCACATCACCAAAAGGTGTTAATACGGTATTTTCCAGTGTCATTTTGTGGGAATAGACAATGTTATTGAATAATTGCCAAAGGTGACGTTAGTGCCAATAAATACCGGCTAGACATAATGCGGCCATAAAGAATGGATCACGATAAGTATTATCATTTATCATTCATATCTTTTGACAAAAATAATTCAATTTGTTTTCGAATTGAACTTGGTATTCATTGTGTGGTAATGTTTTACATATGCACTTGGCAGGCATATGGCATGAAAAAGAAATGTCAAATCGAATCAATCATGTTGAATATACCTACATATACAAGTATGATACCCATGATTTGATGAGTCAGATCAAGTGATGCGCAGTATTGTTTATTATTATTACGTTATGCCGTAGATATTTGTGTGCGAACATTTTTGTTTCTCGGATAATTTGCATATAGCTGATGTCACTGTTTTGTGCATGTTTAAGCACAAAAATGACAGCATACCATCTGGGTGTGTCATTGAACTAAAATACGTGTGTATTACTTGCATTTTCTAAAAATATTTTTATCTTTTTTTCTGCTACATTGTAGGAATAGTTCTTTACTTTCGAATGGTTGTATAGATGTTTTTCTTTGATATACAAAATCATACTTGGCAATGTGGTTAGAGCTGAAACTGCGTGATGGTTTCCTGGAATGCAAGGTATTGCCAGTATTTACTTAACGTTTAAGACAATCAATACCAAATTGTTACTGATTGAGCTTGTAGTTCCTCGCGTTCCAGTACCTATCCGCTAGGCTATCCATAATCCAAAAAAATTTCAGATAGGTACCTACCTTGAGTTGTTTTTGCATCAGCTGATATCAGTTATTTTTCCACAAAGGATTACAACAACACAAATAAGCCCGGATCGCTAAAGATACGCAGCCCAGCGCGATCATTGCATCCATTTAGAATTTAACGTGGGACACTGTGTTGACCATCTTATTTTTTCGTTTAAACTTCTATCAATCAAGGGTTTTGGATACAATAAAATGAACGACTTGTCCCTTGAATTTTAACGTGACATCGGAACGAAATATTCGCAACGATAAAATAAATTTTTTGCGTCAGAGAATCTTAAAAAAGTCAAACACTGCGCGTCAATTAAATAGAAACAAGCAAAACACTCAAAGAATTTATTGAATTTTTGAGGATGAATTATGCATCTTACAGGTATACAAATACCAAGTCCATGTAGATTGACAAAAGTCTACACACGAATATGCACGAGTATTCATTATGGCAATTTAAAGATAATTGCGTTTAAAAAATTTAACTTGGTATTTTCCTCAAGTGGAAATGAATTTTTTCCTTGATACTATCCAAAAAAGGTTATGTTCTAAAAGAAGATTCTGCTGGTGTTTTACCTTGAATAACTGTTAGCGCAAGCCAGATTCGTGTGTAGACTTTTGCACTAGTATTCCTTATGAGAAAATTAAGATAATTGCGCTTAAAAATTTTAACTTGGAATTTTCCCGAAGTGGTAATGCATTTTTCCTAGATATACTACAAAAAAAAAACATATAATAAAAAAATAGTTTTCTTAGTTTACAATTTTCTCGAAAGCTAGATGGCATAAAACCATGTGGTTTTACTTTACTTTACACTTTTCATTTAAAAATTACAGGAAAAGTATAAAAAGAAACTAGTATAATTCCTGATTTCATATTTTGAAAAAAGAACAGTACCTATATAATTTTTTTCAGTTTTTTTTTATGTTGGGTTTGAAGGTATTTTTTTTCAAAAACTATTGGCAGGAATAACTTATTTTGAAAAAAATAATTAAAGAACAAACTTGAAAATCTCAAAAAAAATATAGTACTTTATTTTAAGTGTTGCCATTTGTCTTAAATGTATTTTTTTTTAATTTTAGTACTATTTTCAGAAAATTGCTCCTCCCGGTTGATTGGGGGGAGATAGACCCCCCCTCAGTATTAAAAAATGTTTGTACTATGTCTCTCTAAATAGCCTATTATTATTTATGTCGCTGGGCGAATCATTTTGTGCGGGAAAAACCAGCATTTTCGAAAATTGATACTTTTTGAAGTCTCAATATCTTTTTATTGGTCACTCGTGTGGAAAAAAGTGTGTTAATATTTTTTGTAGATTACATTACAATCTATAAGCGGAACATAAATTATTTTATGACAATTTCGTTATTTAAGATTTAAAAGCAAAAGTCTGGAATTTCAGGTTTTTGACGAAATTTTTTAAATAATTACATCTTTAAAATTATCACTCTTAGAAAAAATTAATTTTTTTTTTAATAGAGGGTATCATAGTGTACAAACTTTGCCTGTAAATGTTTTCAATAACACTCACCATTTCTGAGTTATACGCAAAAAAGGGATATTTTCGTCAATTTACGTTTTTTGAAACGCCGATATCTTCTTAACCATCAGTCAGAGAAAAAAAAGTGTTTTAACATTTCTTGTAGATAATCACATTATCTACAAGTTTTGTCTGCATTACTTTTTAATACCATGTACCGTTTCAAAGTTATACGTGGAAAACCGGTATTTTCGACATTTAACCTTGAATAACTTTTAACGCAAGCCAGTTTCGTTTGTAGACTTTCGCATGCGTGTTTCTTATGCACAAATAAAGATAATTGCATTAAAAAAATCTTCACTTGGAATTTTTCCGCAGCGAAACTACATTTTTCCTGGGCTAATACCTTGAACTTCAAGTATTCTTTAGAGAGTAATACTCTCCGTAAGGTTAGAACATCGATTCGTTATTAAAACGAATTTTCTGACGCATGCACACATCCAATAACCAAAAACAAAAATAGGTGTGTTTGGTAACGTAAAATTTCTTGCAAATATTCGCAAATTTTCACTATTTGCTGTCAGAAACCATAGGAGAAAAAAACCAAGTTTGAGAAACTTGGTGAAAATTTCACGCTACCAAACAGGCATAAAAAAAAAGAAATCATAAAATAAGAAGAAGCAAATGGCCACGTTCAAACACCGAACTAAAGCATTCTGGATAGGTTTGTGTTCTTGTAGTCCCTTGTTAAAACACAGCTGATGACAAAACAACTGTTGGCAGAAAAGAGAACCCAAGCTATCCTAAAAATTTTACGATACAAAGCTATCCTATGAGAAATGTCAACAACAGCTGACTTGCGTTCAAACACATACATGGATACAAAGCTATCCTAGATAGGCTATCCATTCCTCGCGTTCCGATGTTTATTCGCTATGTTATCTAGTTATCCCAAAAATTTTGAGATAACTTGAGTTGTTGTTGGATCAGCTGTTTTTTAACAAGAGATTACAATAACACAAAGCTATCCGGATAGCTGAGAATAACCATTGGAACACGTGCCCATTGAAACTTGAACGCGGCCAATGAAATGACATGACAGATGACACATGACATACATGACAAGTTTGGTCGTTTTCAGCAAACAAGAAACAGAAATTGCGATGGGTAGATTTGTTTAATGCAGTTTATGAAATATTGAAAATCGGAGAAAACTGTCATATTTAGATCAAAATCTGAAATAGGTCTGAAAATCGGAAGAATTACGATTAATCGGTGTTTCTGGCAACACTGATTCCACATTCCTGTTGTGCGAACGTAGAACGAATTTCTGTATTTGATAGGATGTCATAAGTTGGACTCAAGGGTAAATTGCTAGCCATTTTAGAATACTGTTTATTAAAAAAAAAATTAAAAATAATATCAAAGAACAGCCACAGTCTGTGTTTCAGAGATGTAAGACTTCTATATCATTTTTAAGGCTCTATTTTGTATTCTATCAAAGAGATAGTGAGTTATAGGGGCACCTATGCCAAAGTTTGGAAGTTAAGTTGTTGTGAGTTGAGTCAAGTTAGCAAAGCATAAAAATGGGTTAGTGAATAATTTGTCGTTAAATAGTTGCGATAAATTCAATTTAATCGTACGATGTTATCTTTGTTTTGTTGGGTGCTTTGATAACTCGATATCAATGGAAAAGATAGATATAATGTATCCATTTTATGAGGAGTTCACGAGTCTTAACTTTTAATGGCAGGAAGGAAATTAAAGCTGGAAGTCAAGTTGAGAGTGCGGTGTTTAAAAGGAAAAACCTCTCCAAGTTTACTTTGCGCTTTTCTCAGTTTTCATAGAGTTGGTTCTTTTTTTTCCTGAATATGATTTCTTCCGTTTTTTACTATCTTCTGGCCTCTGTATTTGCTGTTCTACTGAAGAACAGAAAAGGCATTTTTCTTGAATGCTGAAACTTTACGAAACAAAAAAATCGCAATAAGAAAAAAACCTTTTGATCATAGAAGCTTTGACAGGGCAGTCTCAAAAGAGTTTTCTTATAAAAAAATAAAGCAATAAATTAAACATTTTTGTTTTTATTTCTTTGGATCAAAGTTTTTATAGCTCGATTTTTTTCTTTAATTTTGAGAGTTCAATTTATCGAATACATTCTTTCCATATTCCAATGGTGCAGTGGATGTGGTGCTTGACTGCTAACTTATGTAAAGATGTGGGTTTGATTCATACTCTAGGCAGTATTCTTTTCTACATTTCCCCAGCTTAACTGGACGCCGCACAGTGGGGCCGAGGTGGAAAAAACTTCATATATAAAAGTGTTTAATATGGCATTGTGATACATTTTTCTTTCAGTATTTTTCATGCGGAATGCAGCTGTTATAATGATTTTATAGTAAAAAAAATAGCTTTTGACCGAAATAAGGGGTTAAAACGGACCATTGAATTTTTAAGCCTTTAAAACTGTTTTCCATGATTCCTCCATCTTACGGATTATTTTTTTTAATTTTTCTTTGAATGTACTGTGTCAATATATACCTTATTGTTTCTCATGAGAAAGTAATTTACCCCATTTTTTCGATTACAACGAAAAATCTAGCCAAAATTTGAACATCGGGTGTACTTCCGGACTTGAGAAGCCATACAAAAAAAGCTCCACCTTCCTAGGGTCTGTTTCAGGTCTTTTCAGGTAGTCCTGGTGGTAATGAAGATCCTATTAAAATTTCATCACCAGATTCTACCAGTTTTCGGATCAGTGAATAAAAATTCAATTTAAGAAATAAGATAATTTCTGATTGAATATAACCGGTTCAATAAAGACGTGATTGTTTTTTCACTGAAGTCAAAATGGAACTTTAAAATAATATTATTCTTCTTCAAAAATAACTTTGAATCACTCCAATCCGCTTTTTCTTCTCTGAGATATCGTTATTTACTTTTTAGTTTCCTCCTGACCGTACTTGATACAAAATGTCCCACTATTATGAAAAGTTAAAAATTTCCCCTTAACTCTGATCATAAAATGGATGATACCATTCAATTCAGCGGGTCCAAATACATACGAAATGATACCGCTTCGAGGTTTTTTCCCTAAATCGTAGGTTTGGCCCCACTGTGCGCTGCCCATGGGATTTAATGAGATAATAATAAACTCCTTAATCTGAATCCATACTGTGCAAATTCTTTCCTATCCTCCTATTCTTTCAAACTAGTGCCGTGCAATTCAGGCTGCGTACCAGTGCCGCCGAGGGTTTTGAAACCAACATTTATTTAGAGAAAGTTCAATTTGGGGTGTCAAAAGTTTTAAATTTCACACCCCAAATTGATCTTCTTCTTCCCTTCTTGGACAAATACTTGTTTCCACAACGCCGACGCTTTGCATGAATTTTAAAATAATCTTATTTTAATGCTTAGTACTTTCGACAACACTGGCATCGTAATTCTGTATGATTACAACGTGCTTCTCATTTAGCCGTTCGGACTCGGCAAAAAACTGTAGGAGTGTAGGTCCCCTCCATTCCTGCCCATAAAACGCACATAGGAATGGTTGTGAGCTGTAAGTCACTAGGCCCTGGTTCTCCACGAGCTGTTGCGCCACCCAATTTATTTATTTATTTATGATTACAACGGGATACACGCCAAACCTTAGCAGTAAAAACCTGGAATAGAATGAAAATTAGTATTTCGAATGCTTGAAAATGGTGTGTTTTACCCGAATGAATCTATTTTTTCAAATAAGGAAATTATTCATTGAATTCAATTAAATGATTGCATTAAGTAACTTCACTTTGAAACTTAGACTACAAATTTTCCCATGCATTTAACAGCCATCAATTGAATGAAATTTCTTTGATTATTACCAGCCCAAATGCAAAATTTGTGAAACAAGTCTAAAACTACCATTCAGATAGATACGAAATTTAGAGGCAATGATCCCAGGGTCACCAAGTAGCATATATGACATTTTATAAAAAAACTTTTTTTATGTGAATGTATCTACGTTATGGACATGGTGTGTATAAGAACGAATAGATACTACGAACCTTGAATTAAGGGGCCTTTAAGTTCTATAGGTTCTTTTATGTAGCAAAATAACGTAATTTTGATTTAAAGCTGAATTCTGTGTTTTTAATAATAATAGTATCATCACCAGCCATTCAAATTAAAGCTGTCTTCACCATTCGTTTAGGCTGTATTTTACCTACCTCAATATACAAATTAATGTAAGGAACGTACATCAGAGGAACATAACCACAGACGAAAAGACCTTTTTGACGAACGCACAACTTTTTTGAATCTCTCCATTGTCTTAATGTACAAAGGCGTTCGCAGAATGTCGGTCAGGGGGAGGGCAGACTCATTCAAAAATTAATATTAGTGTAGAAATCCAGACAAATTGTATGAAATGCACAAAAATAATTTGATAAGGGGGGAGGGGGTGGGGCAAGCACCCTTCCCTGTCCCCACCTCGCGTATGCCTTTGGTAATGTAAAGTTTAATTAAAATCTACAACATTTTTCCAACACGAAAACTAATACCAAAAGGATATAGGATAACATCACGTAAAAAGGTGTTTTCCTAGAAATCCATACAAATAAATATAATTTTATGGATGATCCGAGTTATTTCCAGGCTAAGGAAAAATACACATAGGTAATCTAATCATCCCTTTTGGAGATTAGAGGCCAACAGCCAGTGTGGCGTTAATTTCGCCTTATGCTTGAATTATGTATTGAATTTCTTACGCAAGAAATGGCAATGCCACAACTAGAATTATTGTTGCAGCCGTAATTATTGTTATTGGTGGCAAATACAAAGAATACATTTGTCCACATTACATCAATGCAGAGAAAGTAAAGGATTTTTGTACCTATATCTACATTCTCCATATACTCGTAAGTATAAGTATTTTTGTTGGATATGTGGTGTGGTATTGTAACTATCAGGTGTGTTCACTGCTCTCAAGGTGCTCGTTTAGCTTTATTCACGAATCCCAATGTTGACTAACCCGTCGTACATACCGTTTCCCAGAAGGTAATTATGGAGGAGTCTGCTTTCCCTTGAATTTAATTTTGTCCTTTGTTGTTGAATTCTCTCATCTTAATTTTATATCTTTAATAATCGACATATTTTTTCTAAATTTGCTGCCTCTTTATAATACCATTACATTATGAGAAATATCAAAAAGTGGTTTTTAGCATTATATCCGTCTCTCCGTTAGGTTGGGCTGCGTGTTTCGCTATACTCTAGCTACTAGCACCTATAAAAGAGTTTTTGTTTGTGTTTATCCTGAAAAAACTTTAATCTACTTTAAAATATTTCCTAACATCATAAAATAAATATTTTAATGCCCAGTTGCATCAAAATTCACTAAAAGCGGTTTTTGCTAAAATGGAGTTAAAATTTATTGGACTGATAAATTTATTTGGGTTGCACCAATCTGTTTCGCGCATTTTGTAGCTAAAATGCAGTTCATGAACCACCCCTGGATTTTTATCATATGTTTATTAAACTGAACGAAAAAATTTAACCAGTGCAAGTGAGATAGCAATAAGAAAAATGTGAATACACAATAAACAGAAACAAGGTATTCTCATTAGATACAGCCAATGCGCCATCTTGGTGTTTTTTATTATTATTTTTTTTTTTTTTTTTTAGAGAAATTATAAAACTATTGAAATAGATACCAACAAACACTAATATTTTTTCGACACACTCTTGGAAATTATGAACATATATTTTAAAGCGACGTCATCGAATTCAGTAAATGGATTTCTCTGTGAACCTGAACAATTCTTCGACGTCTCGCCATTTTTTGGTTTAGTTCGCTATCAGATGAACACATGATGACCAGTCTATAATTTTTCTGGAATAATTTATTTATTTAAGTAGTGAATTATAAATAGAAAATGCCTTCACTTGTTGTTTTCGTTATTTCGGAATTAACAATATTCCGTCAAAAAGAATTGAATTATTTTGTTTGTAGGTAGTAAGATATGTTCGTTTAAACTTGCTTTTAAAATTTATCTGGAGGAAAATGGAACTTTAGTTTATTGGTTCGTTTATTGGCCTGTTAGATTTAGAAGTGGTTGGTGCCACAGTACACATATTGAAGGTAATATCATTAGCGTTTTCATTTTTGTTCAGTTCTGCGCATCCATCAAAATCAGTGAAAAATGGCGACTCTACGTGACCCTGACTAGTTAAACATCAAAATTTGTTGTGTGTTATGTGTTCATTTGTTACTTATTTAAATACAAATACAATTATTTCAATCTTTTTAGTGTTTATTAACATTTTTTTAGTGTTATTTAAATTATCCTTTTGTGTTTGTTTTCTTCGTTGTTGTTGTAATACAGTGGAAGAGGTCACGTAAGGCTGCCATCTTGAATTTCTTTGACAGTTCTCATTTCGGACCACATGCGCAAGATAATACCTTAGATATGTGTACTGTGGGTTGGTGCAACCGATAAATGTCATTTTAAAATTAAACGAAGCAATAAATATTTAAAAGAGGTCGGTGCAACTGGCCATAAGACCAGTATTGCAGTTTAGACACAGTTTTCAGTTCCATTCGAAATGTAACTCGACATTTTCAAAACAATTTTTCACCTTTCCTGTGCATTATATTGTATAATATTCAAGCCCCTGATTGAGTGATTAATTTACCCTTGATTAATAAAGTGTAGGCCTTAAAATGGAACACAATTATTGTTGCATACAAAAATGTTGAAACCCACTATTTTTGTCAAAATATAATGCGTTCCCCATCTGCCAAGCCATAAATTGTTAAATTTTATTGAAAGATGTCGAGTTAATTACTATTCCAGAAAATCGGTGATTTTGGCATGTTTGGCGATATTCGGATCGAAGCACTATTTCCGCTTGTACCTATTCCATTTGTCAAGCCATTTATTATTATTATATTATTATTATTATAAGCTTTATTAATCCATTAAAATACAAAAATGTTGAGTTCTTAAATTAGTTAGGTAATCTTAATGTGCCAATTTTTTTTTTTTTTTATATAAATATAATAAAAACAAGTTTATCACGTTTGGATGTAAGCCTCCCCCAAGGTTTTCCATGTTCTTTTATCTATTGCTGTTCTTTCCCATCTGTTATCTGTCCGTTCTATATCGTCTCTCCAACGTTTGTGTTGTCTTCCAATACTTCTTTTACCGTCTCTGGGGATCCAGTGTGTAGATTTAGAAGTCCAGCGGTTGTCTCTCATTCTAGATACATGGCCAGCCCAGTTCCATTTTAGTTGTTTCGCCTTCTTGACCACATCTTCGAAATCTGTCATCCTTCTTATCACTTCATTTCTCAGTCGTTGTCTCTTAGAAATTTTTAATAAAGATCTTTCCATTGCTCTTTGTGTTGTTGCTAGTTATTGGGCCGATTTCGCCGATATCTTCCAAGTTTGCGAGCCGCATGTCATAACTGGTATGATAGTTGCATCGAAAATATATTTTCTTGATGTTTTGGTAAGATTAGAATCAAACGAAAATCGGTGATTTTGTGATTGGGTGATTTCCATGCCCATTTTCTATGTTTGGATTTTTTAAATAGACTGTTTCCAACGCATATTCCATGTTGCCAAGGCCATGTTATAAGGCGCTCTCCTCTTTCATTTCTTTCGCCATAGCCATATTTTCCCATTACAAGGTCTTCGTTGTCTTTTTTAAAACGAATTTTTGCATTAAAGTCTCCCATTACGATCATAAATTCTGACTTAAACTCTTGGTACTCGAAGTCGATATCTCTGTAGAATTTTTAAAGGGCCCTGGAGACGCTCGAACATGGTGCGAGTGAACATAGTTCGACTTAACTCCGCAGACACTGAAACCAAGCAGAAACCAAAATACTCGAACTTCATTATTCTTACGACTTATATGTCATTAAAAATATTCACTGTCACATTAATTTTATTTTTATTCCGGCTGTTTGACATTTTTCTTTATATTTTTAATATTGAAACTCGAAATTATACCGATATGTTGGAGTAAACATACGAAACCGGTCCGCAAACAGTCGAATCTGGTACGCCAAACGATTAGCCCCGCCCTCGAACATCGATAAATATCAAACTCCTTTTGATTTTGGTGAGACCAAATTTTTGTTTAGTGACACCAAATAAGTGGTACTCGAACCAGCCCGCAGACAAGTAAAATCAACTCGAACATAGTACCCGAACCATGTTCACTCGCACCAGGTTCGAGCGTCTCCAGGGCCCTTAAATCATTTCGAGTGATGCTGTTTCTGTAGGAGCATAAATTTGAATAATGGAAAGTTTTGAATTGGATACCTTCATTTGTAGAGCTGCAATCCTTTCGGTATAAAAGATAATTTTCTCGATATGTTTTTTCCAGCGTTCGTTTATTAAAAATCCTACTCCATGAAGTCCTTTTGTTTAACCTTTAAATCCAAAGAGATTTCCGTTTTGTTTTTCTATAAGTTTCTCTCCGAATATTTTTGTCTCTGATAGGCCTACAATATCCCATTAGTTGCGTGCGTTTTGAAGTTCTATCTGTCTTGCCTCGTTCCCTAGAGTACCAACATTGAGTGTACAGATGTAGATATTTTTTGTTTCGCAGGCAGTATTACTGGAAAAGTAAGTGACTGGGTTAGGGGGGTTTTGATCTACACTCCTCATGGTGATCAACCAGGGTGAGGAGGATTGATTTTTAGTATTTTGTTTATTGTTTGATTATTAATGTTTTTATTGTTGCTGGTTGTGTTTTGTTTCGAAGTTTGATTCTTTGTGTAATATGCAAATTAATTTGACGAGAAGTCAAATGATTTTTTTAAAAACTTTATTCAAGACCAATCACCATGATCTCTGATTTCGAACTAACTAAAAAACAATTTTATTCTTAAAGCTAACTTATAATGTATCCCTACCATTCGAGATGATGTTTTTTGATGATGTCAGCTTAGTCTGGATCTCTGGATACAAGGAGTATCATGTTTCAGCTTTGGACATCGGACGTGCTGACTTGCTGTTTGAATTTTGATTCATCATTATTGTTTATTAGTTTATTAATTTCCGGCGAGGCCGGTGACACTTCATGATCGAGATATCATGTGTTAACTTGCATTAATTGTTTGCTACTTTGCAGAGTTGGAGCGGCTGTGGCAAGCCGCCAAATGGAGTTTGGAGAGTTAATAGTCTTGTTTAATAATTCTGTGTTCGTGTTCTGTTGCATTAAAAACTTTTTCATTGGATTATTACCACTTGTTCTTGGATTAATATTAGTAGTTGTGCCAATAAATGTTGTTTTCGACTTGTTTTTACATTGTCAAGCCATGAACTGTTTTAAATCCATCGGCAACGCTGCCATTCTTTAATAGAATGTGAAAGTTCATGGCTTGACAGATGGAATACAAGCAGAAATAGCGCTTTGATCCAAATATCGCCGAATTTCCCGCATTATATTTTGACGGAAATAGTGTGTTTCAACGTTTTTGCCTGCAAAAAATAATTGTTTTCCATTTTAAGGCCTACAGTTTATAGAAAAGAAAAAAAGTAAATAGCGGTTTTGATTGCAATTTTAACCAAGTGCACATATTTAAAATTTTTAGGCCGTACGGTTATTTAATGTAATAATTTGCCTAAATAAATAATGAAAAATTACATTTTCCATCCTATTTCAATGGTTCGTGAATGAATCTTAAAAGTTCCTACGTCATAAATTCGAGAATTAAACTTATTTAACAGATCCAGAAAGGAACCAAAAAATAAGATTCGTGATCGAATCACACATAAAATTCCCTTTCGAATTTTTCACGAGAGAAAGAATCATATTTTATTGTTTTTCGAACCTAGGTAGCCCCTATTCGAGGTGCTGCCTTCCTAACTTGATATGAAGTTAGCAAAATACAAAAAAAAAACATAGAAAACATTGCATGATATAATTGAATTTGTCACAACTATTTAATGACTAATTAATGGCATATTATTAAACAGTGAAATATTAAGTTTAAACATTTCTTACCACTTTTTGAAAAATAAACATAGAAAACATAGAATTAAAAAATCGAAACTGTCACAACTAATTAAGGTTAAATTATCCGCCTAGTCATACCTCGATCCGTGAAAGTGGCTCGCATACATGATATCAAGTAAGCAAAGTTGGAAGGAGGGAATTTGAGAAGGATTGAGAAAGGAAGATGTAGCCTTTCGATACTCATGGGCCAGCATCGCTTGATGGAAATGGAACAAGTATCCAAAATCTTTTAAAACCATAGGTACAGCATTGGCTGTCAAGCGATTGTTTCTTGCTTTCAAATGATCAAATCAAGCCATGTTGTCAAGCAACGTTGGTCCATGTGAACCCCCCTCTGCTGTGGACGGTGATGGGATATGGGGCGGAAGTATGGGGATGAGAGGAGAGACAAGAAATGGAAAGGATGCAAGAGAGGTCCTCTAAAAGTACTTGAGAGTGCTAGGACGCCATATGGACCTAGGCTCAATGATAGGAAAATCCCTATGCACACCTCCGCGTGGTAGAGGGCGGGTAACGCTAACGTGCAGGGGGACCGAATGGATGCCGGGATAAGCAGATAACCAGCTATGCTGGTCAGGGCACAAACTTGTCCTCGGGATGGTTAAAAGCCCCCTTAAGGCGGCTGAACTGCAGGTGGCGGTCAACGGCATGATAGTCTGGTGGCGGAGGAGCTTTTTTTGGTAAAAGGCCAACGGCAGCAGCAGGTAGCGTCTGTAATCCCATATTGGGCGGCTACAAAAGGCGTCTGTTTTCCCATAGTGGGCGGCCTCGAGCAGTTATGTGCTTGACCATACAAAAGGCGGGTGTGCCTGTCAAATCTGAGCTTATGTATGTTATTAATCATATCTCGGAAAACACCATGGTGGAAGGATATATGCAAATACATGAATTATGACAACAAATGGCAATGAGTCCCCAAGAGGTAATCTTTTTATAGAAAATCCTTCTGTAGCTTCGGCTGCAGTAAACCGCACATCGGATTTGGGGGTGTGGCATCCTTCATGTACGAGCGTCAATCAAGACGCCATAATAATAAATGAATCGTTGACAAATAGAAGAAGTCTTTCAAGAAGCGCAAATGTTACTTTTGGCTACCGCATACGTACGAAAATCGGAGCATGGAACGTTCGATCCTTGTACAGCGATGGTAGATACGAGCAGGTTGAGCGTGAAATGCTTCGCCTAAAGATCAGTATCCTGGGCATAAGCGAAACTAAGTGGAGAGGAAGAGCTGAATACAGATCAGACACTGGACAGACGAGAATGCTGTATTCCGGCGAAGATGAAAGAGAGGGTGGCCAAAGACTGCATGGTGTCGGAATTATGTTGAACGAAGAAGCGAGGCGTAGTTTGATCTCATGGGCGCCCATTTCTGCGAGATTAATGACAGCAAGGTTTCGTTCAAAAATTCGTAACGTCACAATTATTCAGTGCTACGCCCCCACAAATGAAGCGACCGAGGAAGACAAAACCGCGTTCTACACTCATCTTAACTCGGTTTACAGTAGTGTTCCGAGAGCTGACATCATAGTCGTTATGGGAGACCTTAATGCCCAAGTCGGTTCAGACAATTACGGACTGGAACGCGTGATGGGAAGAAATGGCGTGGGGTCACGGAATGAAAATGGTGACTTGCTTGTCGACTTTTGTAACGCGAATCGTCTTGTAATAGGTGGGACTGTATTTAAGCATAAGACGTGCAACAAAATTACCTGGGTGCATCCGGATGGTCAAACCGAAAACCAAATTGATCATATCATGATTCAGCAGCGATGGAGGAAGTCTATGTGTGATGTCCGGAGTATAAGAAATGCCGATGTGGGAAGCGACCACCATTTGGTTCTGATGAGTCTCAAACTACGAACCGCTGCCGTACAAAAACCAGCGCAGGATGCAGCAAGGAGCACAAAATTCATTACTAATGCTTTAAATGACCCCAACATATGTCGAAACTATGTCACCTCCCTTAACGACAGGGCCTCGTCATTAAATGGAATCCAGAATTCAACAATTGATGAGATGTGGGGTGAAAATAAAAGTATTTTTATGGAGGCCGGATCCGAAACTGTACCCAAGCGAACGAGACGTAGAGACTCTTGGATATCCCAAGACACCTGGGATAAGATCGAACTTCGCAAATCGTTGAAAATCCAAATAAATGCCGAAGCTGATGTTCAACGAAAGGCTGACTTGCGAAAAGAGTACCGCATTGCACATAAGATGGTCTACCGCTGTGTGAGACGTGACAAGAGGGTGAAGTTGGATGGACTCGCAGATAATGCGGAAAGCGCTGCCAGAAGAGGAGATATCCGGGAATTGTACCAAATAGCCAAAGATGTTATCGGGAAAAAAAGCAACACCAATCATCCTGTAATGGATGTGGATGGCACACTTTTGGTATCAATTGAGGATCAGCTTCGTAGATGGAAGGACCATTTTTGTGGCCTGCTAAATGAGGATTCAGTTAAGCAGAGTGCTGAAGTGCCCCAACTAAACGAGATGCGCAGGTCCTATAGGGGTATTGACATCGAACCCCCGTCAGAATCGGAAATTTGTACATCAATAAATCTCCTTAAAAACAACAAGGCAGCTGGACTGGACGGAATACCAGCTGAATTCCTGAAAGCCGATCCCGTAGCAGCGGCTAGTATTTTACATCCGCTGATACAAAACATTTGTGAAAACGAAAGCTATCCCAGGGACTGGAAGGATGGTGTGATTGTTAAGTTGCCAAAGAAAGGTGACTTAAAGAATTGCAACAATTGGCGTGGTATCACCGTTTTGTCCGTTTTCCCAAAACTAATGGCAACAATCATACTCGAGCGAATAAAGGATAGAATCGAGTCTACACTCAAGATCGTGTGTCGACCATATCAACACCCTGCGTATCGTCCTCGAGCAGTCGATGGAATATCAATCACCGCTTTACCTCATGTTCGTGGATTTTGAAAAGACCTTTGATCGAGTTAACCGAGAATGTATATGGAGATCGTTGCTTGGTAGAGGAATTCCACCAAAAATTGTTGCCATTATTAAAGAGTCCTACAACAACGCGAGGTGCTTTGTTTTGCACAATGGGCAGCTATCCGACTCCTTCGTAGTGCAACAGGGTGTGAAACAAGGGGATGTTCTATCGCCAATTCTCTTCCTGCTGGCGATGGACGACGTATTGACGGCCAGTATTGGTACAGCTGAGTGACAGGGCATTCAATGGAGACCGTTCGAAAGGCTCAGTCATTTAGACTATGCCGATGACATATGTCTACTGGCAAATAACATCAGTGGGCTGAACGGGATGTGCCAAACACTGCAAGTGAAGGGAGAGTCGAGTGGTCTAAGAATTAACAGCAAAAAGACAAAAATAATGCTTACAGGCCGCTCCACACAGCAGCGTATTATTTTACAGGAGACGCCAGTTGAAGTAGTGGAACAGTTCAACTATCTTGGCAGTATTGTCTCTGCAAACGGTGGTACGGATCTGGACGTTAAAAGTAGAATAAATAAAGCTCGTGCTGCCTTCGGTACCCTGTCCCCAATCTGGAAATCAAGTCAAATCTCCTTACGCACTAAGTTGAGATTCTTCGAATCCAATGTCAAATCCGTGCTGTTATATGCTTGTGAAACCTGGAAAGTCACGTCTATCATTACGAAGAAATTGCAGGCTTTTGTGAATCGCTGTCTTCGCCACATCCTAAAGATTCGCTGGCCACAAATAATATCAAATGAGGAATTGTGGCGCAGGACAAGTCAAGAGCGGCAGGACGTCGACATAAGAAAGCGTAAATGGCGTTGGATTGGTCACACACTGAGGAAACCAAACGATGAAATTGCAAAGCAGTCTTTTGAATGAAATCCTCAGGGTGCACGGCGGGTTGGAAGACCAAGACCAACATGGAAATCAACTGTCTTAGCGGAAGCAGAATGCCAGAGAAAGACGTGGCCACAGCTAAAGTACCTTGCAGCAGACCGTGAAGGATGGAGACGTTTTGTTGACGCCCTATGCCCCAGCCGGGGTTACAGGACACGATGATGATGATGATGAAGCCATAAGCCAAGTATAACATTTCTTTACGATTTTCGACAGTGCGCTTTGTTAATTAGATATAAAAAAACATAGAAAACATTGAACGACAAATTTAAAATCGTAACCAAATATTAACTAAAGACTTTCTAATGACAGATTATCCACTTATTCATTTTTCGATCCGTGAAAGTAGCTAAGCATTCTGGAAAAGCATAATTCAGTAAGATGGATCACATTGGCACGAATAAATTAAATAAAAAAGTAAATTCAAAATCTGGTTTGTATAAATAAACTGAAGGAATAAAATTGGGCATATTCATAGATGTTGTCTAAGCTGCTGCTAGCAAAAACTGGAGTTTTCTAATGAAATTCTCATAGGATGAACTCCAGAGTTTCCTAGCAACAGCTTAGCCAACATCTATGAATATGCCCTAATGTCTTTTATTTAATACAAAATAAAACAGAAAACAAAAATCGGTTATCATCATTAGTCTTTCAAGCCGATTTCCGTTTTTGGACAGAATAATTCTAGAATCCATTACTTATGTGGATTTGGTGCGCTTAGGTGTGGTTTCGATCAGCAAGCACATCCTGCATAACCATGGGGCATCTGAGATATTCAAAGACTTGTTGGTGACATTTTGTATGCAATTTTATGTGTGAGTCATATTTTATGAATGGTTTAAAATTAAACTTATTTTAAAAATTGTTACAGTAGACGCTTGATTTATTGAATCTCAAAATAGTGAGACATGAACTACTTCGAATTTGTCAAATTTTCTGAAATAGCCATCAAGAAGACCATCTGATTGTTGGAGAAGGACTCCATATCTCACTGTTAACGTGAGACGCACAAAGGATTCAGCTATTTTTATCTTTTTTGTTAAACTTCAGATTCAAGTGACCTTACACAGCTAACATCACCAATACTTAGCAATGCTTAGGCTATTGCGTAGTTTTGTTATGACCATTTGCTAAAATAAAGTGTCTCACTGTTAGGTATTCTCTAGGGCTGTAAAAGTAACGACAATATGAGTACCCGCATGTTTACGTTACTTTTGGTTCGAGTACTCGTTACTTTGGTATCGTTACTCGTTACTCTCGTTACTTTCGTTATATTGGTATGTAGATACCCTGAAAATCGAAAAGGCATTTCGCATTTCGCATTTCTTATTGTAACGATACGAATATGATTATGTATTTGTATGTGGTTCGGACTACATAACAACTAAGGTTCGGAGAATGATAAAATATGATTCCTTCTCTCATGGTTTCAATGTAATCGACACAGGTGAAAGCTGAGACATACCTAACTAAAAAGAAAAAATATTTTCAAAATAGGGTGTTTTACAAAAATTTTTAACATTTTTCAACTTCGTTGTTCCTTCAGTGATTTCAATGAATTTGACAGAGGTGATAGCTGAAACAGAATTTCAACAGAAAAAATGTTTTCAAAACAGGGTGTTTCAAAAATATGTATGTATGTCAATATTTTGCAACTTCGATGTTCTTTGAGTGATTTCAATGAAATTGACACAGTACACATTGATAGCTGAGACAGAATTAAGAGGAAAACAATTATGTATTTCAAAACAGTGTTTCAAAAATATGTCAACATTTTCGAACATCGTTGTTCCTTCAGTAATTTTTAATGAAATTGATACAGGTGATAACTGAGACAGAATTAAAAAGAACAATATTTTCAAAACAGGGTTTTTCACAAAAAATTTCAACATTTTTCAACTTCGTTGTTCCTTCAATGATTTCTGAGATAGAATTTCAACAGACAAATATATTTTCAAAACAAATATTTCTACGATGACCGTCACGACGATGACGATGGCCATGACGATGACGGACAGGACGGCCGGCCTCGATGACTATGTTACGGCGGGCATCATATCGCAGGCAGGTCTTGGCTCCTGGGAACTGGTATAGATTTTCTTCAGGTTGGTCTGGAACTGGGACATCTACATTTTTTTTTTTTGAAAAATGTATTGAAAAAAACAAAAAAATTTTGTTCTAAATTTTATAAAAAAAGAACTTTTTTTGTAAATTTATTTTACAAATTTGAAAAAAATTGCTTTTGCACCAAATGTATTTTTAAGATAAATTTGCATTTTAAAAGTCGCTAACCCAGCGGCTCCATTGGCAATATTTGAGGCAGTAAATTGCCTCACTCATTGCTATTGTCTTTAGTAGTGCAAATGGAGACGCTTGTCAATGGCAATATTGCCCAGAAGATGAGAGGCAATTATTGATTTCCATCGTCAAGGCAATAAATTGAGGAAAAATGGAGTTCTCCGTGTTTGTGAATGGCTTCTTTATTGATTTGTTCAATTAAATCGTAGAATATACGTACGCACATAACAAAATATAGTAAATTAAAATTAAATTTTATTAAAAACAGGGGATTTGAACAGCATTTGACTGGATTTGCTGTCAAATATTTCTATACCCACATTTTATAATTGAAATTGCCTGTTAATGAAAATGCCCACCCAAGCAATAAATTGCCATTCCTATATCAATTGCAATTGCCTCAAAAATTGCCAATGAAGGCACAGCGTAAGACGCTTAGTTAAGCTGAAAATCATGGATAAAGGTGTCAACTTTGATGTTTCTAGGACGTTTAGTTTAGTCGCAAATCGTGTTTAAAGATTTCTCAAAAAAAAAGAATTAGTTCCTATTTACAAAAAAAAATTTAAAAAAGTTGAGAAAGTTTAGTAGCAAAACTGAATATATTTTTATGAAAGTTTAGGAAAAAACTGTTTTTACCAACTTATTTTTTGATTTTTTAGAACTTCCTAGAACACGAATATGCATTTTATAAGTAACTAAGACGCTTAGGTCAGCCGCAAATCAAGTTTAAGGATGTCAACTTTGATGCCTCTTTTGATGCCTCTAGGACGCT
Source organism: Dasysyrphus tricinctus (assembly GCA_963921185.1). NCBI lineage: Eukaryota > Metazoa > Arthropoda > Insecta > Diptera > Syrphidae > Dasysyrphus > Dasysyrphus tricinctus. The sequence goes on from OY992532.1 coordinate 114,091,811, forward strand.
TAGTTTAGCCGCAAATCACGTTTAAAGCTAAAAGTCGAATTTTCGTATAATGCGATGCAGCAATTGGGCGCCAATGTCAGTTTTTCTTGAGCAATAGTACCTTGGGTGGCGAATAAACACGAATAAACAGTGAGGTATGTATGGAGGGGGGGGGGCATGCTACCCTCCTGCTTGGGCTCACTATAGGATTTGGGGTGGATGCAGGACTGGGTGTACGCAAACTTTCTTTTGCATTGAAGTCGCCAGGATGCTTAGTTTAGTCGCTAATCAAGTTTAAAGGTGTCAACTTTGATGCCTCTAGGACGCTTAGTTTAGCCGCAAATCGCGTTTAAAGATAAAAGTCAATTTTTCATATAATGCGATGCATCAATTGAAAGGTGGCACTTCTTAGATTATGAATATGACACTTATAGCGAGTTTCTTTGCCAAGTTTTCTTGACATTGCGTGGCCTGCTTCGCTGGTTCACAGGATTTTTACCCTCCTTTTTGGGTCATCTGTCCCGCTCACGCAACTCCGTTGGTCCGCTTCGGGTATTCAAAGTCGTCTGGCGAGCGCCAATGTCAAGTTTTCTTGAGCAACAGTACCTTGCTTGACCCGCTTCGCTGGTTCTCAGGATTTTAACCCTCCTCTTTGGGTCCTCTGTCCCGCTTACGCAACTCCGTTGCTCCGCTCCGGGTATTTAAAGTCGTCTGGCAGGCGCCAATTTCTATTTTTTTTTTTTCAAAAAAAAAGTTAATATTTTTCTATAAAAAAAATTAGAAAAAAGTAATTTTTTTTTCTAAATTTCTCAAAAAAAAATATATATTTTTATAAATTTTTGAAAAAAAAAATTCCCACCTCTGTCCAGAATCCAGACCACCTCACAAGTCTAGACCACCTCACACCAAATCTCCCAATCCCGACTCCCACCAAACAGAAACCTACCCCCTTTCATATTCATTTCAGTTCAAATTTTTCATAACCATACTCAAAAGCAAAACAACAAGAGGAAAAGGAAACGTTACTCTAGTTTCTTTCTGCCTGTGTCTAGTTAGTTGGTATATGGTATGTCTATGTAGTATGTATGATGTAGTACGTTTGATATCGGTATAAGAACAGTTTTGCTTGATACGCCATTTCAAATTCATTCCGTACGTGCGACGAGTCCGAGTGATACGATATCCGATATAGTACTTTTTGTATTGTATTGAAAAAGTAACGAAACATGCGAGTAACGAGATTATTTAGGTAGTAACGTTTCGTTACTCGGTATCAAAGTGAATACCCGTATGTTAGTAACGAATACATACGATTCGTTACAGCTCTAGTATTCTCCCCTATATTTCGGTATTCTACTGAAATTTTGTTAATTAAGTGTCCTTAAATAGGCAATGTGATGAAATTCTTTAGTATTGACATAATACATTCATTTCACGTATATTTGGTTTTTGTTCGGTTATATACTTTTCCCATCCCTCTATAATCGTTAAGTCAATAATAAATCAATAAATTTCTCTTGAGCAAAAAAAGATTCCCATCAGTCTTATAAGAGCGCTTTTCTTTCAATAATGGCAAGATTCATTCAAATATCTCGTTCAAGTTTTTACGCATTCATAATTTGCCCTTGAATCGTATAAATATCACATTTCCCATGTAAAAATATACAAATTTCTCGTCGATGGTTATATTTGCTTTAAAACAACAATAAAAATACATTCCAAACAGATTGGTATTGCTTTGCGAAAAATATATAAGTATGAGTCATAAGCTATGATGACATACATCATTGCTATAGGTACACAATCATCATCACATCGGATCTCATATTCAATATGTTTTTATATAAATTTTATTTGAGATGGAAAATAAAAAGCAAAAATAAAATAACCAGTTAACTCTTCATTACACATCTGTTGAAAATTCATTGGTCAGTCAGTCAGTGTTTCAATATCGCTCATTAAGTAAACACAAAAGGGCTTGCTTTGAATAATGTTACATACATACTTTTGGAAAAATGTTATTTAGTAAGTGATTTTGTTTGACAAACACTTCATTTAAAATTGATTTTTACATAAGAAATATCATGACATTTTATATTTATGTAAATATGTTTACACTAATATATTATTTTTGTTAATTTAACTATAAGTTTTTAGCAATATGTATTTTGTTTGTTTAACCTTTGTAGTAAGCTAACAATATTAAAATGTTCATTAAATAAATTGTGATTGCGTAGTGTTTGAAGAAAAATATAAGAAGTCCTACAGGTGGGTTAACTGCCACACAGGGGTGAATTTTAAAAGCTGGTGCCCGTTGAATATTAATATTTTGTTTTCAAACTTTTAATACACCTTTATGACAGAATGAAACAATCTTATGTTAGGTTTCTACTTAATGGAGCTAATAACTATAGACCAGCCATACTCAACCTTTTCTTTTTAAGGGCCACAAAGACGTTTTAGCTTTGGTGCCTCATGAATTACTTTATGTACTTATAGACCAAGATCCCAGGGCCGCCAGACATACGTCATTTTATCATAGCTGAATTTTTTTCTGTGAATCAACCCTATGGTAGGTATTAACGAATGGATACTACGAACCGTGAACCCGGGTGCGTTGCGGAGGTATTGAGTGCTAAAAGTGCATAAAATGATGCAAAATTACGTTATTTTATCAGAGCTGATTTTTTTATATGTTTCAAAGAAAGTTATGTTAAGCTTATTTCGACACTTGCCAGACACCTGCGCGGGGACCCAATGCCAGCCAGACACGTTTAAAGGTGTCAAAAAAGTCGTCAAATTTACGTTATAGTATCAGAGTAATCGTGTTAGCCGAAATTGAAATGTGTATAGAAATTTTTCCTTGATTTTTTTATTTCAAAATTCCGTTACAAAACCAGATATCACAACAGATATCTGCAAACTATTTTTTTTTTAGTAAAATTGACTGTTAACATTAAAATATAAAAGATCTGAACGTATTCCTCCAAGAAAAAGTGCTTTTTTGTACTAAAGAAAAAAAGCTTATTTTTGTAGGGAATTTTTTTTATCATTTTTTTTTTAAATTCCGTTACTCCTATGGCTCCACTTAATATGATTCGTACTGAAATACCGTAAGTCTGCCCACCACTGGCTCTTAGACTTTGATTTTTTGAATAGCTTTTAATGAAGCTTTCAACGCCTATACTTTTTTTTGCAATCACTCACACCCAAAATCTGCTGTGGGCTCTTAGTCTATATATTTAAGCACCAGTGAAGCTTTGGACCTAGATAAGGATATCATTCGCACTCTTGGCTAAAAATATTGTTAAATATTGTTATCCAAGGAACATATTTTTGCTTGTTAGATCAAAATAACTTTGATATTGAACCGTATGAAACACGATTATTTTGAAAACTTTTAGGTGTAGGTGTCTGATAGCTTGGGGAACATCTTGGATACTTTTAGATGTGTATCTGTGTGGCTGATATTAGGTGCCACTGTTGTGGGTGTTTGGCAGGGAAATATCTTAAAACAGTTGTCTATAGAAAAAAATATAAAAATTAGCTTTGATACTATAACGCGATTTAATGATTTGTTGATACCTTAAAAGGTGTCTGGCAGGCATTGGGTCCCCATGTAGGTGTCTGGCAGCTTGGGAAATATCTTGAAACAGTTGCCCAAAGAACATATATAAAATTCAGCTCTGATACTATAACGTAAATTTGATGACTTTTTTGACACCTTTAAAAGTGTCTGGCTGGCATTGGGTCCCCACGCAGGTGTCTGGCAAGTGTCAAAATAAGCTTATCATAACTTTCTTTGAAACATAACGGGTGATTTTTTAAGAGGCTTAGAACTTTAAAAAAAAAAAACACAAACAATTCGAAAAAATGAATGAAATATTTATTTGAATCGATAGTTTGAACCTTGCAATTTAATGTTTAAAGATAATTTCATGCAAATGTTGACCGTGGCTGCGTCTCAGGTAGCCCATCCGCTGAGTCCAATTTTGGCATACTCTTTCACACATATCGGCCGGTATCTCACGAATGAATGCATGGATGTTGGCTTCCAGTGCGTCAATCGAAGCGGGCTTGTCCCTATAGACATTAGCCTTGACATACCCCCACAAAAAATAATCTAATGGTGTCAAATCGCACGATCTAGGCGGCCAATTGACCGGCCCGAAACGTGAAATTAACTGTTCACCAAACTCGCCTCGCGATTGCGCCATTGTTTCGCGTGCTGTGTGGCATGTGGCACCGTCTTGTTGAAACCACATATCATGCAAGTCAAGAACTTCCATTTCGGGCAAAAAAAAGTTTGTTATCATCGCTTGGTAGCGTTCACCATTGACAGTAACGCTGCGATTCGCTCATCTTTGAAGAAATATGGCCCAATAATGCCGCCGGCCCATAAACCGCACCAAACAGTGGCTTTTTCGGGATGCATTGGTAGCTGTTGCAATGCTTCTGGCTGATCTTCACTCCAAATGCGGCAATTATGCTTATTTACGTACCCATTCAACCAAAAATGAGCCTCATCGCTGAACACAATTTTTCGATAAAAAAGCGGATCCTCGGCCAGCTTTCCAAGAGCCCATTTTGATAGTAAAATTCAATAATTTGCAAGCGTTGTTCATTTGTAAGACGATCCATGGTTAAATTGCAAACCAAACTGAAGCTGTTTGACAGTGACACAAGGTACTAAACACACGTCAGCTGTCAAAACCAGTGTTGCCAAAACCAAACCAGCTAAAAAATCACCCGTTATAAAAAAATCAGCTCTGATAAAATAACGTAATTTTGTGCACTTTTAGCACTCAATACCTCCGAAACGCACCCGGGTTCAAGGTTCGTAGTATCCATTCGTTAATACCTACCATAGGGTTCATTCACAGAAAAAATTCAGCTATGATAAAATGACGTATGTCTGGTGGCCCTGGGATCTTACTCTATTAGGTGTTAATAAAAAAAAAAAAAAAATTTACTGAGTTTTTTCATTATAATACAAAAATTAATTAGATTTTTGAAGCTTAGACCACTTTTTCAAAATCTGGCTTGTTCCTGCATGCTAAACTAATTCTTCCGTATGTTTTCTTTCTGTACACATTTTGTATGAACGAAAACGATGATTCCCAAACGTATGCATATCCAAGTGATCTTAATAGGATTTGGGTTATTTCTTTGAACGGATTTATATTTTTGGGAGTAGTGCTCCAAAATTGCATGTAATTCTTGTGTTAATTGTAATGCGAAGAATTATATACTCCTAAAAAATATGCGCTTTGCTTTGAATTCCAAGTATTAGCGAATGTCTATATTTTTATCAGCGATTGATTTCTTACTTTTTGATTGATTGACTTACTTTTTTTCTGTCGGGAACATTATCATCATCTGAAGTAGATGAAAGAAACTATATGTTGTGGTCACTCATTTCACAGTCTTACTTTTGATAGTAAAACCGTTCAAAGACGGTGCTCACATTGGACTGAAAAACTGGATCTTTTTTACTTTTCAATATTCATATCTCCCTCCCACTCCCTCACTGAAGTGAGATGTGAATATTGAAACGTGAAAAAAACAGTTTTTCAGTTCATTGTGAACACCGTCAAACTTCTCAAAATCACCTTCAATTTGAGTTTAATCAGCTGTCAAATAATGATAGCAAAATATTTTCCTGGTCTGTCATTCGCGGAAACGAAAAGACAAAGTGACATTTCATTATTCAATTGAGCTATTTCCACTTGTCTTTCAAATTTGATGTCATTCCCTGACAAACAGTGTAGGGAAGTAAAAGGATGCAATCTTTTGTGAATGCAATCTTTTGTGACTTTTACCAAAAGATTGCAATCATTGACTTCACTTTGAGACTTCAACTTCAAATTCTGCAATCACCATTCATTTGCTTTGAAATGATTGATCGAAAATATTTTTTTCTTCAATAATTTGCTTCCATCATTAAACACATAAAATGCAAAGAATACAAATGAATACAAAGAATGCAAATGAATGCAAAGAATTCAAATGAATGCAAGATTGTAAAATGAATGCAAGGAATGCAAATGACTGCAAAGAATGCATGCATGAAAATGATTGGGGGAAAAAGTGATTGCAATCATTTTAAAGCAAATGAATGATTGCAGAATTTGAACTCGCAGTGTCTGAAACTGAATTAAATGATTGCAACCTTTCAATGGAAGTCAGTAAATGATTGTATATGATTGCATTCACAAAAGATTGCATTCTTTTACAACCCTGAAACAGTTTTTGTTTGAAAATGTTTCCTATGTCCCCTTTCACACGAAGAAACAAGTTGCTGGTGATTTTTTTGACGTTTTCTTTTAATATCCTTAAAAATCTCTTGTATCTTTCACACGAGGAAACAAATCTTCAGGCAATTTTTGAAATTTCCTTTGAAAGTGTATTGGTTGACCTAGAAGTGAAAGGAAATGTCAAAAAAATCTCTTCAAGTCCTCAACCGGGGAGATTCGATCACCCCTCTTTCCTCCTGCCCTTGTCACCCTTGCACTGAAAGTTGTTGGCAACTCAGTTTGCTCGTGTGAAAGGGGACTCTGGGCTTTATTTTCCATTTGATATAATTTATTTATTATTTTGGGCAAAGTGAAATAAGGAAATATTATCAAAAATATTTTCTTTTTTTGGGCGTTATTTCCCAATCAATATTAGGCGTGTTTTGTTGACCTCCTTAATGTGAACACTAAGATCAGCCGAAGGGTTACTGAAGTTCAAATGTGAAGTTAACTTCTTGTTGTTGCATTTGAAAATTTGGGCATAGGCGCTTTTTCCAAACAGCTTTTAATTTGTATTGATGATATTCAGTTTTTCTATGACATCGCATATTAATTGTAGAATGCCAAGTGGGCCACTTATGAAAGCTCGGCGGGCTCGGCAGGTTGAGTATAGCTGCTATAGACCCAGTCTTACATCTTGTTTTAAAAACCTTTGAACAGCTAATAGATATACATACACATACGAAGTAATCTAAAACCGAATGTGTTGTCACCTGTTCAACATGCTTATATGAAAGGAAAGCGTTGAAACACGCTCAAAACTTAGTACACTCTAGCAGCTTTTCTGGACATTGAAGGTGCCTTCAACAATGTGCAAAATGATGCGGTAAAAATAGCACTTGTAGACCTTGAAGTGGATAATTCCCTCATAAACTGGATTATCTCTATGTTAAAACACAGACGGATTAACTCAGAACTAGAGGACGCACGGATCAAAGTATCCACATCTAGGGGGACTCCACAAGGAGGGGTTCTCTCATCATTATTGTGGATACTAGTAATGAACGAAATCCTGATTGAACTGAACAATAGTGGTGTCAAAGTAGTTGCCTACGCAGATTACCTGGCGCTGCTAGCAATCGGAAAATTTATTTCCAGAACCAGCGAACAGGTTAACTACGCTCTGTCAAAAGTCTGTACCTGGACGAGGAATTTTGGACTTACGGTCAACCAGCAATACACCGAACTGGTACTTTTTATTAACAAAATGAAAATACCAGAGTTAGTCCTACCGTCAATAGAAGGAACACGAGTTAGTCTTTCAGATCATGCCAAATATCTAGGCGTAGTTCTTGACAAAAAGCTAAACTGGGGTATGAAAATTAAGGAAAGAGCCAAGAATCGCTTTTTACTCCTGCAAGCGGATCTTTGGTAAGAACTGGGGTTCAAACCCTAAAATCATAATGTAAATGAAGACCGATCCTTCATATGGTAGCCTGGTTTGGTGGAGCGCGAAGGGTAGGTTAGGTTAGGTTAGGAGGGGTGTGCACAGCACAGAGGCTGTTGCGTACACGGGGGCCTGTTGGTCCATTGTGATCCCCTTACAAAAAGAAAGCAGAGATGCTCCTAAACTAATGATTCAGATAGACTGGCTCATTAACGAACCAGCCTGTGCTCTCTATGAATTTCCTCATATTTGCCATTGAGACCTGCGCTAGATCATCCAGTTCTCCAACAAACCTGTTTCCCAAGTAACGGAGGCGGCTTGTTTGGAGGTTCGGACAGTCACAGAGCAGGTGTTTAATGGATTCTACTTCTTCAACATCCTGACAGCTCCTACAGCAGTCGGGTGCGAGTACACCCAATCTGGTGGCCATTGTGCCAATGGCGCAGTGACCCGTTAGTACACCTATCAAGATTCTAATGTTCTTTTTACTCAGCGATAGAATATACTGAGATTCCTTTTCATTAATTCTAGGCCATAGACTTCTAGAGATAACGCAATCGTTCCTGGTAATCCAGGATTTATTGATTCGCTCTTTCGTTACTAGGTCCATTTTCATTTTAACTAGGCCGATCGGGATGTCTAGTCCCATGTCTAATTGGTTACTACTGTTCCTATTTGATAATGACCCCTTCCTTGCTAGTTCATCTGCTATATCATTCCCTTCTATATTGCTATGTCCAGGAACCCAACAGAGTTTGACTTGGTTAGTGTTACAAATTTTGTTCAGTATGCCTCGACATTTTACCACTGTTTTGGATCTTATGGTCTCACTGGCTATTGCTTTGATCGCAGCTTGGCTGTCCACGAAAAATGTGATCTCCGACGAGATCAGTTTTTTCTTGTGTACCAATTCTGCCGCTTTTTGAATAGCGTAAATCTCAGCCTGAAAGACACTACACTCATCTGGGAGTTTATATGACTCTCTTATATTAAGGGCTTCACAGAACACCCCCGCACCTGTTCCTTCTTCTATTTTAGACCCGTCAGTGTAGAAGGGGATACCCTGTTCACTAATTAGCGATTTGGGTTCCCATCCATGTCTTTCGGGTATTGAAATAGAGAAGTGTTTGTTAAAATCCATTACAGGAGGAATATAATCAGTCTTCACATCAAGTGCAGCCACTGTGTCATACCTTTGTAGGATAGACCCATGACCATAGGTGCTGTGCTTCCAAGAGCCCAGTTCTTTGAGTCGAAATGCGCTTTTGGCTGCTGTGCAACTAGTGTACTCGTTTAGGGGTGGAAGATTTAAAATAATTTCCAAACCTGCCTGTGGCGTAGACCTCTGTGCCCCCGTTATTCCTATACAGGCTAGTCTCTGTACCTTATTCAGGTTTTTGAGATAGCTTACTTTTTCAACAGCTTTCCACCACACTATAGATCCATAGGTAAGTATGGGGCGAACAATCGTCGTGTACATCCACTGGATAACCTGCGGTCGCATACCCCACCGTGTACCAAAGGTCTTTTTGCATGTGTAGAAAGCGCATAGTGCTTTTTTCATTCTTTCCTCTGTGTTACGTTTCCATGTTAGCTTGGAATCAAGGATAACTCCAAGATATTTAGCTTCCTTGGAAAGTTTCAGAGGAATGTCATTAAGTCTGGGAGGAGTAAAATCTCCTAATTTCTTTTTATTCGTGAACAGAACTAGTTCGGTTTTTGTAGGGTTAACCCCGAGACCGTTTTGTGTTGCCCAAGAAGATAGTTCTTTAAGTGCGGATTCCATAATATCTTTGATGGTGGTAAGATACTTACCCGATACCAAAATTACTATGTCGTCTGCATAGGCCACAATTTTAATGCCCTGATTCCTAAATCTTGTAAGAATTTTATTAACAACTAGGATCCAAAGGAGAGGTGAGATTACCCCTCCTTGTGGCGTGCCTCTTGTAACTGTTTTCTCAACAATAGTATCTCCTAGTCGCGAGTTTATGATTCTGCCATTGAGCATGGTATAAATCCAGTCTACAATGACAGGCTCAACTCCAACCTCTTCCAGAGCAGATTTAATGGACTCCGTCTTTACGTTGTTAAACGCTCCCTCAATGTCCAAAAATGCTGCCAGGGTATGTTCTTTGTGCTCGAAACTTTTCTCAATTTGTGAAACGACCTCATGCAACGCAGTCTCCACTGACTTACCCTTAAGGTAAGCGTGTTGGTAGTTGCATAAAATGTTTGGATTGAGAAGGTCTCTAACATGCAGATCAATAATTCTCTCCAACGTCTTGAGGAGGAACGAAGAGAGACTTATTGGTCTGTAATCTTTTGCTGTCGAGTGTGTCGGTTTCCCAGCTTTTGGAATAAACACAACTTTAACTTTTCTCCAGCTGGTAGGGACGTATCTAAGTTTAACTCAACTTTTAAAGATTACCCTAAGCCATGGGGTGATTATCTGTAGAGCATGTTGAAGAAATGCCGGAATTATCTCGTCTGGTCCAGCTGATTTAAAGGGTTTGAACGAGTTTATTGCCCACATAATCTTCTGCTCTGTGATAACCTGATCCAATTCAGGTGCTGATTGTAGAGCTTCTAAGGAGTCTGGTTGTTTATAAACAGAGTCCTCAGGGCTCTTACAGTCAGGAAAATGCGTTTCTATAAAGAGTTCAAGTGTTTCTTGGCTCGAGTTCGACCACGATCCATCGGGATGTTTAATATATCCTGGAATCGTGGGGTTATGGGCAAGGACCTTTCGAAGTCTCGCCGCCTCACTTGTGTTCTCAATGGATTCACAGTGTCTAGCCCATGAATCCTTTTTGGCCCGTCTTAGCTCCTTGGTGTATGAGTTAAGTTCACCTCTATAAGAATTCCAGTCTACATCTAATTTACTCAGTTTGGCCTTATTGAAAAGTTTTCTGACCCCTGTTCTTCGTTTCTTAAGTTCACTGTTCCACCAGGGTGGGCTAGTGGGTTTAATGTTACGAGATATAGGGCAGTTTCTTTCGAAGGCCGTTCTCATTTCACTAGTAAGGTTTTGAACAACAGTATCTATGGTTGAGGTTGCCGAAAGCGTTTCTTCCTCTGGTGGGTCGATACGATCGTTCAACCATTTTGTGTACTCTGTCCAATTTGTTCTAGTTGGGTTTCTAAAGGGCTTAATCTCATTATTATTCCTGTCTAGAGTAAAGAGTATCCTGAAGTGATCTGAGAAAGATTCCTCAGGTGAGACTCTCCAATTCCCTACAGAAATTTTATCGTTATTGCTCATAAGAGTGAGATCTAGAATCTCTTCCCTGTTTTTGTTCCTAAATGTTGGGTGATTACCCTTATTACATAACATAAGGTTTGAACAGAGAATGTATTCAAAAATTGACTCACCCCTTTTGTTAACATCTTTACCTCCCCATTGAGTGTGGTGGGCGTTAGCATCGCATCCCAACACCAAAGGTGTCCCTCTTGCTGCGGTGTGACCCACAAGATCGCGGACTGTTTTTGATGGTGGGGTTTCCTCTTCGTACGGCATGTACGTTGACGCCAAGACGAAGTTACCTTCCCTGGACTCAACGCTGATTGCCACGTTGTCCTTGTTGCTGTACCTAGATAAAAAGAAAGCATTAATCGACTTTTTCGCTAGAATACAACTTCTTATTTCACCTTCTGACGTGGAGTGGAACAGATTATAGTTTTTTGACCTTAATCCTTGTACCTGAGCGCGAAGGATAAAGAATCTAACTACAAAACGCTTAATAAAGGTCAAAGACTAGCGTGCATAGAGGCAATGAGGTCCACACCCACTGCGGGAATGGAAGCCATACTCAATCTAAGACTCCTAGATCTATTTGTCCAAGAAACTGCAGCCTACGGTGTTCTAAGACTTAGCCAGACCGATAGCTGGAAAAGGAACTCAGTAGGTCATGCACAAATCACTAACAAATTTACGGAAGGGTAGGTATGTACGCACATACTGCACATCCCCCCGTACAAGTTTTGAAAAACCGTTTTTCATCCCCATCCTCACAAGAGAAGAATGGGAAGCTGGTTTACAACAATCAGATACACCGATGGTAAAAATTTACAACGACGGGTCGAAGATGGATACGGGAGTAGGTGCGGGCTTCTTCTCAGAATCCCTCAATTTAGCCAACTCTTACAGATTCCTTGATTACAATAGTGTCTTTTAGGCAGAGGTTCTGGCAGTGTGATTAAGGCTGCCGAAAAGATCTCAATGATGGTGATACCATGGGCTGATATCATCTTTTAAATTGTCAGCCAGGCAGCGATGCAAGGTATCTCTGCAACAGAAACAAAATCCAAGCTGGTTTCATGCTGTCGCGAAGAGCTAAAGGTTCTTGCCATGCAGCACAACATCAAACGCTGCTAACACTAAAATATTCTAGGAACACTTTGAAATTCTAGGAAATGAAAAAGCTGAATAAGAAAAAAACTTAAATTATCATAAACCTGAAAAAGAGATCCCTGAATCTTTTAGTGGGGACTATCACACGACATGGTCTCATAGAGTATCGTAAAAAGAAGATGAGACTAAGTAGTGAAGACTTATGCAGAGGCTGCGGAGTCGAAGAAGTAGAGGAGGACAACCTTCACTACCTAGGTCACTGTCCGGCACTCTGCAATATAAGAAAAAAAATGTTTGGGTAGCTATTTCTACAACGATCTAGCAGAAATCTGGAAGTCAACTGGTGATACCATCTCAAATATAATGAACTTCATCAACGCCTCTAAATGGTTCGATGCTCCATAGGATTTCATAGGTTATATTTTTAAGGAAATCGCCCAATCCATCAGAATACCACAATGGATCAACATTGATCTACATACATAAGTGTGACCGGAACAATATCCAACGTCAGCTATCCATTGTTTGCAGAAGGTTTGGTTTCAAAACTCGGCTCAACTTTCCTTTACGACATCCCGAATTTTGACACGCGGATAATCTCATTTGATAGATATTCACTAAAAAACACCAAATATCACAATTTAAGGTGAGGAAACATTTATAAGTATTTTTAATTAATTTTTAAAGTTCCACTTTTTCCATACAAAATGCATGGAAAATAAATAAAGAAGACCAAGATGGCATGCTTAGTGTTGCCAGATGTACACTTTGGTTTTGGGATATTTTTTTTCCGATTTCTGGGATTTCACGCCCAAAATTTTAAGCCATGTTTTTTAAATGCAAAAGAAGCTTTGCATACTTACAAAACAAAAAGTTCTAAAATTAATTTAAAATACTTACAAATGTTTCCTTGTCTTAAAATTTAGATATTTAGGGTTTGTTTCACAATGTCTGAGTAAAGTTCTGATTTGTTATTCGACAATTAAATTATCCGAAAATTAAATCCTCTCATTAACGAACTTTGCGTTTCACAATGATCAAAGTATTAAAATAATGTGTCAATTAGTTATTCGAAAGCTATTCCAGTTTTCCAGACAAAACAATTTTGACAGAATGAAAATATTCAAAACAATAATTAATAAACATCATCAAAATTCAACCGAGACCTCAAAACAAATTGCAACAAGAGATTTTTGGTGAAGATGATAACGAATACATTCGTCTGCTGCATGTAGTGGTATCATACTGCCAAAAAGTGCATCAGAAGTACACTTTTTTTGAAAATTTAATTCCATCAAAAAGAAAATTGCTTTAGTGAGGGTAGGCTAACCACTTCAAACTCATAACACTTTGAAATTTGACGGCCTCTCTCTCTATTCGTGGTTCCAAATCGACAGACAAACGTACCCGAAAATATTTGTTTGTGGTGTTCAAATGTAAAGTAGTGACTCTATGTTCCTTCGGTGCGAGTTTGCATATGAAAGACGTTAAAGTGACCCTCAAACCACTGCAGTTTTTATCGCGTTTTGCGGTAGTTAAATGGAAATCACATAGTTTTTTCGTTATTCATAAATTCATATATGTATGATTGCATGTACATGAATGTACATATATTTATAGGAACACTGGTAGTCCAAATCTTCCAATTTTAATTTTTAGTCCAAACCATCATATTTCTGTGGTGTTTCGAAGAAACATGATAACTCAATTTTAAAATGTCCACTTTACATCGAGCCTAAACGGGTGCACCGATTTCTTTTAAATTTGAAACATACACCCCGATCACAGAATCTGACGAATGAGTTGCGGAGGGAGTCAGACCTAATTTTGGCTCATAGTAAAAATCTCAAAATTGAGTCTGATTCCCTCCGCTGCTCATTCGTCGGATTCTGTAATCGGGGTGATAATTTGACAAAGAGCATGTTCATATTTTCGTAACTAATCCAAATTTGAGGAAAATCAGTAAACTCGTGTCGCTATAAGCGATGTAAAGTAAAGATGCAGATTTTAAAATGAAGTTATCATGTTCCTACCAAAACCATACCTACAGATTTTTGTTTTAAAGGTCACACTCGCATCTGCGAATGATTTAATTGCTAGTTAAATTTGATAATCGGTACTTCATCTGGCCATTAAAATACTCAGAACTTTAATTAATAGTTAGACCAAATCGAATATTGTGAAACATAAATTAGATTTTTAACTGACGAATAAGTTCAAAGTAGCTTAATTGAAACTATAATCAGATATTGTGAAACAAGCCCTTACAGCCCTATTATTGACACGATTCAAAACTAGTTTCAATGTAAAACTAGTTCTATAGGGGTTTCGAGTTGCAAGTTTTGAACATATTGGTATTATTCAAACAAAAATTGACATCTAAAACATGAAATCAGAGTTTTAGATGTCAATTTTTGTTTGAATAATACCAATATGTTCAAAACCTGCAACTCGAAACCCCTATAGAACTAGTTTTACATTGAAACTAGTTTTGAATCGTGTCAATAATAGGGCTGTTAGTGTTTTCTAGTGATAATCTATCGCAGTGTTTTTCAAACTGTGGGTTGCGACCCCCTAGGGGGTCGCCAAGAATAACTAGAGGGGTCGCAGTCGCAAGCCATTAGGTGCAAGGTACTAAAACACTTAACACAACATTTTTTACTGAGACGGTTGGAACTGTTTTTCTTTTATTAAATGTTCAAAACTTGGTTGTATCTTTGAGGCGTTAACAATTTAAGCATTTTTCTATTGAAGGAAGAGAACGTGAGTTTACATGGGTATGATGTGGTGAATGGCACTAACAATCTTAAAGCCTCTTTTTCCAGCTCTAGATATTTTCCTCTTCTCTTGACTTTATCCAGACATTATGAATGGTTCTTACATTGAATTCAGAGCATATACCATCTGCAGCTAAACCTATAAGATTTTCTGTCATCTTTACCGATGGAAGATCAGCCAGATGAACTGATATACTCAAAAAAGAATTAAGTATCTATCTCTGTCCATTTCCACCTTCAGAATTGTCATCTGGAAAGTCACTTAATAGATTCTTCTCCAAATTATACAAATTCTCATGAGAGGAATGTGAGAAGAGCTTACTGTCATGGCATGTGGAAAAGAATCATACATTTTTGTTTGTAAATACTCTGAGCACAATCGAAGTTTTGCGAGGAGTCCTCGGATTTAGTCTTTTGCAGTAATAATATTTTCTTGTCTCCCTTGGAGGCTCGTATTCAAGATGCTTAAGTGGTCAAAAAGATCAGCGAGGAATGATAAAAGCCAAGTGGGAACAGAACAATGATTTGAATAACCAGATTTTGAATCTTGTACAAACATCAATTATTCAGCTTTTAATTCCAGAACTCGTGTTAATTAGGCAGAGAGCCCACAGCAGATTTCGGGTGTGAGTGATAGTAAAAAATGAAGTTTGAATGCAACTTCGAGGGTGATCATGTTAGCCGAAATTGGTTTTCACCCTTCGCTAGATAAGCTCCTTGGGTCACATATCACGGAATCCGAGACCATTTGCTTTGTTCAACCTGCCAGACCGTTTAAAAAAATCAAAATTCGACGTGACAAACGGTTCTTTTAACAGTCTGACAGGGTGAACTATATACTCAAATGATCATAGATTTCATGATATGGGATCAGATGAACTTATCAAGGGAGGGATGAAATCCAATTTCGGCTAACACGATTACCCTCGTGTATTATCACTAAGGCTCCGGTTATTACAAGACTTCGATTTTTTGAATGGCCTTTAATGAAGCTTTTGACACCTATTCTTATTTTTGTTATCAATCACACCCAAAATCTGCTGTGGGCTCTTAATCTAAATACTTTTCCTTTTGACAACCATCTGAGCTCTGTTTGACAAAGGATATTTCGATGTGCTCGATTCATGACATTGTTTAAATAACTGACAAAGTATTATTATGAATGTGGGGGTCGCCAGAATTTTGATTACTAACAAAGAGGTCAAGTACTCAAAAAGTTTGAAAAACACTGATCTATCGAATGAGAATATCCGCGTTACCGAATTCCGGGTGTAAATAGTGCAATTCGGTAAAAAAAACCCGATTTTCAAAATTTTAAACATTTTTTAATGGCATTTAGGGGGGTTTCCTCACCTTAAAACAAATTTAAAAGGTAATAAAATGGAATTATTAGATCGTAAAATGATTTTAAACATTGAAATGGCATTTTAAGACTTGTGAGGCTTTGACAGAAAGCCGATGATATGCAAGTTTTTACAAGTAACACTCGCTGATCTTCTTAAAATATACTTCTCAAAAAAATTAAAGGAGGTTTTAAAACATAAAATTAATGTTACATAAACAGGGTATCTGATCCACATGCCAGCCTAAATGAACAAATATTTTTCAACCTCGCGGACCAAAGAAAAAGCAAACAAAATTAACAAAAATATTTTTACAATGTTATTGATAGGACTGGATGAGGAGCTCCTAAAAAGTCTTACCCAATAATTTTTAAAATTAGAATCTTAATTCTTAAAGCTTCAAACTCCTTTTTTTAAAGTCGCAATACGACTATTATTCACTGAAATACAGCCTGTCAAAAATCACCGAAAAATTCGGGATTTTTTTGTTCCCTTAATCTTTTTGATTAGTGTAGATAATATGTCTGCTCGCGTACCTCACAAAACTACAAATTTCTACGAATTTAGCCCAAAGTTCTGTCAAAGCTCATACAAAAAAAAATAAAATTCGCAGAAATTCGTAGTTTTGGGAAGTACACGAACAGACATAATATCTGCCTTCATTGACAGATAAGGACAAGCCTACATTTTTGTGCTTTACTATCGAAATCAGATAGATACATTTTTGTGGACCCCGGCTTTCAACTGGTGAACCCCCATTTTTATTTCATGTCATCGTAGACCCCCGTCGAATCTCCCGTGGACCCCTGGGGGTCCACCTGGACCACTGTATTACATGGAACATAAAATGATAACTACCTTTTTAGTTCATGAAACTAAAGCCAGTGATGTCGGCGACATTTGGTTTCAGTAAGAAAAATCGATGAAAAAATTAATTTTGTTTCTGTCTTTAAAAAAATAAACTGCTTAGCTACGGAGCCTTGAACCCTAGTGATCCAGTCGTGCATTTACATATATTAAATGGTGGAATTAATGAGATTCAAACCAAACCATTTTACTCGATTGTACCAAAATTATAAAAAAAAACAGCCTTTCACCCTGTGTATGTATTTTTATGGACTGTTTTGATACTTCATTCTCCATGATAAATTAAATTTTTATTTGCATGGTTTTTTGTTAGTAATATTTTACCTGTAGCTGTAGATACTCCTGAAAATACAGTAATTTTCATACAAAAACGATTTTTTTCTTCTTCGGTTGTAATATCCTCTTTTTGTTTTTCTCTCACTTCACCCAGCATTACAAAAAACACCCTAAAACTAAGTTCCACATTTGCAGATTGTAGGTATCTAACCTACCAACATAAATTTTTCTGTTTTATAAAAACTCATACTAGGCTACTCTGTCTACCTCTAAAGTAAAACACCCTTTCACCCATAGATATTTTTGTAGACTCTTTTTTGGTTCCTCATTCCAATGGTATAAATGAAACCTTTTTCCCCAGTTTATGAGTGAAGGATTTTTTTCTGGAAGTTTTTTTTGTTCTCCTATACCTATGTACGTATTTTATCTGTAGGTAGGTACCTACTATTACCGGGATGACTGTTTTATTTGGAAAACTCTCAGAAAAAAAACAAGCTAAGTAACTCAAGTAGGTAGGTAAGGTAACTTACCTACTGAACATATAAACCATCGTCAAATTTGCATCTGCATACTTTCAAGAGCAACTAAATATTCCTTTTTAAATTCAGTTAGCAGCACATTAAACAACATTGAAATATTCAAGGTCCCACATAAGGATGTTTAATAAAGAAAATCGGACCAAAAATATTAAGGTATTTTTCTTATGGCTACCCCCATTATTGGGGGACGAAGGAGGGGATGTTTTTATTTAAAATTGAGTTTTATTCAATAAAATCTTATGTCTCAAATTGTATACGCTACGCATGTTTAAGATGTTGGACACGTGCCTTTCGTCGGTTATTACATGATCCATTTGGTTGTTGATTAAACGGTCTGACGGAGAGCACCAAGTCTCGTGGATTTTTATCCTTGGATACCAAGGTGTTTCTTGAGGCGTTCATAATAGTAATGGTCTGAGTCTACCTTAAAAGTGGTTTAATATAAATAAATTTGTGAACTGTGTTTTTAAAATTAACGGCAGATTTGAAAATGAAAAAAAAATTAAACCAACATAAAATAATTCTTCCCCTTAATTTAATTTTCCTCCCCTTTTCAAGAAATCGAGACGGAATTATTGCTACTTACCGAAACCGAAAATGGATTTAACATTTTTTTTATTCTGAAAGCCTCTGTTATCTTCGCACTGCTGCAAAGTCAAAGGGTCTCTGAGCACAAATTCTCGATTCTCGTTCGTTTCTGGATAGTCTTCGCATGCTTCCTCCAGGAGATCATAAACTTAAAAGGGTTATAGGGTCCTCAGCTTAATCGGCAGGGTTCTGTACAAATATTAGTCTTTTGTTTTGGAAAGTGATTTTGATAGATCTTTGATTTTGGAGGACATTTTTTTCCTAATTTGTATCTAATTAAATGCTAATTTGTTGTTCAAACTCCGTTTCATTTAGGGGTAATGCCTTATTTTAGCGGGGATCTGAGGTAATCTACATTTTTGTATTTATGAGAAAGCCAATAAACCCATTCAAAACAATTTAATTTATTACTAGGCTCCAAGATTGAAAATTTTATAAGTTTTTTTTTCGATTTGACAATCAACTTCCAACGCAGATACATATATATATTAGGGTGGTCCTTAAATTGGACATTGTATTGGATAGCCCTCATTCGATTAAAAACATTGAAACACAATTTCCCAAATTTTTTCAGATTTTTGTTTCACCCACCTGGTCTCCCCTTTTTCACTTTAAGGTACAAATAATGGGGTAAGGGTGATTCATAAAACACGCGGAAAAAAACCAGAACTTATAGATTAGATTCAGACAAAAAAAAATCGTATTGGAGGGGGGTCTATTTCCTCCCGTTCAGGCGGGAGGGTTAATTTTCTAAAAATTTGATCCAAAATAGAAAAAAAATATTCAAAAACAACGGGACCACTTACAATGGCATGCTATAGCGTTTTTTAAGGCCATGAATCCAGTATCTACTATGTTTTTTTTAAATCAAGTTTTTATTGTAAATAGTTTTTGAAAAAATTATTTTCAAACCTAAAAATAAAAACAAAAATAATATTTTTCAACGTTTGAAAATTATTTTTTTCAGAAAGTATTCATAGTAAAAACTTGATTTAAAAAATCACCCTAACTCCAATATTTGTACCTTGAAGTGAAAAAAGGGAGACGAGGGGGGTGAAATAAAATCTGAAAAAATTAGGAAATTTTTGTTTCTCTATTTTTAAAAGTCATTTGATGCCTATCCAAGTTGGAATTTCAAAAAAACCCAATATAAGGACCACCCTAATGTATATGTTCTCCACAGTACACATATTAAAGGTAATATGTATGTGCATTTATGTACCTATATACAGTAGGTGAACTGTTCTTCTTGTTCTGCATTATACAAAAATATATTCAAACAATACAAGTCTTATTTTAAATGTAGTAAATTTCCAAGCTTTCGTTCAAGTTTTATTATAAAAAGTTCTAATATATAAATTTCAAGGAAACAAAGCTAGAACCAGAATCTGCTGCAATAAAACAGAACTTCAAAAATATTTCCACAAGGAAAAATTGCAAGCACATTTAGATTATTGAAAACTCATAAATTCAGGAAGAACTCGGGCAAGAATAACGTTTATTTATACGATGGAGTACTCATATTGATGGTTATTGTGCTCAGCTAAATAATTGGATTAACTTGGGAAATGAAATAAAATTTGTTTTGCTACTTTTTTTTTTGTAGGAGTACCAAGTAATTACGAATATCCTGCAAAATTGTATTATTTTAAAGTTGAAATTTTATGGTTTTTAAATCTTCTCGAGATAACCGATTTTGTTAGTTTTTGTCTCGATAAAAAACCCCAGCAGAACAATAACCCAGTTACTGTACCACTATCAATTTTTTTTTCGTATTCCAATAAACACAAATTATATAAATATTTTTATTATCTAGTCAAGTTATGCATCCAAAAGCCTTCGGTGCAGTGAGTCATAAAGGAAACACAAATAGTCCAATGAAATCAGATGATTTTATGGCTTCAATTAAGTTTTCTTTGGCTTAGAACTGCCTTCCTCCTTCGTAAACTTTCCAACCAACCCTAAACGTTTTCCATTATATTAAGCCCGGTGAGTATGGCGGCCAAACCATTCTGATCCTGAATCAAGACTTAAGTTAACCTGGCGGTGTGTATGGGAGCGATGTCCTGCTGGAAAATCCAATGATGTCCACCGAACAGATCTGTAAACTTGGGAAAGCCTCGCTCCAGTTTCCATTTCCTCTTTTCTCATATCATGGATATGGCCGTCGTCGGGACCTTTCACATTGAATTCCCTATCTCTTCCTTCATTTGGTGGGGTTTTTTCTTAATTTTCAGATGCTGATAAACAATTGGCTTTTAATCCGGTTTTAATTTTGATTTTGTTGACAGATAAGGTGAATTAGAAGCTTCTCGGAGTATTAAGGTGTCGACCTTAAGGTGTTGTTGCCATATTCACTCGTGTTGTATAGTTTTTCCCACAATTTTCCTTATTTCGAATGACGTATGACTTCGCCCAATCTTCTGGCCTATATAGCGACTGCTATGACCATCGCCGCTATAAGCTCGAATTTGAGCCTTTCCCTCTACAGTTAGGTAACTTGCTTTTGGCATAGTTGTTAAATAGATGAACAAACTTCCAGTCAAGATTGTTCAAGAAAGTGTACCTACAAAGATAAGGGAAATCAGTATAAATGACTTCACACTGATATCTGAAGACAAAAGAAAAATTTGATCCAGGTTATTTGAACTTTGTCATGAGCTGAAAATTTCCCAACTTGACAAATATATATGTATATTCATCAATAAACCTTCTCAATATATTGCACATTGAGTAATGGACTACAAAAAAGCGTATCTTGCAGCAACTGCAACTGGCAGCTTTAAAAAATAATTGATTTCTGGTTTGCCTGTGTACAGAAAACTAAATGTTGAATATTTTCCAGTTTTATCGGAATTTTTGCAGGGAAACATGATTTGATTTTCGTAGTGTGATCGCTGGACATTTGGTTAGCCCAGAAAGGTTTTTTGTTTGATTAATTTCCAGATATCAGAAGTACTGACATTAAATGGAAAAAAAATAATCATTTATAATGAAGGCTCAGCCTACGAGACTTAGAGCCAGTTTTTAGTGCTAAGTTAAATCAGAGTTAATCCTGAAAATTAATTAACACCGAGTTAATTCAGAAACAGTTTTCAGCAGAGGATTAGCCTAATCTTTTAGTGCCAAAAGTTTATGGAAATCAAAGTGCGACACTATGGATATCGATATCGCACCTTTTCGCACCTGTCACTAAAGCAGTCGAGCGGAAATCACCCTTTAAAAGATTTTACTAGATTGTCATCGCCCATCTTCCAGAAAAATTTGTCCATTTTAGGCGAGTTAACATGAAGTTATTTTAGAATTTAAATTCACTAAAGGTAAAGAACACCTTTCAGGAGTTTTAACTCGGGTTCAACCCAAAGACTAGGTATTTTTACCTCAAGAATGTGATTTTGTGAATTAATGGTCCACTCAGGCGTATACGTAGTATTTTCAGCACACTTACGCTATTATTATTTTATTTAAAGCTTTCAATATGAATTGATTGATTAAATGATTATGATAATGCACAGAACACATATTAAAGGTAATATCATTAGTTTTGATTTTTGTTTCTTCTGCGCATGTATCAAAATTTGTGTCTAATGTCAATATTTGTTGTTGCTTTCATGTGTATTTAAGTCATCACGTTCCCAGCCATTTTTTATTTCTGACAATTTCAATTTTAATTTGTTGTTGTGTTTTCTTCTTCACGTTCACAGCCATTTTTACTTGCGATATAGGTACTATACCTAGGGCAAGTTTTGGATTCGTGCAAAAAAAAAAATTCGAGATAACAATCAAACATGACATTACATTAGTGGGTGGCACAATTCTGTCTGTCTGTCTATCTGTCCGTACCTTAACCTACAGCCTAAACCACTGAAGCGATTTTCTTCAAATTTTGAACTTAAGGTTTTTTTGTAACTCTCCAGAGGGGAAATAGAAATTTTTTTTTAGCTCAAAAAATAACGGTACTTGCCATACAACCGTTAAGGAAAAGCTTATTTATCTCAAAAACGGCTCCAACGATTTTGATAAAAAAAAAAATCAGTGTATTATTGTAGACATGGTGTACTTTTTGGTAAGAAAAAAAATTACCAAAAACATTTATTAACGGTACCTGCCATATAACGGTTTTTTTGATTTTCAGTTTTCTCATTAACCGCTCATCCGATTTCAATAAATTTTTTTGTGCAGAAGCTTTGTTAAAATATAAATAATACTGTATACCAAAATTTTGGAAAAATTTAATTTTGGATTTTTAAAAAAAGATTCAAAATTTTTTTTTGAAAATTTAATATTTCAAAAACGGGTTGATGAATTGTTTTGAAATTTCAGTTTTAAATGTATATTAATATATACTCAAAATTGGCATACCAAAATTTTTTTTGAAAAATGTTACAAAAATTTTATATATAAAAAATTAATTTTTAAGAAAACGGCTTCAACGATTTAAAATTTTTTTTTTGCATATATTCATATTTTTTCAAGTAATCAGATGGCATACTTTTTTTTGAGCTCTAAGTTATACAGGGTGTCCTGTAAATAATGGATAACCTTGCAACTGGTTGTAGCAGGCCTTATGACCTTTCAAGAAAAAAATATAACAAAATATTTTCCCTGTGGTTACTATGTTATGATGTTTTTTCCAAAAGTTGTTAACAAGTACTACTTTCCTCGAATACGTGAACGCTACGACCATGGATGAACAATTTTTACTATTTTTATATTCTTGTAATATTCTAGAATAACTGTTGTAATAGATGGGTGATAAAATTTAACAGTAGTTATTGCATTTTTTTATTATATTTTTTTAAAATATTTTTTTCAGTACAAACATTTATTTTCGAAAAAGTTTGACCACCTCTAATATATTAAAATTGTATGAGAAGATGAGTGGCCAATTGCTTAAAAAAGTTGTCTATTTAATGCACTTTTCAAAATGGTATAACACATGCTTGTGTTTTAACGAAATAACCAAGAAAATTTGTCAATCATCTAATAAAGCTGCTTTTAACATTTTGGCAAAATGTCTATCAAAATGTTACAACAACCTCCAAATTTGGGTTGGACAAAGATTTTCTCTTTTGATGTGTAAGGGGGTTCAGTGCAAGTATAAAACTCGATTTTAGGTGTTGAAAGCCAAACCATTTGGCCACCATATTGGAAAACGAGTTCTAAAATGTTTTCCATGGCAACTTAAATTTTATTAATCTAAAAAAAAAAAAACTTCGGTACAAATTTGTAGCAAATTCAATTCTCTTCAATTTATGTTAACATACTTTTTACCCCAAAGTTATAAATAAAAAAGTTATAATCAAAATTTAAACATTGAAACAATTCATATGTTTTTGATTATAACTTTTTTATTTATAACTTAAGGGTACAAAGTATGTTAACATAAATTGAAGAGAATTGAATTTGCTACAAAATTGTACCAAAGTTTTTTTTTAAGACTAATAAAATTTAAGTTGCCATGGAAAACATTTTAGAACTCGTTTTTCAATATGGTGGCCAAATGGTGGTTCTTTCAACACCTAAAATAGAGTTTTATACTTGCACTGAACCCCTTTACACATCAAAAGAGAACATTTTTGTATAACCCAAATTTGGAGGTTGTTGTAACATTTTGATAGACATTTTGCCAAAATGTGAAAAGCAGCTTATTAGATGATTGACAAATTTTCTTGGTTATTTCGTTAATACACAAGCATGTGTTTTACCATTTTGAAAAGTGCATTAAATAAAAAACTTTTTTAAGCAATTGGCCACTCATGTTCTCATACAATTTAAAATTATAAGAGGTGGTCAAACTTTTTCGAAAATACATTTTTGTACTGAAAAAAATATTTTAAAAAATTATAATAAAAAAAATGCAATAACTACTGTTAAATTTTACCACCCATCTATTACAACAGTTATTCTAGAATATTACAAAAATATAAAAATAGTAAAAATTGTTCATCCATGGGCGTAGCGTTCACGTATTTGAGGAAAGTAGTACTTGTTAACACAGGGAAAATATTTTTGTTTATATTTTTTTCTGGAAAGGTCATAAGGCCTGCTACAACCAGTTGCAAGGTGATCCATTATTTACAGGACACCCTGTATATCAGACTGTTTATACAATTAAAAGAACGATTTGAAAGCTTTTTATACTTTTTCTATAATAACTTGAATATTTTCTAAAGTTCTTAAGTCCCACACAACTTGAACATAAGAGCAAGTACGTGCGATCCAGTCGTGCATTTTATTTATTTCCGACTAACAACCTGCGCAGTATAATCTTAGATTTGTGTACTGTGATGATAATGTATGTATTTCAATTGAAATTATTAAACTTAGGATGCCGTAAGAAAAAAAATTTAATTCACAGCGTTCAATGATAAAATCTTAGCTTTCATAATCTAGCAATTACAAAATCCTGCAAACTAAAAATTCGCAAATGAAAATCTCCTTAAATTTTATTCAATTGCAGCAAGTAAATTTGTTCAATGAAAATTTTGCAAATGCAAATTTCACACCAGATTTTGCAAGATTTTTAACTTCTGTAAAATAATTTTAATTATTCACGCCTATAATTGTTATTGCTAATACTTCAATTGTTGTTCAGACCAAGAGAGAAAAAGAAATCGTATAATTATGCAGTTGTTATGTCAAGAAATTGAATTGAGAAATTTTTTTAATTTGAAAAAAAAAGTTTTCGTGTTTTGTTTTTTGTACTGTGAGATTTTAATATGTGAAACTTTGATCTGCGTTGTTTAAACATGCGAGATTTCCGCTTATATTTGCGAAATTTTTCGCTGCGAGATGTATGTACTTACATGCGAGATTGCTAAATTCCAGATTTTTAATTGCGAGATTATGAAAAGCAGGATTATTAATTTGTGAGATATACACCCCTGTTCTGAGTTTCGATTACTTAAAAAATCCTTTCGTTTTCAAACTCTCGGTGTTTTGAAATTCCTTTCGTTTGCAATACTTTCGGAATGATGTGTTTTGATTTTCAGGTGAATTGAAAACTAGCTTGACATTTTGAATTAATTTGAAGTTTATTTTTTTCTTGAATTTAAATAATTTAAAAAACCTAATTTTTGATGCAAATACGGGCAGACACACCACTAAAAAGCCACGGACCACGATATTAAATGCATTTTTGATATTATTTTTAAATTTAATTTATTTATACAGATTTTTTTGACGTTTAGAATTTTCTTTTTACGGATTCCGAAAAAAATAGGTTTGAATATCGACTATTGCGGAAGTGACTAAAGTGTACTAAATTCAGAACATGATTTTTGAATCCTTAAGCCTAGTACGCAGCTGAAGTGAAACGAAAATTTTCTGGCGTCTCCAACTCGAGAACGAAATCAGAAACGAAGTGATTGCGAAAAAAATATGGAGTTTTATCAGAAAGATGTCAAAATAAATACAAAAATAAAACAGTTTAAAATCTTAAGTCAATTTTTTTTCTCGTCTGATGTGAGTTCTTATTTTTTTTTTGTTTTCGTGTCGTCCGTTGTGGTGCTAAGGGTTCCAAATAATTGTGTTCTGCAGTTCGTTTCGACGGTATTTTCTTCCATTTTCATTTTTAGCATAGTACGCAGCTGAAGTGAAACGAAAATTCTCATACAAAAATTGACACAACGAAACCGTAAACGAAAAATTTCGTAGTCATTTTTGTTATGTAGTACGCAGTTCGACAGTGAAATGTCAATAAAACAGAAAATCCTAGCAGATACTCGAACCAAGTCTCCACTTATTTTTCGTATACATTTTATTGTTCGGAACATTATTTCAGACGAAAATTTGACAGTTTGTTATATTTTGCTGTTGAATTTTATTTAAAAATGAAAATGGAAGAAAATACCGTCGAAACGAACTGCAGAACACAATTATTTGGAACCCTTAGCACCAAAACAGACGACACGAAAACAAAAAAAAAACAAGAATTCACATCAGACGAGAAAAAAAATTGACTTAAGATTTTAAACTGTTTTATTTTTGTATTTATTTTGACATCTTTCTGATAAAACTCTCCATATTTTTTTCGCAATCACTTCGTTTCTGATTTCGTTCTCGAGTTGGAGACCCCAAAAAATTTTCGTTTCACTTCAGCTGCGTACTATGCTTTATACTGCGTTTTCATTAGAGCCGAAATGAGGTAATTTCGCAAATTAGAAAAAAGTGTTTTCATCTAAATTTGCTAATTTCGTGTGACAGCCCTGGTCAAAACTTTGAATTTTATTTGATGGTTGGTTTCAATTTGATAGAAATAAAACTGAAGAAAATTAAAAAAAATTAAATATGAAAATAAGAATGGAAAATGAAACAACCCACAGAAACTATTGTAAATGAAATGTAAGTACAAAGTTATAAGAATAATTCACAATTTGTATAATACCTATGTATGTATCTACGCTGTTTATATTATTTGCAGCCCCGAAAAAGAGGATTTTGAATGAGTTTCTGCATTATTAGTCATGAGATTGGAAAACGAGACTTGTTCTGTGAATGAGGGAAAAGAGACACCCACCAAACGACATTGTCGCAAACCAGTGCTATTGTTTATGTAGAGTTCCAATACTTATGGTCAGCTGTTAAACATTTTTACAAAAGAAACATTGGACTATTAAATTTGCATAGCTTATTTTATTTTGCACCGGAGTTATTCTTTTAAAAACTATTTAAATTTGATTTACTGGTCAGTTGTGAACAGGAAGATCGTGCTTTGCGTTTTTGCAATCGAGGACACATCTCTTGTAAATTCGCATGTTGTTGCCTAGCACAGATTCAGCGGCCCATGGCAACGGTCTTTCTCTCGCAAATAAAATGGGCCAGCATTGCTTGTAGGTACTTGTGGATTGCAAGTCAAATCAGCAAAACTATATACCTATCTGTCTTTTTATTGATATCAAATCCTGGCGTATTGACTTTGGAACTTCTCCAATACCGATAGACTGTGTTTGTGTTCTCTAGTCTAGACGACAATACAGCTGCTCCTATATTTTTTATCTCACGTCTATTAATCAATCAGGCCTTATTTCTTTGTGGTAGAAGGTTCTTTTGGATGGTCTCTTAACAGCTTCATTGAAATACCACCTATAGCGTGTTG
Organism: Dasysyrphus tricinctus; assembly: GCA_963921185.1. Lineage (NCBI taxonomy): Eukaryota > Metazoa > Arthropoda > Insecta > Diptera > Syrphidae > Dasysyrphus > Dasysyrphus tricinctus. Next base: position 114,119,317 of record OY992532.1, read on the forward strand.
TGGCGTTCAGCATCGACTTCCTCTAGTTTTCCAAACACACGTTCCTCCTTTTGACCTTTTCAGCTCTAAAACTAAAAATATAAAATATCAATTTTACATACATATACATTATGTATATATTCTATTTTTTATTTAAACATTTACCTGCCTGATTGTAATATTTTGTTCATAAATTTAATTATTCTTTAGATTCCTTTAATATTTGATGTTTTCTTGTATGATTTCATTGCTCAAATTTGACAATCAGAAATTGACTTGTTCACAATAGCTTTCAAATTAGATGTGTTTGATTTGGTTTTATCTAATTTGCAATCTAATTTCCAGCAAATTTGGTTGAAATTATCTCATTTCGAAATTTCAATTTGTATGGGAAATGAGATAATTTCGTATCAAATTTGCAAATTTTCAACGAAATTACCTCATTTGCGCTAATGAAAACGTAGTATTACGGAAATCAATTTCGTAAACGGATTTGATTCCGATCGGAAATCAGAACAGGGGTGATAGTTTTGCAAGATTAAAAAAAATGCGATATTTCGTTATTCGAGATTTTAGCTTCACAGATTTTATAACGCTCCCTGAAAAATATTTTCGTCATTCATGAAATCGATTGTCAACGTCATTGTCATTGGTACTGGAAACGAAGATGTTTTTTAAGTAATTTACGTGGAAATTATAGTTGAAAGAATGGTTGCAGTTGAAGTAGCACAAGGTACTGGGCACAAGTCATTAAAGTCGATTTTAAAACAAAAAGAAAAAAGACTTGAAAAATGCCGAACAAGCTGAACCTAAGTCTAAAATCTAAAATTGTCACTAGTAGGCAAAAAGAACCGCTTTAAAAGTCATGATCTTGGATTTTTTTGCAAAACAAAAAATAGACAAATATAAATTTCTTTCTTAATATAATGCATTACAGACAAATAATTTAAAAGGGAATTGTTGAGAATTTAGAGACTAAAATTCTACTTAATTTTTATTGACATTTTTTATTACGTGCTAGATTTTTAAAGTGTTAAAAAATTAAATGTTCTTAACTTTATTGACCTGTAAAAATATTGAAAAACAGTTTTTAAAATAAAAAGAAGAACATTTTTAATTCTCCACTTGTTTTAACATTTGCACTTCTTCGTAGAGCTATTTGAAACAAAGTTATTTACTATAAAACTTAAATGAAATGAAATTCAAGATGGGGCGGTGGCGGGAGTGCGAAAAATCAGGGTCATGGTCTTCAATATTCAAATATTGCATTGGGCGCCATTTTAATTTTTTCTTTATTAAATAACTCGCTTAAAACTAAGTGAACTTTAACTTAACATAAGAATTTTCTTCATTTTCTATTATTATTATTATTTCTCACTGACTTTCAACTTTTGACTAAAAATGCATATTGCCAACGTTGTTGCAAATAAAAGGACACGGTAATTCCCAGCCAAGTTAGCAGCACTACATCCTTTTTACAGGAACAAACTCGGGTGATTTGCAAACCCTTAACTAAAGTTCCAATAAATTTAAGACTCGCAACATTTTTTAAATTGATCAAACAGGTGCCTCACCAAATTTATTAAATTTTAGTACTATTGGTTCATGAGATACATTTATAACACTTCATAAATCGCAAACCCTAACTAACTGACTGACTGAACATCAAAATTATAGAAACTTGAATTTTGCACAACGGTAGCCTTTGCATACAAAGAAACAAATTGAAAATTTTAGAATATCCGTTCAGAGGCGTGGCATCCACCCACCTTCCCAAAATTGCTTTCAATAATACATACTAGGCACTTCGATTGTTGAAGAAAAATGCAAATTGTTATCAATACTTCCGATTGTTGTAGAGCGATGAAAATTTTTAGAACAGTAGGGCTTGCAGAGCATTAAAATATAAAACTTAGATTTTTCACTCAGGTGGAGTGGAATCCACCCACCTTTTGAGAATCGGTTTTAACAGGAAGTTGGTAGAGCGGTAAGGCTTGAAGGATGTACCTAAATACATACAAAGAAAGAAATCACAGTTTTGAATTTTGTAGTCTAGTAGTGATAGACCTTGACACTACCCACTTTCCCAGAAATCTTATCTTATAATGATAATAAATTATGTATGCAACTTCCAATTGCTGTATAATGATGAAATTTGGTAGAGTGGTTGGGCTTGGAGATCTTCCAAGTTTTTATCAGTAATCATTAAATACAAAATTTCTATCATAATTTGGAGTTGTTTCGATATTGCTCTACTTAAGATATTTAATGTTAAATTTCATGAACTTAGAACTTGACGTGTATTTTGGATCTAATTACTTTTTATGGTTGACTTTCTACGCACAGGTTTTTCGTACATAAAAGAACTGCGTTCTTTTTTTAAAATTATGTTTTTGTTATGTCGTTATTTTCTATACAACTTTCTTTATTCTTGCATTATCTATTCTTCCTTGAACTAAGAACTTATTTGCATGAATTGTTTAAGATAAAAACTGACAACTCCAATGGCTATTAAAGTAAAATTTAAATTTTTAATTAAAAAAAAGGCAGAGGATAAAGGATTTTTCCATCAAAGTCACCATGTCACTATTACCCAGTGCTCCTACTTAAAAAAAAAGACATTATTATTATACACATAAGTAGATAAGATTTTTTGTTTTGTGCTGTTAAAAATGGATTTTCTAATGATATAATTATTTTATAAACTCAAAGACGAGAACAAAGATATTTTAATACATATATAATTTCAATTAACAATCTGACCAAAGGCTATTAAATCCTCTCAGTGTTATTTACCACAGTTCCAAAGACGCCACTCTGTCGGTTCTTCGCTCTTAAAAGCTCTTTGATGACTTCAATAACGTCTTTATCGTGTCCATAATTAATTACTCAAGAACATCTGCACTATATAGAATAAGGATTCTCTATCCAATGGGGGGGGATAAACATCATCGCTTATCGACATCACCTTCTCTTCTTTTTTTTCTAATTAAATTTATATCCGCATTTACTTCCTGAACTATCAGCTGTATTTCGTAAATCGAAAAATTGGAAGTTTAAAGGATTTATTGCTTTGTTTGTTAATCTTTATTATAGAGACCTAAATTGTATATCTATTTAATGAATCACAAGAAAACTTTATACAAATGAGATTTTTGAATTTTGTATGTGTGCCAGGGATATGAAAAATTAAAGTTTTTCTCTTGAAGCAACCCTAGGCATTAAAGGAAAAGAATTTGACAAGAACATTTGGTCGTCAAAAATTGACAATAATTGCTGAAAAAAGCTCGTATCGATTGGTCGAATAAGAAACTATGAAAAAATGGCAGAAAAAGCTAATATTAGGGCTGTTCCTTTACTTTGAGTTTCTGTGATTTTCTGTGCATTTCTGCGCATTTCAGTCCAAAGTTCTGTCAAAGTTCATATAAACAAAATTTTTTGACACAAGTTTGGATCAAAAATCACAGAAATTCAAAGAAAAGGATCACACCTATTGTTGATTTATCTGGAAGTTTAAGAATCAGGTCTCTGGACTTTGCTGCTGAGTGACTGAGCCTGGCAGTTGAAGGTCTCTTGTAGTACTCAAATAGCTCACCTCACGTCTGTGGACTGTGGGGAAATTTCCGGATGGTTATCAGTGGTGGCAACGATGTGGTGTAGTCTTAGCTTTTACTTACTTACCTTACTTTAGATGGCACTCACAGTTCAGGGTGGAATACGGCCTCAACCAACAAGCCCCTCCAGCCAGCTCGGTCCCTAGCTAGCTGCCTCCACTCCTCCAGTTACGCATTCCAAGTTGGTTGAGGTCGTTCTCCACTTGTGTGCGCCATCTAAGGTGGGGTCTTCCTCTGCTCTACAGACCATCAAGGGTAGATTCAAAGACTCGTTGGTGTCCAAACGCGCCACGTGTCTCAGCCATCTTAGCCACCGATATTCAGCTTTTTGACCAGGTAAACGCCGCCCGTAAAGCTCGTTGTTAAATATTCTACTGCATACTCCATCGATACAGACTGAACCGAAGATCACCCAAAGAACTTTCCTTTCAAAGCACCCAAACAGATTTTCATCGTTTTTTGACAGAATCCATGCTTCTGCCCGATACAACAGGACCGGGATGATTAGGGTTTATATAAGGTCTCCTTGGTTATTTGAGAGAGGGCTTTACTACTCAAATGCCTTCTTAGCCCCAAGAAACAGCGGTTGGAAAGAGTAATTCTTCGTTTGATCTCTGCACTGATGTAATTTTGCGATGCAATAGTGGAGCCCAAGTATACAAAGTCCTTGATGACTTCGAAGTTTGTACCTATCCATCGTGACGTTTTGCCCCAATCGACGATGTTGAGATTCCTTTCTCGATAATACCATATACTTCTCCATTTTCACCGCCTCCGAATCAATGCTTGCAAACACCTCGCTTCGTTCTCCCAACAATGTCAATCAATATCATCTGCACAAGCAAGTAGTTGAACAAACTTTCCAAAAATTGTACCTCTGTTGTTGACTTGCGAGTTGCGTACTTTTGGTTCAAGAACGATGTTAAACAGGTTGCATGATTACGCGTCTCCTTGTTTCAAACCTTTCTTGACATTAAAGGATTCGGTGCCGTTCTTACTTACTTTGAGGGAGCAGTGAGATTTCTCCATTGTCATCCTACACAAGTGAACGAGTTTGGCAGGGTTGCCGAGATGCGACATGGCTCTGTATAGTTCTTCTCTATCTACGCTATCATATGCGACTCTTAAAATCGATAAGGGGCTGGTGTGTATCGGTTTTTTTTCCAAAATTTGTCGAAGTGTCATCATTTGATCGACGGTTGATTTGCCAGGCCTTAAACCACACTGATAGAGGCGCTCAGATCGTTGACAAACGGCTTTAAGCGATCACACACTATAGACGACAAGATTTTGTATGAGACGTTGAGTAGACTTGTACCTCTGCAGTTGGCAGAGGTCAGAGCATCTCCTTTCTTGTGGATGTGGCACATTATACCGAGGTTTCATTCATCGGGCATACTTTTATCCGACCAAATTTTGGAGACAAAGTTGGTGAATACTCCCTACCAAGTCACCTCCCCCTGCTTTGAATAGCTCGGCTGGCAGACTTCGCACCAGCAGCCTTGTACGCTTTAAGCTTGGCTGTCGCTAACCGTACTTTGTAAAGATCGGGTGGACGGAAGTTTTGACCATCATCGTCCAGGTTGAATGGAGTGTTCTGCCTAACAGCAGAATTTTGGCCATCTTAGCCGTTAAGCAGTCTATAGAATAGTGTTGTTTCCAGAATCCAGGTCCTTAGCACGGACTGTGTGTTTCCCACCCTATTCCGTTCTCACCTTGTAACCCTGCCTCACCCTTCGGTAGAACTTTGGAACATCCCCACTGATGCTACAGTCCTCAATAGACTCAACCGCCCACTTCGTATGCTCTCTGTTTTTTCTCCTGAGAAGTTAGCGTTTCTCCCTTCGTTTTTGCTCGTAAAGCTTCCGGACTGCACTCTCAGCAGCTCTGGTTCTAGTGTGCAGCATTGATTGGTAAGCTTCATTCTTTGGTGCATGCGCCAGTCTGCATTTTTCATCGAACCGGGGGTTTCGTTGTTCTGGCCTAGTGAAACCCAGTACATCAGTGGCGGCCCTCCTGATGGCATTTTGGCAGCGTTCCCTTTGGTCCCCTGCAGAGGATACTGGTGGCGGGCCTGCTAAGAGACTAAGAGAGACGTGGTCTGCAAAAGTCCTGGCGATTTCTTGTGATTTGAACTTTGTGCGACGTTAAAACTTTTCACAACATCCGCTCGTCGTTGTGGCGTCATACATATTCACATTCATACTTGAGCTACCACCAAGTAGTGATCCGAGTCTATGTTTGCACCTCGAAACGTTTGGACATGCAGGATGCTGGAAGCATGTCTTGCGTCTATTGCAACATGGTCAATCTTGGTGACGGTTCGTTCATCTGGAGACCCATAATCCAAGACCCGCTGACCCAGCTCATTGCAGCACTCGCCGAAATAGATGTCACAAGGTTTCATCCCTCGTATGCCCTCTCTATCCCATAGCACTTTCTGGATGGCTGGAATGTCAGCCTTTAGCCTATCCAGGCTCTCCACTAGTTGTACGGTTGCACCTGTCCTGTTTAAGGTCCATACATTCCACGTGCAGATCCGAAATTCACTGTCCTTGTTTCATTTGAAGTCGTCAATATTAAAACTATCCATATCCGAGTCAGTGAGTCATCCGCAAAGAAATAGGTTTTCCCTTTCGTTTGGGATTGGTTGGTCAGAGGTAAGAACGCTGTAGAGAAATGCTCCAAGTTTCAATTCTTGGGAAACTCTATCTCAAACATCCTCACAGTAGCTCTCCAGTTGCACCAAAAGGTTCCTGGAAGAAAGAAAAAAAAAAATATTTTGACTAACGCAAAAGCAAAGCCCAGTGAATGAAGTCTATGGATAAGGTATGTCACGAAAGCAAAACTGCATGTTGAGGATGATATTGTTTTGGTCACTGAACTTTTTCAGCTTCCTGAGTATTAGTTCTTGAAAGAGCTTACTTAAGATGTTGAGGAAAGACATCGGCATGCAAATAGAGATCAAGTTCTTGACACCTTTGTTAGGAATCATTATGATTTTTGCTGTTTTCCTTTTGAGAAAGAACTTAGATACCCCTTCCGGTCCTGACTTTTTTAACTTGCATTTTTGTTGATTATCTCCAATATCTATTATTATGGAAGCTCATCTTCAGACTGTCAGCTAGATCACCCGTAGGATTGATCTCTCTGAATTTAGGTCTATCCAGATTAGGCAGCAGGGTCAATTCTATCATACCGCAACTTCATCAATGAATACTGAATCAATCATTTGATGAATGTGGCGTAGGGTTTTCCTCGAAACGAAAAAAGTTTCAACTTTGGTTCGTACCGTTGTTGCTTCTCCATTGTTGATGACAAGCCTTTCTGGTATTGTGATTTTGTTCAATCAACCTGTTGATACTCTTAAAGGTATCGAGTTCAGATTTAATTGAATGCAGTATCTTTATGAATTAGTTGTTGTTCAGGTGATGGATGGAGCTCCGGAAACATGATATTGACACACTGAAGTTTGCTCTATAATATCTGGCAGTTGCGGTCAATTGTGTTTAGTTTCAGCTGGTGAATCGTTTTGAGACGTGTTCTGCATGAATGAATTAATAGGGGATAAGTGCACTGCGACCTAAAAATCTATTGTGCCTTTAAGAGTAGAGTGAAACGGCTCATTCTATAACTCTCCCTCCAGATTGGTTCCCTTTAGGAACTCAAGTATGTCGGGTATTTTCAGAGAGGGAATCTCTCTCTCGTCTATCTGGTAATGTCCCAAATACCTGTATCTTTGATGCGCGAGTGCGTCACATTTTCCTAATACGTGGTCCGGTGTTTCCTCGTAGGTGTTGCAGAATCTGCAAGTTGCACTACTCGCTAAACCGAGGAGACTGAGATGTCTTCTTAGCTTGCAGTGCCCTGTGAGAATACCCGTTATTATTCTGAGGTTGTTCCTACTTAGGTTTATGCAGGATGTGTAACGCACTTTGTTATAACTCCCAAGCAATAGTTTGGCCTGCCTTAATTTTGGGAGTTCTTAACAGATTTTTGATCTTTTAGTTTCCTCTTCTGATTTGATTTTGTATTTGATCACGTTTTCACCTACACCGCAATAGGGCTCAGGTCCCATAAGGGGGTCTGTTGCTCCTCTTTTGGCTAGGATGTCTGCTTCCTCGTTACCATGAATACCAACGTGTCCTGGTACCCAATAGAGTGAGACAATGTTTTTTTCGCCGAGTTCATTCAGCTTACCCACGCACTCTCAAACTAATTTGCAGTCGATGGTGTAAGAGCCTAGTGCTTTAAGTCCAGCTTGGCTGTCTGTCATAATGGCGATGTTCTGATAACGGTATTTTCTTTCATGGTTCTTTTTCGCGCATTTTCCTATCGCGTTAACTTCCGCTTGGAAAATGCTAGTGGACTGTCCCATCGGTACAGAAAGTTTGGTTCTTGGCCCAAAGATTCCTGTACCAGTCCCTATAGACGTTCTCGAACCGTCGGCGTACCATTTGCTGGCATTCTCTTTGAGGGTGTAGTTTGTCGTTTCTCCTACCCAATTTTTCTTGTTACTTAGCTCAGTTTTGAATTTTTTTTCGAAGTTGTATTTTTTGATCATGCAATCTCTTGGAAAGTGAAGGAGGTTTGTTACTGTGGATTGGGTAAAGTTTTCTTTTTCCCTAATGCCTATACATTTACCCTTCCCAGTTCCCTCTTTGGCGAATCTCATGATAGCTGATGATTTCTGAGCAACACTTTCAATGACCACGTGAAGTGGAGAAAGGGCGAGTATGACCTCCATTGCTGCTGTAGTGCAAGTTCTCATTGCACCAGTGATGCTGATGCGTGCAAGCCCTTGAATTTTGTCTAGTGCTTTCCTAGTAGTTTGTAATTCCCTTCTTTTGTGCCATGCTACTGCACCATAGGTAATGATGGGTCTTACTATCATGGTGTACATCCATCTAAGAATGTTAGGCTTACACCCCCATGTTCTTCCTGCAAGTCTTTTAAATATCATAAGGGCCTTTGTGGCTTTCCCGACTGTTAATTCAATGTGTTTGTTCCAGAGGAGTTTGTTGTCTAGTGTGATTCCTAGATATTTTACCTCCCTCTTCGTTTCTATGACTTGGCCAGCTAACCTTATAGGTTTCATTCGCGCAAAAGCCTTTTCTGTGTAAATGGTATGACCGTCGTCTTTGTAGGGTTTTAGTCCTCTTTGTACTATGTCACAAAGAGTTTCTTCGAACTTCCCAGGGGCTGTTATAAAGATATCGTCCGCGAAACCTAAACAGCGCATGCCTTGAGAAGTCAGACTTTCTAGTAGCTCATCCACAATGAGACTCCACAACAAGGGTGACAGTACCCCTCCCTGAGGACAGCCTCTTGTTGTGGTGATTTTCTGAACGACGCGACGTGTTCGAAGTCATTTCCTATTTTCATATAGGCTTTTGCTGATGTGTTCTTGAAGGTGCTTATATCTGTCCCTAGAAGTCCTGGACTACTTTGGTTATCCAGTGTGCTTGCAACAACTAATTCCAGGTATGCTATGACTGTGCCACTTACAGTAGTTTGAAGCTTCCTGTTTTAGAGTGAATGCGCAATAGTGTCTTTAACGTCTCTTTGAAGCCTATCTACATCCTGTCTCCTGAATTTGATAAAATATTTTGTTGGCTCTGTCGCTGCGAACATGGGTTGTTGGCGTTGGACGCTTAGTTGGGCAGCTTCATTTTCCAAGTTCCTGATGGGTGCCATTGAATATGTGTAGCTGTTGATCTGTGGAAGAATATAGACTAAATTAGATGAAGAAGGAAAGAAGTTTTACGTAGATGGTATCATGAAAAAGGTAGGCTTGGATTGCAAATCAAGCACCAACAAATGCTGATCAAGTAAGTAACCGCCAGTTAGCAATTGCATTGCAACCTCGCGCTACCTAACGTTGAAATCAACGCCGCCGCCTGGCACCGATAGACCATAGTTGCTTTCTTGATGAAGACGTTGGAAACGTGAAAAATCACTTTGGATACTTCTCAAGCTAGATTGGAGTTTGAAAAAGAAACGCTGACGAAAGTGAAGTTCTCGGCTCTTCCCAGTTCAATGCTGCCGTGTGGCTTCGCTGGTTAGGAAGCCCATGATGATGTTTTACCTTATTCTTCTCACTGTTTTTGTAGATTGCAATCCATAAATAAAAACGAGTTATCCTAAGCCTTCCCTAAGTAAAAGCCTTAACTTTTTTCTGCCAACATTAACATACATATTCAAATCAAAAGTTGCTACCTTCTAATAAAACTATATTGTCACCCAGTAGTTACGATAAATGTTTGCAACATCATAAATTGCCAACACAAACCCACCTTAGACTTCGAAAAGGTATCAAATTTGTTTGGCCAGCACTGTTCAAAGTCAATATAGAAGAGGTTAACTATGAAGAAACGAGTTTTAAATTAAAAAAAAAATATTTTAATTTGATTTTCTTTGTCCCCTATTATTATCTTGTATATCGTTGCCATTTTGCCAATCAAATAGTAACCTAGTTAAACCAAACAAAAAAAAAACTCTTTTTGGACGTAATTATAAAACTTCCTTGTTCCTTTAGTCAGTAACTTATTTTATGAAGGTAATCAACGAAATTATTTTCCACCCCATCAACATAAATTGCTTTATTGACTTCCACACAAAGTTAGCCAGAGACAGGCAAACTTCAGCCTTCGAGTTTAACACCACTGAAGACTGCTTTTTTTTTTTTGTTGTTGTTGGTATATTGAATGAGAAATTATAAAGACGGATACTCGAGGGAAAAAAGCATCCGGCCGGCAGCTATTAAGTCTATTTGGACATAGGTCATGGATTTTAAAACAGAGAACATGGATTTGAGTATTTCCAAGGGACTTTTCTTGAGCTATATAATGTAGAATGTTGAGTTTAATTTATTTTGCAAATAAACCTACATAGCCACTGCAAATCTATTGGGTGCATTATTATTTTGAGTGAAGGTTGTTTCCTAATTTTAAATCAGTTTTGAGCTTTTTTTTATCACATCGACTTAATTTTTTAACAGCTATCAGCTATAATCTGTTTCGTCTAGAGCAAAAGTGTAAGGATGAGAAAAACAGTATAGTCATCAGTTAAACTTTGAAAACTTTGGTTTTGCAAATATTTAAAATGTGTGTTTTGACTTCATGGGGTAAATGTATCGTCGGAGAAAAATATCATTCGAGAGATAAATCATAAATGAAAAATGACATTAAACTTTTATTCGTATTTTAGTTTTAGATTAGATAATGCATTTCTATTTTAATTTTAACTTAATCTTAAATAGATAACAAACTAAAATAACTTAGCCAAAGTACCTACCTACCTATAAAAAATAAATTAGTTAGTTATCGTTCAATAATGTTAGGAACATTAAGATTAATATTAGTGTTAAACGACACACATGAAGTGAACTGGCTCTTAATTTTATTAAACATTTTATATTGATATTAAAAATTGTTTTGGCATATAAATAGTCCGGTCCGAATCGATTGGAATTCCTATGTAATCCTGTGGCTTGAAATCCCTGCGCTTTTAATGGGGGCACCTTGCTTTAGTATTTGTAATTTATTTTTGACATGCTAAGGATGTAATCTAGCTTGGGAGTCAAAGTCGAAATCCTGTCGCTTGAGCGCCATCTGTGCAAGATGGTAAAATAAAAAACTCGTAAATTACTTGGAAAATTTTCATGATCTGAAAAACGATTGCTTTCTTAGAAGATATGTGTTGAATACACTCACCTTCGAGTAAAATGTCAATGTTGCCACTTATCGGGAACATACTTTTTTTTTAAGTCAAATGGTGGGATTTTTAATATTTTTAGCGTGAATTAAAGTTGCGGAATTGCACTCAGATGCCAAACGCGTGCTGGGAAAAAGTTACAAGTTCTTACGACTTCAAAATGTAAAAAAATACCAAAAAAGTGGAAATTCCACCCTTTGAATTCGAATTCGAAGAAAAGTATGTTCCCGAAAAGTGGCAACACTGACATTTTAACCGAAGGTGCTTCTACTCAACACCTATTTTTTAGGGTGTCAACCATTATTTTCCCAAAACACGTTTGGCACTTGAAAGCGTTTCTGCAACTTTTTTCATATTCAAGATATTAAAAACCACAAAAAAGTGGAAGTCCCACTCTTTGATATAAAAAAGCATGTTTGCAAACAGTTGAAACATTGTAATAAAGTGCGTCTACTCAAAACTTATCTGTCGTTATTTTTAAACACATGTTTAACGTTTGGAATTTTTTGTTCACGTTTAAAACTACCAAAAAAAGGGAATGTCCCACATTTTGACATAAAAAAGTATGTTCCTGAAAATTGGAAACATTGAAATTTTAACCAAAGCCGCGTCATCTTGTGGTGTTTGCGCTATTTTGTTCATGTTCAAAATATCAAAGCCAAGTTCGCGGCACTACACCCTTTTTACAGGAACAAACTCTGGCGTTTTTCAATCCCTCTCTAACTTCAGTACCAATTTAGTTAGAAACTTCAAATTCGCAGCATTTGCTGAGCTGATCAAACACAGGTGGCTCACCAAATTTTAGCATTAGTAATTCCCGAGATATAGGACTTCAAAAATCACAAAAACCGTAACTGACTGACTCACTGACAGATCATCAAAATTATGGAGCACTTGCCGACATCGTAGAAACTTGAAATTTCGCACAACGGAAAAATCTAAAATCTAAAATTTTCTATTCAGGGGGCGTGGCATCCACCCACTTGCTTAAAAATTCTTATGAATTATATGGAGCACTTCCGATTGCTGTAGAACGATGCAAATTGGTAGGTCGGTAGGGCTTGAAGTACTTAGAAAGAAAAAAAAATTGAAAAGTTGGAATTTTCTATTCAGGAGGCATGGCATCCACCCACATTCTTAAAGTTCTTATAAATTATATGGAGCACTTCCGATAGTTATAGAACAATGAAAATTGGTAGGTCAGTAGTGCTTGAAGTACTGAGAAAGAAAAAAAAATAAAAATTGGAGTTTTCCATTCAGGGGGCGTGGCATCCACCACATTCTCAAAAATTCTTATAAATTATATGAAGCACTTCCGATTGTTGTAGAACGATGAAAATTAGTAGATAGGTAGGGTTTAAGGTACTTAAAAATCGAAAATTTTTAATTTTTCGTTCAGGGGGCGTGGCATCTACCCATTTTCTCAGAATTTATATTATTTATATGAAGTACTTTTGGTTGTCGTAGAATAATGAAACTTTGTAGAGCGGTAGGGCTTTATTTTCACCTGGCAAAATAAAATCTTTGCAAAAAGGAGTGAAATCACAACAAAAACATAAATATAAAAAAAGAGAGCCAAGTTCTTTTATGTACAAAAAACCTGTGAGTAAAAAGTCAGCCAAAAAAAGTAATTAGATCTAAAATATATGCCAATTCTTAAGTTCATGAAGTTTATCTATTATCAAATATCCTAAGTAGAGTTGCAGAAACAACTCTAAATTATGACAGAAATTTGGTATTTAATGAGTACTGATTAAAATTTGTTGGATTTACTTGGCAAGTTTTCTCTTAATTACTTACCACAAATTTGAAATGTATGAAAACTGGACCAGTGAACCCACCAAATATTAAACAGTAATCATTAAATACCAAATTTCTGTCATAATTTGGAGTTGTTTCTGTATTACTCTACTTAAGATATTTGATAATAGATAAACTTCATGAACTTAAAACTTGGCGTATATTTTAGATCTCATTACTTTTTTTGGCTGACTTTTTACGCACAGGTATCTTGTACATATAAGAACTTGGCTCTCTTTTTTTACATTTATGTTAAATATTACCAAAAGTGGAGATACCACTCTTTGGCATCAAAAAAAGTATGTTCCCGAAAAGTGGCAACACTGAAATTTTACCCGATGGTGCGTCTACTCAACACTTTTCTTGTTAGACATCAGTCGTTACTTTGATTTATCGACATTTTTCAAGTAATTTACGATTGTTTTTTAAATTTACCACTTTCCACATATCGGGTGCCATTTTTGAAAATGGAGTTCAAGCAACAGGATTACTTCCAAGCAAAATAACATTCTTTTCTTAGGATGTCAAAAATATATTACAAATAGAAAAATAAGCGTCTAAGACACTGCCTGTCAAACACCCGAATCTTTTCTATTTGAGATGGGGCAAAGTTGAACTAAACAAACGGACATCCATAGGCAATCATTGGCCGGATGAAGGCCATGTAGCAAATCACCTTCAACCTGCTGTCAAGCCGGCTGCTATTAAAAAACGGGCAAAAGCTACCCTAGCCCTGGTCAAAGCAGAATTCATATATGTCTGTCGGAATACAAACACTGATCCATCAATATGCCAATGTACTTTACTACACTTTTACTCTAAAGTGGATGTCTGTGTGTGATTTCTTAAAACTGATTTTCAACTTCCGGTTCTTTCAAATTCTTGTTCTTTAATGAATTGAAGATGATCTGGAGCTCCACCTTCAAAATAACCAAGGAACTGGGGGACAATTCTCGATATGTGAAACTGTGAAGTGATAAATATGATAACGCCTTCACGCCAAATGCGATTCTCGAAGTGTGAAAAAATGAAAACAAATCGTCGGCCTAGAGTGAAAAGCGGCTAACTCCGCATTTTTTTTTTATCATTATAGACCACTTCAAAAATTGCTAAAAAATGCAAAAATGTATCAAATCTTTTCAATTTCAGTGAATTTAGCAAAACCGAGTGTTGAAAAATACTTACAGCCCTATTATTGACACGATTCAAAACTAGTTTTAACGTAAAACTAGTTCTATATAGTCTGGGAGCCCACCGTAAGATTACCTATCTCATCACGGCCACGCAAAAATTGGATGCCAACCGATAGCTTTAGTCCAAACATTTACAAAACTGCTGGTCGGACAAGCTTTATCTGGTCGTAATGGTTAGAAAATGCACTTTTCAGGTTGCATTTTCCGCTAAATGTACCTATAATATATAAATGTGGTATAAAATCAGCTAGGACTGTCCTCTACACGATGGCAATGGTCGGACAGAGTTTTTTCTTGGCTGTTGCCACGAGTCCGACCACTTTTCTAAAATTAGAGATTATGTGCATCCTTAGATGAAAATGAAAAAAAAGTGGTTAAGGCCACTTTCCTAACCATTTGAAATGATTTTACTCAGTTTTCCCTGGTGTAAGACGCAGTGTTAAAAAAAGACCTTTTTTTTTTTTTAATAGTCGGACTCATCGTTACAGCCAAAAAAAGTCAGTCCGACCAATGGTATCGTGTAGCGGACAGTCATAGCTTTCATTTGATACCCCATTTATATAAGTTGCTGATATTATAGGTACATTTAGCGGAAAATGCAACCTGAAAAGTGCATTTTCTAACCATTGCGACCAGATAAAGCTTGTCCGACCAGCAGTTTTGTTAATGTTTGGACTAAAGCTATCGGTTGGCATCCAATTTTTGCGTGGCCGTGATGAGATAGGTAATCTTACGGTGGGCTCCCGGACTATATAGAACTAGTTTTACGTTAAAACTAGTTTTGAATCGTGTCAATAATAGGGCTGTTAATGTAATTTTGGTTTTATTCAAATAATGCGAACAATTTCTTAAAAATATTTTTTTGTAAAAAATGCAAAATAGGAGTTAGCTGGTTTTCACTCTAAGCCGACGAAATGCCAAAATGTTTTCATACACTTGCTGGTAATTATTTCCCACAGCCTCCACTTTCTCCTGTAGATGCTCCAAAATAAAAAGGTCATCGTCCAAGACGGTATTCCTGCAGTCAGAAGTACGTCTCTGTTCTCTGTCGTTCTCTGAAGCTTAAGACACGGAAGATCGTTTTTATCATTCCTTCTAAATATCTTATCAATTTGGGGAAGCATACTCGGTTCGCTAGAATTAATGGCCCGAATTTTTAATTGATAACCGATAATTTTCCTTAATACGAGTTGTTAGTCAGCTTACCTATGTTTCTGGTTCAGCTTAGTTTCGCTGGCCATAAACACATCTGCACTTTAGTCTTTTAACAATTGAGAAAGATTAGCTCTACGCTCGGTCCTAATCAGAGAATTTTCATCCATAGTAAGGATTCTAAGAGGTCTATCCGACAGTGTGCCTTTAATCTCCACGATGCGATAAGCCAGGCAGCACAGAGTAGAGAAGGTCGTTCCTATTCGCCTGCTCCTTGATCTGGCTTTGAAGCCTGTCAACTGGCTTTGAATTGCCAACAACATGCTTCTAATTTCGGCTTGAGCATCCGGAGCCTTAGGCACGAGAGCCGGTTGGGCTGCCTTAGCTGCAGGCTGTACCGTGCTTCCCCTTCCTGCCGGCATTTGGGCGTAGGAAATTTGGGGATTGACGGGCGTTGTTGTGCATGCGTTGATCGGCGTATCTCTACCGCTGTCTGTCTGGCTGCTTTGTTGATTCGTATGTGCTGAAAAGCTGAGCAACCCCGATAATTTACAGAGTGCCCCTCCTTTCCGCAAAGTGCACATCTAAGAAGGGTCATGTCATTGACCCTTTCATCGCCGAGCTTAAACTTCACGCAGAGTGACTGAATTTCACAGCGTGGCCAAACTGGTAGTTCAGGATGGAGATTTTCCTCAAACTATCCAGTTTACTGCTGGGTGAGAGATGAACCAGGAAAAACGCCAAAGAGCGCTTCTCCCGTCTGGCTTTGACTGTAAAAAATGGCTTGACCCCCTTAAAATCGAGATCATCGATCGCTTTTTGACGGATGTCATTTAAAAGCACTTCTGGTTCTGTGCAGGAATCTATATGCCCTTCAGAAGGACCGTTTGAAATGTATCCACCTCAGGAGTAAAGAGCTGACAAACTCAGTTTATGGGAGATCTTTAATCGTTTCTTGCTGTTCCCATGTGAAGCATTGGATAGCATGTCTATCTTTATTTAATCATAAAATATTGCTTTACGTTCAATGGGAGCCGAAAAAATTGCATTGAGGTCTTTCAAAGTTTTTTTTTTTCAAAATGGCGGACAACGCATATACTTTTTTTGTTCCAACTTTGTAGACTTAGATTCTCCAAGAGATACTTTTTAAAAAAACATATAAAACTTCGACGCAGTATTTTTTTTGTAGATAGGTATTTCGAATTATTTAATTTAATTTTACCGGACTATAAGTACTTAGAATTAAAAACTACTCTTAATTGCAAAAATCTATGTTTGATATGAGGGTCGATTTACGATTAAGCTTAGAAAAATTCACCGGTGCAATTGGTTATAAGTACATATGTATATGTTATTTTTCTTTGATTGATCGTTGATTAGTTTAGTTGTGTCAAACAAAAAATTTGTGGTTGATGTTTACTTTACCTACATTATTTACGTTGCGTTAAGTTGTTAGCGACCCCCTTGAAAGATACTTATTAAAACTTCTGGGAGCGCTACGATATCCCGCAAACCAAAATCTCGAATAACGAAATCTCGCATTTTTTTTTAAAATCTCGAATATCGAAATTTTGCAAATTAAAAATCTTGTTTTTCATAATCTCGCAATTACAAAATCTCGCTTTTTACAATCTCGCATTTACATCTAGAACCTGAAAATCTCGCAAATTTCAACCAAAATCTTGCAATTTGAAATCTCGCAAATCAAAATCTCGCAACTTCAAATTTCACACCAACGAATCGCACACGACTTTTATAATTTTTTTTTTTTTTTTGAGAATACACCTACCCAACTAATCTCGCGCGAGATTTTAATTTGCGAGATTTTGATTTAAAAAATCTATTTGTTGCAATGCAATTCAATTTTGCGAGATTTTGATATGCGAGATTTTAGTTTGCGGGATTTCGTTATTGCGAGATTATGAAAAACGGGATTTTTTAATTGCGGGATTATGAAAAGCGAGATTTTGTAATTGCGAGATTTCGTTATGCGAGATTTCGAATGCGAGATTTTGATTTGCGAGATTTCGTAGCCAACCCAAACTTCTTCCTATTGAATGATTTATTCTTTTAAAATTTGCCATTGACTGCCAAGTCATTGATTTGTTTTAATAATTTCAATTTTGTCGTGCCTTTTGTTTTGACTTGACACTCATAGGGTGTTTATTGATAAGATGACCTAGTTACTCTTTTATCACCCTGTGCTTACATTTTTATTCATTAAACTGTTGTTTTTATCTTTGCAAAAATCTATTCAAAATTCAATTTTCTCTGTCCTGCAATCCTGCTCAGTTGTTAGATAAATCTACCCCTCGTTTAAATGTTCGTCTTAATTCGTTCATTATTCCTTCCTTGTGCCTGTCTAGGTACCTAGTCGCCCTTATAAATTCTAGTAAACAACTCCATTTTCGTGCAAACACCAAAAACCGCGTGACGTTTGCTTTCACTAACGCCTGTCCAAACAGTAATTTATTTATTCAATAAATTTAGAAAACTTCCAAGTTCCAACCGTGACTGACTCTCTGACTGCTGGTTGATGATGATATGAAAGAAAAATTTATCCATTTTACCAACACACCCATCAAAACAACAACAACAACAAAATTCTTTTCAAGCTTTATGGGTTTTAAAGAAATTCCAAAAACAAAAAAAAAAAAAAACACAGCAAAATCTGTCAATCTAACTATAGAAAAATAATGTGTAGCATAACGGCATAGATGAAACGGTAACATGAACATATACTATGTCTAGGTATATCCATATGTATGTAGGTACCTGTATATTTACACATGTTAACAACATACATGTGGCATAAATTCACTTGTTGGTTTTTATCCCTTCTCCCATGCGTTCTCAAAGTAAACAATAACCATCACCGTGGGTATTTGCATTAGATCCTTGCCTCATGTGCTGAATATATGCTTCATTCTACTTCCCTACCCGAACCCCAGCCCGTACCTAAGTTACTTACCTATGTATATTCAGCAAAACGCTGACAATGATGATTTCATACATAAGATAAAAGTTTTTGCGCAGAAGCAGTTCAAAATATACACAACAAAGAAAAAAAGTGAAAATAAATCTAAATCCTTTTTGAAGATTTCGGAGGAATGAGCTCTCTGATGATATATACGCGTCCTTAAGACTTAATCTTAAAACGTTGAAAATATTTTTTTCTTTTTATAATGATAATAATTGTGTCTGGATATACCTAGGTACATAAATATAAATTGCTTTATTTTTGAATGCGCTTTCAAGAGAGCATCACCACTAGCACTACTAACCTACCTAGTAGAGTATACTATAGGGCTTGAGATTTCGCATGCGCTAAGCTTTAGCAAAATCCTGCAAAGTGTAAAATAGCAAATTATGTGGCAGAAAAGGAGAGAAGAAGTGACAAACAACAGCAAAGAAAAAAAAAAACATCGGAACAAATAAACATCCGTTATCGATATCCTTATCAAGGATCTCCTATTTATTTTCGAAATACAAAAGCCCGAATGCGATTTGAAAACAACCCTCTGGAAGTAAGGATATACCTATGCTAATAAAAGATGAATTGTGGCGCCAAATGCTTGAACGTGGGCGGAATAGAGATATTTGAATAATTTCCTCGGTATGAGTGTGCATTGTATATAAATGAGAAAGAGAGCAGAAAGCTTAATTTATGTGAAGTTTATTTTGTTGTATTTTGTTTTTGTTTTTGTATTTGCTTTTCTGTGCCAAAGGACATTATTGTGTACCCACCTAGATTTGTTTTGTTCCACATATGGAAGGCAAATCCCTTAAAGTATATATGCAAAAAACGAGAGTGGGACAAGCACCTGCTTCCTGAATTTATAGAATCAAATATATCCTTGATTCTTTACTCTCTTTCTCATCCATATGGTTGTGTGAGTGTATTATTAGAGTAGTATTACTTATTGAACCTTCAACAGCAAAAAGGACAACAGCTAAGCTTTCGATGATGATGATGATGTTGATGTTGATGATTATTGGGGAAATGTGTCTCCTCTTTGCTAGCTTTTTGTACAGTTTTCAAAACACACACATACACGAACAAAAACCAAATGCACACAAAATATCCGCTTTTAGAATGTATTGGTAGGTATTTCTGTTGGTGATGTTGCTTCAAGCAGGACATTCTAGTTAACGCCGCGAAGGACAACGTATCCTATTTTATTTTATTTGAATTATATGCTCAAAAAAGCATACATCTTTTTTTTGATTTCATTACATTTGGTGTTTAATTATAAACAAATAAGAAACAAAAAAAAAAAAAAACTAAACAAAATTTTCATAAACTTTAATTTTTCTTCTCTTATCCTGCAACGGTGTGTCCCCAAAAAAAAAAAAACTATTCTTTTAACTTTCCATCTGTGTTGCGTTTTTTTTAAGTCCTGCGTGAATTGACCTAAAATGCAATAAAAATTCCTTCACAAAATTTAAATGGTGCCCCTTCAGATTCTCTTTGAACTTTCTTCTAAAAACACTTGACTGTTTAAAAAATAAATAATGTTTTCATTGAATGAGATGTGTTTGAAGTAAAATTAAAATTAATTTATTTTTCAATTTGTTTTCCAGCTGTTTGTTTGTGAGATTACAAATAAAACGTCTACAATATCCGGATTATTGCACCAGTTGTCTCTCTCAAGCCATTTAAAACTGTTTTGGCTCAACCTTTAAAAAAAAATTAAGCAAAAATTAAAAAATACATCAAGAAAAATAAATAAAAAAAAAAAGTTTCTAACCAAATTAAAATATTAAGTGTTATCAAGTGTTTGCATATAAAGAAATTTAATATATGTAATTATAAGTAAATTTGTGTAAAATAAGAAATTTGCATATATATGTATGTGTTTGTGTTAATTGATGTGAATGTAGACAAAATTCTTCGATATAAATGTATAGTAGTATTAAATGTCTTATTTCTATTTAAATAAAATACAAAATAAATTGATCTAACAAATTAAATATAAAAATAAATGAAAACAAAAACAAAATAAAATAAAAATCCTACGTAAATGATTGTAAACTCTTGTCGAACTTTTAAAAGAAAAAAAAATATATATAGGTAGTGTGTGTCTGTTGTTAAACTAGTAAACAAAAAAGAAGAACCTAAATATAATAATGTTGGTGTTTTAATTGTCTACTAAATATATTTAAAAAGTGTTAGTAAATAAAAATTTAGTGAAATTTACCTTATAAAAATATAAACAAATACAAAAATTGTTTGAAATTAAAAGTAAAAAAAAAAATCTAAAATATTCAATAAATAATAAAATTAAATATATTACTACTACGTGAAAAAAAGTGAAAATATTTTGTACAAACAATGAAGAAATTTACTTTCAAAGGAGTTTTGGATGGATTCCGATCAACGGTTCAAGCACCATCTAACAAACCGGAACAGGAAATTCAAGAACAGCTTAGACCTGATTATTTTACAGCAAAAAAGGTGAGTTTAAAGAATTATGTTTGCTTTTAATTGCGTTTAGTAATAATTTCACAAGACTGGGTTTTTGCATACGGGATTTGACAGCAAATTGTGAAAATTTGTCAAATTCGTCAAGTCTTTTCGTTTACCTGCTTCCGAAAACTACGAATTTTAGTACAGTTTTATTTTTTTCTTATACCTATATGAAATTTGACAGAACTTTGGGCTAAATTCGTAGAAATTCGTAGTATTGGGAAGTACGCAGACGGACATAAAATAAGTTTATTTTGGTTTATAATAACAAATAATTTCCTGTGTAAATAACGAGCAAAGAATCTGGGACAGTTTGATTTGAAATTACACTTAGTTGCACCAAAACAATATTTTAATAATTTATTGAATGCCTGTTTCAACGTCGATTTACTGCTTACAAATTTTTTAACAAGAGACGAAAAAAAACATCAGCATCCGCAAGAAAAAACTCATATTATACTGGGCAAGGGATTTAAATAGTTTTTAAAGTTGTTTTGTCAGGGGGTGTTTCCAGATTATGTTGTCAAAGAGTGATAGTCAATTTTTTAAGATTCGTGGCTCAATTTTTATTTTTTGTCGCAGTAAATGTGAATGTAAATGAGCTCTCACATGACCGGATGAATCCAACACTTATTTCTTCAGTACTTGACAGCAAAATAGGGGACATTTTGCTGTGCCTTTAGAAAGATAAAGTGACAAATAAGGCATGTGCAGGAAAATGAGATATTAGAGCCCTCAGCTATCTCAGTATCGTGAATATAATTCCTCAGAAGTTTTGCTGTCAAATCACTGAGAGAAAAAAACTATAATTCACTTGCTCACTTGCGGACAATTTTGATATGTAACATTTATTCACTCGCTTTTGGGGTAAATAAAAATAAACCAATTCCCGTATAACACAATCCTTCCGGTACAAAAAAAAAAATCGTTAAAATTTTAAAACTATCCAATGGTTCTTTGAATTTGTGTAGTAGGTATTTTATTTTTATATTTTTAAGGGGTGTTGCTAGAAGGCTGAAATCTAAGAAATTATTGATTTGAATACGAATTCAAGAAAAATTAGAATTCTAAAATACCATTGAACGGAGATAACGGCAATATTTGAGCACTCATTTATGAATGAACTCATATTTCTTGAGTCCATGAATAGATTATGTTATGATATTAACAATTTATTTAATAATAATATTCAATGTTGATAAACTATTATAGAAGAATGAATTAAAAATTAAATTATATTGTACAAAATAATGATTGATTTCTTTGATATCATTTCTAAATTAAATATTTTATAAAGTGATAATAATAATAAGTAGTATCTATAACATCCCCTTTTTTTTCTTTTATGAGCATTCGTAGTCTTCCAGTTTTTTTGGAGGTCTGATGTTACGCTTTGGTCTTATCTCAATTTCTTCTTCTTGTATTGCTTGGTTATTTTCGTTAGTTGATAATTCTTTTCCTGATGCTTGATGTAATACGTTTGTTGTTGTTGGTAACTGCTCTATTTCGGGCTGGTATATTTCAGGGTGCTGATCGGTTAATTCATTAGTTTGAACTGGGTAGTTATGACGGTTTTCTGTTTGCTCTGGTTGTTTTCTTATGTGGATCGTGTTGCGCTTGTATTGTTTTGTACCAACAATAACTATATATGTTCTATCGGATAAACATTCTTTTATCTCCCCTTTTGTCCAGTCGTCATTTGGATTTATTTTTATATACACTTTGTCACCAATTTTAATGACATTTTCTTTTCTTGTTCCTCTGTCAAAATATTTCTTACTGTTCATACGTTGTTGCTGAATTCGTTCTGGTACTTTTTCTATAATCTGTTGATTTGTATTGATGTTAGGTATATCGCAACGTAACCACCGGCAAAAAAATCTTTTTGATGGACTTGATCCAATTTTGTTTGGTGTGTTTCTCCATATTAATAACGATTTATAAAAGTCCGTGTTTGATGATAACGTTTTTTTTAATAGCTGTTTTGCAATTTTTACTGCTGATTCTGCTTTCCCATTTCCTTGTTGATGATATGGACTTGAAGTTTCATGCTTGAATTCCCAATTATTTGCAAATGTTTTAAATTCTTCACTCGTAAAATTTGTGCCATTGTCAGTTATAACTTTAAGTGGTATTCCATGTCTACTGAAATTTTTTCTGCACACGTATATTGTTGCTTTTGTTGACATGTTATCTAAAATATCAATTTCGAAAAAGTCTGAATAATGATCGACCGTTATTAGAAAATTCTTTTTTTTGCCATTTATGATCATTTCAAAAATATCCATTGATACTATTTCGAAAGGTGTGTTTGGAATATCTGGAATTTTGAGTGGCTCTTTTTGTTGATTTCGTGCATATTGGTTACATGCTTCGCATTCTTGTATCATATTCTTGATATCTTCTGTTATTCCCATCCAATATATTGTTTCTCTAGCTAATTTAAGGGTAGCTTCTATGCCCATATGTGGTTGGTGTAATCGTTCTAAAAGTTGTTTTCTTATTTTTAGTGGTATTACTATCCTATCTCCTTTCAAGATTAGTTCATTATTTACTATAAGTTCATCCCTTATTTTCCAATATGATCTAATGTTTTCATTTAGTTTATCTTTGTTATCTGGCCAACCTTGTACAATTGTTGCGGCTAATATTTGTAAGGTTTTATCTTCAACAGTAGCTTTTCTTACTTTTCTTAAAGTTTCATCACTTATTCGTTTTCCTTCAACATCATTGCAATCTTCTAGTTGTTTTAGTTCTTCTTCGATTTGATATATTTCTAAAGATTTCTCTTCGTCTTTTGTATCTATTGGTGATCTTGATAAAGTGTCTGCTATAAACATTTCACTGCCTTTTTTATATTTTAATAAGAAGTTATATCTTTGAAGTAACAATATCATACACTGCAATCTTTTTGGTGTTTTCAGTAGTGGTTTATTGACTATGTTAATTAATGGTTGATGATCAGTTTCAATTGTAATATCACTTTTTCCGCAAATATATTGATCAAATCTTTTACATGCAAATACAATTGCTAACATTTCTTTTTCGATTTGAGCGTAATTCCGTTGAGTTGTTGTCAGTGTTTTAGATGCATAAATTACTGGATGATTTTCTTGCATTAATGTACATCCAACTGCAAAAGATGATGCGTCTGTTTGAATTCGTACTGGCTTTGTTACATCATAGAATTTCAAAACTGGATTCGTAGTCATCGCTTCTTTCAAATTTTTGAATGCTTCTTCTTGTTTTTGATTCCAACTGAATTCATTTTTTACATGAGTTATTTCTCTTAGTGGTGCTGATAATTTTGATATATTTGGAATAAATTTCCCAAGATATGAAACCATTCCCAAAAATCTTAATGTTTCTTGTTTGTTTGTAGGTCTTTGCATATTTGTTATCGCGGTTATCTTCTCTGGATCTGGTTTTATGCCTTCGTTTGATATAATATGTCCAAAAAATTTTATACTGTTCTGGCAAATCTTCATTTTTTCTTTATTAATTTTTAGGTTTTCTTGTCGTAATCTCGATAATAATTTTTTAAGATTTTTGTTGTGATCTTTAATAGCTTCTTCAGTATTTTCTCCTTTGCCATAAATCAAAATGTCATCTGCGATGCATGTTACTCCTTTAAGTCCTGCTATTACCTGGTTTTGGCGCATTTGGAAAATTTCCATAGCTGGTTTGATTCCGAATGGTAGTCTGGTAAATCTATATTTTCCGTTTGGGGTCCAAAATGTTGTTAGTTTACTGCTTTTTTCATCAAGTTGTAGTTGCCAAAAACCATTTTTTGCATCTAATGTGCTAAATATTTTTGCATCTGCTAATTCAGCAAAAACTTCTTCTACTGTTGGTAATTGGAACTTCACATCCCTGAGTGCTTTATTTAGTTCTCTTGGATCAATGCATATTCGCAGTTTGTTATTGTTTTTCTTAACTATAACTATGTTGCTTGTCCATTTTGTGTATTCAGGTTCATATTTAATTATACCTTCACGTTCCATTTCGTCTAATGTAGTTTTTAGTTTTTCACGTAATGCTATTGGGATTCTTCGTGGTGGCTCATTTTTTGGCGTTATTTTTTCATCAATTTCTAGTGTTATCTTGCCGGATAGTTTACCTAGTCCTTCATAAATGTCGTTATAATTATTGATAATATCGTACGCTTCCTGTTCTTTTGATTTTTGAGTTATATTCTTGCATAGTTCGATAAGTTTCAATGACAGGCATGTTTCTGCTGAGAGCAATGGACAGTGATTTCTTTTGATTACATAAAATAGTAGTTTTTGTTGATTGTTATTTCCTTCTATTTTCAAATATATAGTTCCTATTGTTGGGATATGCGTTTCTTCTATCGTTTTCAATATATTTTCGGTATTTTTTATGTTTGGATTCTGTTCTATTTCTAATAAGTTGTTGAGGCCGATTAAGTTACATGTTGCACCAGTGTCTAATTGAGCATTTATTTTCTTTGGTATGTTCTTATTGTTGAATATTGTTATCTCTCTGAATATATGTTTTGTATTTCCTTGATCAACTGTGCTACAGATATATTCTGTTGTCGTTTCAGTTACTTCTTTAATTGTTTTTTCGTTGTTGTTATTTCTGTTGTAGTTTCTATTGACGTAATCGCTGTTATTTCTGTTGAAGTTTCTATTATTGTAGTTATTGTTATCTTTTCCTCTATTGTTGTTATTTGACATGCAAACTCTAGCATAATGCCCTTTCTTGTTACATTTGTTGCATATTATGTTTCTTGCTGGACATTGTTCCAATGTTGAATGATATTCTAGTCCGCAAAATTTACATGTCTTTTCTTTGTTATATTTGTTGTAATTTTGTTTGAAATTTATATTTGTTGTTTTTTCTATTTCATGTATTTCTGTT
Source organism: Dasysyrphus tricinctus (assembly GCA_963921185.1). Lineage (NCBI taxonomy): Eukaryota > Metazoa > Arthropoda > Insecta > Diptera > Syrphidae > Dasysyrphus > Dasysyrphus tricinctus. The sequence goes on from OY992532.1 coordinate 114,145,128, forward strand.
GAAGTTTTATTGTACAAACCTTTTAGTTGTTTTTGTGATTCTTCTTTGGATCTACATATTTCGATGGCTTTTTCTAAAGTAATGTCTCTTTCGAGCCATAATCTTTCTCTCATATTGCTGTCTTTGATTGAACAGATTATTTTGTCCAGTAATAGGTCATCTTTAAGTTCACCGTATTGAGCATTTTTGATCATACTTCTTAAACGATTAAAATATTCTTCATATGATTCGTCATCTTCTTGTTTTGCCATATTAAATATTGCACGTACATATCTTTTATTTATCGTTGGAGATAAATGTTTTTCTATTTCATTGAGAAGTGTAGCTGCTGTTTGTACGTTTTGTTGATTTATTGGCATATTTGTATATCGTTCATAAACTGCGTTTCCAACAGCTGTAAGCAGAATAGCTTTTTTAGCATTCTCGTCTTGTGTGTGAAGTCCTGTTGCTTGTAGATATAAATCCCATTTAAGTCGAAAATTTTTAATGTTTTCTGCAATATCACCAGACCTTATGTCGATCGGTTCTGGTAATGGAATTTGTGGAATATATGATTGTGGAGTTCCTCGTTGTTGAATTGCTTGTTTTAATCTTTCGATTTCTTCTTTAAGATTTCTAATTTCGGCCATTTTATTTTGCTTTATTTGTTTTAATTATTTGTTGTTGAATTATTTGTTGTTGATTTATGTATCCACATCTGACACCATGTTATGATATTAACAATTTATTTAATAATAATATTCAATGTTGATAAACTATTATAGAAGAATGAATTAAAAATTAAATTATATTGTACAAAATAATGATTGATTTCTTTGATATCATTTCTAAATTAAATATTTTATAAAGTGATAATAATAATAAGTAGTATCTATAACAGATTACTTTGATTTTTCTTATTTTCGGATATAAATAAAATAACGATTATTTTGATATCTCAATTATTATCCTACTTTATGCATACAAGCCCCACAATCTTTATTTTTAATTAATAAAAATAAAAAAAAATTGTGTTGACATTGCCTGCTTAGTGTGGGTGGAGCCGTTATCAGAATAAAATAATTTTATTTTAATTTGATTTGGTTGGATTTAAAAAATCATAAATCCAGTTTTACTCACTGGATCCTTGAAGTTTAGGCTTTTAAATAAAGCTTACACCACATGTTATCATTGCTGAGGGGCAAAAATGTGTGTACTAAAAGGATGAAAAAAGTACCCCTTGATTCGATTTACGATATTCTAAACACAAAAGATGTTGTAAAATTTTACAATTTTGAAAAAAAACTAAAAACGCGCGTTTATATATGGATTTTATTTAAAAAATTGATCGACTCCATAAATAAATAAAAAATAAAATACTAGTCAATTAAACAGCCGTTAGATGTATGAAAAAAATATCAACTTTTGTCCAGTCATTTAAGCTTTTTGCTTCGGAAAATATGGTGGAGAAAATATGGTGGAAAGCTGAATTTTGGTACATAGTGGGGATGCTATGGCATTCTAAGGAAATTGTTAAAAGTCCCATCAATATGAGGTCGCTGACAGTTTTACGGGGGATCAAAGGCCCCCCAAAGGCTTTTAAGGAATATCTCCCGAATAGTAAGCCTAACAGAAAAATGTCAAAGACTGGGTTGTAGGTAGCCTAAAAAATTTCCTGCAAAAAATGTTAGGTAGCTTTTTATCATGAGAGTAGCCGTTTTCGAGATAATTCAACCGGTAGAGTTACGGATTTTATTTTTCTGTATAAAAGAGGTATACTCTTTTACAAAACCTTTGAGGTTGAGTACAAGGTTTTGGGAAAGTTCCCCCTTGACTCCGGCTCCGCTACATTAATCATACGGATCGAAGGTCACCAAACATGGTATTTCGTTTATACATGGTTATTCGTATAAAATGTGACAAAAAGCTAGAGCGTGTAGAGTGGCTTAAGAAAAGAAAAAAAAAATCGAATAGGAGAAGGGGTTCTATTATCCCCCGTTTAGTCAGCAAGGCCAATCAAATAACAAAAACAACGGTAACACTTACAATGCCATGCTATACCTTTTTGTAAAGGCAAAAATCCCTTCTTTTATTTTATTTTAAATAAAGTTGTTTGAGTGAACAGTTTTTAAAAAATTAATTTCCAAAGTCAAAATTTTGAAAAAGGAATATGTATTCACTTTTAACAATCTGTATGGCTTATACATATTTTTCAACCACGCCCAACAAATGATATCAATTTTTCGAAGCTCTATCCTACTAATTCTATTAAATATTTTGATAAGACATTGCTTTACATTGCTTATTTCACAGTTAAATTTCGTTTATAAGATAATTCATATTTTAGATTTCAAAGGTAAATGCCAAACAAAATAAAAAATTGCTGATACAGCTGCATTAAATTGGCTATAAGTCGAGAAACACTGCTTCAATTTTCAAAAATAAGATGCCTATAGAAAGGATAAGCACTTTAATTATAATTATTGCATTAAACTTGAGTAGCTGAGAGGCTTAAAAAACACCAAAGCAAGCTTTTCACTATATTTACAATTATCTTCTCAGTTTTCAAACAATTTTCAAAACTTATATTTTATAATAGGTAATTTGGACTAATAACCGTTATTTTGGTGCATCAAACATAATTCTACGTTAAACACATGATTTAATATAGATTTTTAAACATTACTCAACGCAAAATTTTTCCATATTGTAACCATTTGATCAATAAAATTCGGGATTTGGAAAACTATGCATAAGCTCTCCGAAAATAGTAAACTTGAATATAAAGAAATAAAATGAATCTTATACAAAAAACAGAATCTTAATTTCTCTAATATTATGAAACTGTTTAAAATTAACTTGTATTCCCTTAAGGTTACAAACCTAGTATTTTCAACAAAAAATATTAAAATATTACTTTTTACCAAACGAGCGAATAGCTTAAGTTTTGAAAATATATGTTTTTCACAAGCAACTCTCAAAAGTAACCTTCGGTCGAAAATGTTCGTTTCAGAAATACAATTTGTTGATTATGTGACCTTCGTGAAGAAAGCAAGCATTAAAATACATTTTCAAAAAGCAATAATTTAAGAGATATTATTATTTCTTAAATTGGTTAAAACTCAAAAATACTGGTTTTTGATCTTAACAAGTTGTCGAAAAACAATTTTTACTTGTTGGGGCATAGTAAGATAAACTATAGATTTGCCTAGTAACAGCTTAAGCAACATCTATAAATATGCCCCCTTCTCATCTTGATAATAATATTTTCTATGAGAAGTTCGATAGCACTTTCGTCCATATGAGTACGAAGTTCCAATATATTGCTACTCTAAAAATAGTCAAATTTCGAAAATACACGTTTTCCAAGGACATTATAGATTTTTTTTTACAAAATTCGTAGTTTAAAATATTTTTTGAAGTAGGTACTATGGATTTCAAACTAAAATTAAAGAGCTGACTTTTCAGTTGTAACGGTGCGCATACTGATCGCTCGTATGGAAAAGTGTAGTAATAATTTATTGAGCGACATTTCAAAAAGTATACAGTTATCGGCAAAAGCCGCTGGTTTAGTTATTTATTTGTGTTTTTAAAGGAATAAAAAGATTTTGAACTGGATTTTCCACTCAAAATTCCTATAAAAATTTGTTTATTATTACAAAATACACAAATAAAAAAAAAAAACAAAAGTAGATTTTTTAAAATTTTAATTTAAAATTTTGAAAATGTTGCTTAATATATTCTTAGGGGATGATATCGATATGAAACTCTAGTGAGTATGAACTATTTTTTGACAAGTTCGTCATTTAAGAGAAGAGGAGAAGAAAACGAATTTTTTGGCTTTTGGTGAAATTTTTAAAATAATATTTTTTTTTTTTTTTTTTTTAAATAATCGCTCGTTTTCGATAAAATTCACAGTTTATGAGTTATGTGCCAAAAACTGTCATTTTTGTCATTTAACCATATTTTGGAACGGTGGCATCCTTTTCTAGGCGATCCGTCGGAGCGGGGAAAGTATTACAACTTTTTCAGTAAAAAACGTATGATCTATACGTTTCGCATTAATTTTTTGTATAGCCTTTTTACCGTTTGAAAAATACAGAAACATTTGTTAATTGTATTTAAAAACCTTCACTTTTATTTTGTCCGCAGCTAAAGTTCTAAAATTTCGCTTGGGCTATCAGAAGACTTTTTACTTTTACTGAAAAAGTTAAAATCCTTAACTACACAAAAGTGAACAGAAACATGTTTTAAACTTTAGCTATACAGCTTGATTTTAAAACCAATTTTATCCTATTTTTATTTAGTATCTTATCTACTATTAACTTTTTTACACATTCTCGCAAAATTTGTTGTTTTTTGACCTTCTCGTTATAATTGGCATAAGCCCATATAGGTTTTAAAATATAGGTTTACAAAAAATCTATGGACATGGCAAGTTGCCGTCTGCCAGATATTGATATTTATCATATGTTTTTATAAAATTAAATTTAAGAAGATAATTGAGATACTTTAAGAATTTAAAATTATTATTTTAATTATTTATTGCAAAAAAATTAATAATCTAGATATTGCGATATGTATATTGTTTTTGCAAAGCAAGTTTACAGCGACTAAAGAAAAAAGACATTAAATACATATGTATATAATACTAGTTGATTGTAACGCAAAACGCACCTAAAGGCGCCCGTTAAAAATGAATGAATATATTGATGAATGCTTTTATTCTAGTCACGAAATATTTAATACAAAATAATTTCTTTTAATATCTATTGGTTGGTTTCTGGAGGTGTTTCCGTAACTTTGTATATTAAAACGTGCCAAAAAAAAGAAGAGAACGTCCTGCTCTTTCAGGTAAAAAAAGTGACAACACCAAAAATGTACCCGAAGGTGCGTCTGCTCAACACCTATCTCTTAATACATAAAACTTTCTTTTCCCAAAGCGCATTAGGTGTCTGGAGGCGTTTTCTACAATTTGTTCATGTTCAAAATATCAAAAAACTACCAAAAAGTGGAGTTCACATCTTTTGATATCAAAACAAGTATGTTCCCCAAAAGTGGCAACATTAACATTTTACCCTAAGCTGCATCTACTCAACACCTATCTTCTTAGACCTTATTTTCTCGACGCCTTTGACATCTGAGTGCGTCTCTTCAACATTTATCTTTTCAGACATCAACACCTATCTTCTTAGACATTAAGGGTTATTTTCTCAACACGCGTTTGGCATCTGTAGGCGTTTCCATTACTTTTTTCATGTAAAAAAAAATGGTTGATTACGTTGACATAAAAAATTATTTTCCCGAAAAGGGGCAACACTGAGATCTTACCTGTAGGTGCGTTCACTCAACATCTATCATTCAGACATCTATCTTCTAAGACATCACGTTTGACATCTGGAAGCGTTTCCGCAACCTTACCTATCTTTTAAGACATCAACCGTTATTTTCCCAACATGCGGTTGGTATCTTGAGGCGTTTTCGCAACTTTTTTTCATGTTCAAAATATTAATAACTATCAAAAAATGTAAACCCCACCATTTAGAAAAAAAACATTTTCCAAAAAGTGGCAACACTGACATTTTACTCGAAGATGCGCCGCACCTTTATTTGGCATCCGTGAGCATTTCCCAAATTCTGTTCATGTTCAAAACATTAAAAACTAACAAAAAAGACCCATCCTTTAACATAAGAAAAAGTATTTTCCCGAAAAGTGGCGACATTGATATTTTAGCCGATGGTGCGTCTACTCAACATCTATCTTTTGAGATATCGACCGTTATATTTCCAATACGCGTTTGGAACCTGGAAGCGTTTTCGCAACTTTTTTCATATTCAAAATATTTTCCAGCGTTACAGAATAATAATTAAAAGGTTGAATCTACAGATGCTTGAGCGTTTCAAAAATTGTTTCGATGGTTAAGAGTAATTTCACAAAACTTGTAGAGATTGGTCCACCCTGCCGATCCGTTCAAAATTTCTATCAGTTGAAGTCTAGAGAGGACACTTTGATGGAAATAAAGCCTTCGAAACTTCTTTAAGATTGGGAAAATGGATATAAAATGGTAAACATAATCACGCTCGTACCTGTTACAAAAGTTGCATAAGATTGGCAGGTCTGAACGATGTGGAATGTAATTCAATCTAAGGATTTCTACTCTTGCTCTAAAAATAGTGCTAATAGCTTTGAAAGGCATTTCGATTTTGAAGTAGTAAGCAGATTCAAGGCGGTGATTTAAATCTCTGTATGTTATTCTGGTTGTCGATGCCAACGCCCGATTCAAGTGTTGTAGATAAATTTGTTTTTTGTTCGTCTACCTTGGCTATGACATTAGCAAACAACTCACGCCAAAAATCCACATTGGATTCAATTAGATCCAATCGGAGTCCATGAGATCTTGCAAGCGAATTCCATTCTTTTAACGGTGAAGATAGTGAACGCAGAAGGTTAGTCATAACAGACTTGTGGAGACTTACACCGACTTTTTTCATTATTCTAATCAATCAGAATTGGCTTCTAAGCATCTTATGGTAAATGGGAGTAATACCTGATTCAACGTGGATAGCATAATTTGGAGTAGAGTTAGGTAGACGAAATAGACGTTTGAAGAAAAACCTTTGAATCAAACCAAATGCTTGAACACCATAACACGTACAAGAATTTATTGTGAATTCAAAAACAGGATACTTCGACCCCAAACCAACATTTTTATTCCCACAGAAATTTGGCCACATAATGCTTAGTGCAATTTTGTCTTCCTTAAGTACTCTTTTCTTGCACGGGCTTTGAAAAGCTTGTATTTGCGGACATCAGCACTCCAAGATACTTGATACACCATCCAAAAACCAACATCCTTCTCTCAACCTCTTGCATTTCCGGGCTTCAAACACCATTATTTTGGTTTTTAATGCATTAATCTTCAGATCCCAGGGGCCTATAGCACAATACATAAAGTGGTTGTTGAACAAGTGAAATTCTACAACTTTTTAAAATTTGTGTAACACGGTAACAACAAGTCTAGGAGAACTTGAACAATTGTTTTGGCTTCTTTCAACAAGTGGGAAATTTCATAAATTCACCGTTTCTGTGACTGAAAACAACAAAAGTTTGAAAAATAGAGAATAAACTTGTTGAAGAGTTGATAAATTTCAACCGACAGTTCTGGAATTTTTCAAAGTCAACAAGTTAGAAATAAATACTTGCAGTTGTAGTTTTTATCAAGTGATGAAATCGGGAAGATTGGGTGCGTTTATTAGCAAAAATATTATGAAAACTCTGTAGATACTGAATCGTAACGTTGAACGCACAAAAAATCTGAAATCGTCATTTTTTTCTGTCAAAATACTTTCTGATTTTACTGGAGTGAATAGGTAGAAATGAAAAATTTAAATTAAATTAAAATCAAAAATGAGTGACTCTGGGGATGAAGTTATTTTTGTAAATTGTTCTTTGTTTTTATTTGAATTAATATTTTCGAAAATAGTTGAAGCCACACTGTTTACTTTTAACCAAAAAAATACACGTCTTCGTCGGGTTCTTCCACCGAATACAATCTTTTATTAATAATTATAATAAGAATCAAAAATAGGAAAATATATTCACAGAAAAACTTGACATTTAAAAAGAGCCACATGTGTTGTTATTGTACTATGAATAATATGTTGATTTATCTTACTGAAAGTAAGAGCTAAAAAGTTGTTTTGTTTTCTTTTTTTCGGAAACTTTTCGACTCATCGCGTAAGAATTACTTGTTGAGCTGATTCAACAAGTCGAGGGAAATATTTTCAGTTGACAATTGTTGCGGTTTTAATTGAGTTACAGAAATGAGTTTCACTTGTTTAACAAACATAGTTAAACAAGTAATTGTTGACTAGTTGACTTGTTGTTCTGTGTTATAAGCCCCTGGTGTCACAGTATCTCTGAAGCCTGTTAATTTGAAGTTGAAGTTAAGAAGTATCATCGACTAACATTACTAGGTCATCTGCATAGAGAAATGCTTTTACCAAAATCTCTGAAATACTGACACTCCCAGGCAAGATATCACAGATGTCGTCAATGAAAAGAGCAAAGAATATTGGACTTAAAATACATCCCTGAGGAACACCAGCAGTTGTTTCAAACCAGTTCGACTTCTTTGACCCATCCCAAACTGTATGTCGCTTTGGTTCCACATAAAAAGTTATCATATAGAGACAGGAATTTTCTAGATATACCAAGGGAAGCCATTTTGTATATCAAAGCTTGGCGGTTGACAGTGTCAAAGGCAACTTTGAAATTAAGAAAGCAAGCATAAAGTTTTCTTTTTCTTTGAGTTATTTAGAGGCAATGCTTGACAATGCAAATACGTGATCCACAGTCGAAAATCCAGCACGAAAGCCGGTTTGAAACATGCTTAAACGTTGATTTGATTCCACCCAGTTTGAAAGTCTCATAAACAAAATTGTAGCGAAAATATTCCTAATTGAGTTAAATATTGATATACCTCTGTAATTCTCAGGCAGACTCGCATCTCCTTTTTTGAAAATAGAAATAATAACAGCTTTATTAAGGCTTTGAGGAATGTAAGAATTCTCAAACAAGTTATTATACAGTGACCACCGGCCATAACCGCTTAAGTCGATTTTTCATAGTTTTCAGGAGAGCAGTTTGAAGTTTCGAATCGTGTTTGAGAAAAATATAATGGTAATTGAAAAATTTTTGAAATGCAAAAAGGAAGAAAATATAATTTTTTCTTAGATATTAAAAGAAAATTACTTTTATGTTAGATAATTAATGAGTAATTTAAGAAAAAAACACTTAAGCTGTTATGGCTTATTGAACTTGAAAAAAATAAAAAGCTCAGGTCGAGTTAGGCTTTTGCGGTATATTAAGGAAGAAAAAAACAAAAAGCTTATGTTGAGTTAGGTTCTTATGGCATATTAATTAAGAACAATTAAAATTTCTATGTCGACTTAGGTCATTAATCCTTGAGTAAAAATGTGGTATAAAGTTTTCTATGTTGAGTTGAGTTATTTTACTTACTAATAATGAACCATATTGTAAGTTAATTTTCCAAGATTTTTTACTTACGTGTTGCCAAGTTATTGTTCTTGGACTAATAATTAACTACTTAGTAGCTATACATAATTTCAAATTAACGATATAAATTCGAAATGTGAGAATATAAGTTTATTATTATGTATATTAATATTCAAGTTTTTTTTTTAATTATATTTACATTTATTCACTTTTGTGACCAACATTGCTGTTCCAACTTCTTCTGCATTGTCAGGCTGGGTCAAATCAGGTTAGGCATTAAGCTCGTGAATATTTGTTCTAAAATAAATTAAACATGGTGGCGCAACAGCTCGTGGAGAACCAGGGCCTAGTGACTTACAACTCTCAACAATTCCTATGTGCGTTTGTTGGCAGGAATGGAGGGGACCAACAATTTTTGCATGACAGTCCAACACACTAACCATTATGCCATGAGGTACTACCCATCTTTGTTATAAGATTATCATAAAATAAATGGAAGTCAGGGCCTATATTGGTTTAAGCTCAAACAATTTTTTTTTTCTTGAGAAATGATTGGTAAGCCCATTGCCGTTGACATTTCGTTGACATTCTACTTTTAAAATTTTAAAAGACTCATTTTCATCTAAAGAATTTTTGTATTGCTCTTTATAGCAGCATTTTGTGTATATCGCAGCCACCGAACTTCATGACATCTTCATCAAGTCGTCTACAAGAAAATTTAGATTTGGAAAATTTTGAACAATCATAAAATTCTTCTCAACTGATTCAATTTTGATCCAACTGTATTGACGAATTGATGCCAATCCTTAAGCCTTTCAATTAGGGCATGGTCGCTATCGCATTGTATGTGCGTGTGTCCTAGTTCGAGGAATTTGTGAATACATACTTATTTATTTATTCGTTAAATAACTAACGATAGAAAGCTTACATACATAACTAATTTTACATAACATTACAATTTAAATAAATATATTCAACTACAATAATGAATTGAAATAGGTTTCTTTGAATTTACAACTTATAACATTGTCGTTTATAGAAGAAAATACACAATAATATTTATTGAAGACTGAAATCAATTGATCTAATGGACTATTCAAACCATAATTTGTTCTACTGAAGATCGGACATAAAGGCAACTACTGTCTTCTTAAGCTTGCCTGACTGTAACTAATGGACGTAATCAATGTTTTCCGATTTCTTGTTCTTCCCAGGACCGTTGTAGAATGTTATGCATTTTGTCTCTTCCGGTAAACTTTTCAGTAACTTGCAAATAATGCAAGATGAAATTTCATTTTCGCCATTACTTCTTCAGGAGGGGTAGATTTTAAAATTGGTAAAATTTACATTAGGTAAGCTACCTATTTTACCTGTTTTGATAAATTGAACAGGAAAATAAATTAACATAAATTTGACAAGACTAATTATTTCAAAAAATAAACTTCAATTATAACAGTAGCATGGCAATCAGATACTTATTTTTGAAAATTTATCAAAATGGTGATTACATAAAAACAAAATAACAACAGCTTCATGCAAGTTGTACAAATTTTTAAATATACCTCTGAAGAAGTCGTGCATAACGACGAAACTTTGGGAAAAAGATGAAATAAACTTATTTTATTAGCATTCGAATATTAATTGACCAAATAAGCTTATATAAATGTCTTTTCTTTTGGTTAATCAATATCCACTTTTCTTCTTCAGATTTTGCAACTTATTTTAGTTCGGTTTAAAAAAAGTAATTGTTTTTTTATGTCTTAAACTTAACATTAATAATTTAGTAACTAAACAATAATTGACATCTTATAAAATTCAAATTTTGAAATTCAGATTTTGTAACTAATTCTGCGAAGCGTATAGGTAGGTACTCCTCTGACCAAAACGATAATGCTTAAATTATAGTAAATAGCTATAAAATTTAATCTATTACTAACATATTGTATTGATTATTTAACCATTACTGAATCACTCAATAATTTATATTTTTTATTTCTTAAATGTCATTTTCTGGCAGAAAAATCGTGTGAAAATAAATATGGTTACTCATTTGATCTTCCAAATGGCCAAATGAGGAACTTTATTCATATTTTTATTACAATTACCTATAATGTATACACCAAAAAGTGAACAATAGGTAAAAATCCAAAGTTTTATTACATAGTACATATTATGACCAATGAAATTGAAAACAATCGAGGAAAAGTTAAACAATCATTCCTTTTGTTTACTCCGGAAAACTCTTACGAGTAAGTGCTGTTTTTTTGTATAACATATCTATTATTTTTGAAAAAAAAAATGTGTATATACCTATGTATATAAAGCATTACATATGTACGACGTACGTGGATCTATATTTCACAAAGTTGTAAAGTACATCGCTTAAAAAAACTGAATTAAAATTAAAAGAAATTAATGTTTCTATGTTATTATGTCTAAGAGAGTTTTTGGTTTTAACTGGTATAATCCTTACTTCGTACAAATTCGGAAATATTTTCCGATAAAATAATATGTAACAAACTTTCATTTGCCTTTACCACGTTCAGAAAGCATCCGCACAAATTGCACCATTTTCACTGATCTGTTAGACATTGAATATTCATTTTAACAATAAAACTTTTCACCTCTAAAAATAACTTTCACTAAATCTTCACTGCAGATGCGACTGGTCATAACAACATAAATCAACTTATGACTTGATTTTTTGCGAAATTAATATTGAATTGGTTAAGGCAGAAAAGCCTAAGTGAACTTAGTTTTGCGGTTTTTGAAATTTAATTATACCATAACGGCCTAACTCGATATATGATTTTGAATGAAACATAATCTCGTTTGCCAAAAGAGCTTAAGTCAAGTTAGATTTATAAACGGACAGAACTGTGATTTTCCATAACAGCCTAACGCAAGTTAAGAAAATTAAATATTTGTTCTATTTTAGGGAATAACAGCCTAGATTGAATTAAGAAAAATTAAAAACGACAGTGGGCAGACTATAAATTTCTTATCTTGACTTATGTTTTTATTCCTTATTATTTTTTAAGAAAATATTAACCTATCTCAAGATAAGTCTTTATGGCAAAACAAAGTTAAAATACTTAAAGAACTTAACTTAAGTTATGAAAACGACGTTATAAAAAAAAATATTTTTTCTTGAGTTAAGTCGTTTTGGCAAGTGATAATTTTTAAAAAGGGACTTAGGTTGTTAGGTTTTTCGCTTATAACTTCTGTTTGAAAAAAGATACATGGGTAAGAAATTGAGTGAGTATAGATCTTAATATTCTGAACAGGATTATGAAAAAAACTCAATTTCGTCATAACTCGACTGAGGTGGTTATGGCTTGTGGCCACTGAATGACAACAGATACTGTTTAAATCCCCAGCTAGAGTTTTTGAAAAACTATAACATAACCATAAAACCAGCACAGTAAATTTTCCAAACAACAACAAACCCAAAAGTGTCGATAAATAAGTCAGTAAAAAAGTGGATATAAAAGTTGAGATAAAGTTTAAACTTGGATGGCACTGGCATTGGGTTCAGTATAAAAGTGAGGTGCTTGGTGCTTGCATTACTGCGCTAGCTATAAATACCAATAAAACGCACCTATAAGCAAAATAGAAACACAAAGGGAAAAATACGTGCCATACTAAACAGACCATATGACAGTTCTTTGATTTGTAATTGAAATGGAGTATTATTTTCACATCCATTTTGTTTGCAAAGTTGCCATTTTGTAACGGGCTGTCTAGTCTATGCCATACGGTTCATGCTGACACTTGTTTTCGAACCCTTAGCTCAGCGTTGGGTGTGGTTCTTGTATCTGTAGCCCATCACAAAAAAAATAATATTGTCAGCCAGTTGCATCCCGTTGTTCTTGATGCGCGAGATATCGCCTCTACCCACCCTTCCTGGTTGCATCCCTCGCCAGAGCAACCCCTTGACTAGGCCTCTTCCCACCTTAGGGGGTTTCCTCACCTTAAGATTTGAAAGATTTTCTATTGAGATACCTACCTACCCCTAAACAAAAAAAAACAACTTCGAAATCGGGATGTCGTAAAGGAAAGTCACCCCAAATATTTTCTGTATTACAAAAACTTTAAAAAAAATATTTTTACCTAAATTCAATTATTTGCCAAATTCCGTATCCCCTTTTTTGTGGAAGCATCTTTTTAATGTTTATGTGAATTCATTATGTTAAATAAAATATCAACAGAAATGACCTTTCAATTAATTGATGACATTTCATTATCTAATTCATCCAAAATAAGATTTTGGAAGCTCTGTTTGTACATATGTATGTATATCGCCTTAACTGATGTGTATTCAGGATTTATGATATTGTTGTTGTTGTGATTTACATATAATTATTTTGTAAACAAAAAAACACGGCTTATAACAGTTTCAATTTAAGACTCAGCAACCTTTCGCCGTACTTGAATATGGTCAGGCCTGTTTATTTAATATCTCTCTTGTCAGGATGATTCTGATAACTTTTCAACCCTTTTCAAATTCTTGGTGAAACAACTCTTATAGCTGTCTGTCATTTGATCCTAATAATCCATTTCAAATGGAGGTATGACCAATTCATTAATTAATCAACTTTAAGTTTTTAGAAACTTTTATAGAATTAGAATGTTACACTTCACCAACCACATGATAGTTTCTGTAGTGTTCAGTGCACAAAGCCATTAAAACCAAATCAAAACTACTCAAAGTTTAATTCCTCTTTCAAAATTAAAATAAAAACAAAGTGAAAATTCATTGAGCTGGAAAGTAAACTACATAAATATAAACAAACGCAAATCATAATAATAATAATCAATACATACATACAGTAACTCAGCTTTGCGTATTATTCAAATAATTATACTTTCTTCGGGTAACTGCAAATATTTTTAATTAAAAAAAGAAGTAACATCCGTTAAAAGTTAACTTTGTCGATTAGTAAAACACAACAAAAACAGCTCAAAAAAAGAAAAAAAAAAACAACCCACAGGCATGACAAACCCTGAAGTTTGCCCAAGCGTGGAAAAATGCCTTCATTATGTGCAAAGTTTTCTGTATCTACGCTTAACTAAGCCCACAATGTTTTGGGCTTAATACAAAAGATTTATAGGTTTCTTGTTATCTCTGCAGCAGGACCTTTTTTTTTTTGTTAAGTTTGTGTTTTTTTTTTTTTTTCTTTTTGGGGGGGTTTTAAATACATTTTACCCAGGAAGTTATTTGCAAAACGTAAGGTATATACATAGTACCAACTCGTATATCCAAGATAGGAAATGAGTGACGAAGGTTGGATTCGTTCACTTAGCCATACATACTATAGATATATATAGGAAGGTATCATGTGGTTTTTTGACACACATGTTATTTTGCAACTTTACTGAAAAGCTTATAAACTCTTTCAAAATTTAATATTGTTTCATTTTATTTAAAAAGTTATATACCACTTGGAGAGCATCTGGTTCTGGGTTCATTTTATTGAGTAGTAGATGCTTTCTGGCTGATTTTGTTTTTGAACAAAAATTTTAAGATATTAAAAATGGAAAATGTTTAGCTTGGTGGTGGAGCTGAAATTCCCAGAAAACTGTCAGCTATCAAAATGGTTTTAATGGAAAAATTTCAGAACACATGATTTAAGTATCTCGGTTAAAAAAAGCGCTCAAGAAAAATTGTATTTTCCTTACAGTTACAGGCTCATTCAGTAAGAGGTGACATTTTTAATTATGTATAATAGTAAAACGCAGCATTTTTGAAATGTGGTTGTAATTGTATTTTGTTTTTGATTAAATACAATTTCTGTCAAATTTCCTTTTCCTTCTAGGAAGGATCTTCTGTTCCCTTTTCAGTGTTAACACCTTCAACAACTTGTAACCACATGTAAATTATTGGGAATTTTCAATATATAATTCGAATTGACAAATAAATACAGGGTCTTCCAACAAGAGGTTTCATATTTTATTTTGCACCATTTTTTTAATTTTCAACATTTTAACTCTCAATTTTGATTTGTAACAAAATAGATGGTTATTGAACTATGGATCTATGGTACAAAGGAGAGGTCGATAATAAAATTTAACCTTTTGAAAAGTCTAACCTTTTGAAAAGTCTTTAAAATTTCGGTTGCCTGCCGAGATTTTTAGAAATGGTCACTCAATAACCATTTAACTTAAAAAGAACTTTTTTCGGTTTCTCTCAGTGAGAGACTTTTATTTTGATGTTTTTAGGTTTCGTTTAACCACTGAACACTTATCGCTGAGAGAAAAAAATAAATCTCATTTGGAGATTTTAATTTTGTTTTGTTGATTAAAAAACTCTGCTTTTGGATTTTCAAAAAATTGTTTCGTCATTCATTGTTTAATACTCTTCAATCTTCAATAAAAGTTTAGTAGAAGTGCTGATCGTAATTTACTTTTTTTGGTCTTTGAACTGACACGCGTCTATGAGGGTTGTGGTCAAAATCTCGCACCTTAAAATCGCCCAAGTCGAAATACAACGTCACCGACGATGACGACGATGACACACAAACGACAACGACGACTGCACGATGGTAATAGTGACGATTTCTTGGCGTCATCTTGCCGATTGCGTTTACACGTAGTTTTGTGTATTGTTGTCCCATGACATACGCCTCGCCATGGCCATTTACAAGTTGTTTTTTTCATTTTTTGCCATGGTATCTTCTCGCCATATTCATTTAGGTACAGTACATGTACCCGAGGCTTTCTCGCTTATGGTTATAATTTCATCTCGTTATGGTCTTATTTGAAAAATTTGCTTACAGAGATCTTTTAAGGTTAGTCAACAGTTTTATTGAACGATTATGCGTTGGCTGGCCAACGGGCTCTCATTTGGATTTTTACTCCTTTTTTTGGGCCTCTGTGGCATTTACGCAACTCCTTTGACCCAATAAGGGTATGTTCAGGTGGCAGTAACCTGTCAATTTTCATTGTTAACAGTTTTCTTTTGCCTGTCAGGCACCGTTGTCAGTAGGTTGAAAAATGTAGCTAAAATGAAACTAATTGCTATAATAGTAAGACTTTGGTAAAGCGAGACCACAGCGAGACGATGATAAGACGTGAATAATTACAAAAACCACGTGTAAATTTCACGGTGTGACTATTGCGATAAATCCACGATACAGGTAGCCATGTATGTAAATGAAACATAAGACCATGTGGAATTTTTAACCACGGTTTTAGCTTATTGTAACCTATTTGAAAAGTAATAAAAAAAAAGTGTTTTGGCGAGACTATAACGAGGCCAAAGTGAGATGATGGAAAAACATTCTAAATGACAAAAACCACGTGTAAATATCACGGCCAAACCAAAGCGAGACCATAGCGAGAAAACTACGACACAGATAGCCGGTGTAAACGGACATGGGGATACAAAAGCGAGATTATCAAAATTATCATGAAAGATAAAACCATGTTTGGAATCTGTAACCATGTTTTTAGTTTATTGTAACCTTTTAGAAACAAAAAAGTTCTGGCGAGTCTATGGCGAGACTAAAGCGAGATGATGGAAAAACATTCTAAATACCAAAAACCACGTGTAAATATCAAGGCGAGACCAAACCGAGACCATAGCGAGAAAACCATGTTATAGATAGCCATGTAAACGGACACGGCGAAACAAAAGCGACGTTTATGCTACATTTCCACCTAGCGCTAATCTGAGATTTAATGAGATTAACCTTAAATCTCCTTTAAATCTCGTAGATTTACCATACAAATTTATTTCGTAAATCTTGAAGATTAGAAATTAATCTTGTTAAATCTTCCTAGGACAAATAGTTTTACAAATCGAACTAACCTATTTTTAAATGGTGCTGAACGATTCATTCGAGACTCGCATTCAGTTCTTCATTGTTTCACACGAATCAAACATTCTGTCTCATTCGCACTTCATAAGAAAAATTGGAACGCCATTTTAAATCTTTTTGTGCGAGATAAACCTTTGGTGGAAACATAGCATTAGACGGTATCTGCGGCATCGTTATCGTAATACCTCTTCTTTTCTAAATTTTGATGACGAAATCGTAGAGTAATAGTGGAACAGCCTCTTAATCTACAACGAATGACATTTTGGTACGATTTTTGGGCTGGCGTGGCACACAGTGGTCCTTTTGTTGAATTTTTTGCGACAAAAATCATTTCACGCGCGTTGCTTGAATGTTAAATCCGATACCTACAGATTTGTACAAAATATAGAAAATCTAGTCCAAAATGTTGAGCAAAGTTTCCAAGGGACAAGAACCTATTTTTGTATCGAAAATTATTTTTCCATTCATTTTGTACAAATATGTTTTGGAACCACTTTTATGTATTATTTTTATGTTTTAAGACATTTCAACCATAAACTTTACTAATTTCCTGACTTGGAAAATGCTTTATTTAAAATTTTGAAATTTGGACCAAGTTCTGATCTTAATTGTGAAGCCCCGGTTACAAAGAGAAAAACAAAATCATGTTTAAATTGAACGTCCCAAAATTATTAAGTGTAGTGTACCAAATTTCATTAATATTTATTAAGAATTGGCATGGGAATAGTTTTTGTTGCCAGAATTCAATAAATGGACCACTGTGTAGCGGTGTCATTGCACTATGTTTCTTCGAAAATTAAGAAGGTGCGAGCGTTTCAGAAAATAAATTGGACCACCCTTAATAAACAGAAATTTTCCAAAAGGGATGCTCCATTTTTAAAAAGTGTGAGGTACTCTTTTTTTTTTTGTTATTTGAAAGAACATTTTATGGCATTTATTTTGGAATTCAGTTTATGGTTTACTGGCATAGACCTGTGGTTCAAAAACGCCAGGCGATATAATAATACTCTTAAATCGCTTGTGCAGAACGTCTCGTAGCAAACGCTGTCTTGTACTTGGCTTCGTCTTGTAGTTGTTGTATGTATCCATATCATTCACTTCACTTAAGGGCACAAAAAGAAGAAACTGTTACGGTTGCGCAATATTAAGACCCAGGAAATAATGCCCCAAAAGAAAAAAAGAAAATAAGGCCTTCAATCAGGGTAACCCACCCTTCAGTGATCGATTGCGCTTGAATCTTCATGCTGCATTCAGCAAAAATTTTTAAATGCTTACGGGAAACAGAACGATATCTGCTCAAAAATCTTACATGTAACGCAAATAATGTTCTATTACTCGCTGATGATTTTCAACGCTATCCTTATAGGTATTGGAAATCACAGTAAATAAAGAATCACAATTTTCTTCAGTTATTTTGTTACTTATCTATTTTACAGTCAAAGAGAAACCCGCTTAAGAGAAAAACCCGCTCATCTGAAACACTTTTTCATTCCCGAGTATTTGTCGACCAATTTTAAATAAAACACTCCGCTTAAGCAAAACTTTCTTAAGTGAAAAACCCTGATACCTGAAATATATTTCCAGTATATATTTTTCATTGAAAATTTGCTGAACGCTTTCACTTCATATTACTTAAATTTTTTTCAGGTAACTCCAAAAAATTAAAACAATTTTTTCTAACTTTAAATTTAAGTTTAATGATCCACTTTAGTGACTTTATTCACTTATATGGACTCCGCTTAGGTGAATTTTTTTCCCTCAAGCGGAAAAGAAAGACTGGGAAATTTTGCCGTTTATTGTAATGATTTTCGATATGTATAAGAATCGTTTTGAAAATCATCAGCAAGTAGCATACAATAAGCGGTATTTTGCTAGCGTTGAGCTCCCGATTAGCGGGATTTAACAATGCTATTTGTAGAAGACAATGCTAACATAACATAAATTACATAACATAAATTACAATCTAAATGATAAAAGGTCCCAATTTTTTTTTCAAAATAAAATGAAATTGAGCTCCATTAAAATGAATAATAGGGTCTTATTTCAGAAAGGCCCCAAAAAGTGAAATAACACTCCAAAATTTGAGAATTTCCGTTGTTTTTGTTTTGTGTGCATTACTTAGGAGTTTTATTCCATACTGTTTCTTTCTTTTTTAATTGGTATCCACCCAAATGTAAAAATTTAGCTGCTCACACTTCAATCCATCCATCTCGAACTTGGCACTGATTTTGAAAATAAAGGAGAATGTGCGTTCCTTCCTTTTAGTCTTGTCATATAAGCCGAAAAATCAGAAAAATTACGGACAAAATGGCGGCATTCTAAAGAGTGTAAAAGTCCCCATCAATATGGGTGCCAATAATAATTTAACGGGGGTAAATGGCCCCACAAATCGGTTTTTAAGGAATATCTTCCGAACGGAAACTCTATAACAGAAAAATTTTCAAGCACTAGATTTGTAGTTTAGAAAATTTTATACAAAAAATGTTCAATAACTTTTTTTCCGTTGTACTGTTGTTTTTATTAATTTGTTTTCAGCCTTAAGTCAATATTTTTAAAAATTACCCCTCCTGGCTAAAAGGGGGAGAATAGAACACCCTCCCCTGCAATTTGTTTCTTTTCTCAAACCTCCATATACGATCTAGATTCTTGTCACATTTCATGCAAATCACCTTGTATAGGTATAAACGAAATACCATGTTTCGGGACCTTTGACCCCGTATGATTAATGAAGTGGAGCCCGAATCCATGGGAAGGTTCCCAATACCTTTAAATAGGTAAATCCCTGTATGTATTTTTTAGTACTGTTTTCTTATTTTCCTGGCGCATACCACGCAAGAAAAACTAACCTTGTACTCAACCTCAAAGGTTGTGTAATAGAGCACATTTTATGTAGAAACTAAAATCCGTAACTCTACCGATTGAATTATCTCGCAAAACGGTTACTCTAATGAAAAAAAGTTACTAAACATTTTCTGTAGGAAATTTTTTAAGCTACAATCTAGTTGTTGACATTTTTTCTGTAAGAGTTACTGTTCGGGAGATATTCCTTAAAAACCGTTTCGGGGGCCTTTGACCACCCGTACAATTATTGTTAGTAGCGCTCATATCGATTGGGAATTTTTACAGTTTCCTTAGAATGCTAGGATGAGGATATATGTACATAAGTATACCAAAATTTGGCTTTCCACCATTTTTTCCGTAATTTTGCTGATTTTTTTGTATATTTGTATGTATAGGCATAAGTCTGTATCTCGTGTAGGGAAAGTGTTATAGCCCAATAACTAATGCACTGCACTATAGCTCTTATAACAGTTATTGAGGTTTTACACTTTCCATGCATGAGATAAAGACTTATGCCCATACAAAAGAAGTAGTACTCATTGAGACCTTTCCTATTCCCTTCCTTTTGATATTTACTTGAAGACGTCAAAATTCATGAATAGGTATCAAAGATTTGTGCATCACTGCCTTTTGCAGTGCTGATACACAACGCAGCTGATGCTGATATACATAAATGCACCAGCAACAATAATCAAGAATTTTATTGGTTTTAGTTCGTTTGAAATTAGCTTTGACCTGCATTTGTAGGTTATTTTATTAAAATATTATTATACTAATTTTGCATTTCATTTTGTTATATCTAGGGGTTTGCAGCTGCTTTCCTTGTCATTCTGAAATTTAAACAATTTTTATTTTATTTGATAAAACTTATTTTAATTATTTGAGGTATATGGAGATTTGAACTGGAACAGTGGGACCTTCCGCTTACCAGCCGAATACGCTTCCACTAGCCTAATTCAAAATACGAAAATACTTGTTTAAGATTGATAACTATCTCCCAGCAACCATTTTTGTGAACGTTCATTGAACATTCAGTGAAAATGAAGAATATATATTCGAGAAACACTCACTTCAGTGAATCAAATGTGAATATACTCAAATATCCCATCACTTTTACGTCATACGCGGGGAAGGGGATTTGTGTTGATTTTTTTCATAATAAAAAAATATCAAGATTCTTATTTCCTTCACATAATATGAATAAAAGTGAACGCGCACAAGCGATCCTCAAAAGAGGTATTTCTTAGGTGCGTCCATTTTTATTCACATAAACTGAATGTCCCTTTCATTTTGTTTTGAAAAGCCATAACGGGACCTAGTCGCACATCTACGATTCATAGACGTTCGGCAAAACGAATGGAAGCACAATAATCCATTTGTTTTAACTTTTTCAATTGGAGTAGGTACCTATCTTTTTGATTTCCATTTTCATTCCGTACGGAATTAATTCGTCCGAATATCAGATTAGCCGCGAATATTCCAATATACCTTAGCAAAATGTATCATAAGTTTCATTCGATGAATCTAGGGAAATCAAACTGTTTATGCAGATAATTTACCATTTTTAAATAGAATTTTGTATAACCACACTGAAATAATATTTACATTCAGTTCTATGGTATACATTCGGGTTATTAAAGAATCATTATAATGAATTAAATATAATTCAATTTATATTCACTATACTGAATGAGGAAACCCCAATTTATATTCATTTTAATGAATCAAATCTGTCTCATTCAAATGATTCAAAAAAGATTCATGAATTGTTCAGTGAAATGAATTTATAAGCGTCCTATTTACATTCACTAAAGTGAAAAATTACTCTATTATTAATGAAACATAAAAACGATTCGAATTCGAAGTAATGCTACCCAGTAAATTTGATCCAAACCGGTTTAGAAATGTGTTCATAAATGAACTTCACTTCTGTGAATTATTTATAAATCATTTCTGAAGGGAAATGTTTGCTAATTTACACAATTTGATTGTGTATTTATTTACCATACTTAAGATTGTTTCGACTTCAAAAATAACCTCTAAATCAAAATTGCCTCGAAATTAATTTAAGACAATATCCCTAATTAAGATTGAACAACTTTAAAAAAATATAACTCTAACCTCAAACTTAGTTTATTTTTTTTTTCTTAATTCAACAATTTTAAGCTTGTTTTTAGATTTTCATTATTAAATTAAGTCGCTTAAATAACCTTTTCATCATGAAGCAAATAAGATTGGAAAAAAAAATAAGCCCGATTGTACTAGATTTAAGCTTGCGATTTTACTCTCAGTCTCAGTGTATTGAAAGCTTAATTATACAACTTGTTTTTTTTTTTTCTAGAATAGATCACAATGAACCATTAAAGAAAAGGCCTTAACGTTTTATGGACAGTAGCATGTGAATAAATTTTTTTTCGGAAGTTGTATAAACTTTTTTGATAGCATTAGGTATTTTTATTTCAAATAATGTAGATATTATGTATACTTTAATCGTTATTATCTCATCCAAAATAACACCCACTCATTATTATTATTCATTACCATTACATGCTATATAATGTATGCATTAGGGACTTTCCAATGACAAAATGTATTTATAGGATACAGCCCATTGGAACCAAAACGCCTACAACTGCTGCTTTTATGAATTCCTACAAAATATTGTGAAGAAGAAATGAGTGTCACATGCTCATGAGAAGAGCTTAAACTGAAATCTTAATCGTCAACATTTACTACTTAAGTGCTTCATGTAAGAAAAGTTTATATACATAAAGATACCTACATAATATACATTCACAATAAAATACATCCATACAATGTCGATTTAAATCGTAAAAAGCATATCTAGATATTTGTTTTTAAATTGAATCAATATCCATCTGCCATTTACGGTTTAAGAAAAACAAATTGATTTGCGGAAGTAAAATACTTAGGGAAATTTCAAATTTATTTCTTTATCAGCCTTATCCTGCTTTTCGTGCGAATCGAATCATACTATTCACTTAGTCCATATCCTTGATTCGCAAGAAAGAGATTTAAAGCAAATCGAATGAATCAATTCATCTATTAATATTGATTCAGTACGGTAGAATAGCAGAAAATAATGCTGATGGCTATTTCTTATCTTTTCATACAAATTTTACAGAGGTTTATCGAAGGGTTTTATTTTTAAAAGAGTTGGTGACTGTTGCATATTTATTTTTATTACGAGTTTGTAAAATAGGAATATGGTTACTCTCATCTTTCATAGTACCTAACTTTAAGGACATTTAATATAGCTATCATTCAACGTTGAAAGAATTAATTCAATTTCTTGATGGTCATTTGTCCCATCTATTATATTGGGGATCCTTTGTTTTTATAATAAAAAAAAGATTTTTTTTTTATGGTTTGAGATATCACCAGATGAAGTCGTAAAAATTTGTCTATGTATGGATGTACGTATTCTCTGTGGTAATTTATGACCCGGTTATGATTCTAATGAAGAAAGATATAGTTGAGGTTTTCCTGGCTGGTGATGGTGTGTATAATATTAATTATTTGTTTTTCAAATTATACTTCCTTATATACGTGCGATTAAGGGTAAACATTTTTCATAAGAACTGTCAGTGACTTAATTAGTGTCAGTCAAATAGACTGATTATATATACATACATACATTACCTACATATAGGTACGTAAAGGTTTATATATCTATGACATCCTTATTTTCAGTGACATAATTCTCTCACGACAGGCGACAGGTTTACGGCATAAAATTAATGGTCTTGAAAGCAAAGACGCGGTGGACATTGAAACGACATTATATTTCATACTTCCAAAAAATGTCCTTTCAAATAAAAACAAACTATATGCCTGGAGAGTTCTCCTTTGCTAGTTGCTACCCAGACGAGAATGAATATAGAATTATTTTTTACGTCCCTTTTTATGACTTCTTAAGTCGAATTTTAACTATTTCTTATTATACAAATAGATATACTATACATATACATAGTACAGTAGGGTTGTCGTTATTTTTGTTGTTGAGTTTTTTGGATGGGCCTAAATCGGCTCTAAATGAAGAAAAAAAATGTAGGAGTAAATTAAATTTCCTCTTTTCTTTTTGCATACTAGGAAAATCTGCCAGAAAAATCCCGGTCGTGCATAGGTAGAAAGTAGACAAGAAAAAAAATCCTACTGGAGCGGGTAACATCTCCCCCCACTTAGACGGGAGGGGAAATTTTATGAAATAATTGCATAAAGTAGACACAAATTAATTAAAAAACAACGGCAACACTTACAGTAATGTTTTGTAGCTTTTTGGAAAGCCAGAAGTCCATTTTTATAATTTAAAAAAAAAAAACGATTTGGGTCCATCCCCGTTGACCTTTTTTCAACGACCACCCTAATGTACAGCCTTGGCCAAAAGTACCTACTTGGTATCCCTAAAAATTGAAATAAAAAAATAAATTTGGTGGCGCAAAAGCTCGTGGAGAATCAGAGCATAGTGACTTACAACTCTCAACCATTCTTGTGTGCTTGTTGGCAAGAATTGAGGGGACCTAAAATTTCATGCTTAGTCCGAACGGCTATGTAAGAAGTACTTATTCATGACAAGTATACTCTTGGAGGATTTGTCAGTTCCCCGCAAGAGGAAGTACCTCGGAAAAAAACATTTTTGTTTTTAGGTGGCAGCGGCTGGGAATCGAACCCAGATCTTCGGCATGACACTCCAACGCACAGTGGAAAATAAAGGTCTGGTTCGGACCAAAAATCGATAACTTTTTTTTAGTAAAGATAGAGCGTTGAAATTTTGCACTAATTAGAAGTAGTATTTGATGTTTTTGAGGAAATACTTTTTATAGGAATAATATTAATAATACAAATTTTAAAAATATATTAAAAATCAAAACTTCAAAAGTGTATACAGGGTGTCCCGGACCTGAGTGGAAGTATTTAAGGGGGTGATTCTTGGGGTTATTCTAAGAAAAAAATTGTATAGAGAGAAAGTTGTATCTCCCCTCCCTGAGGCAGGGGGGGCAGTTTCTTAAACATTGACTTCAAATGCAAAAAAAACATTAAAAATCAACGAAAATACACTTAATAATGTGCTATAGTTTTTAAAGCTAATACTCCATTATTGTATTTGGTTTTTAAATCAAGTTGTTAAAGCGAATAGTTTTTGAGAAATTAAATTTCAAAGTCAAAATTTAAAAAAAAAATTGTGATTTTTTTTTCTTAAATCGATATTTTTCAAAATTTTACGTAATTAAAGTCTTTTTTGTGTTCAATATTCAATGACCTCTTTATTTTTTAGTCCATTACCGAAAACCAAATGTAAAAATCTTTCTTAGTTTTTGAGAAATTAAGAAAAAACAAAAGGTACTTCTACCAAAAAAGCCCGATACTTTATCGTGAGCAGCTAGGTTTATAACTGGTAATACCAATGATGGTAATATTGCTACAAGATTTTATTTACAATGTAAGCTACTCTACTGAAATCACTGGCGAAGATAAAAATGAGATCAAGCGTCTTTACAAAACAAATCGTAATATGTAAGCCAGGAAAATATGCTATCAGATGGGTTAGCATAAAGCGTTTTTGTTGTTTTGGATTTAACCAAAGCACAATATTTGTACTTAAGGAAGTTGACCAATGAACGAAACTGTTGTATGTTCCCACCTTATCACACCCTGCAAGAAATTAAACAGACTTGCTGCCCACCATCTTCTGCTATTAAAATAACAAACACGCACGCTGAAACTGCAAGATTTAGGTTTCTGCTCGACCTGAAAATTAAAACAAACACGCACGCTGAAACTGCAAGATTTAGGTTTCTGCTCGACCTGAAAATTAAAACGCTGGACTGTCTATCTTACATGCCTGTATTCGTTGTATGGAAATGATGACATATTTCCTACAACCTGTATTTCCAAACATGGAAGTAAAGAAACGGCTAAAGGGAGAGAAGAAGACTTTACAAAAACGTTTTCGTGAGCAGCTGGGTTTGATAGTCGACAAACCAAAACAAGTAAGTGGTAATACCAATGATAGTAATACTGCTAGAAGATTTTTTGTAAATACAAGCTGTTCTGTTGGAATCACTGGAATAGATGAAAATTTGGTCAAGCGGCTTTACATTATTCTGCAAGCTCTCACCTCAGGTGTTATGATAAATTCTGAAAGTTTCAAATAGCATTTTATGTAGTTCAAATAGGCGAACAGAAGATGTGGAAGAATCTTGTAGTACGGTTTATAAACTAATTTCGCTTTCAATATGCCAGGAAATGACCTCCATCAACTACAAATGAGGATTTATTTGCTACTCTTCTTTGAACTTTTGATTCATACATCAAAGTCTTACAAACCAATCAAATGAACATATTGTGTTGTTCCTAACCATTGTGTTATCATCATCAAAACAAAACAGTAATTCTCGTCGGAACAAAATAAAAAAAAAAAAAATATTCAAAAAAAAAAGTATTATATTTAACTAGCGAAAATGTGCCGGTACTTGAAAAGAATACTCTGCAGAAAGTCAGAACTAATTTCAGAAACTTAAGGTCCCCAAGTACTAAATTATACTTGGGGACCTTCAGTTTCTGAAATTAGTTCGTTGACTTTCAAAAGCTGTAGAGTATCTTCGTCAAGCTCTTGCATATTTTTTTTATAAGGTTTTCTAATGCTGGTGATGTATGGATCGGAAGTGTATAGAAGAGTATGAAATACATCCTCATTAGTAGCTGCTCGAGAGCATTTCCTGGCATGTTGAAGGCGAAATTTTTTATAATCCTTATTACGAGATTCTTGTGCATCTTCTGAAAGTTGTCCTATAGGCAGTACTGCAAAATGCTTTATGACGTTTTCTCCATGAATTAAAATTTTGTGTACCTACTGAAGATGGCATATAGTACCACCCATATTTATTTACATAGATTCGGGCAGTTTCTATAGCATAGGTTCCAAAACTTTCAGAATTTATCATAACACCTGAGGAGAGAGCTTGAAGAATTATGTAAAACCGCTTGATCAAATTTTCATCTACTCCAGTGATTTCAGCAGAACAGCTTGCATTGTAAAAAAATTTTCTAGCAGTATTACCATCATTGGTATTACCACTTACTTGTTTTGGTTTGTCGATTATCAAACCAAGCTGCTCACGAAAACGTTTTTGTACCAAAGTCTTCTTCTCTCCCTTTAGCCGTTTCTTTTCTTCACTTGTGGCTGACCATGTTTGGAAAGACAGGTTGTAGGAAATATGTAATATCATTTCCATACAACGAATCCAGGCATGTAAAGTAGACAGTCCATATTGATACGCGTTTTCATTTTCAGGCCTAGCAGAAACTTTTGTTAAATCGTTCATTTGCCGTGGAGTAGCTCCACATATCGTACAAGTAGACCCAGAAGGTGTATCAGTTAATGCCTGAGCCACTTTTCCATCTATCATTGTAAGATAAAGTTCGTGCTGTACTTGGACTTCTCTTCTATTTTTATTAATTAAAGATGGCCGCAAAGAGTTTATTTGACTCTTAATTTGGTCTACAACGGCTTTAGTTCTCTCCGCAGTCTCCTTGCAAAAGTCTATTAAAATTGGTCGACAAAAACGAACAGATGAAGGTGCTGGATTTTGCCAAACAATAGCGCCAGTTACCTCGTCAACTAATCTTATCGGAACCAAAGAACTTATAAACAAGTTTGCATCGGAAATGAGTTCAGATTCTTCTGGGAGTTTCTGTTTGAATTGGCTTTGGCCAGAAGAACCGTCACAACCCCATTTGCAATATAAAAGCAAATGTTTGTATTCGATACTGTACACTGAATCTATGGTCAAAATTCTAGCTACTGTATGATCCAATAAATCTTGCAGTTCCAGAATTTTTGCGTGTGTGTTTGTTATTTCAATAGCAGAAGATGGTGGGTAGCAAGTCTGTTTAATTTCTTGCAGTTTGTGATAAGGTGGGAACATAGAACAGTTTCGTTCATTGGTCAACTTCCTTAAGTACAAATATTGTGCTTTGGTTAAGTCCAAATCAACAAAAACGCTTAATGCTTCCCCATCCGATAGCATATTTTCCTGGCTTGCATTTTCCATAAAACTTGAGATTGAGGTCTTTTTGTCTTTATCAGCAATCCTTAAAGCTTCTACAAGTTTTGCTTCTGTTCCTCCTCCCATTGAACGTTATGCCTGAAGATATGCAGTAAAGATTTGCTCAAATCCATATTCCTTAATTAACATGGTGTTTTTTCGTTTTTTGCTGGATTCTGACGAATCTTCATAAGATACGTATGGTCTTCCGCGTTTTGCAAATGAAGTCGATGGCAGCGTGTCGGTTGTTGCGTCTTCAAAGCTTGGTAAACATACAGCATATTCTGAATCTAACCACTTACTGTTTTTGGCTAAAAAAGCTTCCTTATTTCGTGACGCCTGGGTCCATCGTTTATTAAACGACGGAATAATGTGCCTTTGAACATCACTTATTATAAAATCCAAATTGTCCTCAGAAACTTGTAAGTCATCCTTAAATATTGTTGAGAGGGCGTCAACTGTCCTTCCGCCATCAATAAATGAAAGAATTAATAAACGTTTTGAACACTTAAAAGATGTCATTTTTACAAAACACCGAAGTAACGTATTCGTACTTAAACGTTGCCAGTTTTATTTCAACTGCTAATTTTAATTTGAATAATGAGGAGTTTTGATTAATTTCCGATCACTATTTCACCAAAAAATTAGTACAAAAATACTTAAATGCTGTGGTATCATTAAATAAACTTACACCAAACCGCGATGATTTCTGTATGATACTCCATTTTCTTTTTTTAATTGATCAAGGCATTGGCCGCGTTCCAGGTTGAAGTAGGATAGACTATCGAGCTATGCAACAAATTAAATTAAAACGCATTGAGTTGATTTTATGCATTGTCCAAATTTTCCAATCACGATCTTTTTCTTGTTGCTGTAAAACATTGGTTTTCCGATCATTTTTAGTTCCCTCCTATTCCCTCCACTAACAAAAAACAAAAATCACACTGGAAAAATCAGGTGAAATACCGACTATACAAGAACTCAAAGCTTTCAAGATACAAATCTGAACGTGGCCATTTATTCACGGAAAAGAGACAACTAACTGTTTTCGCGAAAGAGAAGACAATTTTTAATTAAACAAAGTGCATGGCCACAAAGCTGTTCACTTTGCCTAACTAGCCAACAAGTTTTCATTGGTCGGATAAACCATTGTCTAGTTCAGTAAAACGAACGATTTAGCTTAGTAGAGAAATGTTTAAAAAAATCAGCTTAATTTGTTATGTAGATATATTCCCAGCAAACATTTCCCTTCAGAACTGATTTATAAATAATTCACAGAAGTGAAAGAAACCCTCATTTATGAACTCATTTATAAACCGGTTTGGATCAAATTTACTGGGTAGCATTACTTCGAATTCGAATCGTTTTTATGTTTCATTAATAATAGAGTAATTCTTCACTTTAGTGAATGTAAATAGGACGCTTATATATTTATTTCACTGAACAATTCATGAATCTTTTTTGAATCATTTAAATGAGACAGATTTGATTCATTAATATGAATATAAATTGGGGTTTAATCATTCAGTTTAGTCAATATAAATTGAATTATATTTAATTCATTATAATGATTCCTTAATAATACGAATGGATACCATAGAACTGAATGTAAATATTATTTCAGTGTGGTTATACAAAATGCTATTTTAAAATGGTAAAATTATCTGCATAAACAGTTTGATTTCCCTAGATTTATCGAATGAAACTTATGATAAATTTTGCTAAAGTATAATGGAATATTCGCGGCTATTCTGATATTCGGTCGAATTAATTCCGTACGGAATGAAAATGGAAATGAAATGTCAATTTATTTTTATCACTTTATATGTTTATTTGTTAATTTATTCAATTTATTTTTTTTCACTGCCACAATGGATATAGTTCCGTCCGTGCAATAACTTTTTACATAACTTTTGTTTCAGTTTTGGCGCAACTAGGTCCCGTTATGGCTTTTCAAAACAAAATGAAAGGGACATTCAGTTTATGTGAATAAAAATGGACGCACCCAAGATATACTTCTTTTGAGGATCGCTTGTGCGCGTTCACTTTTATTCATATTATGTGAAGGAAATAAGAATCTCGATATTTTTTCATTATGAAAAAAATCAACACAAATCCCCTTCCCCGCGTATGAGGTAAAAGTGATGGGATATTTGAGTATATTCACATTTGATTCACTGAAGTGCGAGTGTTTCTCGAATATATATTCTTCATTTTCACTGAATGTTCAATGAAAGTTCACAAAAATGTTTGCTGGGTTCTTTCACGTGTTCACATTTATAGTGTTAGTGCGTATACACTCAAACCTCTTATTACTCTACTTTCATTTTCATTGCATCAAAAATGCGATTTTCAATGTCACACAGGCTTAAATGGCGGATTTTTCTTTTCTGGCTTATATCACTATTTTCTCGATAACTTCGGAGATCGCACGTTTTCGCACCTAATTTTTATATATATTTATTATGAAAACCTAAGCTACAAATACAAATTAAATGTAAGGCGTGGGGAGACGTGGGTGACTACCAAAAGTCTGGGTGAACTTGAAGAATATTTTTTTTTGCTTTTATTTTAAATTAAAATTTATTACTCGTGAACTGAATGAAATAATGAAAAACGTAAAATTGTTCTGAAATTTACATTAAATAATCTTTACAGAAATGTATAACACTTTATACCTATTCCCATAAAGTCTTATAGAAAATTTTCTTCATAATTGATGAATCAAACGGCCTTGAATTGAACATCCACAAAAACAATAAACATGAGGGACTCAAAAAATTTCTTTTAACATGATTTCTTAAAAAATCATGCACTATAGTGAATATTGACTATTTAACTTTAAAATAAAATTAAAATGAAATATTATTAGCGACATCAGTAAAAAGCATTTATGATATGCTGTTGTTCTACCATTTTCCACTGTGCAACGCACTAACCATTATGCCACGAGCTACTACCCCCTAAAAGTTGCCATAATTTAAAAATAAAAGAAAATAAGTATCCAGTAACGTTAGAAATATATTTCAATCAAATAAACTAGTATTTAGTGTTACCACCTTTGGATTATCAAACAACTGAAGTTAAAAAAATACCTATGTATACAAAAAAAAAAGTGAAGTGGCTCTGTTATATACATATATTTACAAGTACGGGGCTTCATTATAATGCGTATACTCTAAAGTTTAATTGAATGGGTCATTTCAAAAACAACTTAAGTCACATTTTTTTTTTCAAATATGCCTTTTTTGCATCAAATGCTTTCTTAAACGTAGATGCGTATTCTGAGAATAAATTACGTCGGTCCAAGCACTCCTTACTCTTCAAATAATACCTCACAATAGACGTTCCTTGCAAAAACAACGTAAGTCAATTGACTATTTTTGACGTTTTTAAAATGCTTTATTGGGATTGATTTAAATATCAATATTCAGATCTTCAGTTTTATAATTTGTAAATTCGTTACCTTTTTCAAAAATTTTGTGTTTTGAGACAGGTAGTTCCCCAGACAAGAAATTGTATCTTCAAAATATATTTTCAAGTGAAACAGAGTAATAGTGAGCCCAAAAATAAGAGAATGTGCAATCCGTCAACGTATAACAGAAATGTTTTTAAAAATACTAAAGTTAAAAATCATTTCAAATGATGGAGAATATTATGATTTATTGATTATGTACCTTATCCGGAGGCATCACGAGATAGTAAATAAGCTTTAGCAACTCGCTCGCCTTTTTCGAAGCCTGTTGATAAGCGAGTAGAGTGGCGAGTAATTTGACACTTAATGTATGTGCCCAGCTCGCTTCCCAGTGCTCTCTTTAAATATATTGAAACATGATAAATTAAAATATGAGACATTTTAATAAGTTGATATTTAAGTGTAATTTTTAATAAAATGCAATAAGAACCTTTGATTTTGTTTAAATTGTATACCACTGACCCCGTTTCTTGCTAAAACAACGTAAGTCAAGAACGGTTTTTCAGACTGTTTTCATTATCAATATTGATGAACTGTGAATATTCTTTATATTTCAATCTTTTAAGTCTCTAATAATATATTGAGCCCAAAAAAGTCCTTTAAAACTCGTTTACTTTTTTAATAAAACAGTTTTTATTGATTCCTGAAAAATTCTAATTGTGTGACTTAAGTGGTTTTTGAAATGACCGATTCAATTCATCTACCCACAAGACGTATATGACAAATCATTGTCAATAAAATGTTGGCATGTTTTGCTTTTTCCAGGCTAAACTTATTGTGATTTTTTGAGAGCCATGGTTCCTTCCTTGAGCAACCTTTTGGAGTACCTTCTGTGAGCTTTCTTTTATTATGGTTCTAGTGAAGATTGCTTTTTTAAAATGTTTCCTTACTTAAGAAAACAGTTAATTTGATTTTTGTTTTTATGATTTTTGACGGCCGTTTGTATTTTAAACCGACCCTCCCTACCCGTGATTATTTTCCCCCACGATTTCTTTTGTGAAAAGGTGGTGTTTTAGTCTTTCGAAACCGATCTAAGGGCTTTTGTACGGCACAGCGCGAACATTTCACTTATTTTGACTATAGATTGAAAAATAAAGGGCGCTTTATATTTTTGGCCAAGGCCAGTAGCGGATCCAGATTTGGCTGTAGGGGGGGCTCGAGGCTCCTATTTTAGACATTTTATTTTAAAAAAGGCACAATCTCTCAATCCTAATTTTCTTTTCTCAGAATGTTGGCAAGTTGGCAGAGTCTTCATAATGCAAAAAAAAAAATGAAAAATTTTATGATTGGAAAAGGAGCAGTTGTAGATAATTAAAAGATGTCAAGAACGTCCACACTGTGCCAGAAGTTTTTTTTACAATACCAGCTAAATTGCTAGCTCTATTTAAACATATTTTTGTGGATAGTATTACATAAAACGGCTGCTCTCTGAATAAACAATTTACTCAACTATTTCAAAGAATTTTTTTCTCAATATTTCAAGTAAAATAAAATGGTTTTTTTTTCCAACATTTCTTGTTTTCGATTTTCATTTTAACAAAGTAAAGTTCACCTAAATCTCATGAATAAAAAAAGCTGTAACAATTTAGTTCGAGAATAATTGTGGCGAACATTTCGTGCACTAAATTTTGGCAGGTATCTTGGTGATGTACCTACTATTGTACAGTAAGAAACGAAGATTTAATTGGAGTTGCGTACCACTTGGAAAAATACTAGGCAACATTTTGGGAAGAATTTTGTAGAAGAGCAAAATTTTATCGCGTTTCAAAGATATTGGTTAAAACATGTTATTGATACTGGCTTAAGCAACCATTTACAGCCACGCCATTTTGTTTGAATGATCCTACCATCTCCAATCATAAATATTAAATGAATATTTGTCAATTTATTTATTCATTTAATTTTTTACTTTTTATTTTAAAGAAAGCTAAAAGAGAAACTTTAAAAATCGCATCGTTTTAGGGAAACGTACCTATATGAAATCGCCAAAATATCGTCGAATTGCAAATATTAAGTTTCAATTTCAAGGACCTATTGTAATAAACAATGATTGTTTGATTCGGTTGCTCGAAAACATTTCATGTAAAGCTATTTTTTTGCACCGGAAACACAGTTTTTAGATTTAAGCTCTAAAATGTCTCGGGGTCAGCCAAACTCGAAAGAAATCAATTGAAGAGTTTAGGAAAGAATGTGACATTTGCTCTTATGGTCAAATTCAATTGGATCCTAAATGAAGAACTCTATCGATATCCCTAGCTTTCGTTCATTCAGCTAAAAACAATAGCATGCTCTCCTCAAAATTTTATCTGAAAAGGAATTTTCAAGGCAAAAGGTAATATTTTCACCCAACACAGACACCTGTATATCTGAATTTTGGTTTTCAATTTTTGAAAAAAAATATTAAATGGAAATATAAGGTGTTGTCCTTTAGCTTCTCAATTGCTTTGAACATGTAAATTTGCGGAACAACCTCGTTTGTTTCGTCCAATGCTGCTCTACGGGCTTGAACAAAAACGCAGCATTTTTTCAAAAATTTCGGCCAATTCCCTAGGAGCTTAAAGAAAACACAGTTTGATAATAATAATAATAATTTTAACTATATGCCTGTAAGACCTAAGGTCTTTTAAATGCAACCTGAATTGCATGGCACTAGTTAGAAAGAGTAGGAGGATAGGAAAGATTTGGCACAGTGGATTGAGATCAAGGTGTTTTTTATTATCTCATTAAATCTCACGGGTGGCGTCCAGTTAAGCTGGGAGAATATAGAAAAGAATGCTGCCTAGGGGCTCGAACCCACATCTCTAAGCTAGCAGTCAAGCACTACATCCACAGCACCATTGCCACCCGCCCCAACATCGTACTTTCGTTCAGTTTCCTTGAAACTTGGGAAAAAAGCTTACAATCTTGCATGTATACATGTTCATTTGTAAAGCCCCAACCTTGTCGAATTTTTTGGAAAGAAACACAGCCAACATGCAAATTTGCTAGCCCCATTCTCATTTTTTCCAATTCCCTTAATGCTTGGAAAAACACATTTTATTTAATATTAAATTGCTTAGTCTCATCTTCGTTTTTTCATCTAATTCCTTTGACAAATGCAAATTTTTCAGCCCCAACATTGTTTTGAAAAATACTACAAAAAAGAAAACACAAATATTTCCATGATTTTAAGGATAGTTCTTTGTTCCATCAAGTGTTTTTAAAAATTTTAGGTTAGAAAACGAATACAAAATTGAAATATTGTAATGTTTTGTATTTTGCTATTAAATTAATTATATGAATCGACTGTGGGGGGGCGGGCTTCAGCCCCTATAGCCCCTCCTCTGGATCCGCCACTGGCCAAGGCTGACAAAATCCCGAATGAATAGAATCCCGAATGTCAAAATCCCGAATAGACAGAATATAAGCCATTAAAAGCTGCTTTGAAGCAATAATTCTACGAGTAATTAAAATGTGCAAAGTCTTCAAGTTGGATGGTTTATTTCAGGAGTTAATGGAAATACATAGTATAATAAAAACCTTCTAATAGAGCTTTTCGTTAACAGATATCACAAAAAGTATTAAAGCTGCCAATATTTGATTGCATAAAAATAAAAAAAAATAAATTGGGTGGCGCAACAGCTCATGGAGAACCAGGGCCTAGTGACTTACAACTCACAACCATTCCTGTGTGCGTGTTTGTTGGCAGGAATGGAGGGGACCTACAGTTTTTTGCCGAGTCCGAACGGCTAAATGAGAACCACTTTTTCATGACGAGTATACTCTTGGAGGATTTGTCAGTTCCTCGCAAGAGGCAGTACCTCGAATAAAACATTTCTGTTTTTAGGTGCCACGGCTGGGAATCGAACCCAGACCTTCGGCATGACAGTCCTACGCACTAACCATCAAGCCACGAGGTACTTCTTTGATTGCATACCTATTTTCAATTTTTCAAAATATTTTATTTTTTGAATATAAAAGCATGTTCCCGAACTGAGCTTGAAATTACACAATATCGAGAAGTCAATTTCAAAATATAATTTCATGAAAAACTTCTTGGAAATAGAGGTAATTTAAAAATTCCATCAAATGCATTAAAAATTATGCAATTTCAAATACGGTTTCTTAAAATATCCCTATATTACAAAATTTCGTGTGGCGATCAATAGCGTGGAAAAGGTAGATTCATATTTTTTTAATGGTAGATGTAAGAAAATTGCATAATTGATGATTCAGCTGTAAAAAATACATAAGTCTTGAAATGTTGGTTATATGTTTCTATTTTCCAACAGATTGAAACATTTACTTGGCATAGGGTGTCAACTACCGCTTCACGCCATCTTGTTCTCTTTCTAGAAATACGTTTAAGCTCTCCCCAACTTTTTCCCAGCTTGTCAGATTAATTTTCGACTGTTCTCCTCCAAGTTTATCTCTGGCCCTCAGGACTTCTGCCATATTGAGTAAAAGAGTCCCACTCCATTGCGTATCCTGCAATAGAGTCTACCAGGCCCGCCATCGCCACTGCCACTTTCTTCTACGAATTACGATTTCGATAAATTTTTGACTAGTGGGCTCCTTCCGTAATTTTCAGAGCGTAATCGTGAGAACGATTATCGTAACTCAACCACAATCATCTCTTCTATCGTTTTTTGTTTAGAATGCAATTTGAGAGCATTTGGTATTCCCAAATTGTGGATAAATGTCACATTGGTTGTCATAAATGACAATCTGCGTAGATTTTTTTTTTGGTGCAGTAAAAAAGAGACAGAAGATATGATTTCAAATTACAGTAATTACTCAGTCTTTCAAATATGTACAGTCGTTTTGACGATTATCAACTTTCGTGAAGCAAATATTTGATTGTCAAACTGTTATCACCAAAACGATAGTCACTTTCAGTTTTACGGAATGCAAGACTGTCGTCAAAACGTTTTCGTCGAGCGATAATCGTTTTACGCAATGAGTGCCCAGTTCTCCGATGGAGTTCTTAGTTGGAGATGGTGTTCGGCCAAAAAATTTGCAGCTTTTTTGTGTCATGTACGAGTACTATACCCATATAGTAGTTCGAGCGGAACAGTCGCAGCTTGATCTTCATACTGCATACGTTGCCACTCCAAACTTTTGACAGCTTGCTGAAAGAAGCTTTTGCTTTGCCAATACGGCAATTAACATCTTCATCTGTACCATCACCGTCTTTTGAGACAACGTTTCCTAGGTAGATAAGCGCCAGCATGAGGAGTGTTACCGGAAATGTTAAGGATCTTCGTTTTCCCGGTATTGATCCTCAACCACGGTTGCTGCTGTGCGACTTAAGTCGCATTTTGACCCCTTTTATTGCCTCTTGCGACCATGAGACGACTTTTTAAAAAACCAGCTCTTCTTACCCTTTTTAATAAATCTTGCGACTTTTCTGACACCATCTCTAGAAATTTGTATGGACAAGTTTAATTTCTTTGCTTTTTTCTTAGAAAAATATTTCAATTTTCCATTTATATGAAGAAAACATATATTATATGATTTGAAATCAGCTTCGTTCATCCGGATACCACACGGTCAGTGGAATTGAGTCAAATCTTGCTAGGTACCTTGAAAATCCAATTAGATTCTTCTATTTTCTGCATATAAAAGTAGTAACTGTCCAGTAATTAAGTTTCGAAATATTCCCCACATTTTTTCATATTTGCCTTTATGACAGGAATGCAGACAAAAAAAATTGAGGTATCTAATATAGTGATGTAAAAAGTGGTTACTTTTGAGTAATCGTTACCTTCGTTACTTTTTCCAAAGCAATCGTTACTTTTGGTTTTGAGTGATAACTTTGATAAATTTTTTCGTAAAAACTTGATTAATAATTGTTGTTTTTTTTTGTTACGTAAATCCTGTAGTTCTAGACAAGAACAGTAAAAAAAAGTGGTTTTTGGGTCAAAAATGGCAACTTAAGAAATGTATTTAGTGATGTAGGGAGATGGTTTTTATAAAAAAATAAAAACTTTAATAACTTTGTATTATTTTTCTTCTTTTTTAAATAATTTATGAAACTAAAACTCTGAATAATTTCGTCTGTACCCCCTCCCCCAAAACGATTTTTTTTATAAAACACCTCTCTTAGGGGGTTGAAAACCCCTTTTTCGATTTTTTGCCCTTCCATCAACAAAATTAAATCACTTATGGGTATTTTTTGTAGAAATCTTTTTCATATGTCATACATTTTTAAAAGTGATAGGGGAAATGGGGGACAAACTACCCTTTCACGATTTGTTTCCATATATCATTGCACTTTAAAACAAAATGTGCAAAATCTTTCATTTTCGTTATATTTTACCTACATATTTCCTGACAGTGTTTTGAAAATAATTTAAGGGGGGGATAAGATACTATTTCACTAAGAAATAAGCTTTTGCTCTTTTTAAAAATTTGACTTGAAAAGAAAAGTAAAGCAAAGAATTTATTTTTTGGCTGCTGAAAATTGGATTTATGGGTCTTGTGAATAAAAAAAAGCTAAAGCTAAAACTTGGATTTTTAAGCCAAAGCTAGGCTTTGTGTGATTAAAAACGAGCTTTGACTATTCACAAAAAGATGTCTTTTATAAACTAAAAGATGTCTTCTAGTAATGGCTAGTTTAAAATAGCCTAATTAGCTCCGCTCCGCCTCCGCTCCGCCTCCGCTCCGCCTCCGCTCAGCGTCCGCTCCGCCTCCGCTCCGCCTCCGCTCAGCGTCCGCTCCGCCTCCGCTCCGCCTCCGCTCCGCCTCCGCTCCGCCTCCGCTCCGCCTCCGCTCCGCCTCCACTCCGCCTCCGCTCAGCGTCCGCTCCGCCTCCGCTCCGCCTCCGCTCCGCCTCCGCTCCACCTCCGCTCCACCTCCGCTCCGCCTCCACTCCGCCTCCGCTCAGCGTCCGCTCAGCATCCGCTCAGCGTCCGCTCCACCTCCGCTCCGCCTCCGCTCTGCCTCCGCTCCGCCTCCGCTCCGCCTCCGCTCCGCCTCCACTCAGCGTCTGCTCCGCCTCCGCTCCGCCTCCGCTCCTCCTCTGTTCCGCCACTGCTCCGCCTCCACTCCGCCTCCACTCAGCGTCCGCTCCGCCTCTGCTCCGCCTCCGCTCCGCCTCCGCTCTGCCTCCGCTCCGCCTACGCTCCACCTCCGCTCCGCCTCCGCTCCGCCTCCGCTCCGCCTCCGCTCAGCGTCCGCTCAGCATCCGCTCAGCGTCCGCTCCACCTCCGTTCCGCCTCCGCTCTGCCTCCGCTCCGCCTCCACTCCGCCTCCGCTCAGCGTCCGCTCCGCCTCCGCTCCGCCTCCGCTCAACCGCCGCTCAGCGTCCGCTCCGCCTCCGCTCCACCTCCGCTCCACCTCCGCTCCGCCTCCACTCCGCCTCCACTCCGCCTCCACTCAGCGTCCTTTCCGCCTCTGCTCAGCCTCCGCTCCGCCTCTGCTCGGCCTCCGCTCCGCCTCTGCTCCGCCTCCGCTCCGCCTCTGCTCCGCCTCCGCTCCGCCTCCGCTCTGCCTCAGCTCCGCCTACGCTCCACCTCCGCTCCGCCTCCGCTCCGCTCCGCCTCCGCTCAGCGTCCGCTCAGCATCCGCTCAGCGTCCGCTCCACCTCCGTTCCGCCTCCGCTCTGCCTCCGCTCCGCCTCCACTCCGCTACCGCTCAGCGTCCGCTCCGCCTCCGCTCAGCGTCAGCTCCGCCTCCGCTCCGCCTCAGCCCCGCCTCGGCTCAGCGTCCGCTCTTCCTCCGCTCCGCCTCCGCTCCGCCTCTGCTCCACCTCCGCTCCGCCTCCACTCCGCCTCCACTCAGCGTCCGCTCCGCCTCTGCTCCGCCTCCGCTCCGCCTCCGCTCTGCCTCCGCTCCGCCTCCGCTCAGCGTCCGCTCAGCATCCGCTCAGCGTCCGCTCCACCTCCGCTCCGCCTCCGCTCTGCCTCCGCTCCGCCTCCACTCCGCCTCCGCTCAGCGTCCGCTCCGCCTCCGCTCCGCCTCCGCTCCGCCTCCACTCCGCCTCCACTCAACCTCCGCTCTGCCTCCACTCCGCCTCCACTCAGCGTCTGCTACGCCTCCGCTCCGCCTCAGCTCCGCCTCCGCTCAGCGTCCCCTCCGCCTCCGCTCCGCCTCCGCTCCGCCTCCGCTCCGCCTCCGCTCAGCGTCCGCTCAGCGTCCGCTCCACCTCCGCTCCGCCTCCGCTCTGCCTCCGCTCCGCCTCCACTCCGCCTCCGCTCAGCGTCCGCTCCGCCTCCACTCAGCGTCAGCTCCGCCTCCACTCCGCCTCCGCTCCGCCTCCACTCCGCCTCCGCTCAGCGTCCGCTCCGCCTCCACTCAGCGTCAGCTCCGCCTCCACTCCGCCTCCGCTCCGCCTCCGCTCCACCTCCGCTCCGCCTCCACTCCGCCTCCGCTCAGCGTCCGCTCCGCCTCCGCTCCGCCTCCGCTCCGCCTCCGCTCCGCCTCCGCTCCACCTCCGCTCAGCCTCCACTCCGCCTCCGCTCCGCCTCCGCTCAGCGTCCACTCCGCCTCCGCTCCGCCTCCGCTCCGCCTCCGCTCCGCCTCCGCTCCGCCTCCGCTCCGCCTCTGCTCAGCGTCCACTCCGCCTCCGCTCCGCCTCCGCTCCGCCTCCGCTCCACCTCCGCTCAGCCTCCACTCCGCCTCCGCTCCACCTCCGCTCAGCGTCCACTCCGCCTCCGCTCAGCGTCCACTCCGCCTCCGCTCCGCCTCCGCTCCGCCTCCGCTCTGCCTCCGCTCCGCCTCCGCTCCGCCTCCGCTCCGCCTCCGCTCAGCGTCCACTCCGCCTCCGCTCCGCCTCCGCCTCCGCTCCGCCTCCGCTCAGCGTCCACTCCGCCTCCGCTCCGCCTCCGCTCAGCGTCCGCTCCGCCTCCGCTCAGCGTCCGCTCCGCCTCCGCTCAGCGTCCGCTCCACCTCCGCTCCACCTCCGCTCCGCCTCCACTCCGCCTCCGCTCCGCCTCTACACCTCCGCTCCAGCGGAGCAGAGGCGGAGCGGACACCGAGCGGAGGCAGAGCGGACGCCGAGCTGAGGTGGAGCGGAGGCTCCGCCTCCGCTCAGCGTCCGCTCCGCCTCCACTTTCGCAATCCGTTAGATTTTGGTTTTTTGGAAATTTGACGATCATCCATTTTTGTCCATTCAACGGAGAACTTTCATCCTCCCATGTCTGCGCCATTAAGGATGTAGCAATTTCGTGGATATTTTTGGATCTGATTGATATAACACAGGGGGAAAGCCGTATTACCCTACATTTTTGTAGTTTTTTTTAGGAATTTGGCTGCTTATATTAACTCGGCTAAACTGGGTGGCAGGCGCGAATACGGATCCTTGACGAGATGTTGCTTTCCGGATTTATTTCCGACCAATTCCTCGGTTATCTTGTAGACGGTACTGCTGTCACACCTGGAAGCTGCTTCCTCATTCTACAAACCATTTAAACATTTTCATTTTATTTTAATATTGAACAATGGTCATTTTGGTATGTAAAACACTTTTGTACCATAAGCTTTAATAGGTCGTTTAAAATATTTTTCAGCTAAAAATCGACTGAAAATCTATTTTAATTCACCCTTAACTTGAGGAATCCTTATTTTTCTTCCGAAATGAGGTGTTTCATGAAAATAAAATATAACAGAGACAATCAAAGTATTAACAATTTTACTCAGTAAGTAATCGGTGCCTGAACATAATAATGAAGATGGTAATAGCTTGTAGCACTTTTTTTTTAATAGAAATCTTCGAACAAAATAATCTTCAGCCCATTAGAAATGAGCCTTCTTCGGCCCATCAATTCGTAGTTGGTATTATTTGACATTATTAATTCGTCGTTACACTTATTGTTTTATGATACATATATTTTGTTTGCGATGTTTCTTGGAGCTCTCAAGAGTACAATAACCCTTAATGAAAGGCATTATAGAAATTTAAAAGTTTTACTAATATGTACGACGTTGTATGTAGTACTTATTGGAAGATTATTACCGGAAAAATAAATGTCAGACTCAACTCCTTCGCCCATCTTAGATATTTTGTCAATACTAGAACGTGAAATGGTTTTATTATCCTTTTTCCAACAGTTTAATACTTATTACAATGGGGTCAATCCAAGGCTAAACACATAAAGCAGCTGCGAGGAGACTGGCGAAAACAAACATTAGTTTTCTTATTAGAGTTCACATACTGAGACATGTAGTATCACCGAGATAAAAGCGCTGTAGTAAACGAGCAAAGCGGCACGTTCAAGGGCAGATTTGTTTTTTCCTCCCTTAGCGAGATTAGTGAAGATAATGAATTTTGAGGAATTAATAAGCTGTTTTTTTTGTTTTTGTAAGGAGGAAAGTATTTTGTGAGTTCGGAAAGATTTTCAACATCACCACCCATTGTTGTTCGACAAGATATGGGAAATGGGATAGATACTGTGGCTATCGGATTGATAGCCACATAAATTTATTCCATTTTATAGAACCGAGTAAGGTTTAAAAACATTAGTCTGCAACGAAAATCCCTTTAAACCAAACCATACTTTTCTTAAGGATTTTGGCATGTTGAATCGTAATCCGATGTCAAAATTGCTTTAGCAAGTCACGTTTTTGAGATACTCCACCACTAAATATGTTTTTGCAAAACTTATAGGTAATAGGATATAAAATAATTGTATTTCATCTTCCTTAATTATTTCAAATCTCTTCGAAATTTGTTTTCTTCTCAAAACAGCAAAGTTTCTAAAAACCACCTGGGTCAAAAATGTAAAAAATGATTTTTGGAAACTTTGCCGCTTTCTATTTTTTAAAGGGCAAACTACAGAGACTCGGTGTACATGCAATAAATAGAAAATTATTTGTCCTTTAATAAACTGATGCAAAACTTAGAAAATATATATTTTTATCTTGAGATGCATCAACGAAAAATTTTACTGTATACAACTTTGCGATGTTGAGCCTAAAATTACTGAACCTTCGAAAATAAATTAATCGATATATTGTACACCAAGATATGGAAATTATGAGAGAAAAAGAAATGTTAAAAAGCACGATGGATAAATTCGTTAAAACAACTCTTTTAATATTAACTTTTAGTTTACAAAAAGAATGCCAATGATCAGATACGAATGTATGGAAAACAAATTAAAAATCTTTTAAGCGGATTAAAGAAAAAATAGTTTTGATGCGTAAAGTGCATATAAAATTAAAATAAAAAAAAAAATTGTCAACTTGTTTTCGAAATATCGATTTTTCAAAAAAAGATTTAAGACTTTGTTTAAAAACTCAAAAATTTTCTTTTTTTGAAAATTTTGGTAAGCAATATTATATCATTTTTTTTGAAATTTAGTAAATAAAGAAATCAGTTACTTCCGTTCAACCGATAGTGAGAAAATTCAAAATAAAAATAACTATGAATGTATACTATTAATAATTGGAAGTATACCTACCTTATCAACTACAGATATCCGCATCTTCTCGGATAGTCAAGCAGCTATCAAATCTCTGGGATCGGTCTCTAC
The DNA here is from genome assembly GCA_963921185.1 of Dasysyrphus tricinctus. Lineage (NCBI taxonomy): Eukaryota > Metazoa > Arthropoda > Insecta > Diptera > Syrphidae > Dasysyrphus > Dasysyrphus tricinctus. The sequence continues at coordinate 114,187,790 of OY992532.1, forward strand.
CAACTCTTTAACAGCCCTAAATTGTCGTTCATCTCTGCTGGAGATGGCGCAGCAGTTTAACATTCACCTGTGTTGGGTGCCGGGGCATAGAGACATTCCAGGTAAGCGATCTAAATGTTTGATATCTCTAAGCAGATTGCACATTAGCTCCATGATCGGTGTCATAACCGGACACTGTCTTATAGGCAAGCACGCAACGCGTCTTGGCGTATTCTCTAACAATTTTTGCAGAAGCTGTATGGACGAGGAAAAGGTAGAATCGATTCCTCATCTTCTATGCACTTGTCCTGCTCTATCTCATAGGCGAAGACTCCATCTTGGAATTTTCTACTTCAATGATCCTAGTGATTTAGTAAATGTTGACATAGGTAGTCTGTTAAGAAGCTCCAAATGGTTCACCGAGTAGGGAAAAAGGCTTCCCAGATTCTTGTGGTATCACAATGGGCCAACTTATGTTCTAAGTGTGTCAGTTTTCATGACTGACAGCCACTTCAACCTAACCATACCTACCTAAATTTTATTTTTATAGTATTCATTAATACAGACCACACTAGTCTTAGCATACCGAACAAATTTTATCAAAATCATAGAAGTCGTTTTTGAGAAAAACAAGAATTTCCGTAACGGATTTTAACATTTGTGTGGAAGGTACCATTATTTTTTTACAAAAATAAAATACTTTTTTTTTAATATTTTGAAGAGTTATAAAAAAACAAGTTTCAAAAAAACTTCCAATATTGTTCTTGAAAAAAAAAGGTTTTAATAATCCAAAAAATATATTTTTTTTTGGAAAATTTTAGTAGGTTTACAAAAAATCATTAAAATCGACAGACAAAAAAGTGGTTTCTTGGGAGGTACCATTTATTGTTATTTTTCGAAATATGGGTTTCCAACAAAACGTGGTCCTTACTAAAAAATTATTGAATTTTTTATTAAAAGTTGTGGAACCATTTTGGGGGTCATTCTTCACTAAAAGCTCTTTTCGTGGTCCCCAGCAAAAATAGTAGAAAAATAAAATAAATCCAAGTATTTTAGAATCGACAACACCGTACGCAATGTTTCTAACTGGTCCCACTTCTAATGTTTGAATATTTGCAAATATTTAATCAAAAAAAAAAACATTTATGGGCCAAAAGTCATTTTCGTAACGTGTTTTATCATCGTTTCAGCTTTCAAAAAAGTAAAAATTATAATGGCTGGATTCCCGAGTATCCAAAAAATGTAGTTAAATAATATTGCCCTCAGACAAATATTAATTTACTAGCCTTTACCAGCGGCTTCGCTCGCGCTATTGTTTATTTTGCAAACCGATTCTGGTTGACGATCGAAAACATTACCGAATATTATTATTTATTTCAGGTTATTCGTTAGTTCAGATATACATAATGTACATTGTACATATAGCAAAAAGAAAAATAATTATTGTAGAGTCATAGCTTTTGCCTCACTGCGAACTGAATATCCCACTGTTAGTCACTGTTTTGGTTATACTCCTGGCATCAAAATGGGGGATTTCCACCACTTTGGGGGCGTCTGGCAGGGTGAAAGCTGATAGATAGAAGTCTGGAACTGACATATTTTTAATCAGAGGATTTTTTATGATTTTTTGATGTACCACAATTTTGGTTATACTTCTGGCATCAAAATGGGGGTTTTCCACCACTTTGGGGGCATCTGGCAGGGTGAAAGCTGAGAGGTAGAAGTCCGGGACTAACATATTTTTAATATGGAGATTTTTTTATGATTTTTGGTATACCACACTTTTGTTTATAGCGCTGGAATAAAAAAGGGGGTTTCCTCCTCTTTGGGGGCGTCTGGCAGGATGAAAGCTGAGAGGTAGAAGTCTGGGACTGACTTATTTTTAATCAGGGGATTTACTATGACTTTTTGGTGTACCACACTTTTGGTTATACTTCTGGCATCAAAATGGGAGTTTTCCACCACTTTCGGGGCGTCTGGCAGGGTGAAAGATGAGAGGTAGAAGTCTGAGACTGGCATATTTTTAATCAGGAGATTTTTTATGATTTTTTGGTATACCACACTTTTGTTTATAGCGCTGGAATACAAAAGTATGCTTCCACCACTTTGGGGGCGTCTGTCGGGGGGAAAGCTGAAAGTAAAATGTCTGGCACCTACATATTTGTAATCAGGAGATTTTTCCTGATTTTTTAATGTGTCGCACATTCGGTTATACCCCTGACATCAAAAGCTGGTTTTTAGCCCGCACTTTGATGCGCTTCTGGCGGGGAGAAAGCTGAAAGGGAAACGTCTGGGAATTAATTATTTGAGATCAGAAGGTCATTTCCTATATTTTATATATGAATTGAAGTGGTTATACCCCTCACACAAAAATCGGAAAAATCGCAGTTTTTAACCACCCACCACCCCCAAAAGCTGAGAATAAACCCTGCCAGACTTTTGTTTTCCATATCGCGATGCTTAAATCTATATAACCATGTACTCATATTTTGGTTATACATCCACTCCCAAAATTTGCTGTCGGCTCTTAGACTATAAAAAATTAAATCAAGTTTTCTTTTAAATAAATTAAAAAAAAAAAGAAAAAATGAATTCGTCATGATTGCGTCATTTCCGTATGTCACACACATTAGAAACCCCGTAATAGCCCATCAGGAAAGTTGGACTTTCACTTCGAAAAATTTCTGACAAAGCTGAATTTTGGCGGAAAGATTTGTTTTTGATTTCCTAAAAAGTTTCGTAAATTTGGGGGGCTAAATTTTTTAGGGGGGGGGGGGGCGTGGGTAAAAGCGGGTAAAATTTAGTTTTTTCTTAATTTCTTGAAAACTCATTTTTTTTTTTTTTGGAAAACGGTGAAGTTACAAATTGTAGCTTACCTATGTAATTCTGCATAAAAAAAAGATTAACATACTTTTTTCATACAATCAATAGGTAGATTAAGAGAAAATCGTGCAAGAACTTCATGGTGGAGCAAATTTTGTCAAACAATTTATTAAAATTTCATTAATCGAAGGGCAAAATTTTTTGTACGATTTGTGCTTGGCTACATCTCCCCATTTTTAAACCAAATTTTTGGTATGGCCGGGGTAAGGGGAAGGCAGCCATCTTGAAAAGGAAGGTGACTTGATAATATAGTTTAATTTTACAACAAAATCATGAGAGAGTAACATTATGAAATTTTTTTCGCAGGAGCAACAGATTTTGAGAAAAACAAATCCACCCATGACCTATGTATTTTACCCAAGCAAGATGATGGAACACAAACTGTACGATTGCCTGAAATCAGTTTCCAGTTTGTGTCCTATTGACGGTGTTCATACCAGCTTCACGTGAGGCGACTCATTTTGACGTCTCTCTTTTTTACTTCACTCTCTTTGTACTTCTTTTGGTATTAAAAATCGCGCGCGCGGCGAGTTTGGTGGACGAAAAAACTTGCCAGACGAGTTTTTAAAGTTGGTATTAGAAAATGTCATAGCCAGAGAAATGTTTTAAATATAACACGTTAGCTGCGCATAATCCTTATGCATATTAAATCAAGTCAGCAAATTATGTTATGGTTCTTTTAGACCCAGGGTTGCCATCTTGTTTATAAAAAAAAGACATATATGACGAGTTGGACGGTCAAAAGCTCCGCCAGAAGAGCCTAAAGTGCGTTCAAAATTAACTACGAAATATTCGTTTTTATTTATTCTCAAATTAAAAAAAAAACTGTCGAAATTGCAAACCCACCTTCACATATGTAGCTGATTTTTACATGCATATATATATGTTAGCTGACATATTCTTGTGTATGAAAAAAAATACCAGACGGATGGTCGAAAGTTCCTGCCGGACGAGCCTAAAGTTTTTAAAGTTGGTGTCTTGTAGGTTAGTCAAAGTGGCTGGTAGCTCTCCGACTATATAGAATAATATGTTACTGAGCGGACATTCAACCAAATTTTTGCTGATATTTACCCATATTGTTGAATTTTGTTCATTCCAAAGTGACTTATGTTCTCTGTGCGAAAGAGAACAAATGTATCTGATCTTTTATTTTCTGAGCAAAAGAATAGAACAAAGTCAATACTCTTTTTCTTTCTATTTATGAGATAGAAAAATTGAATAAATATTGTCAGTGTGTTGGTTTAGTTGGCACGATTGCTTGTTGAGTTTCTCATATGCGCGCTCATCGATCAATTTCTGACTAAACTGTTTTGTTGCAGTAGCAGTTGCATGTGCACGAATAGCTTTAGGGGTAAGAGGTTAAAAAATGCCTACAATGCATTCATGATAATAACCTTCCGTAGTCCGAATTTTTAAAATACAAGACACTTTTTAGCTCATGGCTTCGATGTTGTCCTTCAAAGCGGTTAAGGTGGTAGAGGCCATCTTAAAATTTTGTTTTGGTACCAGGGGCCTATAACATAACACATAAAGTGCTTGTTGAACAAGTGAAATTCAAAAACTTATTAAAATTTGTGAACGTGGAACAACAAGTCTAGGAGAGCTACAACAATTGTTTTGACTACTTTCAACAAGTGAGAAATTTCATAAATCTATAGTTTCTGTAACTGGAAACAAAAGTTTAATAAGATAAATAAAATAAACTTGTTGAATAGTTGATGAATTTCAACCGACTTTCGGGACTTGTTCAAAGTCAACAAGTTAGAAATAAATACTTGCAGTCAAGGCCGTAGCCAGGGGGGGGATCACAGGGGTTTGTAACTCCCCGAAATTTTTTGAGAAAGACATTTGTAAAAAATACTTTTCCATTTTAGTATGAAAGGAGAATAGGACAAAACGGTCTACAAGACCAATAACGACGAGACATATGTCGTCGGAAAGGTATTTTTAGGTACTTCAATAGTTACTATGGGGGCTTATTTCAAATCACTGTGTGAAAAAAGTTATTCGCTAAATAGGATTGTGCTCTGGTGCAATCTAGTAGGAATAAAGTATATTTAGTATGGGGAAAATTTATGAAAACTGGTCTAACCAATTACGACAATATATATGTCATTGGAAAGGTATTTCCATTACCTACAATATCTTCTATATTAGTTCAGTTCAAATCACTGTGTGAAAAAAGTTATCTGTAAACTAATGAAATATTGTGGTTCATTTTAGTGTGAAAAAATGTTTTTTTTTAGTATGGGCGAAAACTGTGATGGCAAGTTCAACCAATAACAACGGGACGTATGTCGTTGGAAAGGAAATTTTATGTACTACAAAAGTCAATATGGCAGCTTAGCTCAAATCACTGTGTGAAAAAAGTTATTCGCAAAAATGTTACCCATGCTCCATACGTTTTATCTGTGCTAAAATTCCCTAAAACGGCGAATAACTATTTCCAAATAGTGATTTTAAATAAGTTGTTATGGTAACTATTATTGTTCATAAAAATACCTTTTCAACGACATGCATCTTATTAGTATTGGTAAGACCAGTTTGTATACATTTTCTCCACACTTAATGGTACCAAAACAAAACGTTGGTTAACGAATAACTTTTTTCACACAGTGATTTGAAATGAGCCGCTATAGTGACTATTGTAGCGCATAAAAATACCTTTCCAACGACATAAGTCTCGTTGTTATTGGTTCCTAGACCACCTTCCATACATTTTTGCCGATTGTCCTTTGTACTCAAATTTTTGCGATACCTATGTAGTTACCTATTAATTAATTTAATTTAATTAAGCTCACTATTTACATAATTTTTAATGAATAAAGGAACCTTTCTACCATCATGATTTCTTAAGTCAGCCTAAAATGAGATTCATGTATTCTGATTCCCTCAATTCTTGGCAAAAATTTAAAGAAGAAAACTTCAATTTTTAAAAATTTTTGGATCTTGACAATTTAAAGTTTTAAGGCTGAATGCAAGATGGTAGGCAAAATGCCATACACAAAATGATTTACATACACAAGCTTCTTAAAATTTTGGCGACTCCAACGGTCTTAACATGCACATCGGAAAGAACTTTTTCGACAGTGAAACGTCTAAAAACTTAAACTAAAGAGATTCTACCGATGAAGATAAACTTTTAGGGTTGGAGTTATTGTCAGCTCATCAACAAATTGAGACTAACACTGAAGAAGTTAATATATCTCTCATAGGAGTGAGTTTTGGGTACGAAATTAAATGTTTGACGTTTAAGCAAAGTTTACAGTTCCCATGCAAAAGAAAAATCAAATTTTTAAAATATTTGTTCACATATTCCGTGCTCAATTTTGTATAGTATTTTAGACATAAAATGTTTGCCTTTGCTTAGGCCACCCATTGAGTCATTAAATAACTCCTTATTAACAAATTATAGGCCTAAAAATGGAAAACAATACATTTTGGATGCAAAAACAATTTGCATGGAAGTAATGCTGTGAGGTGAATATATTTTTTTATTTGGAAGTGTACATATTTCTTATTCACCACAGTTTATCTCACGCGACACAATTGCCCAATGGCTTGGTAGTTCTATGACAGCATTGGTTCCTTTTTGCATGAATCTATGTATAAGCGAATCATGCAAAAAAGTAATTTTGTATTTCACCTCAATAATTTTTGACATGCGAAAATATTTGCATAGATTTTCGCACAGGAACTGTAAACTAGACTTTATAGCGACGTATCTATTTTCGCGCAAAAAATGTGTTTGGAATTTGTATTTTGCTTTAATATAAGAAAATCGTTTACAGCACGGACATTTTTTTTTCGAGTATAATTTTTTTTCACCACCAACCTTTTATTTTTTACTTAAAAGAACTGTTAACTCAGCTTAAATGGTGAAATATTTTTTCGAAAAATTTTATCCCCCTCCGAAATAATTGTCCGGCTACGGCCTTGCTTGCAGTAGTGTTTATCAAGTGATAATGTTTTTTTTTATCCTGAATCGAATCAAAAACAGACAAAAAAATATTTAAAAAAAGAATCGGCTTTGAAATATAACCCCAGGTGTTGTCCGTGTGTGGCATACATACAAGTGCCTGATTATCTTACTGAAAGTTCCTCCTACAAACCACGTTCACACACTAATAAACAAAGCTTTAGTTTTAGACAAAAAAAGGTCATCACTTGTTGAACAAACATACTTGAACAAGTTACTTGATTTTGTGTGTTATCGTCATTTGCGTAACAAAGGCGTCATTTCCGTAGCAAGACAAAATCCTCAAAAAATGTTTAAAAACAACTGGAAATAATTCTCAATTAAGCATAGTTTATAATATAAGCATTAGAAACTGTGCATCAATGCTTATGAGTCATTTTCGATGCTTCAAAGAAGCTTTTGACATGGAATAACCCTTTTGTTATTTTAGTTTTCGAAAAAATGTTTACCAGAACAACTTTAGAAGAGAATTTCGGCTTGAAAAAAATGGCAGTGAATGAAATTGTTTATGTTACCCTTGTTTTTCAATATTTTTTTTTTTCTATTTTACGTCAATTTTTTTAGAAAGTTTATCCCCACTCAAGGGAATTTATAAATGTTTGTCTTGTCTCAGCCCAAGTTACAAGTTCTAGCCTTTTATCACACACTTTACTCAAAACACCCTAGGTACCTATATGTGTATTGTATTGAACTTGTTTCCATTTTTAAAAAGTCTCGAAATAAATGAAGACATCCTTAAGACTCTTTTCAAGGAATACCTGTTTGAATCGATAAATTAAAAAGATAAAACCCAGAGAACTATAGTTACGACATAGATGTAAAGCTTGTAACAATGATGGTATTTCATCAGGACCATAGCATAATCAATCTTTATGCTTAAGCTCCTTTGAGCTTTCTATTCATACATTATTATAGTCTTATCTCTGCTCAACCTTAAGTTCCTTTTGTCACACCATATCACACTATACCTACACAACAAATACATAAAACAAGCTGGTTGAGCTAAACAAAGCCCCCCAAAAAAAAAAAAGAAAACCATAACGGTATATCCTATACAAATGGCTCATTTATAAATTATTCTCTTATTTTGAGATTTGAGTATAGATATGCCAACACGTGGATCCGACATCTTTTGAATATCCAATTACTAAAAATATACTTATAACTCTTATTATCTATACAAGAAAAACAATATACAAGTGCCATTCACTGAGCAACTCGTTGTATAGGACGAAAACAAGGCTCCTTATTTCTCCTAAAAAAGAATCAAGCTATAAATCAGAGTGTGAAAGTAAGACAAGATTTTTTTTTTTTTTAAACAGCTCTGCGAACAAATGTACCTAATATCTGTATGTATGACTGTATGTACCTACATAATTGTGTTCTCACTATGTACATTTGCTACAATGTAATAGCATCAATTTGCTTGTCTGTCAGTAACAGACCTAACACAGTTGGAATCTTGGAAGTAAACAAAATCTCCCAACAACAAAGGGAACAAAACAGACTGAGGCTTCCATATTTTTACTGTTCATATTAACCTCCATTAGAGTTCAAGGCAAAGGCATAGAAATACTAGTAGGTAGGTATTAGGTAATAAACAAAATCAAGCTTTGTTCACAGTACCAGACTTTCGAATATACGAGTAACTATAGAGCCACAGGACCACCTCGACGTGGTGTAGAGGTGACCCAACTCAAATCGACCGTCCTTAAAGGTTAACATACGTATTTTTAGAATTTTTTTTTTCTACAACTTATTGCGTTGCTTTTAACCAAAGACCGTATAATACCAAGATACCGCATCTCAACCAACCACCAAAAATCAGCTCTAGATGCGGTCGGTCGGGGGAAGGGAAACATTCCCACGTATTGTATCACATCCTCATTCACATTCGAACTCACATAACACATACAGACATGCAAGCCTTTATTCGCCGCAGACCCACGACTCAGCGACCGCGCCACCGACGATTGTAAAACTTATACCTAGACGGGGTTCTCACTCACACATCTATGGGGTCACCACTGGGGTCGTCATAGTACTAGCGCTTTGACTGCGAATTTTTACACTAGATGCAATATCTTGGTATTATATTATACGGTCTTTGTTTTAACTTAAATCATTGAATTCATGCAATATTCCATGTACATACATATACATAGAGGAGAATAAAATAGCAAATTAATATGAAATTATTATATAAAGGATATATTTTTATCAAGTAAAGCCTTTCATTATAAGAACAACCGTAGTCTAAAGGTTCTGGGACACGTGATCATGGCAATTATATTACATTTTTATGTTGAGGTGACACTTATTTTGATTTATTATTCTACAAGCATTTTATATGTACAACAATAAACATTTATATAAGTATGACCAAGTAGACGCCTTTGGTATTTGACCCCTGCAAAAATAATATAAAATACACGTTAAGTAAGTACCTACCTACCCAACTAGGTACATATTTATATACCGAGTCTTATGGAGAAGCTCTCTTGGTTATGAAAATTTATCAGCGACTTACCTACTACTTAAATAAGAGATAATTACCAACTTCAATGTTATTTCTATCAAAGAATGTCCTTCGGCTGTATATGTAAGCATTATGTTTGATTTAAATTTCTATGATGTAATGTGGCTCTAATGAATATTTATGTGGTTGTATATTATTTAAGCCTTAATCTGATTGAAGTTGATCATTAAGATGTTAAGTGATGGACCTTGTTTTCTTTTTAGATTTAGGTAGCTATACGCAAAGTCTTAACGTTTATTTACTTCAAAGGCTTCTTAGGTATACTTTGTCCTTCAAAGTCGTGGTAATTATAAGCCTAGATAATACATATATTTATGTTTTATGAAAACTTGGAATTATTATAAGCCAAACAGTAATAATTAAAATTTAATAAGTCCTTAAGCTGTTTACCTACTGATTAAATATTTCAAAAGAGTTGATAACGAATTTGCAAAAACAGAAGAAGAAATTCTATTTGTAAATGGAAAAGATTAAATACTCGTAAGTAATAAGATAAAAATGTTTATCTTCATTCCGCAGATAAAAAAAAAGCTTATTTTTATTTTATGACTCTTTTCTATTTCAAATATTTTGTTTGTAAATTCTTTTTTCTTGTAGTAGTAGGTATACCTATGTTCGCATACATTTAAATCAGGGATTAAAATCACATTTTTAGATAAACAATTTTTACTTGACATTTTCTAAGAAAAAAAATTGTATTGCAGCAACTGTTTTGGCTATTGCTAATTCATATGCAATTCGTTTTGGACCAAACTCGAACCCGAGTTTCCTTGATTTGATGATTGTGTCCGATACGGAAAATATTCTTTTAATAGATCAATTACACAGGTTTACAAGGTTTTCGACACGACTAAGTAAGAGTTGATCTAAGGGTAATTTTCAAAGGCTTTTTTTTTTACTTACGCATGTTTGGTTTGGTGGCCAGCCTTGGATAAGGTAACCAATAGGCGTTTTTTATTGGTAAGTGTATAGGCAGCGCAGCAAACGGTTAACACAAGGCGTTTTTTATTGGTAAGTGTATAGGCAGCGCAGCAAACGGTTAACACAGTAAACAACAACAATCGAATAGTGTGGATAAGTTAGTCAGTAAAAAATATTGCATATAATAGTGCAGATAAGATTTGTGGAATGTTTGGAATAGAACAACACTTGGGCTTGCAGAAAAATATTTCCTACGTGAAGGTTGGCAGACGTTGATCATATAAGGATGTGTTCGTTTTATTTATGCTTTATTTTTACTAGTCACCACTAGGTGGCTTGGAATATTAAGATACGATTAGACGATCATCGTAAATATTCCATGCCATTTCTAATAGAAATCATTAGTGGGTACTTTCTGGTAAACACTCTCACTAAATGTACTGTAAATTATACAAATGTAGGTACGTGGACTATGTTTGTTACTTGTCAAGTAAGAGTCTGAAATTCTATTTCTATCAAGAGAATGAAATTCGATTAAAGGAGAGTTAAGAAAAGATGTTAAAGGATTCATAGGCAGTTGAAAAAAAGAAAGCAATTTTAGTAAAACTTAAAAACAAAGCTATAAACCCCAGTTATATTACACATAGTGGCTAGATTTATTTCTGCATAATTATGGATTGCCATGATGACATATGTTTAAACATTCACACACAAAAAATTAATGGCAATCTGATGTTAAGTCGTAAAACTGGCCAGGCCAGGACTAGCAAGTTCATTCTTCATTGTATATGTATTGTAATTATTTGAGGACTGGTGTCATTGTGACGACTTTAATGGCAATGTTTAATGCCATTTTACCCTGTCATTTATATGGCAAAATTTAAACCATGTACACGACTATAGCATTAATGGGCAGAAAATGGAAGACATAATGGAACTTTGTCACTTCCCTCAGAAATGTCAATTCCAACGGAAACACTAATGGCAGATTTAAACGACTGGCAACTTGTCATAATTTCGTCTATTTTCTTAAAGCCTGGTCAAACAGAGCGCGGTCTGGTGGTCTTTATAAAAACTTAAAAACAAAATTTGACTGCTAACTTTCCCAGTAAAGTTTTGACAATCCCACTGGACCGCGCTCTATTTGACCTGACCTTAAATATTTAAGACTTAATCAGAATCGGGTAAAAGGCAGTTTTGTGACATAAGTTTGGACAGTTTTTAAAATACCCAGCATAAACGAATAATCATCTGTTTGGTTTTTGAGATTGTAATTTGCGAGGAACAATTTGTTAACTCAAATTTCTTTTTGTTTGGCAATTAAAATGCAAATTTTAGTACATACCTCAACATTAACGTTAATAAAATTTCTAAAATTTGGAAGAATTTAGGTTTAAAAATGTTTTAAATCCCATTTTGTTCGTTTATTCGACATTCGTTGGTCATTCCCATGTGCATAGCCCTTTATTCAACTTGACATACAAAAAGCAATACTTTTTCAACACATCCCTTAGCTTTTTTAATTGTAAATTGGATATAGGAATGATTTCATTTGTTTGTTTTCGACTATAATCAACTAATTAGGATACAACATCATAGTGTAAAAGGGCAAAAAATTGAAAGAAAATTATATAAGCAAGACATTTATCATAGGCGCAGTAATGCAAATTCGAACAAGCGCCATTTGGAACCATTTAAAATCCATTTTTGTTTCCAAATATTATTTTTTTTCAATAACAGCTGATTTTGACAATTTTAATGCCACAGATACCAACTTTGAGATTTCAATTAAGAGTGGATATAAAAGTGAATATACGTTTTATTTGGACTCGCATTGCTGCGCTATTCATAAGTTACCAATAAAAAACGCCTACAGTAAACAACAACAATCGAATAGTGTGGATAAGTTAGTCAGTAAAAAATAGTGCATATAATAGTGCAGATGAGATTTGTGGAATGTTTGGAATAGAACAACACTTGGGCTTGCAGAAAAATATTTCATACGTGAAGGTTGGCAGACCTTGATCATATATTTATTTTTACTAGTCACCACTAGGTGGCTTGGAAAATTAAGAAACGATTAGACGATCATCGTAAATATTCCATGCCATGACTCTAACATTTACTTTCTTTACAGACAATAACTATCACTCCATTTCTAATAGAAATCATTAGTGGGTACTTTCTGGTAAACACTCTCACTAAATGTACTGTAAATTATACAAATGTAGGTACGTGGACTATGTTTGTTACTTGTCAAGTAAGAGTCTGAAATTCTCTTTCTGTCAAGAGAATGAAATTCGATTAAAGGAGAGTTAAGAAAAGATGTTAAGGGATTAATAGGCATTTGAAAAAAGAAAGCAATTTTAGTAGAACTTAAAAACAAAGCTATAAACCCCAGTTATAGCCTATTGAATAGACCGGAAAATGAGGAGTGTAAAGAAACAATTACGTGCAAGGGTTTTTATTATTGAATATGTTTTTTTGGCCCATAAGCATGCTTAAAACCGAAAATGCTACTAAACTCACCCATGAGCTTCTGAGAGAATGGTCACACTGGCCACTTTTCAATATTTTTACTGTGACTTGAAAACTAAGCCGAATTTGACAATTTTACATATAATACTTTTTGTTCAAAATTAAATTTTCTATTGAAATGGATAGTTCAAAAAATTTGAAGCAAAGATAGGGTCAAGACATGCACAGACAAAATAAAGTAGAGACTAAAGGCCTTAATATGGCATGTTCAAAAATTAATATTTGTTCAAAATTGACAGAGATATTGCCATTCTTATAATTTATCGCAGTTTTGGCCCGAAAGTTCCTTTTTCGGTACCATATGGCAAATTTCACTTTCGTAAAAATGTTCGAAATCAAAATTTTGATAGAATATAACATTAGAACTATAGAGAATTTATAAAAAGGATGTTAGTTCGCAATTTCGTTTTTCGGCTGTTTAAATGTTTTCAGACCTTCAGACCGAACGGCTGGTCCGATTTACATAAGATTTGGTACGAGGTGCTGGGAACGTTAAATTTGTCATAAAGTACCAAAAAATAGGCTTTCGGGCAAAAAGTGCGAAAAATGATAAGATATGGTAATGTTTGAATAGCTACATCTCCGTCAATCTTCAAATAATATGGGCTTTTTAACACGTCATATTAAAGCCGTAAGACTCCAGTTTACTTTGTTCATGCATGTCTTGAGCGTATCTTTGCTCTGAAAAATGTTATGCGCAATTTAGAACAAAATTAAAAAATATTTGATTTTTCAATTTTCTTTATGTTGGTTTTTGTTTACTTTTCCTGCTTAAATTTTGTCCTGCATGCCCATGAACCATGACTAAAATTCAAAGACTAGCATGTATCGGCACAACCAGTGCAGTGAGAAGTACACCAACTGCAGCCCTAGAAACATTCCTCTCACTAGCCCCACTCGATCTTTTTACGAAAGAAATGGCGGCCAAAAGTGCTCTCCGACTTCAACAATGCAATAATTGGAGAAAGGGCCTTTACGGTCATAGAACTATCATGAGATATACCGAAATAATCATTCAAACAGACTACACATTACCGCACATTGATTTTAATCCGGTAGCCCTAACAGATATATTCCCACAAGGACACTCTGGACGGAAAACCGGGTCATAAACAATAATCAAAAAATAAAAATAAAACCCACTTAAACAGAATGGGCATCGGCTCATCCTATTTATGTAGAGGGTGTCAGGATTAAGAGGCAGAGGAGGGCTCAATTCACTTCCTCTGTGATTGCCCCAGCCTAGCCAGAACTAGAAAGGCAGCCCTCGGAGAATACTTTTTCGACGAACTGGGCGACGTCTCGTGTTTGCCACTAAGAAACATATTTAAATTCACTCAGAACTCAGGATGGTTCAGGGAGGCCCCCCATACCTTAACTTCCAATAACCAATTTCCTTTCCCTTCCTTATACCTACCTTGCCAACACTCAGGGGAGCACAATGAATCCATTGAGATCCGAGTGAGGTGATGCGACCTTCTCGTATCATCACCCCATTTAACCTAACCTAGCCTAAGGGTAATTTTTCGTGCTGAACTCAAATCCGTTATCCTTTTTTCGCTATAAGCTCTGATTTTCGAGATATTACCGTTAGAAAGTGCCAAAAAACCGTCTTTTCGACACTTTTGGGGTTATGTAACTATGTGAATTGATTTTTATTTTTTTAACTGTACAGATTTCTGAAAGAACTTAATCTTCAAAATTCAGCTTTAATCTTTCCAATATCTTTTTAACTTTTTGAGAGATATTAAATTTGTCATTATTCCTCATCTGACTACATATAATTTAAAAAATGCTTTCTCTTTGGGTTACGTCGTTTTCGACAGGAGCAGGTAAAATATGTTCTAAAAAGAGTTTTTAGTGTAGATTTCAAATCTGAAATCCATTTTTTGCTATCACTGTATTTAAGCATAAGACGTGCAACAAAATCTCCTGGGTGCATCCTGATGGACAAACCGAAAACCAAATTGATCATGTCATGATTCAGCAGCGATGGAGGAAGTCAATGTGTGATGTTTGGAGTATAAGAAATGTCGATATAGGAAGCGACCACCATTTGGTTCTGATGAGTCTCAATATTCGAACCGCTGCTGTACAAAAACCAGCGCAGGATGCAGCAAGGAGCTATAAACTCATTATGAATGCTTTAAATGACCCCAACATGAGCCGAAGCTATAACACCAACCTTAACGACAGTGCTTTGTCGTTAAACGGAATCCAACATTCAACAATTGATGAGATGTGGGGTGAAATAAAAAGTGTTTCTATGGAGGCTGGATCCCAAACTGTATCCAAGCGGACGAGATTTAGAGACTCTTGGATATCCCAAGACACCTGGGATAAGATCGAATTTCGCAAATCGTTGGAATTGCGAAGTGAGTATCGCATTGCACATAAGATGGTCTATCGCTGTGTGAGACGTGAAAAGAGGGTGAGGTTCGATGGACTCGCAGATAATGCGGAAATAGCTGCCAAAGATGTTATTGAAAAAAAAAAAACAACACCAATCATCCTGTAATGCATGTGGATGGTACACTTTTGGTATCAACCGAGGATCAGCTACGCAGGTGGAAGGATTACTTTTGTGCCTTGCTCAATGAGGATTCAGTTGAGCAGAGTGCTGAAGTGCCCCAGCTTAACGAGATGCGTAGATCATATAGGGGTATTGACATCGAACCTCCTCCAGTACTGGAAATTCAATCTTCGATAAATCTTCTCAAAAACAACAAAGCAGCTGGAGTTTACAGAATACCAGCCGAATTCCTGAAAGCTGATCATGTCAGAACGGCTAGTATTCTACACCCGTTGATACAAGCTATGTAGGAAAACGAAATCTTTCCCAGTGACTGGAAGGATGGTGTGATTGTTAAGTTGCCAAAGAAAGGTCCCCGTAGGAATTGCAACAATTGGCGAGATATTACAGTTTTGTCCATTTTTCCAAAACTAATGGCAACCATCATTCTGGAGCGGATAAAGGTAAGAATCGAGTCTACACTCACGAGGCACCAAGCAGGTTTCTGCAATGGGTGGTCCTTAGCAGTCTTAGGAATTTCAATCACCGCTTTACCTTATTTTCGTGGATTTTGAGAAGGCCTTTGGACCGAGTCAACCGTAAATTTATATGGATATCACTTCTTGTTAGGGGAATTCTCCCAAAAATTGTTGCTATTATAAGAGAGTCCTATAACAACGCAAGATGTCTTGTTTACACAATGACCAGCTATCCGACTCTTTCGAAATGCGGCAGGGTGTGAGACAGGTGATGTTCTATGGTCAATCCTCTTCTACTGGCGATAGACGATGTTTTGACGGCCAGCGTTGGAAGAGCGTAGAGACAGGGCATTCAATGAAGACAGTTTGAAAGGCTTAGTCACTTAGACTATGCTGACTATGACAATGTGCTGTAATATGATTGCGAAACCTGGAAAGTCACGGCTAACATCTCGAAGAAATTGCAGGCTTTTGTGAACCTCTGTCTACGCCATATTATACAAATTCGCTGGCCACAAATTATATCAAACGAAGAATTGTGACACAGGACAAGTCAAAGCGACTGGACGTTGACATGAGAAAGCGTAAATGGCAATGGATTGGTCACACACTGAAGAAACCAAAGGATGAAACTGCAAAGCAGTCCTTTGAATTGAATTCTCAGGGTGCAAGGTGGGTTGGAAGACCAAGAACAACATGGAAATCAACAGTTCTAGCAGAAGCAGATTACCAGAGAAAGACGTGGCTGCAGACCGTGAAGGGTGGAAACGATTTGCTGGCGCCCTATGCCCCAATCGGGGTTACAGGACTTGATGATGAATTAAGGGACACCCTGTATATGTAAATAGGTACTACATATGTACATACATTAGGGGTCTCAGATTTTTTTTTTTATTTTTTATATTCAAAATTGGTATGGTGGATCTTGTAAAGGGTTTCGAAAGACAAAATTTTTGTTCTGGCACATTTTCCAAAATGGAATTTTGAGACCCCGCGGCCGTTTTTAGTGAAAAAACAGCACAATTCGAAAAAGTGGTCTGGAAAACCAATAAAATTTGCGTCGATATGTGCTCAAAATACTTACAATGTTTTATTTTGGCTTTCTTTTCTCATATATATTGACCGAACATCAATTTTAGAATGCTGTAGTGTTAAGAAAGCAAGTTTCAACCAATTCGAGCTTTCCATTTAGAAAAAATAATAGAAAACATCTAGAAAATCGATCTGTTTCTTATGAAGATTTAAGGTAAAAAGTTGTGTCATGGTATTTTGACAAGCAGATTTTAATGCTATTTTCTTAGCAACAGGTAACAAAAGCAAAAAGAAATTATTAAAAGTTACTGTGACCTTATACAGGGTGTCCCGTAATGAGTAGATAATACTGCAACTGGTGATAGCAGGCCTTATGAATTTATTTTCGAAAAATGTTAAAAAATTCGGGGTCTCCTAAAATACCTAATTACAACGGCCACCCATAAAGGATTCTTATTATTTTTGTATATTTATAATATTCTTGAATAACCGTTCTAAATTATGGGTAGTAAATTTTAACACCAGCTGATGCATTTTTTGTGTTATAATTTTTTAAAATTATTTTTTTATTCAAAAATAATTCAATATTTTTTTTCACCAAAGTTTGAAAATCATAAAGGGAAAAAAATGTATGAGAACATAGGTGGCAAATTTGATAAAAATTGGCCTGTTTAATGTACTTTCCAAAATGGTATAACACATGTTTGTGTCTACAACCATTACCAATAAAATTGGCATTTGATCTACTATAGTAGTTTCTTAACATTTTATCAGATGAAATTAGTTACCAAATTAAGTAGACACTACGACGACGAATGAATGACTAATATTGTTTTTTTAATTTTTATTGCATTTAAAAATAACCGTTCTTAAATAAAGGCAGTAACATTTAACACTAGTTGCTGGATTTTTGTTTTAATAATTTTTTTAATTAATTTTTTAATACAAAAATGATTAAATATTTATTTTCATCAAAGTTTGTAAGTTAATAAAAAAGACAAAAAACTGAAAACTTTCGTGGCAAATAATGTTAAAAAAAATCTCCTTTTAATGTACTTTCCCAAATGGTAAATCACAAGCTTTTATCTACAGCAATAACACATTAAATTGGCTTTTTATCTACTAGAGAAGATTTTTAACTCTTTCTCAAATTAAAATTGACTTGCAATAAAATAGGCATTAAAATGCATAAAAAAGTATTATTTGCAAATATTGTCAATTCTCTGTCATTACATAACGTATAACGTTGTTATACTGGTTTCGTCAATTAAACGCATTTTTGAATTTGATTAAATTAATACTGATTAAGAATGTCACAGTATACGCCGCTGGAGTATGCAAATATGCATTTAATATACGGGGAATGCAGAGGAAGCGCTAACGCAGCTGCAGCACTCTATAGAGAGCGATATCCAAATGCGCGACATCCGGACTATCGAGTGTTCATCAGAGTCCACCAATGTTTTTCAGAAGGACGAATGCCTGGTAATGGACTGGGCAGCACTAGCGGAGGACGTTTACCGCGAGAAGAAATCGATGGTATTGTGCTGAATGCAATTGAAGCAGATTCAACTACATCAACACGGGAGATTGCAAGACGAACAGGGATCGCAAAATCATCAGTTCATAAGTATTGCAAAAATATAAATTTCATCCTTTTCATTTCACGCGTGTCCAGACTCTGCTACCAAGAGATTTCCCCGCAAGAGTTATTTTTTGTCAAAAAATGTTGGAAAAAATTCACGAAGATCCGGAGTTCTTCAAAAAAATATTGTGGAGTGATGAGTCGTCTCTTAAAAGGGATGGGATATTTCAATATCCTTAATTTACATAGCTGGCAATGGCAACTGGAAAATCCAAATTTAATGCGCGAGGACAGATCGCAGTACCAATTCAAAATCAATTACTGGGCAGGTATCCTGAATGGACAAATTGTAGGCCCTTTTGAACTACCAGGCAACTTAGATGGTGAAGCCTATCTTAATTTCTTGCAAACTAATTTGCCAACTCTATTGCAAGAAGTGCCCGAGGAGCTAAGGAATTCAATGTGGCTTCAAAACGATGGATGTTCTGCTCATTATGCTGTAAATGTAAGGAGGTACTTGAATCGAACGTATCCCAACAGGTGGATAGGCCGTCTGGGCCCAATTTTGTGGCCACCACGTTCGCCAGACCTAAATCCTTTGGACTTTTTCTACTGGGGGTGCCTGAAAGAAATGGTTTATACTAAACCATTACATCCATTACGGAACTGCGTCGGCGTCGTCGTGTTCAAGACGCTGTGATGAAAATAAATGAGCGCCAATATGCTCGTTTTATTGAGAGGTCCTTCATTAGAAGATGCAGAGCCTGTATCACAGTGAATGGGGGACAGTTTGAACACTTGATATAAATTTATTTAAAAATACAAATAAATCATGATTTTAATACTGTTGTTTTTATTTATCGCATTTCCCATACCTAAATCAAACCTTTTTGAAAGTGCATACTATTATTTTAGGTATTGAATTTAGCAGACATAATAGTGACACTGGTATATCTATTGACTTTTCCTTACAACTCAATTTTTGTAGTCATCAAACTTTGATGAAAATAAATATTTAATCATTTTTTTATTAAAAATTATTTAAAAAAATTATTAAAAAACAAAATCCAGCAACTAGTGTTAAATGTTACTGCCTTCAAAATAGCTTTTTATGGCCTTTAGTCCTATAAATTGGCTTTTCGTTCGGCTTACTCACTTGAACTCATCAGTGACATAGTGAGGGCTTTGTCAGCAACTGCAATAATAATTAAAAACAATATTAGTCATTCATTCGTCGTCGTAGTGTCTACTTATTTAGTAACTTAATTTCATCTGATAAAATGTTAAAAAAATACTATAGTAGATCAAATGCCAATTTTATTGGTTATGGTTGTAGACACAAACATGTGTTATACCATTTTGGAAAGTACTTAATGTACTTTACAGGCCAATTTTTATCAAATTTGTCACCTATGTTCTCATACATTTTTTTCCCTTTATGATTTTTCAAACTTTGGTGAAAAAAAATATTGAATTATTTTTGAATAAAAAAATAATTTTAAAAAATTATAACACAAAAAATGCATCATTTAGAACGGTTATTCAAGAATATTATAAAAATACAAAAATAATAAGAATCCTTTATGGGTGGCCGTTGTAATTCGGTATTTTAGGAGACCCTGAATTTTTTAACATTTTTCGAAAATAAATTATACCATGGAGACCACAAGAAAAATATTTTTTTTTCTGAGCAGTCATAAGGCCTGCTATCACCAGTTGCAGTATTATCCACTCATTACCGGACACCCTGTATAAAATTGTTTTTTCAGACCGCTTTTTCGAATTGAGATTTTTAAATCTAAGAACGGCCGCGGGGTCTCAAAGCTCAATGTAGCCAAATGTCCCAAAACAAAAATTACTTCTTTCAAAACCCTTTACAAGATCCACAGTACCCATTTTGAATATAAAAAATAAAAACAAATTCCGACATTCCAAATTCTAGTAGTAGATATCACAGTCTTTCATTTTTCTTTTGTCCGGTGATGACTGCTTTGTGAAACTCCTGCTGCACTTGGTCTAAAGAGAGACAGAACATTCCACGTGCAGATCCGAAGCTCATTGTCCTTATTTCGTTTCCTTGGTTCGTCAACAGTTAATCCGTCCGTATCCGAGGCTTGTTGTTGATTCGCAACTCAATGGCTTTGCGTGGCAGGGAAGTTACCCCAATGGCGAATTTAAGAAGGTTGACTATACAGAAAATTTCCTCTTCGTATCTTTATATTGTTGCTCTTGCTCAGTGGCAAAAAAAAGGTTCCGGTTCAAATAAAAACTGTTAAATAAAATAGCCTGAGATAGTTTAGAAAGGTTAACATGAAAGTTTGCCTATGATTGGAAAAATTGTCACGATTTGCTTTATTGATGGGATGGGAATATTTAATGAAGTTTTCCCTGTGTTTGCGATAAAGTGACTTGTTGAAGGGAAGTAAGAAACACAAAAAAAAAAAAACAAAAATATTAATGGTCCCTCTGGAGTGTTAGAACAGATTTTTTGAAGTGAAGATTGCCTCCGTCAGGTCCACTAGAAGTGTCATTGTCTAACCCTCTAAAGATGTTCTCTTATGCCCTAAGTTGTGATAACAATATAATACAAATTGAGCTTTGTTTAAAGCTATTCAAATGAGTAAAATAGTTGAAATTGTCATCACAAAATGAAAGTTTAAAAAAGGATCAAAACATTTTGAAAATAACAAGCTGGTGGTTATTTCTTCTAACAAATTCATCATAGATTGGTATCAGTCTGATTTTATCTTTCTATTAACAAATTTACAAAAGAGTGGATCCCTAAAAAGTGATAAACTCATATTGACCACATAACTTTCAAGTAGATAAGTATCTACATAATAATTGAAGCTCATCATATAAAACAAAAGATACTCGTAACTGTTTTTTGTTTGTCATTCAATTCATTAGACATTAAATACTTTTTCCATGGTCTGTATCTAAATGTATGTACAGAGCTGTTGGAAATGGAAGAATTGTGAGTGTCGATTTGTCTCAATTTTTTTTTAGAATACAGACGAAATTAAACTTAAAAAAAATACTCAACTCTTCCCTCAAAAGTGTGTCAAAGTCAATGTTTTGAATGAGTTCCGTGAGTAATGGAAAGTCAGTTTTCTTGAAGTCAAACTGAAGAGAGTCATTATCAATAGTAAAATCAGTTGTGTGGACATGGAATATCATGAAAAGGACTGGAAGGGGGGAGGGGGACAAAATAACCATAGTCATTGGAGTTGGACATTGTCTTATTTATCTATGAATAATGTAAACGAGCAGGCTTGTCTTGTGGCTCCAACTATGATACGAAAAGAGCTTGATAATGATGAGTTATAAATTAGTAACAAAATGGTTGGACTTTAAATGCGTAACGATTTGATAATTTTCCTTTATCTGTGTAGTGTGTACCTATGTGTATTATATCTATAGATGTATGTATAAAAAGTCAAACGATTCAAATCAATCAACTTAATATGCATATATATGTATTCAAATCCTTGTAGCCCTCATGCTGAGAATTCTTGATTTTGTAAGGATCAAAAAATTCAAGCAAATCTAAATTTTCACGAATATTTTTTTGACTATTCCTAGATTATATTTTATTCGCACATATTGAAGCACAAATGCTTCAAGGGCAAATCAAATTGATATTTTTTATCAAAAAAAAAAAACTCTTGTAAAAGAAAATCTTGACTGAGAATGAAAATCATGAAACACAGTCACAGTGAACTTTTAAGTAGAAATTTATATTATATTCCAAAGAATTCTTTTGAGGCGTTAAATATTATATAAGTTTATTTTTTAGAAAACTGTTCTGCTACGGTGAAAGTGTCAAAAGAAAATTTCAATTTAACTTTTATTATATGTATTTTTTTTGTCTGTGACGAACAAAAAGAAAATTCTTTATCTTTATTACTTTTTTCTATTAATGAAGTCATTTTCAAAGTTATAAAAAGTAGTTGTCAATTCTGCGAAACCGAATGAAAAATGAATATGACGGTAGAGCTGTTCTAAGTTATCACAACTAAGGTATGCAATCTAAGGAAAATTATTAAAATTCTTGGAAGTGATGCAATACTTAATCCTACTGATGACATCAGGCACTAGGGAATGACTCTTCGAATGTCTCTTAGTGAACAGCTGTTTTTTTTTTAATTAATTTGTTTTTAGTTTTTATACGTTATTATTGGAAGGCATTAGATAAGTATCAACCTAGGTTCTCCCTATTTATATTAATGGAATAAAATTAAATTTCTTTGCGACTTTTAGTTGAATAATAACGATGTACTTACTTACTTACTTAGGTTCTCGGAGCTTTTACGTCCGTGAGGTTCCCCTTCTTGGTCATTGGGCCTCCACTAGTCCTACGTGCCATCGTGTTCGGTCTCTAGAGATGTACCTCAGCTCTCTCCAACTCTTCCCCAGTTGTGCTGATTCCTCTTTGACAGTTCTTCGCCAAGTACTTCTAGGTTGGGCCACTCGTCTACCTCGCTGCGTGAGAGGGTTCCATTGCATAGCTTGACTCGTAATGCACTCTTGACCTTTCCGAAGCGTGTGTCCAATCCATTGCCATTTACATTTTTGTATTACAGAGTCGATGGTTTCCTGACCTGCCCTCGCATGAAGTTTATCATTAAATATACGGTTAGGCCAGAAAATCCTCAAGATGTTTTGCAGACATCTGTTCACGAACGTTTGCAGCTTTCATGTGATCATCGTGTCCTGTAACCCCGGCTGGGGCATAGGGCGTCAACAAAACGTCTCCATCCTTCACGGTCTGCTGCAAGGTACTTTAGCTGTGGCCACGTCTTTCTCTGGGATTCTGCTTCCGCTAAGACAGTTGATTTCCATGTTGTTCTTGGTCTTCCAACCCGCCGTGCACCCTGAGGATTCCATTCAAAGGACTGCTTTGCAATTTCATTGTTTGGTTTCCTCAGTGTGTGACCAATCCAACGCCATTTACGCTTTCTTATGTCGACGTCCAGCCGCTCTTGACTTGTCCTGCGCCACAATTCCTCATTTGATATTATTTGTGGCCAGCGAATCTTTAGGATATGGCGAAGACAGCGATTCACAAAAGCCTGCAATTTCTTCGAAATGATAGACGTGACTTTCCAGGTTTCACAAGCATATAACAGCACGGATTTGACATTGGATTCGAAGAATCTCAACTTAGTGCGTAAGGAGATTTGACTTGATTTCCAGATTGGGGACAGAGTACCGAAGGCAGCACGAGCTTTATTTATTCTACTTTTAACGTCCAGATCCGTACCACCGTTTGCAGAGACAATACTGCCAAGGTAGTTGAACTGTTTCCACTACTTCAACTGGCGTCTCCTGTAGAATAATACGCTGCTGTGTGGAGCGGCCTGTGAGCATTATTTTTGTCTTTTTTGCTGTTTATTCTTAGACCACTCGACTCTCCCTTCACTTGCAGTGTTTGGCACATCCCGTTCAGCCCACTGATGTTATTTGCCAGTAGACATATGTCATCGGCATAGTCTAAATGACTGAGCCTTTCGAACGGTCTCCATTGAATGCCCTGTCGCTCTGCTGTACCTACACTGGCCGTCAATACGTCGTCCATCGCCAGCAGAAGAGAATTGGCGATAGAACATCCCCTTGTCTCACACCCCTGTTGCACTACAAAGGAGTCGGATAGCTGCCCGTTGTGCAAAACAAAACACCTTGCGTTGTTGTAGGACTCTTTAATAATGGCAACTATTTTTTGGTGGAATTCCTCTACCAAGCAACGATCTCCATATACATTCTCGGTTAACTCGATCAAAGGCTTTCTCAAAATCCACGAACATGAGGTAAAGCGGTGATTGAAATTCCATCGACTGCTCGAGGACGATACGCAGGGTGTTGATATGGTCGACACACGATCGACCACTGCGGAAGCCAGCTTGATGCCTCTTGAGTGTAGACTCGATTCTCTCCTTTATTCGCTCGAGAATGATGGTTGCCATTAGTTTTGGGAAAACGGACAAAACGGTGATACCACGCCAATTGTTGCAATTCTTTAAGTCACCTTTCTTTGGCAACTTAACAATCACACCATCCTTCCAATCCCTGGGATAGCTTTCGTTTTCCCAAATGTTTTTTATCAACGGATGTAAAATACTAGCCGCTGCTACGGGATCGGCTTTCAGGAATTCAGCTGGTATTCCGTCCAGTCCAGCTGCCTTGTTGTTTTTGAGGAGATTTATTGATGTCTGGATTTCCGATTCTGACGGGGGTTCGATGTCAATACCCCTATAGGACCTGCGCATCTCGTTTAGTTGGGGCACTTCAGCACTCTGCTCAACTGAATCCTCATTTAGCAGGGCACAAAAATGGTCCTTCCATCTACGAAGCTGATCCTCAATTGATACCAAAAGTGTGCCACCACATCCATTACAGGATGATTGGTGTTGCTTTTTTTCCCGATAACATCTTTGGCTATTTGGTACAATTCCCGGATATCTCCTCTTCTGGCAGCGATTTCCGCATTATCTGCGAGTCCATCTACCTTCACCCTCTTGTCACGTCTCACACAGCGATAGACCATCTTATGTGCAATGCGGTACTCTCTTCGCAAGTCAGCCTTTCGTTGAACATCTGCTTCAGCATTTATTTGGATTTTCAACGATTTGCGAAGTTCGATCTTATCCCAGGTGTCTTGGGATATCCAAGAGTCTCTACGTCTCATTCGCTTGGGTACAGTTTCGGATCCAGCCTCCATAAAAACACTTTTAATTTCACCCCACATCTCATCAATTGTTGAATTCTGGATTCCGTTTAATGACGAGGCTCTGTCGTTAAGGGTGGTGACATAGTTTCGACATATGTTGGGGTCATTTAAAGCATTCGTAATGAATTTTGAGCTCCTTGCTGCATCCTGCGCTGGTTTTTGTACGGCAGCGGTTCGTAGTTTGAGACTCATCAGAACCAAATGGTGGTCGCTTCCCACATCGGCATTTCTTATACTCCGGACATCACACATAGACTTCCTCCATCGCTGCTGAATCATGATATGATCAATTTGGTTTTCGGTTTGACCATCCGGATGCACCCAGGTAATTTTGTTGCACGTCTTATGCTTAAATACAGTCCCACCTATCACAAGACGATTCGCGTTACAAAAGTCGACAAGCAAGTCACCATTTTCATTCCGTGACCCCAAGCCATTTCTTCCCATCACGCGTTCCAGTCCGTAATTGTCTGAACCGACTTGGGCATTGAGGTCTCCCATAACGACTATGATGTCGTCTCTCGGAACACTACTGTAAACCGAGTTAAGATGAGTGTAGAACGCGGTTTTGTCTTCCTCGGTCGCTTCATTTGTGGGGGCGTAGCACTGAATAATTGTGACGTTACGAATTTTTGAACGAAACCTTGCTGTCATTAATCTCGCAGAAATGGGCGCCCAAGAGATCAAACTACGCCTCGCTTCTTCGTTCAACATAATTCCGACACCATGCAGTCTTTGGCCACCCTCTCTTTCATCTTCCCCGGAATACAGCATTCTCGTCTGTCCAGTGTCTGATCTGTATTCAGCTCTTCCTCTCCACTTAGTTTCGCTTATGCCCAGGATACTGATGTTTAGACGAAGCATTTCACGCTCAACCTGCTCGTATCTACCATCGCTGTACAAGGATCGAACGTTCCATGCTCCGATTTTCGTACGTATGCGGTAGCCAAAAGTAACATTTGCGCTTCTTGAAAGACTTCTTCTATTTGTTCAACGATTCACTTATTATTATGGCGTCTTGATTGACGCTCGTACATGAAAGATGCCGCACCCCCAAATCCGATGTGCGGTTTACTGCAACCGAAGCTACAGAAGGATTTTCTATAAAAAGATTACCTCTTGGGGACTCATTTCCATTTGTTGTCATAATTCATGTATTTGCTTATATCCTTCCACCATGGTGTTTTCCGAGATATGATTAATAACATACATAAGCTCAGATTTGACAGGCACACCCGCCTTTTGTATGGTCAAACACATAACTGCTCGAGGCCGCCCACTATGGGAAAACAGACGCCTTTTGTAGCCGCCCAATATGGGTTACAGACGCTACCTGCTGCTGCCGTTGGCCTTTTACCAAAAAAAGCTCCTCCGCCACCAGACTATCATGCCGTTGACCGCTACCTGCAGTTCATCCGTCTTAAGGGGGCTTTTAACCATCCCAAGGACAAGTTTGTGCCCTGACCAGCAACGCTGGGTTGTCTGCTTATCCCGGCATCCATTCGGTCCCCTTGCACGTTAGCGTTACCCGCCCTCTACCACGCGGAGGTGTGCATAGGGATTTTCCTATCATTGAGCCTAGGGCCATATGGCGTCCTAGCACTCTCAAGTACTCAAGTACTCAAGTACCTTTAGAGGGCATTTCCAGGTGCTGCACCCATAAAAAAGCATGGATTCAACATTGGAGCGGAACAGTCGTAGCTTGGTCTTTAGACTTATAAGAGTTTTTTTTTTCGTATTTTGGACAGCATTCTGAACGCAGCCTTTGCTTTTCCGATTTGGCTGATTATATCTAGTTTGGCCCCGCCATCAGTAGGGACTTTACTCCCAAGATATTGGAAACTCTCTGTTATGTCTACTGGTTGTCCAGAAATATTTATTTGAGTAGATGAGGAAGTTCCAAGGGTGATCCTTTTAGTTTTTGCCGTATTGATCTTGATCCCAAAGATTTCAGCTTCTCTCTCCACTCTTATTGTTATTTGATGGAGATCCATGATCCTATGAGAGAGTAAGCAGACATCGTCCGTGTAGTCAAGATGTTTGAGGTGTGATTGCAGATTCCACTGAATTCCTCCATTTTCAGTCGACAAAGCTGAATGCAGCACTTCACTTATTACCAACAGGAACATTATGGTGACAGTATACAACCCTGTCTAGCCCCACTTTAGATTTCAAACTGCGTAAGGTCTCCTTTCTTTGATAGATTGACAGTCAGTCCCTTTTTTCAGTCTTCAGGAAAGCTTTCTGTTTCCCAAGCTCTATTAATATGTATGGGTGCAGGAGGTCACTCGACCGTCAAGTCCAACCTCCTTGTTGTTCTTCTTTGTCAATCTTACCTAAACAGTTTTTTTTTAGAGATGCATGTCCTAAGTGTACATTTATCTAGTATGATAGCGTTGCCAAGCATGTTACCCAGCTCCCAATCCATGAAGGGTCACAGCCTGAGACACGGTTGTCTTCCATCCTCTACGACCCCGAGCACGCTGTTTCCAGTCATAAAGACCAAGTCTTCTGGCATCAGAATTCTCCAGAACTCTCTTCGTTGGAGTATGATTGTCCATTTGCTGGATGTGGTTGAGCCAATGTAGTCGACGTGCTATGAGTTTTTGGACTAAATCCACATCTAACTTGATGCAGCTCATAGAGTTTGCTATAAAAGAGGACTGGCAGTATAAGGGTTTTATAGAGCGTCCACTTCGTTTCACGTGTGAGTTTTGAACCCATTTTTTCTCTAAACTAAAGTAGCACTGGTTTGCTGGGGTAGTTCTGCGACGAATCTCCACTGAGATATACATGGTGTACGTACATATGTGTCGTAGCTCATTAAGATTTTCGAACAACAATAATAACTTTCACTTGAAATAAAAAACATTCCGTATAAGAGTAGAACTAAGAATTTTTAGATTGGAAAATATACAAAAACCACTACTCTTTAGTGATTCTTTCGAGGGTCAACCATCTCGATGACGATCTTTTTAACAACTCCACCCTCCGTTGCATTAGTTCATATTCACCCCGATTACAGAATCCGGCGAATGAGCTGCGGAGGGAATCAGACTCAATTTTGACATTTTTACTATGAGCCAAACGTCAAAATTGAGTCTAACTCCCTCCGCAGCTCATTCGTCGGATTCTGTAATCGGCGTGATTGTCTTTCGTTAAGCTTTTTTTTTTTATAAACTAACATAAGCTCAATACATCGAATGCGGGGTCTCAAATACTCAAATATGTTTAGATGAACTCTTTACCTACTTCGAAGTTGTTCCTTTCCTATCAACAGTGAAGTTTTGTCCTTTAAAGACCTGTTGGGTGCGGCCGATGATACCGATATCATTGGCATACAGCTGGTTCCCAAGTGCAGGCATTGTCATATAAAGCTCCTGTGATGAATGCTTTGAAGTCGATGAATAGATGGTGAGTCTCGACCTGAAAATTCTTGGTCTCTTCCAGAATTTGAATGAGAGGGAATATTTGGTCTATGGTCGATTTGCCTGGCCGGTAGCCATCATACTAGTACTTACCCATCACCTAGCCTTACCTAACGTTTATCAGAGATATGCCTCAATAGTTATTGCAGAGTATTGGATCGCCTTTTTTGTTGATGAAATCTAAGCAGCTGATATATTTTTGTCATCGGGCATGCTTCCTTCTACCCAAACTTTCGATGAATGACATGCTCCCTTTCAATTCATCCCCTCCGTGCTTGAAGAGCTTCGCTGCTAAACCATCAGATCCAGTGGCCCTGTTATTCTACTTAGCTTTCAATGGTCAGTAAAAAGACCCATTTTTATTTTGAATTTCGTTTAACCTTAGCTGATACAGGCTAGGTTATAAATCCCAAGTTATGGTTTGGCTTGACTCATCTCAGGGACTTCATTCTATATTTTGACTCTTTTCGGCTCCTCTGTTAGCAACTTTTTCTCTTTTTCTGTAATAGGACTTCAACAAGAAACCGAAAGTAACATCTCGCACCTACGCCACTTAGTCATTTCCCTGATGAGTCTTTCAGAGTGTTTGGCCTGTCCAATTCTAGAAGTTGAGTATTCTACTATGGTTCCGTTTTTTTGGTATCTTTTTTGCTGATGCAGAAGTATTGTCGATGCTTTTCCGTGAACCAATTTATTTATTTTTTTCCACTTCAAAACAAAAAAAAATAATATATTCACCTCAAGGCATTATTTGCATGCAAATGGTTTTTGCATCCAAAAATAATTATTTTCCATTTTTTGGCCTTTAATTTATTATTTAAGAGTAAATTAATGACTGAATGGGTGGCTTAGGCCAAGGCAAACGTTTTTGGCCTCGAATATTATTCAATATGGTGCATAGAGTAGGTGGAAAATCGTTTTGAATTTTTTTTTCGCATGGGAATTGTAAACTAATAGGATAATGGCTATCAAACCGAAAGAAAATGCATGGTTTGATTCAAGCTGTAAAGAAGTTATCAGAGTTAGAATAGTAAGTTTCCATTGTTATAAAGCCAACCCCACTGAGGAAAACCAGAATAAGTTTAAACAAGCTAGGAAGACCTGTTACAGCCAAACTCAAAGAACAAAATTTTTTTTTGCATTACCGAAAATTACGGCAGTACAAATTTTGGTCATTTGTTAAAAAACATTCGCAATTCTACTTCTTTTTCGGTTCCAACGCTCGTCTTCAATAGCACTTCCTACGTCAGGTCACTAGATAAATCCAATTTGCCTGTAGTACAGTTTGCTGTTAATTCAATGCTGCCAGAGAGTGTTATGACTCCTCCTATACTTGAGAGCGCTAATGATTTTATGGGAGGAATCTTCTTTTGACTCGGGCAGTTGCTAAAGACCTTGAAATACACATGCCCTCGCCCAAATAGTATCCCTCCTATTATTCTGAAGAGGTGTTCTCATCCGCTGGCAAAACCACTGCGTAAGCTTTTCGATCTGGCCTTCTCTACAGGTCTGCTTCCGAGTGGATGGAAAACAGCATTTGTCCAGTCTGTCCCTAAAAATGGCCGAATCTTCTTCACTCACTAATTATTCTTTCCAAGGTCATGAAAACGCTGATAAATTATCAGCTTAAGAAATATCTCGAAGAATGGAAGTACGGCTTTCGCAGCGATAGGTCTACTGGTAATCTGATAGTATATCTATCTCACCGAGCATTGGAACAAATCTTTACATCGTTTTAGAGAATGCAATATTGTTCCACTTGATATTGGCTGGTTTCAAGTCTAATATTCATAAAATAATTGCTGGTGTGCCCCAGGGCTCCGTTTTGTCTCCGACTCTCTTTCTTATTTTCATTAACGATCTCTTGTCTGAAACTTCCAATCTCATAAATTGTTTTGCTGACGACAATACTCTCAGCTTTTCATATTCGTTTTCAGATTCACATCCTTGTCCTTTGCGGTAGCGTATGGTAAGCTCATTACATTATGATCTCGACAGCATTGTTCAATGGGGAATCAAAAATCGCGTAGAATTTAATGCTTCAAAAACTCAATTCTCCTGTTGTTTAAGTGGAACCCAACCGTATCCTGCTATCCATAAGCGGCACTTGCATCGAAGAAACCGAACAGCTTTCAGTCCTCGGTATGTGCATCACAGATCACCTTCTGTGGAGTGACCACATATTTGACTTCGTTAAAAACACTACTAAGTGTTCTCTGATCTGGAAAAAATCTATAAAGCCTTCATCCGACCTAAGCTTGAGTGCAACTCCCAAATCTGTGCACAATTCAACCGAAATGCTCGTGGTTTTGGGAATGCTCATTAGTTTATCCTTGAGCCCAATGTGGAATGCTTAACCAGGCTCAACCCCCCCATTTTAATATTCAAAACTTCAAAACCAATGTGCATCATAAAAGATGCCGTTAATAGCAGTATTTGGTAATATTTTATCTATCAAAATGTGGACCAGACATAGAAGAGAATGGATTTTTGTTTTGTTAAAATTGTAAGAGCAGTTTCCGAAATAAATTATTTTCTCTAAAGGTTAGGTGGCAGGTACCGTTCTCTAACAAGTATTCACCACCACCCTTAAAGTTGTATTTTTTTAAATGTCTTCTTGTTGAAAGGAAACTTTAAAAATTTAATTTGTTGATAATGGCTCTTTAGTTAAATAAGCCTTTAATCGGTCTTTAAAATCAAAAATTGTTGTTCCAACCGGAAATGTAATATTCAAATTTAAGAAACAAAATAAATTTAAAGTCATTTTGAGTTATGAAAAAGCACTTATGTACTCGTTTGTATAGGAATGTTAATGTATACATGTCGTGCTTTTGTTTGATTATTTAATTAAATCATCTTTGCGAATTAATTGACATTATTTCAACTTCACATTGTACATCGCTAATTAGTTCAGCTAACCTATATACAAAAATATAAGGCCTGTTAGCTTGAAATGCAATTCACAAATAAATAACAATATGAAATTAGCATAATACCATAGTTTAACTAGTACTCTTTTGATCTAAATCCAAATCGATTAAACAACACACATCTCGTGATTAATCTTCATTAAATTTAAATAATAGGTATACAAAAACCATCTTCACTCACCATCAAAAAAAAGGAATCCATGTTAGTCCTACCCTTTTCGAAGTGTTTTAGTAGTAATTAATGATGGAGTCATACCTAGCGATTAGCTTTTTTTTTCTTTCATGTTTGTGTTTTGCAAAAGTAGGGTTCTTCATAAAAGGTCAATAAAACAGGGAATCATTCTCTTTTTTAATTAAAAAAATAAAAAGAGTGAAAAACAATTTAATAGCTGATCGCTTTTAAAAGGAAATTTATTCAAATACCAAAAAGGAAAAACAACAGTTAAAATAGTGCATTCATGTAAAGGAGGTTTCAGGTATAATTTATACCCTTTTTCGAATTGAATAAATTATTATCAGAAAATTAAGCTAAAAGATGAAAGTTATTTTGGAAATTAAAAACGAGAAAGAGAATATTTGCCGCCAAAAGGCAAAACAAAAGGAGTTAAAAAAAAAACCAAACAACAAATAGGGAAAAAGGGAACAAAAAAGTCACAACACAACTTCAAAACTTTTCTTCTTCTAATATCTACAGAATTCAAATTAATTATAATTCAACATAAAAAGGGAACTAAAATAAATTAATCCTACCATATAAAGGGTTTTCCAATAAGGGTGCTTCGATGGGGGAAATGGAATGAAATAAGCTGTGAGTGAAATTATTTGCTATTTGAAAGCTAAATTGAATGCCATAATGCATGGCATATGTCATCGTTCAAATGTTCGCCATGCATTCGCACGGTGACACGGATCCGGCGATGATTTTGGCAAACCCTGCATTTCAGTAATGTACGGGTTTTGGCTAATTGTTCACCAAACAGGTCAATTTGAATTTTGGGACCAAACGTGGAATAGTTGACTGGGAAGGGCGACCAGGCAATGTTATGCCTACGTTCATACGTCAAATGGGTGCGCATCAATGTCACATGATAACAACCATTTTGATAATATGAATGGTCCAGGGGAAAAATGACTTAAGTCCACTTTTTGAACAAAAAAACTAAACTAATTCAACCCGTTTTGGAGATCGAATTTTACAAAAAAATGAATTCAAACTTTTCAAAAATTCAAAAATTTCTTTTTTGAAAATTTTGATATATAATATTATTTGAACTTATTTTAATTTTTTTAATAAAATTTTGTATTTAAATCCGTTGAGCTGATAATGAGAAAATTCAAAATAAAAAAAAAAAACATTCTATAATAGGTATGTAATACTACTATTACTTGCTAAGTGTCAGGGGCGAACTGGGAGTCAAAGGGCCTATCGGGAATTTTAGAAAAAGGGCCAGATAACACAATTATTCTCAAAATGGTTTAAAATAAAAGTTGATATTGCAGGCATTTCTCGAGAGTCAATTTTTTTATATTTATAAATTTTTTAACTACCATACATTTATGGATAGATATATTGAATGTAACGGGTGATTTTTTAAGAGGTTTAGAACTTTAAAAAAAAAAAAACACAAAAAATTCGAAAAAATGAATGAAATATTTATTTGAATCGATAGTTTGAACCTTGCAATTTAATGTTTAAAGATAATTTCATGCAAATGTTGACCGCGGCTGCGTCTCAGGTAGCCCATCCGCTGAGTCCAATTTTGGCATACTCTTTCACACATATCGGCCGGTATCTCACGAATGAATGCATGGATGTTGGCTTCCAGTGCGTCAATCGAAGCGGGCTTGTCCCTATAGACATTAGCCTTGACATACCCCCACAAAAAATAATCTAATGGTGTCAAATCGCACGATCTAGGCGGCCAATCGACCGGCCCGAAACGTGAAATTAACTGTTCACCAAACTCGCCTCGCAATTGCGCCATTGTTTCGCGTGCTGTGTGGCATGTGGCACCGTCTTGTTGAAACCACATATCATGCAAGTCAAGAACTTCCATTTCGGGCAAAAAAAAGTTTGTTATCATCGCTCGGTAGCGTTCACCATTGACAGTAACGCTGCGATTCGCATCATCTTTGAAGAAATATGGCACAATAATGCCGCCGGCCCATAAACCGCACCAAACAGTGGCTTTTTCGGGATGCATTGGTAGCTGTTGCAATGCTTCTGGCTGATCTTCACTCCAAATGCGGCAATTATGCTTATTTACGTACCCATTCAACCAAAAATGAGCCTCATCGCTGAACACAATTTTTCGATAAAAAAGCGGATCCTCGGCCAGCTTTCCAAGAGCCCATTCACCAAAAATTCGGCGTTGTGGTAGGTCGGCTGGCTTTAGTTCTTGCACCAGCTGTATCTTAAAAGGCTTTACGTAGTGCTGTAACAAAGGCCTAACTGCTGGGAACGGCGCCGAATCGACATTTCGCGGTCTTCTGTCACACTAGCTGATACGGCCGCAATATTTTCTTCACTACGCACAGTACGTAAACGTGTTGGTGGTTTAATGTCCAACAAAGTAAATTTGGTGCGAAATTTGGTCACAATCTTCCGAATAGACTGCTCAGAAGGTCGAGAATGCCGACCATAAAATGGAAGCAGCGCGCGATGAACATTTCGAACCGAGCACGAATTTTGATAGTAAAATTCAATAATTTGCAAGCGTTGTTCATTTGTAAGACGATCCATGGTTAAATTGCAAACCAAACTGAAGCTGTTTGACAGTGACACAAGGTACTAAACACACGTCAGCTGTCAAAACCAGTGTTGCCAAAACCAAACCAGCTAAAAAATCACCCGTTATAAAGTCTAATTTTTAATTCTAAAGTTTGAAGTCAATTTTACTGATACAATTTTGTTTAGTTTATGACTGTGTCTGGCTGATTAATTAACTTGAGTATTTATTCAAGCAATCATACAAAATTGCGAAAATTTTCTTGTGGGTCTCAGTAATATAAAATTCAATTTACGACCCTAAGTGGGTGTGACTTTGAGTTTAGTTAAAACAAAATACTAGTCAAACAAAATTAAGAGAACGAATTTTTTTCTTTAATTTTTAAGTATCAATTGAAGAGCTGTACCTTTTTGAAAAAATAGCGCATTGAGATGAAACAAAAAGCATTCTTAAGGTTCATATTTCTGCTTTTCAAAAATTGGTTAGTAATCAATTTTTTAACTATGGTTATTGTGCAATCACAAAAAATGAAATGCATTAAATATTTTCAAAAAATAAATTATAACAAAAGTCGAGTTTTCTTCAATTTTTTCGTGACAATCAAATAAATTATTTAGCTCTAATTTGACAATTTTTCACTGCACCGCGATTTTTTTTATTGAAATTTTTGATCTTGAAAAAAAAAACACCACTGTACTTTTGATCACTAATATCTCGACGAACAATGATAGCACAAAAAATTTGGGGGTGGCTTTGAAAATTTAAATTAAATAGGTAAGGTACTCTTAGAACTATTTTTCTTAACAGTCGCTATGATTTAAAAAACAAGAATACAAAAATCTTTTAGTGATCCTTTCGATTTTTTCGAGATTTTCAAATATTGATTACAATCCTTATGTTAGGCCAGTTTGTTCACACCTCATCAATTTTAATCAATGATTATTCTAGTTGATTATCATTGAATGCGTTTGTTAAGCCAAATTTTGAACAGAAATTTCATAATTTGAGCACTTAATTGGAGAAATTACTAATTTGCCAATTCTGTTTGATAACCACGATTTAATTAAATATTTCCTGGAATTTCGTTGGTTCATTATTGCTTAAGACGAAATGCTTGTTTGCAAAGGTCTTATATAAAATTTATAGAAAAAAACAAAATTTGGAAAAAAATCCCATCAATAGGTATCACATAATGCTAGCACTGCCAATACACATCTGCTTGTCCGTTTTATTACCTTTACACAAAAAATGTTTCTTTCGAAAGCTCAATCACCATAAACAAATAAAATGGGTTACGTGTAACAATTGATTTGACAAAAATACTGAAAAATGGAAATATTATTGGAAAAACCATGATAAAACTGAAAATTGCGTGAGCAAGCACTCAATGATAATCACAGATTCATAACTATGGATTAAACAGAGTCAGTGATAATCTAATTGCAGATTAAAATTTTAAATTAAACAGAGTCAGTGATAATCTAATTGCAGATTTAACCCACTGTGAACAAACTGGCCTTTAGTATGATAATCCAAGAGACAGAGTAGATACAGTAAGTTCATATTGCAATTAACTACTGAAGTGATTTTTGTTTGAAAATATTCAAGTGTGTCCCGCAAATGTTAGTCCAAGTTGGCGAGTGTCAGCAGCCATCTTGGAAAAGACGTTTTATCAAATATCTCATGAACTGTGCATCGTACGACAAAAAAAAAATTTTTTTGAAGCTACTATTTCATTCTTTTATTTATTATTATTAAGTAAAAAGTTAAAACAAAATTAAATTATGTTTGAAACAAAAAAATGTTTATTCAAGAAGATTTTGTTTTTCAATATTTTGCATTATAAAGCATCACTTTTCTTAATATTCAATACTCTTTATCACTTTTGTTAATATTCAATATTCTTATCAATTTTTGGTAAAGTACTGAAAACCGGTTACACAAATCTTTCTTAGTTTTTGAGAAATTAAAAAAAACGAAAGGTACCTTTTCTCCAAAAAAGGTCTCCAAATATTCATAGAGAACGACAACCAATTGAGGCCTCCAGAGATCTGTAGAGGCCACCAACCAAGTTCTGGAGGCCTCGTAGAGGTGACCTTATGAGATCTGGGGACCTCCAAAAATACATAGAGGCCACCAACCGAGTTTTGGGGGCCTCCAGAGATCCGTAGATCCGCGTTCTGGAGAGGCCACATGTCAACTTCAGGTGGCCTCCAAAGATCCGTAGAGGCCACTAGCCTAATTCTGGGGTCTCCAGAGATCCGTAGAGGCCACCAACCGACCTCTAGAGGCCTCCAGAAATCCGTAGCGGCCATCCGCCGACTTCAGGGGCCTCCAAACATCCGAAGAGGCCACCAAGAGGGGGCCTTCAAAGATCCCTAGCGGCCAACATTCGAATTTTTTGAGCCTCCGAAGATCAATAGAGGCCACCAACCGAGTTCAAGGGGCCTCAAAATATCAATTTTGATCCACAAAAAGTCTATATCTGGTGCGAGTCCAATTTTATTATAAGAAATTTTTCTTAAAACTTTTTTGTAGTAGATTGCAGAGATTTTGGCCTAAGAAAAAAGTTTAATTTAAATCGTAGGAGCCGTTTTTGAGCAAAAAAAATATTCTCCTCAACGATTTATTTGTTGATTTTCTGTTTTGCTGAAAATCTCCAAAAAAGGGATGATAAGGTTCACGTAAAATGGTTATATCTTGAGTTCTGTTAATCGGACCGACAAGATTGTGGTGTTTATGCTTAGAACGAATGACTGGGAATCATATCCGATTTTTTTTTTAAAATGAATTAAATGGTTTATAGTCCTGAAAATAAATCAGGGGATCTAGCTCTTTTTAACCCCCAACCCCTCCCAAAAGCTGAAAACAAAACCTGCCAGACTTTCATATTCCTTATCACGATACATGTACCTACAATCTCTCATAATCCAATTTTGGTTATACCTCCACTCCCAAAATTTGCTGTCGGCTCTTAGACTATTAATAACCATTTTTTGAAAAATGGTTTTCCCCCAAAAGGAAGCCTTTACTAAAAGTAATTTATCAATTTGTTTTTAAGAAAAGTTGTGGAGCCATTTTTCAGAAAAATTCGATTTTGTGTAATTGCTAAGAAATTGTATGGCCTGCCGTTCTTTTTGGTTCTAAGAAAAAAATGAAAAAAGTGTGGGCAAAATCACCAAAAACCTATGTATCAAGTTTGAAGTAAATCGATGGAGCCTTTTAGGCTGTAAGCACGAATCCAAAACTTGCATTATAGTATGTATGTATATCGCAAGTAAGAATATAAAAAAAGCATTTAAATCGTCCTTTAAATTGTTTAAACAACTAGTAAAATAGCTTAGTGCTCTAAACCATGTATGCCATTTTATTACTAAAAAAATAGAAATATATGCATACAAAAAGTAAAAATCGTTGGAGCGGTTTTCTTAAAAGCAATTTTTATATATAAAATCTTAGTAATATTAAAAAAAAAAAAAAAAATTGGGATGTCAATTGTGAGTATATTTATTAATATACATTTACAAATTTATTTTCAAAAAAATTCATCAACCCGTTTTCAAAATATTGAATTTTCAAAAAAAATTGTTTAATATTTTTTTTTTTAATCCAAAATTTATTTTTTTCAATATTTTGATATGGAATATTATTGACATTTTAGAAGAGCTTTTGTATCAAAATTTGATTGAAATAGGTTGAACCGAGAGAAAACAGAAAACCAAAAAAACCTATGGCAGGTACCTTTTATAACAGTTTTTGGAAAATTTTTTCATACCAAAAAGTACACTATACAATAACACACTGAATTTTTTTTATAAAAATCATTGGAGCCGTTTTTGAGATAAATTAGCTTTTTCTTAACGGTTGTTTGGCAAATACCGATATTTTTGGAGCTAAACAAAAAAAATTCAATCTCCCCTCTGGAGAGTTACAAAAAGAACTTCAAGTTCAAAATTTGAAGAAAATCGCTTCAGGCTGTAGGTTGAGATACAGACAGACAGATAGACAGAATTGTGCCACCCACTTTTTTGGTGTTCTCTATCATCGTAATGTCATGTTTGATTGTTATTTCAAAATTTATTTTTTGCATGAATCCAAAACTATGCCCTATAGTATCTACGTAATGTATATCGCAAGTAAAAAGTATGAAATGAGTATACAAAAATATTTGTAGAAAAAGGGTGTTTTTTTCAATGAAAGGAAAATATTTTGATTTACTACCATTGAGCCCATTCCATAACTGGTACGGTGATGAAAGTTTATGGAAATGTTTGATTATTCATCGGACCCAAGAATAAAAAGAGACCATACAAA
This sequence comes from Dasysyrphus tricinctus, assembly GCA_963921185.1. NCBI lineage: Eukaryota > Metazoa > Arthropoda > Insecta > Diptera > Syrphidae > Dasysyrphus > Dasysyrphus tricinctus. Next base: position 114,226,368 of record OY992532.1, read on the forward strand.
TATCCAGGGTCTGAGGATGTTTTTTGAGGGGGAAAGAAAACATATTTTCTGCTCAAAAAATTCTTACTCTTTAATAGTTATTTTACAAATCATATACGTTAAATCTAATACAATGGGCATTTCATAAATAAATATAGCATTCGCACATTAAATTAACCAAATCGCAAATAGGTTTAACCTAAACGCAAATAGGTTTTACCCAAGCGCAAATAGATTTAACCCAAACGCAAATAGAATTAACCCAATCGCAATTCGAATTAAACAAAACGCAAATAGAGTTAAACTATTAACAAATTATTTTAACCAAAACGCAAATTGAATAAACCTCAGCTTGATTTATTGTTCCAGGTGTACTTTTTGGGTCTAATGGATTTTGGTACTATCCATAATTGTTAAAAAGCCATTATTAAGGGGTTGGCCTTTTATTTTTGGTAAGTTCTTGGAAAAATGCGCAAAACTAGTTGAATTTACAATTGGGGTCTTGTCAAAATCTTATGGTGAACTATTCCTACTGTTATAAGCCTTCCATTTCTTCACCACACAGCTAGAACAACAAGTTGAGCCCGGGTCAATTCAATTTGCGTTTTGGTTAAAATGATTTTTTAATAGTTTAACTCTATTTGCGTTTTGTTTGATTCGAATTGCGATTGGGTTAATTCTATTTGCGTTTGGGTTAAATCTATTTGCGCTTGGGTGAAACCTATTTGCGTTTAGGTTAAACCTATTTGCGATTTGGTTAATTTAATGTGCGAATGCTATATATGTTATTATAAATAATAAATGTGTGACTGTTCCGCCATTGTTATTGTATTATAGTCACTTGTGTTTTGTTCAAATGTTTGCTAAGTCCGTATTTGGTAGTAAATATATTTCCTTCTTGTCGATATTATAATCCCAAATCAAAGTGAAATATTGCACATAGGTACTTTCATATTTTCTAAATCACCCTGTACAATCATCTGAAGCAATCCAAAATAAGATCCTGTGAAATGAATATTGACTCAATCTTTGAACCACATCAGCCCTCCTTGTCTTGTCTGACCTAATCCAATCAAAATCGGATTAGCGCAAAAGCACAACAACATCTAAGAGAAAACGAAAATGTTTCCAATTCCCTCACCTTTGGAATGTTAAAATGTCAAAATGGAAAAACTTATAACGTAATGAAACCGAAATTACATACCATTTACCCTAAGGAATGAAGGTTAATGGAAATCATATAAAAATACCAAAGGAACAAACTAATATCATCTCTTTATAACTTTTTACCAAAGTTGATATCAAAAAAACAAAAACAACAACAACTGAAATGGGACAATTTTCGCAATCACTGAATCGAGTGGGGTTTAATTTTGGATACCTTATATACAAAAACCAAAAAAAAAGGAAGAATATTGAAATGTATGGTAGACTGAATAGATTAATATTGAATGAATCTGGCTCAGTGACCAAAATGTAATCAACATCATTCTACAGGAAATATGTTTGACAAGTTGTTTGTTTTAGCTCTAGTCCAGTTATGTCGAATGAGTGATTCTTATATAGAGAAGTTTATTTGTTTTTTCATCAAAATGTCGGTCGGTAGGCATTTTGTTTTTATTTTTGTGCTTATTTTCCATTAGACGAAGTTGATTGACAAATATAGAGAAGATCCGATTAATATACATATTTGAACATACATATACATATTTCTAATCTAAAAAATCAAAGAATATGTTGATTGATTTGGTGGTAGTAAGTACTTATAGAATTGTTGTTGATTGAATTTTATTTCGTCAGGTATAAGGATTAATATTATAGCTTAAATAGTCTAGGAGGTAATACTGTGCCGAATATAACGAGTCATGAAGTAAATCGAAATCGATAAAAATCAAAAACTAAATTTTGTGCACTTTTAAGAGTGCAATAAAGTTCAAAATGAATTTGGATTTTGTTCATCACTCAAAAGTTCTATGAAGTCAAACGATAAAATGGTAGAACATCAAAACTGTTGGATTGATTGCGAAAGGACTACTGACCAGCAATGCAAAGTATCCATCAAATGAGACGTGACTAGATATACCCAACCGTTTCACCGTATCAGATACTTTTTTTATTGAAAATACTGTAGATAGATACAGGCTCACAGTCTTCCAGTGGTTAGCAAAACATGAGACATATGTACGTATGTACATATGTATATACAATACATAAATTTAATAACATACATAGATCACGAAATCGACCTATCTGACTCTATTGCATTGAACTTCATTTATTGGGACAAAATATTAACAGAATTTCATTGGTTGTTTCGGTGTCATTTTATAAAATTGATTTTTTGGAATACTGTATAGAATATCAAACTTGGAGTAAATCTGAACAATATTTGTATTGTAATAACCTGGATTCAGAATTGTTCCTGAAAGTCTAAGCTCAGTTTAGCATATTTCCTCCAACAGTTCCTTCATTCTTATATTGGCCGAGAAAAAAATTAACTTTGGCAAAAATATTCAGTTTTCAATTATGAAAAATTCTTGTTTTTAGGTCCGAGTTCGACTTTTTGTACTTCAGGCCTAAAAACCCAAATAATGATAAAATTGTCGCAGTCTTTTAATATTTTGTTTTACTTCTATAAAATTGCTCAAGCAGAATACTTAGCTTGATTCCTCCCTTAAAACAGTTCTACTCGAATACTCGCATTTCTCAAAACGTGAGTTTCGTGAGTTTCTAAAATCTTGATGAGGTCTACAGAAAATTTGAGTACACTTCATACCGTTCTTACACGCCTGGTCACACAAAACAATGTGAGTTGATGAGTTCGAAATTTGAAGAAAACAAATAAACTCTTTTATAACTGCTGAACTTTGTGAAATTATTTTTTGCGGTTTGTAGCTATAGCATGGTGTCTTTACAGCGGTTTTGAATTCCCTCTGGATCTGCGTAACTGTATACAATTATGTTCGGAAAACATAATGGTACAGTGGTATGTTCCTATTCAGATACAAGATGTTCGAGTTCGAGCGAAGTTTCCAGCCTCTTCTTTAGCTTGCAACCTTACGTAACCTTGCTTGTAAAAAGCCGTTTTCGAGAACGTCATCAGCGTCAAAAATGCGTTTTGCAGAATGTTCTCAAACGCAAACTGCAAAAGTCTGCTGTTAGAAAAGGCAAATTCAAGTTTTACTGCATAAGCAATGTGTTCGATAATGCAGTTTGCTAAAGTCACAATGTTCGAAAACATCATGTGTGGTGCAATACTGCAGTGAAAAATCGAGTTGGAAACAAAAATATTGAGAAGCCAGGAACGTGTTCATAAACGTCAAATGCGTTTGCAAGAAAATTGAAGGACGTTGATAATAAGATTTTGTGCAAACAAAACCATTGCATTAATTTGACAATATCTGTATTTTAGTTGAACTAAAATTATAGATCGAAACCGAGATAAACCGTATCGTTTGCTCAGATGCCTTCGTCCATCAATACAAAACCAAACTTTCCGACATTGAAATAAAACACAATGATTATAGGGGAAAATACAAAGAAAATACCACTCTTTATTAAAACTTTCCGTCCGACTTTCTCGATTGTGACTAACTTTCGTTATACATTTCATTAACAATAAACTTAGCATTCGTTAAGTTTTAATGTAAATGTTTCATATAAGCTCGAAGCATCGACTACAGAGTTGCCAGACTCATGTAGTTCGATACAATAGCAATATTTGCGTCGAAAAATCGCAATCATTTGATAATCGAATTGACGAAACAACTATTCTTTCCTTAGGTATAAAAGTTCCATCCAACTTCATCTTCGGCAGTGACTGCTGTACTCGTTTCCTGGTTTCTCTCCAATCTTCTTCGTTGGATTCGCACTCTTCGGTAGTTTAATAATATGGAACTTGGAAGTTCCCAAAACACATCCATAAAAGTGACAAAATCCGCACATCAAAAACGTATCGTATGGCTAAAACAGATGTACAGCACGTCTGCACGCATCGCTGCGTACAGCGCCGAGCTCGAAACACTTGTGCATACTCTTAAGGTGCGTATCCATTTCAGAGTAAAAAGGTGGTGAGCAGCTCTGAAGTTCTCGAGAGTAAAACTCGAAAGTGGACACAGACACAGTCATGAAATAAGCTCACCAGAGGGGAAGACAGATATCCGGGAGTCGCCCTCGAGAGTTTTCTAATAAAAGTACTCAATCAATGGAAACGTATACATTTTAATATTTATCACAAAAAGAACTCTATCACCCATTTAGTATTAAATTTGTTGGTATTTCTCAATAACTTTTATACATAAATGTAGTTTATTATTTTAATTTTAATGAGCTATCTTTATCTTGTAGATCCGGGCATTTGAAGCAAAATGAGAAAATTTTGAAGGTAATTACTCGTAAATCGACGTATTTTAAAGATCTTATTTTTTTAAAATTAAAATCAACTTCAAGATTGAAAATTTAGATGAGTGCCCCTGTCGTCTCTCCCGTTACATATAAGTATAAAAAACTACTATCTAATTTGTAGAGTAGGGTTGGAGGTTGGGTAATACCTTTTTAAAACACTTTTTTCCAAATTGTGAAATTTTTCGTTCAAAGCATATTGAAAAGTGAAAGTAAAATCGATTTGGGATTCAACCTGCTCCCTAGTATGAAATAAATTGACTTTTCTCACAAAATATTATATAGTAATGTAGCCTGACATTGATCTTTTAATTAAAGACCTTAACTTTTAAGATCGAGATCAAAAACCGAAGTTATAAGCTTTCCACTCAGTCGATTTGAAGGCGCTATTTGTACATAGCGGAACTTTTCTTAGCTAAACCTGGTCAAGAAAATTTTTTATAAACGTTTAACGAAATAACCTTTCTTTTTGATAAAATTTTATTAAAGTCATATTTTATGCTTCGTTCGTTCTTTTCCAGGGGGGTAATTTCACCCATTGCCCCCCCCCTTGTATCCGCGCCTGTCCTAATCCCACACTACCCAACACCTTTTGATTGGAAATTCTTTAGCTGGAACAAGATAATTTGGGCAATGCCCTTGCAAGTTAAAGACAACTTCCAAGGTCTAAAAGTTTCATACGACTTACATATCTTCGACACTAAATAGTTTTCTGGTTTCTCTCCAATATTTTTCGAATTTTTGCATAAGCTTGTTTCTCAAATTGCTCAGCCAGGAGATGTGAAATGCATCGATTGTCTCATCAAAAAGTATTAAATAATTATTATCGTGTTACCCGTGGATTACTGAAAATTTGATAAAAAATCTTTTTCCCACAACATGAAATTAAAATAAGCGTTTTGTATTGTCTTGTTTATGTGCAGTGTAGCACTAAGAGCAAGAGGCTGACTGGTAATGTTTGTAGTTTCTTCTCTAGCAGATAGCTACTTGAAAGTTGAAACCAGAAAAGTTCTCTGAAAAGTTTCCTTCGTTCACAGCCAGGTCATATTGGTTGGAAATATCAGTGTTTATAAAGTATCGCTCCATCATCTCTGTAGGTCCACCCAATGATAAATTTTGGTTCCTGAGAAAGATAATAGCTTCTATTATATAACGATGGTGTTCCACTTTCCTCCAACTTTTTGAAATGCTGTTGATATACACGGTTGACAGTTTCCAAGTTAAATAATGCAGTCCCTTGCTCTACAATTCTTCAGCTCTTTGTGAAAATTATTACTTGCATGAGTTTCCAAATTTCCATTCCGTCCAATGTGTTTTATCACAAGCTCTAGTAAAAGCACAGTTTTTGCACATCACCAGCTGCCAGGAAAGGGCAGTACTTGTTTACAAAATAAGCCTTGGAAGCCAGATATATTAACTGAGATATTTATGGTCAAAATATTGCTTAATATCCCTATACTCTGATGGAAGCTGGTTACCCTCTTTTGGCTTCTAAGAATAAATTTTATAAACGTCGAAAGAACTTGTTTGTTGATATATATTATTATATTATTGCATTTATATTGTATACTTCGTTCATTCTTGACCCAGGGGAACAATATTGTACCCATTACCCCCCTGTATCCGCGTCTGGTTCCAATTGTACCCGTTTCCTCCCCACCCCCCTGTATCCGCGTCTGGTTCATCAGACCTGAAACCATCAGTAGTAGAAATAACAAGTTGTTTTCAAATACAATAATATTTAAATGGATTTAAGGGGGTCAATTACACCTAAACGATTACTTTTATGGAAATAATAATTATAAATTAAATAAATTAGGAGGCACGACAGCTCCTCAAGAACAAGGTCTTGACCTAATGACTCACAACTTTCAACCATTCCATGGCAGCACTGTCATTCTTTGGTGTTGAAAATAAAATTATAAAATCATATCAAAAAAAATATCCTACCGTTGTTTTTTCATAAAAGTAAGATATTTGTATTTTAAATATTCTAAGGAATATTTGTGAATAAGAGACCTTCCCGTTTTCGAAATATAAAGGTTTCAAAAACAAATTTTGGAATACTTTTTAAAAATCTAAAAAATATTTTTTTTTTTATTTAATAGTTTCGAAGATTCTGCACAAAATATGTATTAAAATCAGTCATACCGTTTTCATGACAATCGAAAAAAAAAAAAAAAAAATGGTTCCTTAGGAGGTGCCTACCTTTAACAACCATTTTTTGAAAAATTGGTTTATACTCAAGGGTAGCCTTTACTAAAAGTAATTTATTGAATTTTGTCTAATAAAAGTTGTGATGCTGTTTTTGAAGAAATTAAGAAATTAAGAAATTGCTTAAGAAAATTGTAGGTACTCGTTATATGAAAAAAACATGACTCTGAACCTTGCAGACAATTTCAGTATCATATTTTGGACAGTCACCAGAGCCGTACAAATAATTCGATTTTGAAGAATGGAACGGCAATCGATCTGTAACTTGCGATATAGGTACTATAGGGCAAGTTTGGATTCGTGCAAAAAAAAAATTTCGAGATAACAATCAAACATGACATTACGATGATAGAGAACACGAAAAAAGTGGGTGGCACAATTCTGTCTGTCTGTCTGTCTGTCTGTCTGTCTGTCCGTGCCTCAACCTACAGCCTAAACCACTGAAGCGATTTTCTTCAAATTTTGAACTTAAGGTTTTTTAGTAACTCTCCAGAGGGGAAATTGAATTTTTTTTTTAGCTCAAAAAATAACGGTACTTGCCATACAACCATTAAGGAAAAGCTTATTTATCTCAAAAACGGCTCCAACGATTTTGATAAAAAAAATCAGTGTATTATTGTAGATATTATATACCTTTTAGTAAGAAAAAAAAATCACCAAAAACATTTATTAACGGTACCTGCCATATAACGGTTTTTTTAATTTTTGGTTATCTCATTAACCGCTCATTCGATTTCAATGAAATTTTTTGCACAAAAGCTTTGTTAGAATATAAATAATATTGCATACCAAAATTTTTGAAAAAATAAATTTTGGATTTTTAAAAAAAGATTCAATTTTTTTTTTTCAAAATTCAATATTTCAAAAACGGGTTGATGAATTATTTTGAAATTTCAGTTTTAAATGTATATTAATATATACTCAAAATTGGCATACCAAATTTTTTTTTGAAAAATGTTACAAAAATTGTATATATAAAAAATTAATTTTTAAGAAAACGGCTCCAACGATTTTAAATTTTTTTTTTGCATATATTGATATTTTTTCAAGTAATCAAATGGCATACTTTTTTTGAGCTCTAATTTATTAATCAGGCTGTTTATACAATTAAAAGAACGATTTAAATGCTTTTTATACTTTTTCTATAATTACACTAGTCAACAATATTAAAGGAACAAATTTTTTTTCAATTTTTGTTAGCGTATTTTGAAGAGCTGTATCTTTGTGACGAGTGGTCGTATTGAGTTGAAATAAAAAGCATTTTACAGCTTTATGTTTTTTGTTTCGAGATTTGTTTGCAAACAAATTTTTTTGAAGTACCGTTATTGCGTTATTGCAAAATATGAGACGAGACAACAAAATTATTTTGTTTTTATTTTTTTTGAAGGTCCTCATTTCTATGGATAAATTTTTTTGAGTCAATTAAATGTCCTGATCAGATACCTTGTTTATTCAGCTTCAATTCAGTTTTTTTGTTGTTTTCGTACGATTTTTTTTGACATGGTTTATCTGACTTTGAATGAAAAAAGATACTTTTAGCCTTGATTACCAATATCTCAGCAAATAATGACGTTATAAAAAATTCAAAGACAGTTTTGGAAATTTTAAAAAGCGCTTTACAAGATTTTTTTATGATTTTGTAGAAATTATTTTTTTTTACCGTTCACCGTTAGTTTAAAAAAAGTACTAAAAACCGACGTTTTGTGGTCTTTTCGTAAATCTTTTTTTTTCGTTGCAAATATTGATTGCATGGCTTGCGTTGGTATGCAAATTTATAGACTTTTAAATCATCGATATTCTTGTAAATTTTCAAATTGATTCATCGAACCGTTTTTCCTCACCAAAACTTCAAAGTCTTACAAACCAGGTAAAGGAACAAATTGTGGTGTTCCTAAACAATGCGAAGTTGTCATCAAAATGACAAGAAAACCGCAATTCCAGTGGATTTTTTTCACAGTTTTGCATTAGTTAGATAGAAATGAAAAAAAAATTACATTTTTCAAAAAAAAAAAAAATTTATAAAAATCAAGTTTTTTTGTTTGAATTTTTTTTTAAATTAATTTTTTTTATTTTTTTGTTTAATGTACTTTTTATTTCATTTCAATTCAAAAAAGTATCTAACTAATGCAAAACTGTGAAAAAAATCCACTGGAATTGCGGTTTTCTTGTCATTTTGATGACAACTTCGCATTGTTTAGGAACACCACAATTTGTTCCCTTACCTGGTTTGTAAGACTTTGAAGTTTTGGTGAGGAAAAACGGTTCGATGAATCAATTTGAAAATTTACAAGAATATCGATGATTTAAAAGTCTATAAATTTGCATACCAACGCAAGCCATGCAATCAATATTTGCAACGAAAAAAAAAGATTTACGAAAAGACCACAAAACGTCGGTTTTTAGTACTTTTTTTAAACTGACGGTGAACGGTAAAAAAAAATAATTTCTACAAAATCATAAAAAAATCTTGTAAAGCGCTTTTTAAAATTTCCAAAACTGTCTTTGAATTTTTTATAACGTCATTATTTTCTGAGATATTGGTAATCAAGGCTAAAAGTATCTTTTTTCATTCAAAGTCAGATAAACCATGTCAAAAAAAATTGTACGAAAACAACAAAAAAACTGAATTGAAGCTGAATAAACAAGGTATCTGATCATGACGTTTAATTGACTCAAAAAAATGTATCCATAGAAATGAGGACCTTCAAAAAAAATAAAAACAAAATAATTTTGTTGTCTCGTCTCATTCTTTGCAATAACGCAATAACGGTACTTCAAAAAAATTTGTTTGCAAACAAATCTCGAAACAAAAAACATAAAGCTGTAGAATGCTTTTTATTTCAACTCAGAACGACCACTCGTCACAAAGATACAGCTCTTCAAAAAACGCTAACAAAAATTGAAAAAAAATGTGTTCCTTTAATATTGTTGACTAGTGTACTTGAATATTTTTTAAAGTTCTTAAGCCCCACACAACTTGAACATAAGAGCAAGTACGTGCGATCCAGTCGTGCATTTTATTTTATTAACCATACCTAATAGTAAAGTTATGATGAAAAAAGTAAGAATTCGTGGTCAGTTATCCTAAAAAATTTTACACTGTCACCAGCGCTGTAAAAATGTTTCGATTTTTAAAAGTGTTACGCTAGTCGATTTGTCATGACACAATGTCAATACTTCATTTTGATTTTGTCATTACAAATCGATTGCCGTAACATTTTTCAAAATCGAATTATTTTTACGGCACTGATGGTGACAGTCCAAAAATTTTCAAAGGTATTTAACAGGTAATTTTAACTTTTTTCATCATAACTTTTCTATAACAGTAAATGAAAAAGAAATTAAAATGGTAGATCGAGATTTTGTCACGACGAATTGTTGGCTGTTTCGTTTTTTTAGACGTGTGGTTTTCAAGAAGAAATTAAACGCATATCATTTAATGTTATGGCTAAAAATTTTGCTTAGGGTTTGCCATTATGTTTTAAAAATGATTTCGGGCAAGTGGGCCAAGTGGCTGCCGAAGCTGACAGGAATAAATTCCAGTCGAGAGGCCTAATTTTCGACCACCAATTTTCGACGCGATGTCGGATGGACTCATTCGGATCTTCTTCGATACTCTGCTCCACACCAGCAATAGCGTCTTCGGTGCGCACTTTACGGCATCTCTGAGGATGCACATTATCATATTTGCAAACGTTGTTCAGGAGTAAGTCTATTCATTAGGGGTTTTCCTTTGGAGGTGGTGAAGTACTTGCAAGTACTTTGCTTGTTTTTTTCAATGGAACACATCAAACTGCTTTCCTATGTAAAATGTATCTACTCGCACATGAGAGCATGTGCAGTTGGTAGTACTAGATTAGGGTTTTCATCTACTCATAAGTACTTTGCCACCTCCAAAGGAAAACGGCTATTATAAAATGGCAAACCAAACTGAGCATAAATCAAGTGACAGCTGTCAAAAAGACCAACTCCGAAAGAAGTATTGCCAGATTGAAAACCACACGTCTAAAAAAACATCCCTTACACACAGTACACATATTAAAGGGCTCTGGAGACGCTCGAACATGGTGCGAGTGAACATGGTTCGAGTACCATGTTCGAGTTGATTTTACTTGTCTGCGGGCTGGTTCGAGTACCAATTATTTGGTGTCACTAAACAAAAATTTGGTCTCACCTAAATCAAAAGGAGTTTGATATTTTTCAATGTTCGAGGGCGGGGCTAATCGTTTGTCGTACCAGATTCGACTGTTTGCGGACCGGTTACGTATGTTTACTCGAACATTTCGGTTTAATTTTGAGTTCAATATTAAAAATAATAAGAAAAATGTCTAATAATCTGAATAAAAATAAAATAAATGTGACAGTGAATATTGAGAATGACATATAAGTCGTAAGAATAATGAAGTTCGAGTAGTTTGGTTTCTGCTTGGTTTCAGTGTCTGCGGAGTTTACTCGCACCATGTTCGAGCGTCTCCAGGGTCCTTAAAGCTAATATCATTAGAGTTTTGATTTTTGTTTCTTCTGCGCATATATCAAAATTTCTATCAAATGTCAATATTTGTTGTTGTTTTTACGTGTATTTAAGTCATCACGTTCCCAGCCATTTTTATTTCTGACAATTTCAATTTTAATTTGTTGTTGTGTTTACGTGTATTTTCTTCCTCACGTTCACAGCCATTTTTTATTTCTGACTGACAACCTGCGCAGTATAATACCTTAGATTTGTGTACTGTTCCCCTTACATACATATACATATGTATGTACCTAACGCGTACCTACTAATAATACATGTGCATTAGGGTGGTCTTTAAATTGGACGTAGTCTTGGATAGCCCTCATTCGATTCAAAACACTAAAAAACAATTTCCCAATGTTTTCACATTTATATTTCACCCCCTTCGTCTCCCTCTTTCCACTTTAAGTTACTAGTTATGGGTTAAGGGGAATTCTTATAACATACGAAGAAAATATCAGAGCGTATAGATTAGATTCAGACAAAAAAAAAAATCGGGGGGAGGAGGGGGTCTACTCTCCCCCGTTCAGGCGGAAGCTTTTTTTAAAGCCACAAATCCACTCTCTAATATGCCCATAACCCATAATTAGTAACTGGGCAATTCCATGGTAACTCACGTTACATTTGGGAGAGTTTCACGTTCTCTTTCATTAAAATTTCCATACTTATATAAATATAAATAAAACAAAATATAAACTCTATACATGGTAATGATTTCGACTTCTAAGAAAAAATAAAATTTTTGGGAAAAATAAATTCTTTCTTAGTAAAAAATACTAAAACATGTCGGTAACTCACGTTACCATATTTGGACACGGGTTTTGTAGCAGTACTATGCATATTTTCTAAAAATTCAACAAACCAATAAAAGTAAACAGGTTTGTTGAATTAGATATAAGAATTTATCAGCCTGTTTATATCTGTACACAAATTTTAAATTATTGAAAATATTTTATACAAATTTAATAAAATACGTGGTAACTCACGTTACAAAAAGTCGGTAACTCACGTTATTTCACGTTTTTAATTTAAAAATTTAGGGCTAAGCCTTTCATAATTTTATTTTATTTTTAGCCGTATACTTATTACTTGTAGGATATTTTGTAATTCTAATTTTAAAACTAGCGAACAATAGACAGGGGGCGAGAAAAATTTTCTATTTTTCTATCTTCATGTCCACTTTTTCATGGAATTACCCAACTTATAATGAAAAGAGGGTGACGAAGGGGGTGAAATAAAAATAAAACGAAATTTTCTACTATGAGCTATTTGGTGCCTATCCAGCTCGGAATTAAAAAAAAAAAAAACCCAATATAAGGACCACCCTAATATGCATATCGTCGGCTTTCTGTCAAAGCTCGTAAATCTGTTTTGAAAAATTGCTTAGAAGATCAAAAAACTGATTTAAAAGGTAATAAAATGGATTTCTTAGATCGTAAGAGATTTTAAAACTGGTTAATAGAACCAAAAGGAACCATAATACAGTTACGAGACATTGATATTTGAATTCAGTGATTCGTTTTGATTTGAAATACACTAAAATGGCATATTTAGCATGACTTATGAGATTTTGACAGAAAGCCGAAAATACAAAATTAAATAATGAATTAAGTCCCATGAATGTCACTATTCGCATAGCCTTTTCGTGGCCTTCTAGATCTATGACTTCTTACTTACGTCCTAGAGAATTGTATTCTAATCTTATTCTCACTTGTGCCCTTATATGAAATTACACTCCTCGTCAACTGAATACGCACAAACATTTTTGAATATATTTTATCCATTTTTCCAAACAGTGATGGTTATTATGCCATCTGTTGATGGTAAAAATTTTCGTAACATATAAATAACAGAATTTCAAAGTTTTATCCAAAAACAACCGTGAGTTTTTCCTTCAACCACTTCCAAAGTGTAACTTATGCAAAGTAGAAGTTTTTTTTTGAGTCAACTGAATAGGTACAAAAATTAAAATTGGTATTGGAATGGAATGAAACAAGTTTTTGTTTAAGTTTAGTAGTGGGTACTTCCACCTTTATTTTTAATTACTTCGTAAATTCGATCCGGCATGGAATCGTATAGCTTTTTAATGTAATTTAACGAAATTTCGCTCCACGCTAATTTGATTGCAGAAATTAAGGTTTCTTTGTCTTCGAACTGACGACCACCCTCATAAACTTTGCGTACTAACCATCCCCAAACATTTTCTATGATGTTTAGATCAGGTGAGTACGGCAGCCATTGAAGCAACTGCACTTGTTGCTCCTCTATCCATGTTTTTATTATGCGCGCTGAGTGAATAGGCGCATTATCATGTTGGTAGGTCCAGTTTATGGGTCCAAAGATGTTAAAAAATTTAAGAAAATTTATTTCCAAAATTACTTTATACCCAGCTGCTGTCATTCTTGATGTTACAACCTCGAGCTCAACTGTTCCATAATAACTGACTGCTCCCCATATCATGACACCTCCTTCACGACTATGATGGCGCTTTAAAAATCTTTTTTCTTTTCTTAAGTCGTGAAAATAGAAGTTGAACCCATCAGGGCCATCGAAATTAAACTTTTTTTCATCTGAAAAAACCACGTGATACCATTCTTTTTTCCAACTCATGTGAAGTCTTGAAAAATCTAATCGCAACATTTTCCGTCTCTCGTCAAGTGGTGGTTTTTTCTTAAGTTTCATTCGTTTAAGATGGCTTGAGTTGTTGATTACTCTTAATACTGTTGAGCAACTTGCGTTTACGCCGACTTTTTGTTTTATTTTTGCCACAGAATCAGAAGAATTTGATGCATATCTTAAAATTCTTCGTCTCTCAGCTGCTGTTGTTGCTGTTTTCTTACCTCCCTTCATGTTTTTGCCGTATGCATCTTTATTTTTCAAGTAAGAATAAACTACATTAAAACTTCGGCCAACTTTATCAGCTATTGCACGTCCAGTTAGGCTTTGGTCTCTAAGTAAATCGATTTTAGCTTTTTCAACACTGTTAAGACACGTAGATCTACCCATTTTTCTTAAAATTTGAAATCAAGAATTAAATTTTACTGAAAACACTAAAATCGTTAATTTAAACTGTCAAGCACTCCAAAAAACTTATAAACAACGAAGAAAATGGCGTTGTACCTATTCAGTTGACTAAAAAAAAACCTCCTACTTTGCATATAAAACACTTTGCAAGTGGTTGAAGAAAGACTCACGGTTGTTTTTGGATAATTCTTTCGGAATTATCTGCTTAACATCTTAAGGGAATAGTTAGCATCAACAGATGGCATAATAACCATCACTGTTTGGAAAAAATGGATAAAGTATATTAAAAAATGTTTGTGCGTATTCAGTTGACGAGGAGTGTATGTATGTAAGTAGCTCATTGGAAATTACTTCATAGTGAACTTCATAAAAACATACAAAAACATACATAGGTACGTCCCAGGTGAACAATCTCCCAATCTCAAATCCTCAACATTATGGTGAGAGTAAGTTAATTTTGAATATTGGGCGGTAATTCATTTGGGAGCTGTATAAGGGCCATTGAAAAACGTATTAAACTAATAAGTTGGTATATTACTTTTACCTCCAATATCACATCAGTTTGAGGTTTGTCGCTACATCAACTACTGATTTTCTCAAAGATATTCTTCCAATAAGGTACTTTATTCTTTGTTTGGGAGCGGCTCTTTGTTTTTTTTAGACTTTACGTATCAGTAAATCAGTGTATTCGTAGATGTAGCATAGGTAATGTTCGTTTTTCTATTCAAAAAAAGGGTCACTTTTTTAAGCAACAAACTTTTCAAAACCCTTAAGTGACATTCTCATACAATTTTATCAGCTTTGAATCTCGGTTTTAAATTCGTTTGAAGGCAGGTATGATGGGTACTCTACATATAAAGGGCATGATGTTATTTCTACCCATGATCACGATATAGGTACATACATTACAGGATACAGTAGAACAAGTTTTAAACTCGTTAACAAAATCGAATTCAAGATTTTAATCAAACTATGACCCAAAGCCTTAACCACTGAGTGATTTTCTTCAAACCTGAGACTTAATTTTTATGGGTGATTCTCAAGAAGCTGAATTGATATTTTTAGGTTAGGTGTAGTCTACTTTTTGGTTAAAAATAATACCATAATAACTGTTCTTGATTGAATATTCTTATATTGTTAGGTAAAACTTAATGAATACCAAAAATTTGCATTAGGGGTCATTCAAAAATGGACATGACCTTACCACATCCCCTTAGCCTATTTAATAATTCCACCCTAGTAGGTTGTTTCAACTAAAATTAATGACTCTTAAAACACAAATTGCATAATTAGTGTGTTTTAAAAATAAATCTGTAGGTATTATATCTACCATCCTTGACCTAATTACCCTATATTTCTTGAAATAGCTTCTTTTAGATTTGTCAACAAAAAAAAAAAAACAAACAAAATGACATCCTTAATGAATGGCTATTTTGAATTTGATGCAATCTACGCCTCGTCGAATGTCTAAATGAAAAATCGTACGTCTGTTAGTGTAGTACAAGTATTTATTTCAATTTTGCTTCGAGCGTCTCAAATATTGAAATTCATATCCTTATACATTTCATACATACATATTTATATGCACATATAGCTTGTTGTGTGTATTTTATGCAAGAGGCCCATCTGTAAACTTTATCTCTTATTTTTAATTACGATTTCAAGGAAAAATATAAAGGCATTTTTCAGAGTACCCCCATACTATTAACAATGGTCATTTATTTTGGCCAAAACAGCAAACGAAAATGGACTCACATCGGAAAAAGTAAAAATAAAAAAAAAAAACAATACGAAATGAAACAAAAATAAAAATAAACAAACAAAAACTCATCCAATCAGACTATAAGAACGGATTAAGGAACTGTTCAACCGGCCTTTTTTGTGTTTATTTGTGTAATAACCAAGAGGTCCTGGGGCGGCGAACTGTTAGTGTTTTTTTCGGTATTTATTTTTGGTTGGTTTTTGTTGTTGTTTTCTTATGTTGGTTTGTGTTTGGTGGTTAATGCTTTTGCGGTGTATGACCACCATTCATAGAGGGAATATAACACAGAAAATCTCTTTTCTTTAACGTTTTGTTAATATGTCCCCTGTGGTTATGTTGTGTCAGGAGCAATGTTCCCTTCAGAGTTACCTAACATTTTTTTTTTTTATTTAAGAGTGAATCTTAATTTGAATAACTTCTTTGAGTTCAAAATGGTTCTTTTTACATAAAAGGATCAAAAAAAGCTTTCAGAAAAAAATACATTACTTACGACTCAAGATTTTTTATTAAAAGGACTGTTTTTTTCGGAAGTTATCTCTTCTTTTATTTCTGATTCCAACGGAAAATAAAAATATTATACGTTTTCCTTAATGTTTACAATACCCTATCAAGTTTTGTCATCAAACACAAAGAACAGTACAAAATTTGAAAAAAAAAAACTACTCCAACTTCACTCAAGCGTTGCGTTGGGAGCAAAAAGACATGGAGTCCTGTCCTAGTTATTGAAATAACTTAACTTAAAACTCAACTTAATTAAATAAATTTAACGAAAGCGTTTAAGATTTGGTGAAAAAATATCGGTGAAAATATGGTGCTTCTGTATGGGGTGCTAATAACACAGGTTTACAAGGTTTTCGACACGACTAAGTAAGAGTTGATCTAAGGGTAATTTTTCGTCCTGAACTCAAATCCGTTATCCGTTTAAAGGAGATATTGGGATGATTAAAGCTGAATTTTAAAGGTTAAGATTAGTACTTTAAGAAATCTGTACAGCTAAAAAAATAAAAGTCAATTCGCATAGTTACCTACATAACCCCAAAAATGGCGAAAAAGGGTTTGTTTTTGTACTTTCTAATGGTAATATCTCTAAAACCAGAGCTGATAGCGAAAAACGGATTTGAGTTCAGCGTAAGAAATTACCTTTAGAATGACTCTTATTCTCACGTGTCGAAAAGTTAACTGATATTTGTAAACCTGTGTAATAATCTATTATCTGCCCTTGAGCTAAAATTTTAAATATTCATAAAGAAAATCTATGGCTGACCAATTACTGAAACCAGGTTACCTTTTATTGCAATTTAGTTGTCTTTTAAATGCTAAGTATACTTTTTTTTCAAATATCCCACAAACAAATTGCAAAAAATCCAAAAAATTTCTATGGCGAACTTAAGATTTTCATCAAATATGTTATTGCGATAATAGGGAAGACGAAAAAAGTGTGTCCCACAGTTCTGTCTGTCTGCAGCAGTCTAAGCGCCTTAATTGTTTTTTAAAACTTGTTATTTTTTTGGTAAGAACCAAATATAACGACAGTCTTAAATAATAATTGTAAGTTCCTCAAAAGCCGCTTCACAACTTTTCTTGAAAAAAATCAATAAATTACCTTAAGTGAAGGCTGCCTCTGAGTAGAAAACCATTTTCCAAAAGAAGAATTTTTTTAATTTTCGATTTTCTTGAAAGCAGTAGGACTGATTTTATATGTATATTTTTTTAATTCTCAATTTTTTTGTTTTTTTGATTAAAAAAAAAAATATTTCAAAATTTATTTTGAAAACTTATTATTTTGAAAACGATGAGTTAGATTTTTTTGAAACTTGGTACCTAAGCATCTTTAAACACTCTTTGAAATATTTTAACTGTACGAAAAACAGTTCTTCTATTTTGATTAATTTTGTTCGTTATGCTAAAAATATGCAGTCTAGCTATGTATTGTAGAAATTTACACTTAGCATTTATTAAAAGTAACTGTTGACTGAGTGGATTTAAACTACACTAGTCAACAATATTAAAGGAACAAATTTTTTTTCAATTTTTGTTAGCGTTTTTTGAAGAGCTGTATCTTTGTGACGAGTGGTCGTATTGAGTTGAAATAAAAAGCATTTTACAGCTTTATGTTTTTTGTTTCGAGATTTGTTTGCAAACAAATTTTTTTGAAGTACCGTTATTGCGTTATTGCAAAATATGAGACGAGACAACAAAATTATTTTGTTTTTATTTTTTTTGAAGGTCCTCATTTCTATGGATAAATTTTTTTGAGTCAATTAAATGTCCTGATCAGATACCTTGTTTATTCAGCTTCAATTCAGTTTTTTTGTTGTTTTCGTACGATTTTTTTTGACATGGTTTATCTGACTTTGAATGAAAAAAGATACTTTTAGCCTTGATTACCAATATCTCAGCAAATAATGACGTTATAAAAAATTCAAAGACAGTTTTGGAAATTTGAAAAAGCGTTTTACAAGATTTTTTTATGATTTTGTAGAAATTATTTTTTTTTACCGTTCACCGTTAGTTTAAAAAAGTACTAAAAACCGACGTTTTGTGGTCTTTTCGTAAATCTTTTTTTTTTGTTGCAAATATTGATTGCATGGCTTGCGTTGGTATGCAAATGTATAGACTTTTAAATCATCAATATTCTTGTAAATTTTCAAATTGATTCATCGAACCGTTTTTCCTCACCAAAACTTCAAAGTCTTACAAACCAGGTAAAGGAACAAATTATGGTGTTCCTAAACAATGCGAAGTTGTCGTCAAAATAACAAGAAAACCGCAATTCCAGTGGATTTTTTTCACAGTTTTGAATTAGTTAGATACTTTTTTGAATGGAAATGAAAAAAAATTACATTTTTCAAAAAAAAAAAAAAAAAATTAAAAAAATCAAGTTTTTTTGTTTGAAAATTTTTTTAAATAAATTTTTTTTATTTTTTTGTTTAATGTACTTTTTATTTCATTTCAATTCAAAAAAGTATCTAACTAATGCAAAACTGTGAAAAAAATCCATTGGAATTGCGGTTTTCTTGTCATTTTGATGACAACTTCGCATTGTTTAGGAACACCATAATTTGTTCCTTTACCTGGTTTGTAAGACTTTGAAGTTTTGGTGAGGAAAAACGGTTCGATGAATCAATTTGAAAATTTACAAGAATATTGATGATTTAAAAGTCTATACATTTGCATACCAACGCAAGCCATGCAATCAATATTTGCAACGAAAAAAAAAGATTTACGAAAAGACCACAAAACGTCGGTTTTTAGTACCTTTTTTAAACTAACGGTGAACGGTAAAAAAAAATAATTTCTACAAAATCATAAAAAATCTTGTAAAACGCTTTTTTCAAATTTCCAAAACTGTCTTTGAATTTTTTATAACGTCATTATTTGCTGAGATATTGGTAATCAAGGCTAAAAGTGTCTTTTTTCATTCAAAGTCAGATAAACCATGTCAAAAAAAATCGTACGGAAACAACAAAAAAAACTGAATTGAAGCTGAATAAACAAGGTATCTGATCATGACATTTAATTGACTCAAAAAAAATTATCCATAGAAATGAGGACCATCAAAAAAAATAAAAACAAAATAATTTTGTTGTCTCGTCTCATTTTTTGCAATAACGCAATAACGGTACTTCAAAAAAATTTGTTTGCAAACAAATCTCGAAACAAAAAACATAAAGCTGTAAAATGCTTTTTATTTCAACTCAATACGACCACTCGTCACAAAGATACAGTTCTTCAAAAAACGCTAACAAAAATTGAAAAAAAATTTGTTCCTTTAATATTGTTGACCAGTGTAGATGAACGTTACTCAGAATTGTTAAAGTTTATTTTCATAGGGTTTGTTGGTTGTAATGATGGTTAGACTTAAAGACGGAAATCTTTCTTCATATAAAAGAAGTAATTACACATAAAATATATTTACATTGTGGATATTAAAATATTTAAAAATTATAAACTTAAAGCTTAAATTTAAATAAATTGTAACACTTAACACTTGTTTTCTTTTTCATTTTAGGTAAGCACTATGAAAGTATATCTACGAGGACTTTTATTTTCGTAAGTTTTGTATTTTTCTATTGAATTACTTTTCGGCTTTCGTTTAAATACTGATGAGATCTTTGAGGATGAAATTGTGTGTTTAGAAAATTGTTTTTCCAAGTACATACATACAACCATGGTGTGGTATAAGGCACCCTTTATTTTTTCGATCTATAGTAAAAAAAAGAAAAATGTTGGCGCTGTGCCGTTAAAAGGCTTACGATCGGTTTCGGAAGGCCAAAGCACCACTTATTCACAAAAGAAACGTTGGGAAAAAAATATCCAGCATAGGAAGGGTCGGTTTCTAATAAGAACGGCCGTCAAAAATAGTAAAAAAAACTAAACCTGGTGAAGTTCCTTGTGTGGTGTAGAGTAGGCGAAGAATTCAGTCCAGAAAGGATGGTTCCAACTGCTAGGGCTGCATAGCTGTGGTGAGAGTTGTGAAAATACTCGTGTTTATGTTCATATGAATTCAAGAAAGATAATGCTGATGCCATCTCTTAGCCATATTTTCGGTGCCTCTAACATACGGAAATTCTTATACAAGTAAAATGCTCAAAAATATTTTAAATCAAGAATAGAAAAAAAAATAGGTTCAGTTGAGTGATCTAAGCTGATACGATATTTTCTTAAAAGGAAGGAGCAGTCTTAAAAGCCAAAGGTGGCAACACTAGGTACTAATGTATTTGATTGAAATATATTTCTAACGATACTGCATACCTCGTTTCTTTTATATTCACTTCCTGTTCCTTAACTAGCTTTTAGGGGTGCCTAATACTTTTGCCCAAGGTGTTTTGATTTAAATAGAACACTTCTTACTTTTTTCATCAAAACTTTCTTATTGCGGTAAATAAAAAAAAATATAAAAATGGTGTATCAAGATTTTGTCATGACAAAGTGATTGCCGTTTTAACTTTTGAAATCGATGCATTTTTACGGCGTTGGTGTTAGTCCAAAAATGTTCAACGTGTTTTTCCTCAGCACTTCTTACTTTTTTCGTCATAACTTTTGTATTGCGGTAAATAAAAAAAATTAAAAATGGCGAATCGGGATTTTGTAGTGAAAAAGTGATTGCAGTCTCAATTTTTGACATCGATGCATTTTTACGGCGCTGGTGACAGTCCAAAAATGTTTAAAGTTTTTTTTCGGCACTTCTTAATTTTTTCATCATAACTTTTTTATTATGGAAAAAAAAAATAAAAAGTGGGGTATCGAGATTTTGTCATGACAAAGTGATTGCCGTTTCAATTTTTGAAATCAATGCATTTTTACGGTGCTGGTAATAATCCAAAAATTTTCAACGTTTTTTTTCTTGGCACTTCCTTCATTTTTATCATAACTTTTTTATTACGGTAAATAGAAAAAAAACAGGCGTATCAAGATTTTGTCATGACAAATCGATCGCCGTTTCATTTTTTGAAATCGAACCATTTTTACGCATCTTCTGACAGTCCAAAATATGATACTCAAATCGTCTGCAAAGTTCAGGGTCATAAAAAAAAAGATAATAGATATAAGAATAACTAAAAACTGTGGTGTATATTGTAGGTATTATTTGTAAGCCCTATAACTGGGGATTAATAGGACCTCAGGTACTTTTCTTAACTTTGTCAATCTATTTTGAATATAATCGTCAATGAGTATCTTCTTAATAAGCACAAAAACAAACACAAACAAACATCATTATCAAAAATCGATTTTTAAAGACTTGAATCTCGAATGGCTTTGTACTGTTTTAAACTTTTAAGTATAAAAATTCGTGCCCCCGAAACCAAGTCATTCAGGATTTTAGAATTCGGGGTTTCGCATTTGGGATTATGTCATTCGGGATTCTGGCATTCGAGATTTCAGCCATTTAGAATTTTTTCCATTCCGGATTTTGTCCATTCGGGATTTTGTTTATTCTGGATTTTGTCATTCGAGATTTTTTCATTTTCGAGATTTTAGCATTCGGGATTTCGTATCCAACCCGCACACGTGTACATAAATACATACATAGGTACACGTGAAGACGAGTATACGCTCATACCGAAATACACGCAACTATAAAACGAAAACCAAATTGCATCACCTTCGGTAAATAAGATTTAATAAAATCCTATTTATCTTTTTGACATGAGTCCAATACGTACATACCTACTTACCCTATAAGGTAAGATAATGGCCCATGGTAAGAACTTGACATGTTATCGTTTTACAAATTCGGGTTCTAAAAATACCTTAGTACCTACTTAATTCCATCCTGCTTAAAACAGTCTTAAGCCAAATATATTAACGGCATCATTTTATTTATAAATGATATTGTCGAGGAAGTAGGAGGGGGCATTGAATTCGGAGGTTTGAGAATACCGTGTCTCATTTTCGCCGATGACATTGTTTTTTTGGCAGAATCAGTTGATGGAATGCGGAGAATGATCAATCGTTTGGAACGCTACTGTGATCTTTGGAACCTAACAGTAAACCTTGGAAAGTCTAAAATGATGATCTTCAGGGATGGAGGTGGTAGATACTCAAGAAATGAAAGGTGGAGCTACAAAGGTCAGAATTTAGAAATTGTTCGAGAGTATAAGTATCTCGGCGTCTTGATCTGTCCAAACCTTAACTTCAAAAAACACTTTGAGACTAAATTATCCGAGGCGAAGAGAGCTTTGTCTTCAGTCTGGGGGCGTTGCATAGAGAGTAGATTTGTGGACCATAGCGCAAAGATCCAGGTATTTCGTGCCACTGCTTCCGCCATCATGCTGTATGGTGCTCAAGTATGGGGCTTCTGGCAATTTGATGTTGTTGAAAAGTTTCAAAGATACTTTCTTAAACGAATTTTTCTGTTGCCGGCCTGTACTCCAAATTACATGGTTCACCTAGAAACTGCTATGCCACCGTTATTCTTAAATACGCTAAAGCTACATTTTGAATATATATTGAAGCTGATGGAGATGGATGAAAGAAGACTGCCCAATTTGGTCCTCAAGTCAATAATCGCTTTGAGAGGCAACCTCGTCAAAAAATGGGAAGATATAGGGGATGAGTGTGTAGAAAGTTTTCAGATTCAACCAGATGTCGGACCCGCTACTTTAAGAAACTTATTTGAAAACTTACTGGAGGGTGTAGCTCGCTCAGCTTACAGTGGATATATCTTAGAAGCTCAATCTTCTCAGTATAGGATGATATACAGCCAGCTCGACTACAACCTTCAAGGAAGCTCATACTTCTTAAATCGATTGCCGCTTGAAATGATTAGTGTGATATTTAAAGTTCGAGGGGAAATGATCAACCTCAACTACATTCCACATCGTCCGGACCTACCTATTTTGTGTGATATTTGCAACCTCAAGGAAAGAGAAGATGTTTACCACTTTATTGCCAGATGCCCGATTCTAAGAGAGTTTCGTGTAAGATTCTTCGGCAAAGCCATAATGAACAGGAGTGAAGTTTTATGTATTTTAAATGGAAGTCTTGGTTGGGAGAAGCTGTATAAATACACAACGATGGCACTGAATTATAGAAACCGAATAATCGAAGGCGACTTTTAAATTAAATATAATTTCTAAAAGATTCAAAATATATTAAGTAGTTTTAATGTCTTTCTGGTAGACGGCCTTAGGCCAAGCCATATTGAACTTATGATACAAAATTATTGTATATATAAATGTTTTTTGGGAAGTAAATAAAGTATCTATAACTAACTAACTTAATAGACCAAGATCCCAGGGCCGCCAGACATACATACGTCATTTTATCATAGCTGAATTTTTTTCTGTGAATGAACCCTATGGTAGGTATTAACGAATGGATACTACGAACCTCGAACCCGGGTGCGTTTCGGAGGTATTGAGTGCTAAAAGTGCATAAAATGATGGAAAATCACGTTATTTTATCAGAGCTGATTTTTTTATATGTTTCAAAGAAAGTTATGATAAGCTTATTTTGACACTTGCCAGACACCTGCGTGGGGACCTAATGCCAGCCAGACACGTTTAAAGGTGTCAAAAAAGTCGTCAAATTTACGTTATAGTATCAGAGCTGAATTTTATATATGTTCTTTGGGCAACTGTTTCAAGATATTTCCCAAGCAGCCAGACACCTACATGGGGACCCAATGCCTGCCAGACACCTTTTAACGTGTCAAAAATCATTAAATCGCGTTATAGTATCAAAGCTTATTTTTATATTTTTTTCTATAGACAACTGTTTTAAGATATTTCCCTGTCAAACATCTGCAACAGTGGAACCTAATATCAGCTAGACAGATACAGATTTAAAAGTATCCAAGATATTCCCCAAGCTACCAGACACCTACACCTAAAAGTTTTCAAATAATCGTGTTTCATACGGTTCAGTATCAAAGCTATTTTGATCTAACGAACAAAAATATGTTCCTTGGATAACATTATTTAACAATATTTTTAGCCAAGAGTGTGAATGTTATCCTTAGGTTCCAAAGCTTCACTAGTGCTTAAATATACCTACCCATCAACATTTTCTAATCATTTATTAAAAAAAAATATTTTCTTCTGCTACGACTAACTTGTTACCTAGCAACAAATAAATAAATAACTTTGAAAATGCCCAAATTAGTAAATTAAAATAGCCAAATGAGAAATTAAACCCAAAATAGGAAAAATTGTCTAAAACCACTGCAATAACGGGTTTTTCAACAGGGACGCTACAAAAGTAGAGCGACAGGGACAGCAAACGACGCCATATTTCTTGCCGCTCTTTTGACATTTCTCTTCAGTAATATTTGCCATTTTATGATGGAATGATATACGAGCCATTGGGCCGTACTTCTTCCCTGATGATCAAGACCGGCACGTTTCTGTGAATGGGGATCGCTACCGTTCAATGATAACCGAATATTTCGTACGACTATCGAACGTGAAATTGCAGCAGTATCGGCCGATTTATGCTTGAAAACCCTCGAAAATTGGATTCAGCGTCTGGACTTCTGCAAGCGTGCCCGTGGTGGCCATGCAAAAGAAATCGAGTTCCATACATAATGGCATCGAACGTACTTTCACAGGAATAAAGAATTTCATTGATATCTAAAACCATTTTTGTTTTATTTAAAAAAAAACTTTTGTTGCGCTCTTATTGAAAAACCCGATATAAGGAAATATCGCCCAAATATGATCGGGGCGATTGCAAATATTTTTTTTAAAAGCATCTACGGGGCCTGGGCTCACTTAAGGATTTGGGGTGGTCTCGAGGTTGGGTATATGCAAAGTTTCTTTTGCATTTAAAGAATCCGAACCCGTGGGTGTTTTTTAAAAATGTTTGCAATCGCCCCGATCAAATTTGGGCGATATTTCCTTATATTGCAGTGGTTTTTGGCAATTTTTCCTATTTTGGGTTTAAGTTCCCATTTGGCTATTTCAATTTACTAATTTGGGCATTTTCAAAGTAATTTATTTATTTGTTGCTAGGTAACAAGTTAGTCGTAGCAGAAGAAAATATTTTTTTTTAATAAATGATTAGAAAATGTTGATGGGTAGGTATATTTAAGCACTAGTGAAGCTTTGGAACCTAAGGATAACATTCACACTCTTGGCTAAAAATATTGTTAAATAATGTTATCCAAGGAACATATTTTTGTTCGTTAGATCAAAATAGCTTTGATACTGAACCGTATGAAACACGATTATTTGAAAACTTTTAGGTGTAGGTGTCTGGTAGCTTGGGGAATATCTTGGATACTTTTAAATCTGTATCTGTCTAGCTGATATTAGGTTCCACTGTTGCAGATGTTTGACAGGGAAATATCTTAAAACAGTTGTCTATAGAAAAAAATAGAAAAATAAGCTTTGATACTATAACGCGATTTAATGATTTTTGACACGTTAAAAGGTGTCTGGCAGGCATTGGGTCCCCATGTAGGTGTCTGGCTGCTTGGGAAATATCTTGAAACAGTTGCCCAAAGAACATATATAAAATTCAGCTCTGATACTATAACGTAAATTTGACGACTTTTTTGACACCTTTAAACGTGTCTGGCTGGCATTAGGTCCCCACGCAGGTGTCTGGCAAGTGTCAAAATAAGCTTATCATAACTTTCTTTGAAACATATAAAAAAATCAGCTCTGATAAAATAACGTGATTTTCCATCATTTTATGCACTTTTAGCACTCAATACCTCCGAAACGCACCCGGGTTCGAGGTTCGTAGTATCCATTCGTTAATACCTACCATAGGGTTCATTCACAGAAAAAAATTCAGCTATGATAAAATGACGTATGTCTGGCGGCCCTGGGATCTTGCTCTATAACGGCAAAGTGTAGGTAGACCCAAAATATATGGTACAAATCTAAAAGTTTCTAATTTCATAAACATTTCTTTTATTGCTTATGGTCTTATGGTTTGTTTTTATATTGAAAGTATCCAAAATCGGGATAAGCAATAAGTCACGATATATCAAAGGGAAGTGACGACTGACGTCCAATGAAAAGTACAATTTGCCCGATTGGAATGAAATAGCCCAAACGAAACTAAACATACTGTGATGGCAACCCTGAATACAAGCCTAATATTCCTTCTTTCTAGTTCCTTCGATTCAGTATGGCGCGGATGTCGGATGCCACTGGCCAAGCTAAGAATTTGAAATTGGAAGAAATACCGCCACGGAAATATGCACAAAGTAATAGCAATAACAATAATCATCTACTTTTTGCATATACAATCAGAATGCCTCAAGAATACACCATAAACTTATACACCTCTATGTGTATCTAAATGTACATACATTCATTCATACATACATATATACGTAAATTAAAGTGTTTTTCCCTGCTATTGTGTTTGTGTGCGTGGAAGAAAATAAAGGAAAAAGTGGGAGAGAGAGAGAATCTAGGTCAAAGTTATTGATATACTTTTGGGGGGCTATTCGTGCAGTGTGCTGTGTGCTATGTGTGCGGTGCTTGGTTTGGTTGGTTGGTTGTTATTTTCATGTTTCCTTTGAGAGATAGAGAGCAAGGACCAAGGACGAAGGTGGTAAGAATGTTTGCGGTGAGTGGGTCGTGGGTGTGCTGCGGTAGAGTGATTACAACTCAGCGGTGTTTTTCGAGAGTGATGAGCACATGGTCTGTCTCTATATCTGTAAGTACAACCTCTTGTTTTCAGCAATATTGTATAGAAAGGAAGGAAAGTCCAAGAGCCAAATGGATACTATCCTCTTCTGGTTCTTCCTGTGTGGTAGGTAGAGATGTGGCTTCCAATAGCCGATATAGTGATTTGAAATGGAATCGAGTACCTATACCTACCCATAAGAATTCTATGCCATGTCCTCGTTAGCAATTTCGATTTTGAAATATCAAAATACTTTTGAGAATCGAGTATAAGTTTCACCAGGAGACTTGTAGTTATCGATTCATGAACTAAAGTAGACACATACATACATATATGCGTGAAAAGACTCTTTATGTATACGAGTAGGTACATTTTGGCAACTTGATAGTCTCTCAGTAACTTCAAGATGCATCGATGCAGATCGAAACTGATATGTGGATGGATTTTAAAATATGTTGACAATGATTGACATTAAAAGTCAGATTTGAGGAAGATATTGGTTTTGAAAGTCGATTTCAAAGGAATACGCATCCTACTTATGTATTTGGTTCAAGTACGACATGTTCAATTGTCCATGTGATGTGGTAACTCTCTAAAAGATTTTATACACCGGAGTTGGGCTCTGCATTTGTGCCAAGTGCAATTCAAACTGGTTTGATACAAACTATCATAAGTTTTCAAGAGTCAATTGTAGGTACTGCAAGATTGTTGTGGGTGTTTTTTATTGAATAACAACGCAGAAAAGCAATACAGTAAACAACGACAAACGAATATAGTGTGATAAAAAAATAATCAGTGAATAAGTGGAGAGATAGTTTTGGAATGCTTGAAATAGAATGACACGGATTGCACGGATTGCAAAAAAAAAGGTTGGCACACTTTCATTATTATTTGAGGATATGTTCGGTTATATATTTTTTATTTATCATGAAAGAAAAACAGTTTTCTATAACTAAGCTACGATTAGACAGTCAACTTAAATATTCAAAGCGTTGACTCCTTGAAGTTCGCAAAAAAAAAGCTTAATATATTCTACAATTCTGTCCCTAGAGGAATTGATGTTTGATCTACAATAACGTGTAGGATTGTGTAGCTCACAAACATAGTATGTAGTTGGAATAACAGTTAACAAGATAACTAGAAGAAATAGCTGACCATCTTCAACTAGTTTCTAATTTCAGCAATTTAACAAAGATCAAAAAGTTGGTGAACAAGAAACCACAAGTCTGAAGAAAGTATTCAGAAGCTCAATAGCAACTCAAAGAGCTTAACAAACTAAAAGTGAACTACATTATTATGTTACTAGCTCAGAAGTTCAAACTAACGAAAGAGTGAACTGACTTTAGAAATCAAGGAACGAACTAGAAAGCAGAGTTTCGTGCGAATGGTGTTTATGTATGATTTAACTAGAGTTGGTCATACAGTGTGTGTTGCAAAAATTGATCCTGTACGTAGGTACATTAGGGTGTCCGTTATTTCCTAAAATCGTTTTTTAATTGCAGGAACCCCCAAATCAAAAGCTAATGCCCTAAAAAAAATTATTTGTCCAAAAAAAGAATTTGTCCGAGCTCCGAAGTACAGAATTACGGTGAATAAACAGTGAGGTATGTTTGGGGGGCCATGCTGCCCCCCTGCAACCCCCCTGCTTGAGCTCATTATAGGATTTGGGATAGATGCAAGGCTGGGTGTATGCAAAGTTTTCGCGCAATTTTGAATTTTTGTAATTTGTATCGTTGAAAGTTAGTTCCCTCTTCATATTTCAAAATGTGAACTTAGTTCTTATAAAGAAGTGGACTTCTTTCTCACCTTGCCTGGGAACTAAGTATCTATACTTCCCTAAAGTGGATTTAGTTCCCATTAAATGAGAACTAAGTCCCACGGTGGACTTGGTTCCCGGGGACTTAGTTCCCTGCACCACAATTCTTAAGGGCTTGTTGAACATAAATTTCGACGCAGGGTCATAAGTTCACCGAAAAACAATGCCCAACTATTTTATGGTCCATTTAAATGTGTTTTAAATCCAATTTTTTTTTTTACCTGTATGTCACTTTCAATCAGCTTAAATTCTGAATTCTGAAAATTTCATACAAATCGTTAGTTTCACAGAAACCAAACATAGAAAAAGGGCGTGGCAGTGGGCGGATCTACCTAAAATGATTGCCTAAGCTATCCCACTACTAAAGAGAAGAAAAATACGTGAAAATATTTACGAAAAAACGATTAATAGAATTGTTTGTTTGTAATAAGTTAATAATAATATTCAAAAATTCATTATTTCTTCCGATACCAAATGATACTATCGATGCTATCGGTAAATATCGGTCCAAAAAGTTTGGTATCGGCTCAGTATCGTCTCGGTATTGCTATGGATGATTTGGAGTTGTTATCGTATCGGTTTCCGATACCAATACCAAACGATACCGAGACTTTTCTAGAATCGTTGGAGCCCATAATTATTACCTTCCACGCTCGTTCTGGCTGTGGACTATGGACTTTGCCTGTTACCAGAAAGTGAACTTTATATCTAGAGTTAGTCCCAAATACTTCCCTACGTCATTGCTTCTAATGACTTCAAAATCGATTAGAAAGTCAAAATACTCTTCTTACCAGCAATTCAACTTTTCCGTGGCCAAATTGCAGCCGTGCTTATCCATCCAGAAGTTCATTCATCGCATGACTTGGCTTAGCTTCTTCGGTGTATTTTTCCGTCATGAGGAAACTATCTTCGGGCATTTCCATGCGAAGAAGAGTTATTTTAGAGGTCGTTCCCCAAGATTAATCCCTGAACTGCTCCGAAAGTATTTCGCTTTTTTCGAGGGACTTCTGCGGTATCATAGATCAGCTGATCAGCTTGAAGACCTCTGCAGGAGGTACGTTGGAATGTTGAAAGTGTTCTGGAGAGCCTTTAGCATATCACTCCATCTGGCTAAGTTAAAGGCGTTTTTGACGTCCAGAATTGCCAACGATACGCGATCTGTCTTGATAAGCAGCTTCCCTGTTCCCTGTTGGGCAATTTGGGTGGCCTGTACTACTTCCTCAATCGCGCTGCGATCGTAGAGAGGTCTTCTCTAAACCGTACTGCTTTTCTGATAAATCTCCTGCTGTTTGTTTTGCAGTGGTTCTTCATGGTCTCAACATCTTCTCCAGGAGCTTCCCTGTGGTGCGCAAAGCATTCACAGAGATCTGTACATGGATAGGAAATCTGAGTCTACTTTTACCTGAGCAAAAAACGTTGCGTCTTGATCCTGGGGAAGACCTTTTATACAGGCAACTTTTGTATATCTTCAGCAAAAACTTCGGACATGCCCAGGAATTCATTTTAAGCACTTCCCCTTATATTCAATCAGGGTCGGAACTACTGCTTCAGTAGATTGCTCGAAACGTGAGCGGTAATGCAAAACTCACATAATTCAGTAACCCCGTATAACTTGATAACTGCTGCGGCAATTTGGCCCCAGGTTCACGTTCAGGTACCCTTTTGAAATGCAAGCTTTTCACAGCTTTGTCCAACTCTTCTCCACTAAACGATGGTATTTCATATAGTTGTGCCAAAAGTGTGTTGGGTGTGACAGTATGAGCCGGAAAGAGCGGGTTCACTATGCGCTCCATCTTTTCTTCGCTATGGGTAGGGTTGGCCCTCTGATAGACTACCCCGAGGGGTCACCATTTACATGCTCAAAGAGATCGACAAAATTCAGAAATTTTATAAAGAAAAAAACAATCAACAAGCAACTGGTTGCTGTTGTTAGTCTTAAACCGGGATGCAGGCTCTTCGAAACAGCAAACGTTAGTTAATCACCAGAGCAATCAGCCATTGGCACCATGTTGAGTGGATTTTAATGCCAGAATTTAGAACACATCCAGTATATAAAGACCCAGCCCCCCCCAGTAAAGAAGGACTTTTTCAGGAATAAGCTTAAGACTAACAAGGTTCTATGCTTCTCAAATACTAAAGTGATGATTGCTTGGTATTTTTAAAGTAAAAAACTATATCAAAGGACACTTTAGTTATTAGTCAAAGAAAAAATTTCAAATCATAATTTCAATTCACTTGAACGAATGAATGAATTCATTTGAGACTTGAGAGTGACTGTAGTAGCCTGGGGTTCATCCATCTGCGTCCGCCCAATCAGACGGCTGTGCTACAACAGACTGATACCGACACGTCCGTTCAGCTAGACAGGCACTCCTAGACTGGCGTGGACACATCCGTTCAGTCCAGCGGATATCCTAAGACTGGCTGAGACACGTCCGCTCCTGTCGACGGATATTCTCTTACTGAAAGATAATATATTCTGTCAAGTCTAAATATTAAATTTACAAATCTTTACTGACAGCGACAGGTCACCACAGTGACCATCAGAACTGTCAATGCTAATTAAGAAATATGAATGAACAGAAACAAATAATATGAAGTTCACTGGTATAGTAGTTTCTAAAAGTATGTAAGGTACACAATAAAGTGTCCTTTCTTTTTGTATTCTTTTTCCTCTTTTCTTTTCCATTTTCATTGTTTTTCTCTTATCTTTCTCCCTTAACTTGCAACTTCAATTAACTATTTGATTTTAGTTTCCTTAAGTCTCTTTTATATATCCAACATCCAATAGTAAAAAAGGAACATAATTCATCAATGTCTTGTTTTTCTTGGTTTTTGCCATTTAATTATTTCTTTTTCCATAGTAACGCAAACTTTCTCCCTGTCTTTATTGATTACAAATTCTATACTCTCGTATATAACGCACCCAGCTATAATTTCCTCATTTTTCATTTTCGCCTGTGGGTAACACACACTAATCAAAAAACTCAATACAGTTACCCGCCCCTCCCAAAATACACTTGCTGGTGGTGACTGATTTCTCATTTATTCTTTTATTAATTCTTGTAACACCATATTTTTATCCTAACGACCCTATACTTATAAACATTTTCAATGTTAATAAAAATCATGAATACATAGGACAGGCCTTATTCCATTTGGCTCCAGCAGTTAAAACAAATTTAATATTTTATGAAAAAAAAAACTTGGTTGACACAAAGTTTTCTCAATTAACGGCAGAGCTATTTATATTTTTGCAAACTCTCAAGGTCCACTGTTTGTTAAAATTTTATTTTGATCGCAATTTATTCCAAGAACGGACAGGTTATATATAATCAAATATACCAAAGGTGTTTTTATTTTAGGAATTAGCAGGCAGAGCAATTCAAGTCCGAATAAAATGCTACATACGTCGGCAATGAGAATTCAGTCATTCCTCGGAAACCGTCTATTTGGCTTTTCCTGATACTGTTTCTGACATCTTTTTTCGGCCTTATTTTGACAGTCAATATAACAAAACAAGTAAATTGTTACAATTCTTCGATGGAATTTTCAGTTTATAGTTTCACTATATTTTGACGTATACAAAAGTACTTACTTACTTACAAACTTAAGGTGGCACTACACTACAGTCCGGGCTGGACCAGGACCTCAACCAACAAGCAACAAGCTTATTCCGGCTTGTCTTCTAGCTAGCTGCCTCCATTTGGTGGAGGTCCTCTTTTACTTGCATGCGCCACCTGTTACGCTGTCCACCTCTATTACGCCGCTGCCGTCCAACAGGGTTGGATTCAAAGACTTACCGTGCCGGAGCATTGATGTCCATTCGCTCTAGGTGACCCAGCCATCTCAGTCGAAGTCGTTGGCTTTTCACTTTTGCGGCTAGATTGGTGTCGCTCTACAGCCCGTACTGTTCGTTGTTGTATCTTCTTCTCCATTCCCCAAATATCACCTGGGGAATTCTCTTCTCAAAACATCCTAAATCGTTCTTATCCACCGTTAATTGTTGCAGTGTCTGACCAATAAATTAGACACGGGGTGATAAGCGTCTTATACAGGGACCAGTTTAGTTGCTCGAGAGAGGGCTTTGCTTCTCAATTGCCTTCCTAGCCCGAAGAAACAGCCATTGGCAAGAGTAATTCTTCGTTTGATCTCAGCACAAGAATCGTTGGCTGAGTTTATAGCGGATCCTAGGTAGACAAAGTCTCTGACCACCTCAAAATTATAGCCGTCTATAGTGACGTTCTGTCCGAGACTTCGATGTTAAGTCTTGATTGTCCTTTCTTGTTGACATATATTTCATTTTGCTTTCATTCACCGTTAACCCTTCTTGGTTTCCTTCTCAATACTCTCGAAAGCACCACTGACATCTCGCTTTGTTCGTCTGATTATGTCAATGTCGGCAGCGTAAGCGAGTAATTGGACAGAAAGAATTGAAAGATTGTGCCTCTAGTGTTGACGTGAGAGTTTTGCACTATTCTTTCAAGAACGATGTTGAAGAAGTCGCACGCTTTTCTTGACATCAAAGGTGTCGGTGAGGTCTTTGCCGACCTTGATGGAGCAGCGTGCATTTTCCATCGTCATCCTGCACAAACAGACGAATTTGGCAGGGATGACAAAACTAGACATTGCTCTATATAGCTCGTCTCTATATAGATGCTGTCAAACACGGCCTTAAAATCGATGAAAATATGGTGGGTATCGATTTGAAACTCCTGGGTTTTTTCCAACATTTGCCAGAGTGCGAGTATTTGGTCGATGGTGGACTTGCGTGGCCTAAGGCCACACTGATATCAGGTTGTTGATGAATGGCTTCAGGTGTTCACAAAGTATGACAGAAAATATCTTGTAGGCGATATTAAGAAGACTGATGCCTTTGAAGTTGGTGCAGTCTAGAGGATCGTCTTTCTTGAGAATCGGGTTAACAATGCTGAGGTTCTATTCATCGGGCATGCTTTTCTCTGACCACATTTTACAGATGAGCTGGTGCATACTCCTAACCAACTCTTTGCCAGCGGCTTTGAATAGCTCAGCCGCAAGGCCATCAGAATTCGTACCAAGAGAGTTCATCTACAAGATTAAGAGTATTGAACCAAGTCGTGCATTGTTTGCGACTGAGACCAGACCAAAACCAGACGATACCGATACCAATACCGATACCGATACCGATACCGATACCGATACCGATACCGATACCGTTACTGTATCCGATACCGATATCGATATCGATACCTATACCGATACCGATATCGATATCGATACCAATACCAATACCGATACCGATACCGATAACAATATCAATTCCAAGACCGAGACGAGACTGTGTTATACCGGACCGAGACCGATACTATACTGAGACTTTTCAATTTTGACGATACCGAGACGATACTTACAAAAATATCGTTTGGTTTGGTATTGTGGCCAGCCCTAGTAACAACGTCATTAATGGTTAACAGGCCAGCAAGCATAGGCTTCTGATGGCGACCACGCAAAACATTCACTTGTAAGGTTGCGAGATTACGGCAGATGCACATTATGACAAGAGAAGTACCGGAAGTAGACGGTGTCCGTGCAAAGACGTGGAGATTAACGTGTTGCTAACTCTTACCGAACGGTGTTGAAACCAGCCTTCCTTGTAGCAGAAGCTACCCCATCGATCCCGTAGCGGCAGAAGGAAGGGAAATACGCCTACTACAAAATTTAGAAAATCGAAGCCGAAGACGCAATCGATGAGACTAAAGAACACTTAAAATAAATGTGGAAAGAGCTTTGAAGCTCAGAAAGCAGAGGATCATATAGACTACGAGGCTGATCAGGAACTTGGTTGCTCGTTAGAATAGATGGAAACACTGTGAAGTTAGTAAAAACGTCAACCAGTTACTCACTGGACTTGAGTGAGTTAAAAAATGTCAAAATGACTGTCCAGTCAACTTCAAATAGATCTCCCTACGGCGAATAAATCCAAATCGAAGGAAAAAAATTGTATAGTTATAAAAAAGGAGTTTTTGCCAATTTTCAAACGTTTTCAAGGATTTTTCATAAAATTTCGACAAAATCCGAATAAAATCGTGCCACATTGGCTAGAAAACCGATGCGTATTTGAACTTGCATATTCTTCTCCAGTCATCTTTTTCCGGTATGCCCATCCATCATCACACCAAGGGCTTATGCGAAAATAGCTGCGCTTGAGACCACCGATGATGTCATAAGTCACACTTGCATTCATCAAAGACTGGATTTAAATACTCGTTGTATGTTTTTTGGTGTTTAGTAACTATATCTTCGTTGTTCGTGTTCGGTGTTATCATTTAGACTATCGTGGTTCCACGTACATCCAGTGTTCGCTACGTACAGCTCACGTCACTGAATAATTATCACATCATGAGGAGAGCGTGTGTCTCGAACGGACCACTTATTTTGAAAATAAAATTGATTTTCAATAAAATATTGAACAATTCACGTCAAATTTGACAGTGCTGCTGCTTTGATAATACAACCTTTTTGGCCACTATTAAACCCAATAAGTTTCAAGCTTCAAAGAGTATTTAAAAGAGGAACTACTCAACAAAGTCATAATGGAAATGATTAAACTTTTCACCTTCTGAGTATGTAAGTCTTCTACAATAACTTTTAAAAATTGAAACTCAAGACAGTAAAAAATGCTTTGATTACTGAGTACTAATATTAACCAATGCAACATTGCCTCAACAGTTGAAAACAAAAAAGTTTCACCAAAGTTGCGTGTGTATGTAAATTGTACAAAGGTACGTATTTTAATGAAATAATATAATTCCACTAATCCTTGACATACGGTATCACATAATACGAGTAGGTACCTCCTACCTATTTATATGGGCAATTTTGAAAATGCTTTCCGTTTTTACCATCTTCAATTTAATATACCGAATAATAATTTAACAGAGTAAAACTTTATAGTGGTTAATCGTGTCGATATTTTTCTTTGTTCGTTCCTCATCAAACCGCTTATCCTCTCTTATTGTCTTCTGAAATATTGCAAAAGCCACACCAACTGCTTCACAAAACTCACTATGTTGTCAGTTGTTGTTATGGCTTATATAGCCGATTCGAGATTCCCCTTTCACAAATTCACAGATTCGCAAATGTCTTGAAATATATACCTACCGGCTCCAATGTCGAAGGCATTCAAGCGAGTAATGGACTGCTTTATTAGACTGTTTTGATGTTCATTTTGTTTACCTAATATCATTGCCTTATATGAAAGAATATATTTAGCTCCTATATACCCTAACCCATGCCATTCTTTCAAAGTTATAGCTTGGTTTTGTAACGCTGGCGCTGATGCTCTGGTTCTGGTTGTGCTTTCCACACGCTAACTTCTAATAACAATAAATAAATTGTTTTGCCTCGCATCGCAAAATTGCGAAATAACCCACTTGACTATATGGCTGCCACTGCGGCAGCAACAGTGGGCTGAGGCATGGTTGTGCCGATGACGGTGGAGGTGGTATTGGTGTCTTCAGCATGTAGGAAACCAAAAGTGCAGAAAACAAGAGAAGAAGTAGTTTCTGCAAAATCGTAAATTTTTCATAAGGTTTTGTTCATATTTTCTTCTTCATGGAAAGAGAGTATTTTGCTATAATGCCGCCAACACACACTGAAATTTGATGGAAATGAAGTGCATAACACACGCAGTTAAGTGGCTTTAGTTTTTGTCCTGAACTTTGAATCGGAGCCATGAACTGAACATATTCAGGTGCGTTGCTGGACATCTGGGCGCCAGGACGAAAGAATAGTTAGACAAAAGTTAGAATTGTAGAGAAACTTATAAGATTTCAATGACATAATAATGATGGTTAAATTAACATGGCACTATATCCTAATAACACAGGTTTACACGGTTTTTGATACGGAAAGGTAAGACTGAAGATAATTTGTGGTGCTAAGTCAAAATCGGTCATCCATTTTCCGACATCAGCTCTGGTTTTGAGATATTCTTATTATAATATTTAAATAAACGCTGTTTTCGTTATTCTTGAGGATACATATCTAAGATTTTGTAGATTTTCTCAAACAAATTTGCAACGACTCCTCAAAAATTCAAATCTCTCCAATATCTGTTTTTATATGCGGGAAACCCATATTAAGTTGTTTGTTTTCACCTACCCCTACATAATTTAATAAGAAGAGTAAAATGCGGTTTCATGACAAAACATATTAATTTCAACAATGGATTTCTCAGATAATACAAAATATATTGTAAAGGTTTAGGAATCTTAATTTGGAAGATGAGAAATAAAATTTTCAGGAATCGTTGCAAATTGTGTTGATAAACAATTGTATAGGGTGGTTACATAACCTCAAAAATAGTGAAAAACGGTAATGACTAACAAAATTTTGAAAAGATTTTGAGCAAATTTTTTGCTTTTGGGAATCGTTACTAATTTTATTGAAAAAAAAAATTACTTCCGAAATTGCGAAAAATGGTTATTTTATTCTACTGCAACTATTTTGAGCTCGAGAGAAAATGAAATGAAATATCCTGTCAAAAGCTGATATTGGAAAAAAGATGAGCTGGAAGAAATTAGCAAACTTCGGGATTCCCAGAGGATAAGGCAATTTGTAACCGTCTTAACAATGAATTCAAACAAAAAGAGCTGAGTTCAAAAATTATTCATTTAATAGATTCCTGAAAACTCTGACGAGTGACGTATGCTTCTTTCGAAGACTCCTAATCGAAAGCATCCAATTGCCTCAAAAGAACTCAAAATCATCCAGTAAAATCTCAAGATGATGCATTGGGAAGTCTTAACAGAAGGCTGATCTGCAAATGTGCTGAAGCCATTTCCTATGTTTGCTGCTACCGACCCCTACAGTTTGTTAATAGAAGCGACGAAAGTGAAATTCCTTTTGTCAAGCTCAAATCAGTAAGAAGCATGTGTCTGCCAACATACATAAGTTATCTAACAAAAAAAAAAACGGAACGATCTAGTAACTGCTCACTTTTGGAAAGAAATGCCTCCAAAAGTTACAATTTGTTATAAGTGCATGTCTTGAGCTTAAGTGCCACATCATTAAAAAACTATAGAAGCCATTGTACTACCATAACAAGGTTAACCACCAACACAAGTAGGTAGGTAACATCTCATAGGCCAATTTTGCTTATACCAACGATCAACGAACTGCTCCTGAAAAGGCTCAGCAAAATAATGGAAGAAAGAAGACTAATTCCCAGCCATGAGTTTGGATTTAGAAATAATGTGAATCGAATTACGGATGTTGTGAAAAAGCCACTTGTAGAAAGACAAGTATGCTCTATTTTAAGATGTTGCTCAATCCTTTGACTAGGTTTTAGGTTTGAACATGAATAAAAGTACATACATAAGGACCTTCCCAGACAGTACTTCCACAATAATGAAATCTTACTTTAAGAACTAACTCTTTAGATGACGGTAAGTCCAAAATTACACGTATCTAAAGAAAATTTAAACTGGTATACCACAAAGAAGTGTCCTAGGACCAACCCTGTATCTATTATATAGAAGCGATATTCCAATGAACACGCATCGCTATCATGGCCGTCTTTGATGATGACACTGAAATATGGGTGCAAGGTTAATCCGTTATTAAGGCTACACACAAATTTCAAAATACAGTCGATGATAAAGATAGTGATTGGTCACGACAATGGCGTATCAAACTAAACTAAACAAAATCGACGCATGTAAACTTTACTAACAAAAACAATGTTCCAATTCTTATAAACAGTCAACAGTACCTTACTCCAATACCGCCAAATACCTTGGAGTGGCTTTAGGTGCAAAGTTTAAATGAAAAGAACACATCCAAAAGAAAAAAGAATTAAACTTGAAGTACAGACAAATGTGAATGTACTGTTTACTAGGAAAGAACTATGACTTATCTTTCCGGAATATAAAAATGTTATACAAACAAGTGCTGAAACTCGGTTGGACCAATGAGATCCTGATATCGGACTGTACAAAGAAAACAAATGCTGAAGGAGCCCTACCCATACAAAAATTCCAAAACAAAGCCCTTTGTGGAATAATACATTAATGTCCCTTGACCTTGGTACATAAGAAATAGCGATCTATGTTCATCATGACCTTCAAATAGAAATTGTTAAAGAAGTGGTTAAAAACAGCTGTATCGCACAATCAGTGACGGCAGAGTTCGAATCATGCATTTTACCGATGTTGTCTCGTTTTTTCGACGACTCTCGTTTTTCTGTCGTGTAATTTCTCAAATGGCATTTCATAATCTTTTTGACGCCACAAATCTGCTGGAGCTTTTGCACCTCTTATATGGAAAATTGGGGAAAAAATAATGCCATCTAATTGGTCAGTAATTGCTCAGAAAAGGTCAACTAGTCCCAGAAATTGGTCAGCCCTAGATAACTTGTAATCAAGGCTTGAAGTTTCTTAAGGTCACGCTTGATTTTTTGCACCTCATTTGTGGGAAATTCCCAATAAATGTTTACCATCTGAAAGATCCCTAGACTGTGATGAAAGATCAACTATTCTCAGAAATTGGTCAGCCATAGATTTTTTTCTAGGAATTTTTAAAGTCCGTTTTTCTTTCAAGGTCATGAACGATTTTTGGCATAAGGATAAAAATTCATAAAAGCAATCTATGGCTCAAAAATTACTGACACCACGTTACCTTTTATGATAGAATATTTTTTTTGTAAAACTACCCAAATAAGGTGC
Source organism: Dasysyrphus tricinctus (assembly GCA_963921185.1). NCBI lineage: Eukaryota > Metazoa > Arthropoda > Insecta > Diptera > Syrphidae > Dasysyrphus > Dasysyrphus tricinctus. The sequence continues at coordinate 114,265,880 of OY992532.1, forward strand.
CAAAAATCGTTCATGACCTTGATAACAGAAACTTTAAGAAAATTGTAAAAAATAATCTATAGCTGACAAATTACCGAATCTACCTGACGTTTTATATATGTAGATCTAAGGGCTTTTCAGGTGGTATAAAGTTTTTGCAAATTTTCCATAAATTAGGTACCAAAAATCGAGCGTGACCTTGAACAACAATTTAAAAATTCATAAAAAAAAACTTGCCGACCAATTAATGAAAATAGCTGACCTTTTATAGCTGTAAAATGATATATTTTATTGTTTTATTTACGATAGATTAAAGAACAATACATTTTATAAAATAAAATATTTATCAAAAATATTTACCATTTAGCGGCCTTCCATCTCTTTTTTTCGCTATCGTCGTTTCTTTTCGTCTTACAGAATGCAGAACGAAAACGTTCCATGACGTTTGACGTTTACTCATGACAACAAAATAAGTATCGTAAGTTGTAAACAACAAATAGAATGTAGATTGTGTCGCGTCTTATATTTTGCTGTCTAGGGTCAATGTGTTTAACCTCTCTTATCACTAAGATGTCTATCTTAGGTATATCATTTTCGATTGGACGTCCATATTCTCCCAAAGCCTTCGATTGGCTGTTCGGAGTACTGTTTTCGGAGTATTTTTCTGTTCCCGATTTGAAAAAGGAACACACGCATACACATAGAGTTTTTTGTCGCACTACTTGTCAAAAGTGATGAATGCTTGAAGAAGCCATATAATAATAGTGCGTGTGTAAATTTGACAAGACGATGTTTTCATATTCTATTGGAATCAAAAAGGAGTAGAACAGTCAGAAAATTCAATTGAAAACCATATTATACTCCACGAATTTTATCTCTATAATTGGAGTAATCTGGTATTTGGGGGACCTTCACTTTCGTTGACTATAGAAGCTTCTTCATATTCCAGGAATCAATATTTGTTCGGGTACAATAGCCAAAAGTCCTCAACGCGTTATCAATGCGAGGAGTATTGTCGGTTTCGGTATCAGTTTTGATTTAAGAATGCTAGCCGCTGTAATCTATCCTAAAGCTAGGCATTTTGCTCTTGTAATTTAAGCCTATTTACGTATATAGGGATGATAGTTGCCTGGGTACCACCAGGAAGAAGTAAACAAGCACTTTATTGTTTTGTACTGACTTTTGCGCTACTAAACCAGACCAAGTTCTTAGCAATCAATAGTTTCCCGATCAGGCACGATGCATGTAACTAACCTTTCCTAGGTTGGCCCTATGTTTTACCGGTTGTTTTGGTGGGTTAAGAAACCCACACTACTTAGTACCGATTACTCCATGTTTAGGATTGGAACACCCAAAGATTTTAACATTGGGAAATGTAAATTAAAAAAAGTACAAAACTGTCAAATTTAAAAAAGGTGCACCATGGTACTTTTTCTAGATTTTTATGTTGACCTTACGGAATAGTATATTTCAGATATTCCACTTCTATTGAATAAACAAATACTTTTCTTAGTCAACCGTGTTGGAAAGAAAAATATCAACCTGATAAGTGGTCAATTCAGTTTAATTTTACATGATATTTAATGGGGATCTTCTTCTCTTTCTTCCTTGTACTCGCGGTCAGTTTAATTCTTTGAAAAGGATAACTAAAATCCCTTAAAAGTTCACTAATTATCAAACAGAAACTAAATTTGACTTTTTCTTAAAACTTCGCGCCCCCTCTCAATCAGAACCTTTGAGATATTACCGATTGCAATTTGGCCCTGAAAACATCACACAACAAACATCAGCAATCCTTTTATTATATCTCGTGTATTTTCATGTATAAATAATTTTGAGAGCGCTAACTCACCGATAGAAGTGTTGGGTATTCTCTAAATTAAAGAGGGGGCTGTCTACCCGGCTCTAACAGACTTAAACTACTACACAAACACTTTGAAAAAGCTTGCTTCTTGCTTCTTAGCACAGAATAGCAGATATCGTCATTGTCTCCGTTCCGTATCATCATCAGGTTTTGGCTTGACATTGGCGTTCATGCACGTAACAAATTTCAGAACAAGGACTTCTTATGCCATAACGTGTAATTGAATTTACAGATAACACAATAAGAAGTACAAGTGGGCGGTTAGGAACAATATTCATGTTAATTTTCTGGCATCCATTTTCGAGCACATTAGCTGCGTGCGGAGCCAGCCTGGTTCTATATGTACAGTAGGTACATATAGTTGGTGGAAACTCAGAAAATTCAGTTGCTTTATTGGCATTCCCTGACAAAACTATCTGCACACGTACCTAAATAGACTACAAACTACATCTATACTTCTCTATGTGTACAATCAGGATGGAGAAGAGATTTACGTACTATTTTGTTCATCAAGGATAATAGTATGACGTTAAACAAGAATGATGGAGATTTTGGGTTTTTCAATTGTTAATCTTATGAATTGTTTTGGAAAATACATAACTGAAACGATATTTTGTGAATTATTTCACAATTCAGTTGAGTAATTCGTTAGGATGTTGGAAATCAAAATGCAGCTGCTGGAACTGGTAATGCATCATGCAGATGATGATGCAAGCAGATAGAGGTCAATATTTTAATTGGAAATAATCCTTTATGTATTTGAATTCTGTGAGTGTTTTGTATAGATTTAAATGGATTCTTTGAATTTACCCAAGTAAATAATAAACAATACTGGCTGGCTCATGATGATATACTCACAGATGAATCTCGGTAACTAGAGTCAATTGGAGAAAATTAATTACTTAGATAAATTCATGTAGTTTTAGGATTTATCTTAGATCAGATATGATGAAGTTTTGTATTGTTTTTACGAAGTAAGTTATTTTAGAAAGAGTTTTCTAGTTTTCAAAGTAAATAACAAGTTTTGTTGCTGCAAACAATTTATTAGGTGGTTCCCATGGAACGAAATGTGACATTTACACTTCTGGTCAAATAAGTTTCTTTTTTAACAAGGGTCTTCAACATGAGTTCTATCGGTTGCCAGGAGACTGAATTAAGAAAGTTGCTTGCTTCGATGAAAATTCAATCTTCAAAGAATTTTTGGGACGAAAGTTAAAATTTGTTATTCAATGCAGGCAAACTTGGTTCTCATTTTTTTTCAATATGTGAAAAAATTGATAAAGTGAAAAAAGTCTAATGTTGTCAGTGTTACCATTTCCCGCAACCCCGATGGCGCTGTTGTAAAGTATTGGAAGCGATTTAGAATATTTTTCTCAAAATCTATTGCTCTGAAGGAAAAAAGTATTTCAATATTTTTTCTTTTGAATTTTACAATCTTCAATTATTTGTTTTGGCCCTCCTTAAAAAAATTAAGTTTTTTAAAACATAATAATAAAAAATGGATTAAAAAAACTCTTTCATCTCACGATATTAAAAGCCGTCAATTAAATTAAAGAGACTTTTTTTTTGAATATCCTTAAAACATCAAAACAAAGCCCTGCTACATCAAAATCCAGCTTTGTCGGAATTATTTCGTCGTCCTTAAATCAACACTCCATTTTGATGTATTTTGAAAAACTTGTGTAAATCTAAAAATTTTGTGCATCTTCGGATGAAAATGAGAAAAAAAAGGTTAAGGTCGCTTTTTAAGCTATTTGATGTGATTTTACTCAGTTTTCCCTTATATGAAATGCAGTGTTAAAAAATAGACCATTTTTAATTAAAAAAAAAATGGTCGGACTCGTCGCAAGAGCCAAAAAAAGTCTGTCTAACTATTGCTATCGTGTAGAGCAGCGGTTCCCAAACTTTTTAAGCTGTGGAACCCTAAACAATGCCCAAATATACTTCGGAACCCCATCCTGACAATAGCAACAAATGAAAAACAACACATTTCAAAATCAATTTTTATTTAGTGTGAAGAATGAATCCGTTTCCTTGTTTGATTTATAATTGTTTTAAACTAACTTCACTGTCTGAAAGTTGAATTCGCATATCTGGGGCAGCGCAAGAATTCATGTAAAACTGGAAAAGACTCAAAATTGTTCTTTTTGTACACACGAGATAGTCCAGTCATATTGTATTTTTACCATGAAAATTGTGGAGTTGTTTTGATTTGTTCGCTCCTTTATGTTTTTGGGGGTGCTGAATCCGAATTTGAGGTTTGCCAACAAAATTCGTGACACAACATGGAAAAAAAACGCAAAAAATTATGCAAAAATGCATTTCTTGGGAGTTTTTCACGAATGGCTCGAAAACTATTCGAAAATTACATCTAGCTACCATTGAAAGCATACACAATTTCCAATAAATCCCTATTTAAGTTTTTTTTCTGCGACAACCCATTTGGACTCAAGCGCTAGTCGAAAATTGATGTATTTTTACTGTTTTCGAAAATCCACTCGAAAGCTCTAAAAATTTGCTGACAAAATTTGAATCTTTGTCTGTAACATGAACCAAGATAAATCTACTTTTCTGATGGTCTTTGACGCGCTGAATTCAAATCTGGCCTTGAAATTGCTCTATCACGTCACGTTTTTAAGATATTCAAATCTAAAAATTAAAAATAAATGCATTTTTATACAAATTTGGGGATTTTGTTTTGCTCGAGGTAATTTTTTTTTGAAGAAATGCTTATAGTCATTTAGAAGTATGAACATTTTACTTCAAAATTCTTTTTGAATCTTTTAAATACCTCCATTCGTCTTCGAGAAATCGTTTGTTTTTCATCTTACTACCTAATTCGAAAAATCCAGTCAATTTGTGCTCAAAAGGCAAACATTTTTTCGAAAAAAATTACCTCGAGAAAAAAAAAATCCCCAAATTTGTATAAAAAATGCATTTATTTTTAATTTTTAGATTTGAATATCTCAAAAGCGTGACGTGATAGAGCAATTTCAAGGCCAGATTCAAATTCAGCGCGTCGAAGACCATCAGAAAAGTAGATATATCTTGGTTTATGTTACAGACAAAAATTCAAATTTTGTCAGCAAATTTTTAGAGCTTTCGAGTGGACTTTCGAAAACAGTAAATATACATCAATTTTCGACTAGCGCTTGAGTCCAAATGGGTTGTCGCAGAAAAAAAACTTAAATAGGGATTTATGGGAACTTGTGTATACTTTCAATTGTATCTTGATGTAATTTTCGAATATAGTTGGTAGTTTTCGAGCCATTCGTGAAAAACTCCCAAGAAATGCACTTTTTGAGCACAAATTAACTGCACTAAGAGCCAGAAATTAATTTTTCTTTTCAAAGCTGCCAGTTTGTCTCTCGCATAAAATACTGTAATTGATTTTTCCTGCAGAACTGTAGCAGTTTCTTTGATCTTCTCGAAAATGTCTGCAAGATAAGCTAATTTCGTAATCCATTGCTCATCATGCAATACATCAAAGAGGTTTGCAGTTGAAGACATATTTTTTTCTAGTTTGAACACATTCAACTCATCACGAAGTTGAAATAACCTGGATAAAGCTTTCCCTCTGGAAAGCCATCGGATTTCAGTATGAAGAAGAAGCGATTCGTACTGACTGCCCATATCTTTACACACTAATTTAAACAATCTCGATTGGAGAGGACGACTCCTTACAAAATTTACTATTTTCACAGCTTCACCGAGAACTTTTCTTTAATCATTTGGCATTCTTTTCATAACAAGAGCATAACAATGGAAAATACAATTACTGCTCTGCTGGTACTTCTAGGAGCAAAGTTTTTAATATTTGAAACAACCCCTTTAACCTTTCCCACCATTGCTGTGGCTCCGCCGCTGCATATATCAATACATTTTCCCCAATTAATGATGTGTTTACTCAGGAAACAGTTTATGACCTTGAAGTTCACACCTCGATTAAAAAATATAAAAATTATGTTGTTCAGATTTTTTTTTTTTTTTTAAGTTTTTCTTATTTTCTTTTATTGTTTGTATTTTACTGTTTATATTTCAAGCAATTTGTGGAACCCTGAAAACTCTCCCGCGGAACCCCAGGGAACACACTGGGAAACGCTGGTGTAGAGGACAGTCTTAGCTTTCATTTTATACCCCATTTATTGAAGTTGCTTTTATAATAGGTACATTTAGCGGAAAATGCTAGCTGAAAACTGCATTTTCGAACCATTGCACAATGAACCGAGTAGAGCAAGCCAGGTGGACAAAATTCATATATGTTAGTTAACCTTCGGAAATGGTATATTTTTATTAAAAAATAGTCACGCATTAAAAGTCTCATCAGTTTTAAGCTCTAATTTCGGTTTTTTGAACCGTTATACCTGGCCAAAGTCAGTCAATTAGCTAAGCAATAATTCATTTGTGGTTTAGCTCTTTTGGTGAACATTTTTCAAACATTTTGTGAATCATATAATCTTTTGATTTATTATGGAAGACGAAGTGGAAAGTATGATGAATTCTACATTTTTGAAAAGATGCAATCCTACTCATTTTTTGATGACAACATCAATTTTCATAGATTTGCAATAATATTTTTAATCAATTTTCAAAGTGGTTGGAATCAAGGTCCCTCTTATTTTTAAGTCATTGGCGGATTTCTTCAAATAAAACCAATTCGAGGAGCAAAAGTGAAATGAATAGGACCACTGAGAAAAGAGAACAATATTTTACCACACAAACCAACGAAAATTTTTAAATTAAAGAACAATTCATGGGGTGCACAAAATTAAATTAAGAAAATAAATAAAGTATTTTCCCAAAATTTCGTCTTCCTTTTTATTATTATTTTTTTTTTGAAAGAAATGCATTTGCCACAAAAAAAAAAACATGTTCCCCTTTATAAAAATATTAATTAAAGTCATATTGAAGGAAAAAATAATTTTGTCCACCCAACATCTTCTATACTCGGTTCACTGTGCATTGGGATCAGATAAAGCTTGTCCGATCAGTAGTTTTGTAAATGTTTGAACTAAAGCTATCGGATCCAATTTTTGCGTGGCCGCTATGAGATTACGTTCGGCTCCTTGAGAATTTATGCATTCTTAGCATTTTTTTCCATTCATTTGCATTCTTTTGATTTCTTTAAAATTCTTTTTAAATAAAATTTTGCATAATTCGTTAATTTTTCATTATAATACGAGAGCCTGAACAGAATAATGTGATGCAACTGGAACTGGAGTTGCAGCTGGAATTTTTTTTACGCACTCACAATGCGCTTTATGCAGATTTCTGACATTTGATGTCATTTGAAGTCAGCTGTGAACCTACACCTATTGCAGCTGCAGCTTCAATTGCAGCTCCGTCTTCATTCTGTTCAGCCAGTTAGTTGGCTGGTTTTTTGATATAATAATATGTTCTCTCTAACTCCTTACATTTGCGTGTGTGAATTCTAGCAAATAATGCGTTGTCCGCCATTTTGAATAAAGGCATTGAAAAACTTTAATGCGATTCTTTCGGCTTCTTTGGACTTATGCCCAGTTGCACCAAAATTCACTGAAAGCGGTTTTTGCTAAAATGAAATGAAAATTTATCGGACTGATCAATTTATTTGGGTTGCACCAATCTCTTTCGCGCATTTTATAGCTAAAATGCTGTTCGTGAACCACCCCTGGATTATATCATCTGTTTATTAAACTGAACGAACAAATTTCACAAGTGCAAGTGAGAAAACAATAAGTGAACTCAATGAATACTCAAAGTTTAAGCTTTGTATATTTTTGTACATACAAAGGTTGAACAGTGGCGTAACTAGTATGATGTTCTAGAAGGCAAACTTTTTTTGTGAATTGTGGGTTGATTTATTTTCCTGCTTTTTGCTTTCGGTGGTGCTGAACACTAATCTGAGGTCTGCGACTAAAAAATGCAAGCAACGCATTATTTCGGACTTTTCAATTTTGATTCGAAAACTATCAAGTATTTGAGATTCTGAATGCAAAATCTGGCCTCAGAATTCATTTAGCACTTCATGTTTTTGAGATATTCGGTTCTAAAATTTTGAAATAAAATGCACTTTCTAGGCAAATTTTGGGTTATAATGGCCTCGATCGCGGTTTTCGCTAAGCAGTCGAATCTAAATTTGTCGATTGTATCGATTGGATTCCATTTTTGGTACTGTGTAACGTAATCAAGTGAAAAATGCTCTTTTGTGAATAATCCACTAATATTGCAAATATTTCCAATTTGAAAGTTGATTTGTATCAGCGTTTCAATTTCCAAATATAAACTGTGTTCCTAGGGCATCGATCAGAAAATTATTATCGACAAATTTCGATAGTAATGCTCAACGATCGATAATCGCAATCGGGCCCAATTGTCATTGTCATTCTTAAGAATGAAGATTTTCCTTCAAAACTCTTTCAATCTTTCAAATACCTTCATTCATATATGAAAAATCATTATTTATAGTTGATAGCCTTCGTTTTAAACTACCTACTGAGTTTTGCCAATATTCAACAAGCCTTGAGTCCAAATGGGCGTTTCTGTTTATTTTTTAAATTTTGTACAATGTTAAGTCACGAAATTTTAGTCGCAAACCTCAGATTCGGATTCAGCATCCCGAAAGCATAAGGCAGGGCAAATTTGCATGGTAAACATACAATATGACTGAACTATTTTTGTATATTAGTTTGGTAAAAATAAGCAGCATTAATATTAAATCTTGGGGTTTTAAAACTACAAAATTAGGTAAATACATTTTTATCACCAAATTAAATCGATGGTCTTATTGAATATGATCTATTAAACGACTATCACTGATCTAGGCTCAATCTTTCATGCAGTTTTCAAATTTTGTTTAATTTTTTGGTATGGTTTGCTTCCCCCCGTAGTTACGCCACTGGGTTGAAGTAAGTAAATAGCGATTAGTAAAAAAGTAAAATGAAAATTTATTGGGAATGATTCGGAAAGGAGGGTTGGTGCCTTAACAAATAATAAAAATACAACAAGAAGATATTGGAGTATAGCATCCCATGGTATCTAAAACAATTTCTTTTGTTACTGTGGAAATAACTTAAAACTTTTATTACCGAAACATTTTACGTTTGACCTTAAGTCACACACAAATTTGGCCTTATGTCCACTTTTTAAAAACCAACTCTTAAAATTTGGCCTTATGTCGCTGTTGGAAAGTGACTTAAGGCCAAACTTTTAAATTTAGCCTTGTCACTTGGCCTTACGTCACGGCACCATTGTTCGCTAAAATGTCAACTGCCAAAATGTTTTGCTCCTTTTAAGCCTGCCAACACTACACAAATTGCTGGAAATACAAATTTTGAGTTAATTTTGGGACACCATTCAGAACAGAAATATGTGAAATGTAGCTGCTTAGTCTTGTCAAATTATTTTATTAGATATTGTATTCAATTGTATGTTAAACTTATTTACAGCTAATTCTAAAGATTTTTATTTTTATTTTCAGGTAAGTCGCAGTGAAAAAAATCAAACACAAAATGATAAGTAAAGTTATTCTAAAAAAACAAGTAAGTTTTTTACATTTTTTTTTCTCTTTAATCGATAAGAATAAAAAAAAACATGCTCACTTTAATACACCCTCTGCCACCAAATTTCGTTATGAAATGTTTATCCTTTTACTTATTCCACGACAAAATCGACTTTTATGCCAAATTTAATTTGAATCCGTCCACCCGTTCGAGCATGATTGAAGGACAAACATTCAAAAAATACACTTTCATTTTTATAACGTTTGTGAAATAAGTGAAATGTTGACACCAAATAATTATTTAGTGTATAAATTCACTTGATTAGGTAAAAAGGAAACATATTGATATATGTAGTACCACCTACATTATTTTAAATGAGCTACTCTTTTTCCTCCATTTTTTTTTGATATTTAATTTTTAATATAAACGTAATTTGCACCTGCGAAGGAAGACAAATAATATAAATACAAATAATCTCTTGGGCTTTTTTGATCTGTTACTTTTCTGCCTGCAAATATATGAAGGTACGCAACAACAGAGCTGAATCAATTGATAAGATTGGTGGTTGATTTGTTCTTTACTCATGGGAAATTATGTTTCAGGAAATATATTTTTCTCATATGAAAAGTAAATACACTACATTATATTATATTTACGAGTATGTGAGCATAAATAAAAACTGAGTCTTCAAATGAGAATTTTCTTTCAAAGAAATCAACAAGTTAGTTGAGCTGCATTAACTGTAAGGAACTTTTGAAATTTTGTGTTCTCTTTGTTTTCGATCAAATTTATTGATAGCAATAATTCATCATTTGCCAGTTACACTTAATCATCACTTGCATTCCCAGGTGTGTCGGTCGAGGGATGTTAAATTGTTTTAATTCAAACTTGAAAAAAGTTAAGAGAAAGCTAACTTAACAGTAACAGTTGTGACGTCATGAGAATCTTGAATTTGTCGTTCAATGATTTCTATGTTTTATTTGCTGCTGTGTCAAGTTCATAGTAAGTCTCAGCGGAGCACCTCTTGGAAAAGAGGTTCAAACTTCATATATTTTATCGTTTATTGCTTAAATAGGCGTTAATTAATTGTAATAATTTAAATTTAAATCTTAATTGCTTCATAACTTCCCACTAGTTATAGTTGCTTAGCTAACTATACTGCCGTGTTAAGAAGAAAAAACGTAAGTGTATTTTTGACATTTCGAGATATACGCGTTTTTCTGTTTTTATCTCTATCTTTTTTGTTTTGTTGTTGAGTGCTTTTCTGTTGTATTTATAAGTGAATGATTTTTTTTGGTTTTTGACATTTTTCTTGCTTGATATATCAAGCGAACATTTTTCGAACTGTGTTTGAAAATTTGTCTTGCTGTATAAAAGGTTCCACCAGCAACGTTTTTTCCAATTATTCATCAAATGGCACGGTAGTGCCCAGCCAATGAAAAAACTCAGGCGATTTTGAACCTCACTCTAACTTTAACACCAATAAAGTCATATACTTCAAACTAGCAATATTTGTTGATCTGATCAAACACAGGTGGCTCACCAAACTTCAACTCTTTAGCACTAGTAATTCCCGAGATATACTTACTTACTTACTTATCTGGCTCCCGATCCATGAAGGGTCTCTGCCTGAGATATTGCGGTCTTCCATGGTCTTCCATCGGTTGCGGTCCCTCGGACGCTCCCTCAAGTCGGCGAGACCAAGCGCTCTTGCGCGTTTGTGACCGCCTGGTCCTTGTTGCGGAGGTTCGGTCCCTGGTCGTCTCGAACCTGGGAGCTGGGATTCAAAGATTTTCTTGGCTGCAGCGTTGTTGTCCATTCGCTCGATGTGGCCGAGCCAGTGTAGTCGACGTGTTTTGGCTCTTTGGACTACATCCACATCTTGGTACAGCTCGTACAGTCCACGATTGAATCTTCACCCTCCAATCGCCCTCTTCGCATATTGGCCCAAATATCGGCCGAAGTATTTTTCTCTCGAAAGTGCCCAGTATCAATTATTCCCCTTTTCAATTATCGTCCAGCACTCGGCGACCATAGAGTAGAACTGGTAGAATTAGCGTTTTGTATAGCGTGCCCTTCTCTTTCGTGAAAGGAGTTTTGAACCCACTTTTTTGGCCAAACCGAAGTAGCAGCGCAGCGGCTCGCTAGGGTAATTCTTCGTCGGATTTCCACTAAGGTGTCGTTCGTAGAATTGATATTTGTTCCGAGGCAGGTTAACTCCTTGACTATCTCGAAATTACTGCTACCAACAGTGACGTTTTGTCCTAGGTGATGGACAGTGACAGATGAGGCTTTGTTTGTTTGTTGCTATACTTTGTTTTGTCCTCATTAACTTCAAGACCAACGCGTTTCGCTTATTCATCAGTAGCTGTGGATGCTTCAAGTACAGCTCTCTTGGAGCGGCCGATGATGTCAATGTCGTCCGCATAGCCAAGCAGCTAAGAAGACCTGTTGAAGATAGTGCCTTCCATGTTAACACCACTCTTGCGCACTATCTTCTATAGGACTAGGTTAAAGAAATCACATGATAGCGCATCTCCATGTCTGAGCCCTGTACACGTCTGGAATAACTCGGATGAGCTGTTACCCATTTGCACGTTGCACCGGATATTTTGTAACGTCATGCAGCATAGCTGGATCAGTTTTTTTTGGATCCCGAGTTTCGACATCGCCAATAGAAGCTATTGGTGACTTATGCTATCATAGGATGCTTTGAAGTCGATGAATAAATGGTGGGTCTCGACTTGAAATTCGTTGGTCTTTTCCCGGATTTTCCTCAATGTGAAGAAAGTGCTGCAGAAATGCTTTAGACGTTCACATTGTAGATATGTTGGATAGGATCTTTTACGCAAAATTAAACAGAGATATACCTCTGTAGTTCTTGCAGGACATAGGATAGCCTTTTTTTGATTGAGCATATGGAGCTATTTGACCAGTCGTCGGGCATACTTTCCTCCTCCCACACTTTGTTGATGAGCTGGTGCATGCACCCTACCAGGACATTTCCTCCATACTTGAAGAGTTCTGCAGGTAGGTCATCCGAGGTGGCGGATTTGTTGTTCTTAAGCTTGCGGATGCCTTTTCAGTACTGGGCGATGGGACTGGATCTTCATTGCCTGGTCTCATGCTTCTTTGTTCCCTTGTCGCCTATACACGGGTTCTTTTTTCTGGGTGGTTGATAGCATATGGTGGTCTCGGCTGTCTCTTTAATGATGTCGCGATACTAGTTCCACTGGTTGTTGATGCTTTTGGCTGGGTGTACGGCAGAGAGTTTCCCGGTCAATTGCTCACTGTAGTCTCTGGCTTTCTCAGATGTGCTAAGGCATGCAATGTTGAATTTCTTCGTTAGACAGTCGGGCTTTGAACTTTGTCACAGCAAGAAAGTAGTCAGAGTCCACGTTTGCACCTCGGAAAGTTCGTACGTCCAAGATGTTCGATGCGCATTTTTCTTGCTTGCCTGTGGTCGATTTGGTTGCCGGCTCGACCATCTGGAGATCGCCATTTTGCTGTGTGTATGCTTCGCCTGGGGAACCTAGTGTACTTATCACCTGCAGCAAAGTCGATTAGTCAGAAGTTGTTTTCCGTTGTCGTTTCGTGGAGGCTGTGCTTTCTAACTAATCCGCCATAGATGTTTTCCTTTTCGATTTAAGCATTGAAGTCTCCGAGCACGACTTTGACATCGTACTCCGGACAGGTTCCGTCGTAAAATTCCTCCCTGTTAGATTCCTCAGCTTCATCGGTAGGGGCGTGTGTACATGTTATACTGATGTTTTGGAAGGTAGTTTTGATTCGGATCACAGCCAGGCGATCGCTAATAAGCTTAATCGATGATGATCTTTTTGAACTGAGTCGATTTCCCACACCGAATCCGGATCTTAGCATGTGCAGTCTTTGATGACAGCTGTAATAAATGTCACAATCTTTTCTTGCCGTTATTCCTGATCCTATCCATCGTATCTCCTGGATCGTGATATTTGCCTTTTACCGTGAGAGGACAGATTCAAGTTTTTGAGAAGCACCTGGCGTATAGAGTTTCCTTGCATTCCAGGTGCATACTCGTTGGTCATAGTCCATTTTCATACCGGGTCTACTTGCATTTGAGGGGGAGGGTCGTTATCCGAGGTCTCATGCATCTCTCTCATAACAATTGTTTTTTTTACTGTGGTCGGGTCGTTAGCCCAACGCACTAACCTCCAATCTGTAGGGCCATGGGTTAATGTAACAATTCTTTCCTTTATCAACATTCACACTTACAAATTAAGCAAGGAATGGCATAAAGCCAATATACCAGTATCCGGCGGCTACCAACTTGGAGGTATTTTAAGCACTTGATGTGTAGGCCCCCAATTCCTACAACATCCAACCACCGACAAAAATCAAAACTACCCCACAATTTTGCACTTCTAAGGCAGTTAGGTTAGTTTTCTTCAGAAAATAAGAACAACAGAGTGTCGATAAATAAGCCAGCGCAACAAAGTAGATAATAATTATTGGTTTTGTTATTGTCTATAATTGTTTACCGATGAAAATTTTACTGCTATATTTATGAGTTTCCCAATAAAACACGCCTCATACCTATTCTTCAATTACCATTCCCGAATTATCGCTGAAATTTGACTTAAACGTTTCCCCATTCAATAAACATGCTGACTTTTTGTGCGAGTGTTATTGATTTTGGCCTCATAGAAATGTTCACTTCTTCAATTTCTATGCTAATTTAATGAATTCCTCAACAAGCTGCAAACCCAAGAACTGCTTGAATGAACTTATCCCGGCTGTAAGTAATTTTTTTTCTTTTTTTTGACTTTATTATGACGGATCACTCACACTAGCCAAGTTATTTAAATATTCATTTGAAATCTTGGGTATATGTGTAGCTAGTCGTATGCTTTAAAGATGTATCCGTATTTGAGTAATAAAACCCATCCCAAATAAGCTTAATATCTGTGTTACCAATTCCAAAAAAATTCAAACCAGAAGGCTATTCTTTTCTGTGCCATCGCCATGTACCTATGAATGTATATCCATCCTTTAGATTTCAAAAATAGATTCCCAATTGAATAGCAAACGAATACGTTTTCAAAGGATATATGTACATACAGACATATATACATTTACGCTTATACGATACCATTACTTTACGATGAAAAAAAAGTATTACGTGTAATGAATTTCAATACCCTACCCATCCATATAAAAATAAACTCGAGTCTTCAATTTACTTTCATGATCCAACTGCTTTCAACCAATTGAATTACAACTAGAACCTAACCTACAAATCCTTCTCTTAGATTTTCAACAAAAGCCAAAAACAAAAAAATATAAAACAAAACAAAAATAAAAAGAAAAATAAATAAAAATATAAAAAAAGGAGAACCTTGTTTCTATTAGCAAGCGTGTGTGGTTCATGCAAAAGCATTGGTTGTGGCAAAGAAAATTCCATAACTTTGCATAAAGAGCACACTTCGTCGGCAAGTACCTACTTTTAAACTGCTCAAGACAGTTTGAAGACTTGAAATATCCATGCAAAAAGGACATATAAACTCACATACACACACCTATGTAGATGTAGGGAGTTTTCCTATATGTGCTACGCCATATCGATTTTCTAATGTGACAAAGCGTCACAAAGTGTTTAGCCAACTCTGCTGACAAGAGCGTTGACATATCTCTCGCATTTTGCCACCGGAAATTTAATCCTTTCGGGGGCTATCTGTATCTCTGTCACAGAGTTGATTTTCTTTGTGTGTGTATGTGTATATTTGGAGGTAAATGTATATTGTTCTGCTGCCCGGGAAATGAGCAAGGACCGCAGCTTCGAATGCGTGCATTATTATTCGCCATCTCCACCAACAAAAGGATGTCAACTTCTCTGCTAGAATTGATAGTTGTCCTCATATGAAAAGATACCCCTATACGTGGTACAATCCGTCGTCAGAGTGGGAGCTGTCATTTTAGGAAATGTCATTCAGACACAGATACAGGCACCGACAATGACAACGACAACGACAACCACGATTCCGCCGATGACACTTTCAACTGCATGAGTATGAGGATCAAATGATTTCATCTCGAAACACCATTTCAAGGTGACTTGGTGGCACGGCTGGTGGTGTTTTCAATACGATACTCACAACTCAACCCCATTTTCTCATCCCCATATCAATAAGTATAGCTATCTGACTTCGGCCAACAACACTGATGGATCTATGCTCTGCTTGCACTCTCTTCGTACATGCTGCTGTGATTGAATAAAAATCAATTAATGAACAACAATGTCATTATGATCTGGGGCAAAAAGTATCTAAATATATAACAAAATGTACAAAGACGCAGACATAATGTATTATACACACAGCTGGGTATCATCTTGCCTGAATAGCATCAATTCTTTGCAGGTGACCGTTGTATGACATTACGTCACTTTCGCCTTATCACGTCGTCGTCATTGGTGATGGTGACAAAGCCCTCTGTACATTGTGAAATTTAAATTAAAATTAAAATTAATACAAAAAAGAAAACACAAATGGAAAACATAGAACGTGGTGCGCAAGGAAAACGTTTTTAATTCAATTTAAGACCAAGGTTAATTAAAGCATTCAACAAAGAAACAATATCGGCTTGTGTAAGCCCCAACCACAAGCACAAGCACTTGCCACTGCTGGCTCATTGATGATTATTATTGATATACCTAACCTATATTATAGCATTATATCAGAGTCGGATTTATTTCTGTACCAACAAAAAGGCCCCATCAGTGTGTATCAAATAGGAGTAAAAGTAGATTTTCATCAATCTTTTATGCTTTTACTTTTATTAAAATTCATATCAAAATCCTAGTTTATTGATCACTGTAAAGCGCAGTCAAGTGAAATTTTTATTGTTGAATATGTTTGTTTGAGACATAAGCACGCTTAAAACCGAAAATGCTACTAAATACACCCTTACCTTTCTGAGAGAATGGCTTTTTTCAATACGTTTGGTATAGCTCAGAAACTAGTCTGAATTTTACACTTAAGACTTTTATTGAAATGGATGTTGTACTAATTTTTATGAAAATATTAAAACAGGAAAAATTAGCGAAAATCAAACCAAAAAAATGTATTTTCTAAATTTTTTATTATGTAAAGTGTGAATATATTTTTTGCAGCAAAGGTAGGCTAAGATAGTTAGTTGAAATAGAGAAGGGTCTAAAAAGTTTCATTATGACATGTTCAAAAAGTCGTTTTTATTCAGAACAAGCAGAAAAACATATGCCCATTCAAAATTTACCAATTCTTATAATTTTTTGCCGGAAAGCCTTTTTTGGTACGAGTATTCATTACTATCAGAACTACGAGAAAAGAACTGAGACAGACCCTAGGAAGGTGGAACTCTTTTTGTAGGACTACTCCAGTCTGAAATTTGTCTAAAGCTTTGATTTAGAAGTGCCTTAATATTAAGAGGTCAAATTTCCACAGGCGTCTTTTTCCACTAAATCTAGTACCGAAATCTTTCGAATTGAGAATTATTGTACAAAATCCACGATACAATCATTATGAAAACATGAATTTTTGAAACTGAGTTCTTGAATTCTCAATACTCAATTTGAGTGGAGAAAGTGGTAATATTTATGATAGTTATAGCTATTTGAAGAATGTTGAAAGATTTCTTATGAAGAATATATTGATTCTGGGTTTTGTTGTTTTTGGCTTGTTAGTTTTTTGACCACTTAAATATATTTTTATTCGAAATTAAACATTATGGGGAAATACATGTAAAATGTTTAGTAAAATTTTTAATTTTTATAATTTTGGTAGTAATTGATAGAAAATTTTTAATTTTGGTACAAATATGGTCATTTACATATATGATTTATAAGAAATGATACAAAATCGTAGAGCAGTTATTTCGTATCTAAAAAATATTTTAGGTCTGTTATTTCCTAAATTCGACATCTCTCAATTTTCTTCTTTGGGTCTTAAATTAAGGAAATACATATTCGGTTTCGAATTTTATGAATTTCGTACCGAATCTTGGATGTACTGTACATTGTCATAAAAGACAACATTTGTACTAAAATTTAACTTTTTCTTTATACCTATTATTATAAAAATTCAAAGTTAGAGTGAACACAATATAAAAAGCGCCTAAATCCATTTGTTTTTTTTTTTTAATATCTGAAAGCAAACAATAAAATGCCCAAAATTACTTTAGACTCAAATAATAAAATGCGAATACCTCCTATTAGCCTATTGAATAGACCGTAAAATGATAGGTATAAAGCAACAATTACATGCAAGGGTTTTTATTATTAAATATGTTTGTTTAGCCCATAAGCATACTTAAAACCGAAAATGCTACTTAATTCACCCATGCGTTTCTGAGAGAAACTGGAAACCTAAGCCGAATTGGACAATTTTACACATAATACTTATTGTTCAAAATTAAATTTTCTATTAGAATGGATAGTTCAAAAAATTTAACAAACAAATTTAAGCAGGAAAAGTTTACAAAAACCAACCTAAACAAAAAATTAAAAAAATTAAAGATATCTATTTTTTTAATAAATTGTGCAATGGTTTTTTTTTGAAGCAAAAATAGGGTCAAGACATGCATGGGCAAAATAAGTAGAGACTAAAGGCTTTAATATGGCATGATCAAATATTAAAATTTGTTCAAAATTGACGGAGATATTCCCATTCAAACCTTATCATTTCTCATAATTTTTCGCAGTTTTGGCCCGAAAGGCTGTTTTCCCGCACAGTATGGCAAATTTCACTTTCGTACAAATGTTATACTTAGAGAGAATTTTTAAAAAGAATGTAAGTTCGCAATTTCGTTTTTCGGCTGTTTTTAAATGCTTTCAGACCTACAGACCGAACGGCTGGTCCGATTAACATAAGATTTGGTACTAGGTGCTAAGAACGTTAAATTTGTCATAAAGTACCAAAAAGTAGCCTTTCGGGCAAAAACTGCGAAAAATGATAAGAAATAATAGAATTTGTAAGTTGAAATGAACTTAATACAAATTGCGTATGACAAAGCCCTCACTATGTCACTGATGAGTTCAAGTGAGTAAGCCAAACGAAACGCCAATTTGTAGGACTAAAGGCCATAAAAAGCTATTTTGAATCAATAATTCAACAAGTCCAATCCTTAATGCTAAGTCTTCTACTTGGCTGATTTATGCCAATAGTATATAGAATTTGTATTATAAAACCTTCTTAGATAAGAAATGGTAAAGTTTTAATGGCTATATATCTGTCAATTTTCAAATAATATGGCTTTTTTAACATGTCATATTAAGGCCTTTAGACTCCAGTTTACTTTGTTCATGCATGTCTTGACCATATCTTTGCTTCGAAAAAAGACATTAGAAAGACATTAAAAAATCTTTGATTTTTCGATTTTTCTTGTGTTGGTTTTTGATTACTTTTCCTGCTTAAAATTTTTAAAGAAATTTTCCCAACCATCCATTTCGATAGAAAATTTAATTTTGAGCAAAAAGTTTTAAGTGCAAAATTGACAAATTCGGCTTGGTTTTCGAGTTATACCAAAAAAGTGAAAAGTGGCCAGTGTGACCATTCTCTCAGAAACGCATGGGTGAATTTAGTAGCATTTTCGGTTTTAAGCATGCTTATGGGCCAAACAAACATTATTTAATAATAAAAACCCTTGCACGTAATTGTTCCTTTTTAAAAGGTATATTCAATAGGCTATATGTATTTTACATGTAACTTGTTTTTGTTCAATTCTATCGACTTTTAAATATTTTTATATTTTTGAAATTGCACTTTTATAAAGTAATAGTTAAAGCATTAGGATCGGGATTTTTTGTTATGAAATCAATTTCAAAATATAAAATTTTGGGCTCCATTGTTTTTTTTTGCCGTGGGTATCTGGGTGCAAAACTTTCAAAAGGCTCTATGAGGACCAAAAAACGCGTGCTCATAGGTGTGTGAGATTCTTACTGCACTAAAACCACCTCCACTTCCCGATGGCAACTATACATGAGCTGAAACTTAGCTATAGCAATTTATTTGTATCGAAGTTAAGTAAAGTGTTGCAGCTAAAGTTTCCTGCTTGTTCCGCGATTTTAAAGCGGGTTTTTGTTCACCGCACCAAGTCGGAAAGTTTTGTTCTTCGCAGGTGGCGTACTAAATTCGACTCGTCCAGAATGTCAATAATCGCTGAAATAGTGTGTTCTAATAGCCGATTCTTTCGTTTTCGCGCAAAGCGCGAACCGTAGGAATCCTGAGATTCCTATGAAGAATGGTGCATTTACAAAAGACCTAAGCTATTTATTTTCAAACTTTTGTAAGTTATTTCAATTTGTATTGCAGGTACAACCCCACAGTTGTATATCATAAGTTCACACAGGTTTAAGTACCTACCTGTATAAAATCAAATTTTGATCAATACTAAGCTTAGAATATTTACCGAGTAGCCAGTCCATATCTCTTATTTTACTCTCTGCTTCTTCAATTTTAATTTCGCATCTAGATTCAATCCCAGATACTTTATGGGAACATGAGTGGTATTAAGAAAGACGGGTAATCTATTTATTTTTTCATACGCAAAGTCTACGTGGACTGACTTGTTCTTTGAGCGCTATTCGTCATGTTATTGTTCACTCATTAACATTTTGAAGAGCATTTTGTAATTTAATCGTAGCTTCGCTAACCGTTTTGCCTACTGCTAGTATTGCAGTATCATCAGCAAACGTGGCTTCTGTATGCAGTACAGTGCAGGACCTAAAACACTTCCTTATGGTACCTCAGTCACTTACCTTGAAATTTGAATATTCATTTCCGTATCTTACACGAAAAAGTCTGTTTTCTAAATATTCGCTTAGAATTTTATAAATACCTGCAGGCAGAACTTGCCTTAATTTGAATTTGAGGCCTTCGTGCCACATCTTGTCAAACGCTTGTGACACATCCAAAAAGACCGTCGAATAAAATTTCTTATCTTCAAAAGCTCTCTCGATTACATCAGTAATTCTGTGCACTTGATTAATTGCTGAATGCTTGCTTCTAAATCCAAACTAATGTTCAGGTAAAGGCCGTTTTTGTTCTATTCTTAGTTGTAGGCGCAGAAGTAATATTCTCTCAAAGTGAGAAGAAATTAGCTACTTTGGCACTTTTGCGTTAGAGTTTCAAACCTCAAAAATTACTGCAATAACTTATAAAAAAAATACTGAAAAGAGATTTTCCTCAATTTGTGGATATATTTGGACCCATAAACGGGACTTTTGAGCTGGACAACCCCCCATCCACAAGGCGGACATAGTCAAAGATTTGAAACAGGAGCAAAAAGGTCGCATTGCTCCAATGAAAATAGTTCTCACCCTACCAAAAACTAATTGAAAGTGTTTAGGGATGGTTAGCACAAATAGTTTACGAGTCTGAGTACCATTTTAAGGACAGAAAATTTTCAATTTCAGCCACGAAATTTAGCTGGATTACATAAATAGACTTTAGGATTCCACGCCGCTGCTGGGTCAAATTAATGAAGCTATATAATGACAAAAAGTGACACTACCCACTACTAGCACTACCCAATAAAATACTTTTTCAAAAAAACTTGTTTTACTTAATTCCATAAACTTTGATTTCCAATTTCAATATGTGTGTCTATTCAGTTGACCCGAAAAAACAGCATTTTTTCAATGTGGAATACTTTGTAAGAGAGCTGGAGAAAAAATAGCGTTGCTTTTTGAAATTTTCTTTCTGATTTATATTCCCAACATTATAAACAAACAATAATTTGCCTCATCAAATGATACATTAATGCACAATGTTTGAAAAAAATGGACAAATCTTTAAACTGGTACCTATTTTAAAGGTAAAATCCATAATTCAACTAAAAAACGTAAATGCTCGCTATACTTCATCCAACAAAAATGGGCAGTGTAGGCAAGATAGGGCGTTTGCCTCGCATTCTGCCTACAGTAGATTGCATAAATCTGTCCTTCATTTAAGCTCTCACAGGGTTGTCGTAGTGTTTATTTAATATGAACCCAAATATGAATGAATAGTGTGTAGGGTTACCGCCCTTTTTTTAGATAGAAATTTTCATTGAATTGTTTTATTTCATTTCATTTCATTTCATTTCATTTCATTTCTGCCATTTCAAACTACTTACATAAAGCAAAAAATACACGACTTAAAAATACAAATTGCACAAAACTCTAAAAAAACACACCTCTTCACAAATACACGAGTTATAAATACAAATTGCACAAGACTTATACCTGTCTTAAGAACACAAATTGCACAAAGCTTAAAAAATACACCTTTTAAAAATACAATTTACATATACTTCACCTCGCGATACGAAAATCTAGTGAATATGTAATGTTATTTTTCAAAGAAAACAGCTTAAAATTTTGTAAATGCATTTTAACGTACTTTTCACACATTGAAATAAATGCAAAAGATGAAAACTCCACGATAACACTCACCATTGAAAACTTTTTTTTAAAGCTCTAAAATCAAAAGCACCTCAACAGAAACCCAAGAAAAAAAAGCTGAACGAGTTACTAAATAGACACGGATAACTCTGAATACACATCAATATATTAATGGGGGTTGAATATCAGTAGCCATAGGCCACAGCAATTCAGTGCGCACCTAGTTGTGCGCTCAATAGGACGTCGGATCTGCATCAGCTGCAATCAGAAATTTACGGGCGGGCAAACACTTTTTTATGGAGGAGTTCTTTTGAATTAGTATGGGGCAAAAATATGGCACGCTACTGATTTTGAAAAAGCTTTCCCATAAGACGTGTACTGCCTATTTTTGTTGGATGAAGTATAGTAATCCTTGGTTGAACTCACAGTACATATTTTACACTTAACTTTCATGTATCGATCACAAAAATTGGTTGCTATTACCTGCGAACCCTCAAAAGCACCGGAGGTCTTAAGACCTCCGAAAATACAAAATTATTGAATGATTTTTGTTTATGGAATCTCAAATCCTTGCCCTAAATTATGGAAAACATATGCAAGTTATCTGTGAAGCTAAATCATTGCATTAGTACCATTTTCAATCCACCTTCTTAAGAACATTTTCAAGGGTCCATACAAAATCCATTAATGATTTCCTTAACGCCCTAGAGCCTAGACCAGCCATACTCAACCTTTTTTTCTTAAGGGCCAAAAAGACGTTTTAGCTTTGGTACTTCGGGCCGCAACATGAATTACTTTATGTACTACTGGTTAATTCATTTTAATACAAAAATTTATTTGATTTTTGAAAATCGAACACTTTTTCAAAACCTGGCTTATTCCAACATGCTAAATTGATTCTTCCATATGTTTTCTTTCTGTACACATTTTGTATGAACGAAAACGATGATTCCCAAACGTATGTAGATCCAAGTGATGTTTATAGGATTCGGGTATTTCCTTGAACGGATTAATATTTATGGGGGCGGTGCTCCAAAATTCCATGTATGTATATCCCAAGTATAAGTGAATGTCTGTATTTTTTGTATCAGCGATTGATTTCCATTGTTCACTCTAGGGTTTACTTTCTGACTTTTTCCTGTCAGGAACATTATCATCATCTGAAGAAGACGAAAGAAACTATATGTTGTGGTCACTCGTTTCACAGTCTTATTTTTTTAAATTTTAGACTTCATTTTTGAGAGCAAAACCGTTCAAAGACGGTGTTCACATTGGACTAAAAAAAAATGGACTTTTTTACTTTTCAGTATTCACATCTCGCTCCCACTCCCTCAGTGAAGTGATATGTAAATACTGAAACGTGTAAACACGGCCAAACGTCTCAAAATCACTTTCAATTTGAGTTTAATTAGCTGTCAAATAAAAGCCCAATTTTATCATACTCATGATCTGATCCGGAATAGATCATGATAAATAAAACAGACAAGATCTTTGTTATATACCCGTCTCTGTTTGCATTATGTTTGTTTATTTTTCACGTGTTTGTTGTCTCTTTTCTTGGCACATTTGAGACACATTCACAATAGTAATTTTCGGATCATTGAAATAGATCCAGATGAAAAGCAGGATCACATGTTAGAAATTGATCCGGATCAGATCATGTGGATAATAAAATGCGACTAATGTTAGCAAAATATTTTCTTGGTCTGTCATTCGCGAAAACGAAAAGACAAAGTGACATTTCATTTGTCAATTGGGCTACTTCCACTTGCTTTCAAATTTGATGTCATTCCTTGAAAAACAGCCTTTATTTGAAAATGTTTCCTGTTTTGGGATTTATTTCCCATTTGATAATATTTAATTTATTTATTATTTTGGGCATTGTGTCTTTACATTAAAAAAATGAAACAAGGAAATATCATCACAAATGTTCAGTCTTTTTTTGGGCGTTATTTCCCAATATTAAGCGTGTTTAGTTTGCCTCCTTAATGTGAACATTAAGATACATTCCACATTCAGCCGTAGAGTTACTGAAGTTCAAGTGTGAAGTTAACTTGTTGTTGATGCTTTTGAAAATTTGCCTTAATATGAAGTTTTTCTTAATGTTCACATTAAGGAGGTCAACAAAACACGCATGTAGGCACTTTTTCCAAACGCCTTTTAATTTGTATTGATGGTATTCAGTTTTTCTATGACATCGCATATTTATTATTTTTAGAATGCCAGGTGGGCCACTTATGAAAGCTTGGCGGGCCACATTCGGCCCGCGGGCCGCAGGTTGAGTATAGCTGGCCTAGACTATAGTTTACGAAATAGAGTGCTTAGTTTTTTTTAGTTTGATTAGGTATTACTTCTCTTTAATACACATCTAAAAAGTCGGCATGGTAAAAAGCTTTATATGACCGAATTTTTAAAAAGGCACATGTTATTCTAGGCATCTATTTTCATTTTTTTTGGTGTGGAAGTGATTAAGAAATGAATAATTTTGTCAAAAAACGCTATCAAAAGTTGGATTGACAAACGTTTACATTTTGAATCATTTTTTGTTAACTTAAGGAAATTCATTTGTTTTCATTAAAATTATTTAAAAAACTAATTGAAATTTTACATCATCTACGAAAAGTTATTCCTGTCTTAGTCACCGGGGAAATGATTATTTGCATACAAATTAAAGTATTTTTTCAAGAATTTGGAATATAAAAAAAAACTTTCATAAATGGAGGACTTGATAGTTAAAACTCCTTTACAAAATATTTAAAAGTTGCTTTATTCCGTCGAAAACTATTCGTAAGTCTTACTTCTGAACAAAATTTATTGTGAAAAATAAAAAAGAAACTTTTGCTTGTAGATGTGTATTTGTATAAAATGCATCCATTTCTCTTGCCGGTTAACTAACATGCATACATGAATGATGGAGAGTGTGTCATCAGGCAATCTGAACTTTCACAAGCTGTCGCTTATGCTTTTTTCGAATTAATTTGGATTTTGTGAAGACATTTTTTCGTAGTTGGTAGCATAACAATCCATTCGGAGATTCATTACGATGGATTCTGTAATAGGGCTGAGCATTCTTTATCATCCCTGAAAATTTCATCGTAATCAGTTTTGAATGCTTCAGATTTTATAAATATAAGACCGCCTCTCGGCTATAAGTGTTGTGCGTCATCCACCATTTTGAATAACCGATAACGGTTCATCGGACATACAAATTAAAATATTACTATAGGTATTTTATTTTAATACAAAATTATGTTTTCTTTTGGAGGTTTTGATCTATATCCTTAAAGTTTGCTGTTGTGGAAAAAAAAAATGTAAAAATATTTTTGAAAATCTGATATTTATGTTAAGAAATTTAAAACATGAAAGAAATGTTTTTTTTTTGCACTTAAATCAAATATCATTTTAAAAATCAAAACAAAATTTGATAATATTTTCGGCACTATAGGAAAATTGTATTTCAAGAGAATAACAAAATCAAGAAAAGTAGTAAAAAGTTTAAGTCATAAAATTTAATTTTTGTTCTTAGAATTAATTCCATGCTTTTTAATAATCATACCTGGTACGAGAAAGTACTAGTAAAATAGTAATTGTATGATGCTTGGAAACTTTGAAAAAGGTGATTGTTAGTCAAGGCCCTGCAGTGACTTTCTTATTCCCTCCCTGGACTGAGTGGCAAACACATTAAAACATTTCCTCCACAAAAAACGTTTCTTAAACTTGGTGCACTTTTTGTAACCATAATACAACCCTGATTCAGTTTTTGGGGTGGGTAGGTGCGAGGAGGCATCAAGTTTTACTTGTGTTGTGTGACTGTTGATTCTCATCTAAAGAGGAACTCGAGGGTGGGTGGTCTCCACTGTGCGCTAGCATATAGTTACTATTTCTTAACGATGTATCTAGAACGCATTGATTTCTGTTGTACGGCTCATTAGTACGCTATTCGTATGTTAAGTGATTCTCAGGGTATAGGTAGAAAGAGGCGAGACCACCCAGTTGCTGTTGCTGTTTTTGTTGTAACGTTATTGTTATGTTGGGGGGGTGTTTGATTCAAAGCTTTTTGGCACGGTATCAAATAACAAATTGGTAAATGTCATTAATTGCTCTTCGTTCGTAGGGTTTCTTTTCGTTGTTTGCACAAAAAGGTGTAAACTGCCACAGCCTGCCAAATCGACTTTTGCCTTGGTGTTTGTGAATGTACTTAACGTCCTAACTTTATGGTTAACTTCCCTCACAAGGGAATGATTTTTTTTTGTTTTGTTTTATTTTGTTGTTGCTGCTGTTATTGTTTGCCGAAGTCTAGGCACAGGATTTCTTCTCCAATGATGGCCTTAATGATCCAGAAATCAATTACTTTAGTTTTGTTGTTGTATATTGTATACATGTTTGTATGTAGTTGTTTGCTTTTGGGTGTTGTTATACTTTTTTTCTTTTGTTTCTCTCTCTCTGCTATGCTCTGCTCCAAATGCGTTCCATTAAGTGTAAAATTGTGTTTGCTGTTTTGAGCATTCAAGGACGTGGGGATAAGTGAATGTGGAGATGATGCTAAGGCCCAGAGTAAGCAAATGCTTACAATAAAGTCCTAATGGGTGTTGAAGAACATTTACTCTCTGTTGAATGTTTCGTTATGGTTCATAAAAATGATTCGAATTCAACAGAACCGGGCCATTGTTGGATTATCATCATCGTCAGCATACACTTGAGAATCATTTTAAACTAAGTTTCAAAAAGAAAAAAATAGGTATCTGATGCGATTACTGAAGCTTAATACATCTCATAGAACAAAAAATCCTTTTTATCTTGTTTGGATGAAAGTCTGATACTTTAATGGGAATTATTAAACAAAAATGGTGCAAGTTTTGTTAAAGAACTTTTAAATTCGATGTTCAGGTGCCAAAGTTTTGATTTCTTCGAAGTTCGTCTCCAAAGGTTCTTAATCTTAATGCAGTCAAGTTTTTAATGTAGTCATATTTTTCCTGTACAAAATCCTTTCATAAAAATCAATAACTTCAAATTCAAAATATGTATGTATTATATTCAAATTTAGTTTTGTTGTTGTGGGTGTAGAATTATAAAATGTAGTCAAAACTGTATCATGATTCCTTCTGTCTAAATCAACTGGTTTTAAAACCTACTGTGTTCTAAAAAACTCAATTTATTATTTTTTAAAATGGTTTCTGTGTCTCCAGACAAAATTGCATCATCCCCAACCTGAAAAAAAGCAACGAAAAAGCTCATGAAACGAAAAGTACGTATACGACCGAGTGCACCACTTATTGCATAACAAAATATCCCCTCTAAATTGGAATAATCAAAAATACTCTAGCAAAATTGTTTCCAATAAAATGACTTACACTTTTTGAAGGGATTAACAGATGTCTCTTAATACGATTCTGCAATCTTCATAGAATTAACAGAGTTGATTGCTTCGCTGGAAGTCAATTATCTTATCTAATATGGTTACGAGGTTCTTGGATACGATTTCCTTTTGACTTGCTACACAAAGTAATTTTTATTTTGTACGAAAGTAAGTTGGTACCATAACGTGAACTTCATGTGAGAAGCATGAATGTGAAAATATGAAAATTTTGTGACACCAACTTGGAATATTCTACTACATAGAAAGGAACGAAATCTTCATTTACCTTATATCTCTAAATATTTCATTTTCATTGAATAATTTTAAATGAAAAAAAAAACAACCCCTGGGTGTAACCACCAAGTGTATAGGCTGGTTTTAAAGATATTTCACGAGTGCCACCTCGATCATCAGACTCCTTTAGTGGCGCTTAGTCTGGTTTTGCTCGAATTGGTTGAAAAACTCTTTGCCGTCATCTGGGAGCAAACCATAAACTTTGCGCGATTCAGAGGCAGATGCACACTGTGGCACTGAAGCCAAAGCCACATGATTAGCTCAATCCCAATGCAGGTTCCGTTGTTTATCAATTGCAATAACTACTAGGTTCGGTTAGGTTAGGTTAGGAGGAGCGTGCACAGCACAGAAGCCGTTGGATACACGGGGCCTAATGGTCCATTGTGATCCCCTTAAAAAAATAAAGCAGAAATGCTCCTAAGCTCTTGGTTCACATAGACTGGTTCGTTTGTGAACCAGCCTGTACTCTATGAATTTCCACATCTTTTCCATTGAGACCTGCGCTAGATCTTCCAAGTTTCAACAAACATGTTTCTTTGACATCTTGGCAGCTTCAGCTCAGTTTTTTCTAGTGTACCATTTCAGCCGATTTTTAAATAGCGTAAATATCAGCCTGAAAGACACTACACTCATCTGGGAGTTTATATGATTCACAGAACACCCCAGCTCCTGTTCCTTCTTCTATTTTTGACCCATCAGTAGAGAAGGGGATACCCTGTTCATTAATTAGTGAGTTGGGTTCCCATCCATGTCTTTCGGGTATTGAAATGGAGAAGTGTTTGTTAAAATCTATTGAAGGCGGTATGTGGTCAGTCGTCACATCAAGTCCGGCCACTGTGTCATGCCTTTGAAAGATAGACCCATGACCATAGGAGCTGTGCTCTTAAGAGCCCAGTTCTTTGAGTCAAATTGCGCTTTTGGCTGCTGTGCATCTTATGTACTCATCTAGGGCCGGAAGATTTAAAATAATTTCCAACCCTGCTTGTGGCGTAGACCTCTGAGCCCCCGTTATTCCGATACAGGCAGCCTTCCACCATACGATAAAACCATAGGTTAGTATGGGACGAAAAATCGCCGTGTACATCCACTGGATAACGTATGCCGTCGCAGAGTGCTTTTTTTCATTTTTTCCTCTGTGTTCCGTTTTCATGTTAGCTTGGAATCAAGGATTACTCCAAGATATTTAGATTCTTTGGAGAGTTTCAAAGGAATGTCATTAAGCATGGGAGGAGTAAAGTCCTCTAATTTCTTTTTATTCTTAAACAAAACTAGCTCAGTTTTTGAAGGGTTAACCCCGAGACCGATTTGTGCTGCCCACGAAGATAGTTCTTTAAGTGCGGATTTCATAATATCTTTGATGGTGGTAAGATACTTACCCAATATCAAAATTACTATGTCGTCTGTATAGGCCACAATTTTAATGTCCTGATTCCTAAATCTTGTAAGAATTTTGTTAACAACGAGGACCCAAAGGAGAAGTGAAATCACCCCTCCTTGTGGAGTACTTCTTGTAACTGTATTCTCAATAATCGTATCTCCAAGTTGAGAGTTTATGATTCTACCATTGAGCATTGTATAAATCCAGTCCACAATGGCAGACTCAAATCCAACCTTTTCCAGAGCAGATTTAATGGACTCCGTTCTTACGTTGTTAAACGCTCCCTCAATGTCCAAAGATGCTGCCAGGGAATGTTTTTTTGTTTTTTGCTTAACACAACTTTTGAAGATTACTCTAAGCTATGGGGTGATTATCTGTAGAGCATGTTGAAGAAATGCCGGAATAATCTCGTCTGTACGTTTTTCTCAAACTCTGTTGCTCCTGCGAAAAAAAAGTGTTGTAATCTTTTTTGTGTAGAATTTTATGAGCAATAAAATAATTTAATTAATTTTTTGAAAAAAATTACATTTGCAGATATTTGCAAAAAACTATAATTTGTCCCCCTTACATTAAAAAATCAAAAGTGTTACTTTGACACGCCTTAGATTTAAGATTAACTAAACTACAGCAATTGTCAATAGCTCATTTCTTAGATAACTTTACTGTCTAAATGTTATTCTGTGATTATTTTGTTGTAAAATGAAATTCAATCGAGTTGTTGAATAAACCAAATTACTTTCTTTTTCAATATGGCGGCCTTCCTCTTACCTCGGGCACCCCAAAAACTTGATTTTATAATTAGTAGATGTAGCCAAACACAAATCGTACACAAATATTTCCGCACCGATTAACGAAATTTTAATAAATTTGTTGACAAAATTTGCTCCATCATGAAATTCTTTCATGATTTTCTCTGAATCTAATGATTGTATTAAAAAAGTATGAGTTAATCTTTTTTGTGTAGAGTTACATAAGCGACAATTTGTACCTTCACTTTTTTTCAAAAAAGCTGCTAGTTTTCGAGAAATAAAGAAGAAACTGAATCTTACACCCTTTTATCCCCCCCCCCCCTAAAAAATTTTGCCCCAGCCCAAACTAAAGCAACTTTTTAGGATGTAAAAACAAAGCCCCTACCAAAATTTAGGTTTGTCGGAATTTTTTCGAAGTGAAATTCTAATTTTCCTGGGCTATTAACGGCTTTAGTTGACAAAAATTGGAGTTTCATTCGAATTATTTCACTTGAAATCATCTGTTAGCTATTGAAAACCTTGTCAATCATCATCAATAGGTCCTGTAAGCCTTGTTTGGGGCATTGAGCACCAACAAATCGTTTCCATCCTTCACGGTAGGTAGCTAGCTATTTTAACTGTGGCCAAGTCATTTTCTAGAAGTTTGCTCTGCTGCCTGATAAT
Source organism: Dasysyrphus tricinctus (assembly GCA_963921185.1). Classification (NCBI taxonomy): domain Eukaryota; kingdom Metazoa; phylum Arthropoda; class Insecta; order Diptera; family Syrphidae; genus Dasysyrphus; species Dasysyrphus tricinctus. The sequence continues at coordinate 114,296,041 of OY992532.1, forward strand.
TCCATTCAAATGACTGTTTTACAGTTTAATAGTTTGGTTTCCACAGTTTGTAACAAATCCATTGCCATTTGCGTTTTATTATGTATGTCGATCGTCCAGCTGCTCTTGACTTCAATTGTCCTGAGCCACAATTTTTCGTTTGATATCATTTGTGCCCAGCGAATTTTTGGAATATGGCATATACAGCGATTCACAAAATCCCGCAGTTTCATTGAGATGGTAGTCGTTACTTTCCAAGTGTCGCAAGCATATAACAGCACGGATTTGACATTGGATTTGAAGAATCTCAACTTAGCGCGTAAGGAGATTTGACTGGATTTCCAAATTCTCCGCAGACTGCTGATGGGATTAACTTTCAGGAATTCGGCTGGTACCCAGTCCAGCTGCTTTGTTGTTTTTGAGAAGAGTTATCGAACATTTGATTTCCACTACTGAAGGGGGTTCGATTTCAATACTCCTGTAAGCATCTCGTTTAGCTGGGGTACTTCAGCACTCTGGCCAACAGAATCCTCATTTAGCAAGGCGATACCAAAAGTGTGTCATCCACATCCACTACGGGATGATGATATCTCCTCTTCTTGTATTGCTTTCCGCATTTTCCGCGAGGCTGTCTAACATCACCCTCCTGTCACGTGTCATACAGCGATAGACCAATATTATGTATGTACAAGACGATTTGCGTTAAAAATGCCGGCCAGCAAATCACTATTTTCATTCCGTGACCCATCCTTTTTTTCCCATCACGCCTTCCAGGCCGTATTTATTTGATCCGACTTGGAAATTGAGGTATCTCATGACGACCAGGCTCTCGGGACACTCCTATACACCGAGTTTAAATGAGTGTATAACGTGATTTTGTCTTTCTCGGCTGCTTGATTTGTTCGGGCTAGCACTGAATAATTCTTTTGTTAAGAATTTTTGTACGGAACCTTGCTGCCATTATTCTTGCAGAAATACGTGTCCAGAAAATAGGACTACGCCTCGCTTCTTCGTTCAACATAATCTTTACATTTTCCAGCCTTTGGCCACCCTCTCTTTCATCCTTCCCGGAATGCAGCATTTCCGCTTTCCCATTTTCAGATCTGTATTCGGCTCTACCTCTCCACTTAGTTTTGCTGATGCCCAGGATACTGATCTTGAAGGGAAGCATTTCACGCTCAAGCTGCTCCTATCTACTTTCGTTCCATGTTTTGATTTTTGTATGCGTATGTGGTAGCTTAAAGTATCATTTGCTGTTCCCTTATTTGTTGACATTTCATTTCGGTATTACTATGGCATCTTGATTGACGCTGGTACATGAAAGGTGTCGCACCCTCAAATCCGATTTATAGTTTACTGCAGCCGAAACTACTGAAGGATTCTCCATAAAATGGTTTCCTCTTGAGGATTCATTACCAGTTGTTGTCATAGTCCATGCATTAGCGAATATCTTTTCACCATAATATGGTGATTTCTGAGATACGATTTATAACATAAATATAAGCGCAGATTCAAAGGGGCCTTTAACAACATTGAAAATGGAGCAATACGACAAGCCCTTAACTCTGTCAGCATTGATCCGATGTTGTCAAACATCCATGCTTCAGACTAGAATTGTTAATGCAGAAAAGGGTAATAGTATAAGCTTAAAGTCGGGACGTGTAGAGGTATGCCACAGGGAGGAGTCTTATCTCCCCTGCTCTGGCTTCTTGTCGATAACCAGATCTTAGTTAAACTAGGGCAAAGCGGCGTCAAGGTCGTGGCGCACGCTGATGATATAGTTATAATGGCATCAGAAAGATTTGTTCCCACTCTGTGTGAGTTTCTACAAACTTGACAAGCTCAGTAATTGGGCCAGTAGCTGCGGACTTAATGTCATCCCACTTAAAACGTAACTGGTTCTGTTTACGAGAAAACGAAATATTTCAAAAATAAATCCCCCCACCATAAATGGGACGCCGCTCCATATAACTGGTACGGCCATATATCTTGGTTAAATTATCGATCGTAAACTCAATTGGAAAAAGAACATCAAAGAAAAAAAAAACTGCAATAGCCTTCTACACATGCAGTAGAATTTTTGACAAGAGATGGGGACCCAGCCCCAAAATTATTCATTTGATGTACACAGCCATTGTAAGGCCAATCCTGACGTGCGCCTGTTTAGTTCGGTGGCCAGCCTTGTAGAAGCCAATCAATCATGACAAAAATTCAGAGACTGGCAAGTACAGGCACAACTAGTGCCATGAGAACCACGCCACGCGTAGCCCTATAAACTTTCCTCTCACTTGCTCCACATGATCTTGATCAGTTCACGAAGGTGTTGGCGGCCTAAGGTGACCTACGACTTAAAGAGTCTAAAAATTGGAAAAAAGGCCACTATGGTCACTGAACTATAATGAACTTCATTGACACAGACATGTAAACGGACTAGGTATATTTCACCGTACATAGATTTTAACCCAGTCGCACTGACAGAAAACTGGAAGGAAAACCGGGTCCTAAACACAAATCATGTACATCGGTCTTTACTGACGGTTCCAAAACAGACTGGGGTAGGATCAGGCATCTTCTCAGACAATCCACCCATAAATAGGTCATTGAAGCTCCCAAACTTCTGCAGCGTTTTCCAAGTGGAAATGGTGCAGCCTGCGAGGCAGCGAAATATCCTTCAACATGTGAACTGACGAACAAAAACTTTAATATCTTCATAGATAGCCAGGCGGCAATCAGATCCATTTCGTCAATGGTCACGAAGTCAAAACTGATTGATCGCTGCCGTAGTGAATTGAGATTGCTTGGCGAAACGAATCTAATCACCCTTCGATGGGTCCCGGTCACCGTGACATTTATATGGTAATGAAATGGCTGATGAATGGGCCAAAAACGGTTCACTACTTGAACCGATCCAAACTTTATCTTGGGTTCTTATGCCACTGGAGAAAGAAAAGAGTAGAATTCACCAAAGCTCAAGGCCGCTAACAATAGATGGTCAACAATTGATACCTGTCGGGTTTCAAGGAATCTTTGGCCAGATATTTCAAAGAACAAAACGGAGCTAAGTAAATTAAGCTAAGCTGACCTCAATTGTCTCTCTTGGTTGGAATCCTTAAGGGTCACAACTCATGGGAACCCAAATGAGCAGAATGGGCATCGGCACATCTGACTTATGCAGTGGGTGTCAGGACGAAGAGGTGGAGGAGGGCTCATCTCACTTCCTCTGTGAATGCCCCAGCCTAGCCAGAACAAGAAAAGCAGCCCTTGGGGAATATTTCTTCGACGAACTGGGCAACGTCTCTCTTTTGCCACTAGAAACATCTTGAAATTAATTCAAAGCACAGGATGGTTCAGGGAGGCAGTCCATTTCCAAAACTTCCACTAAATCTCTCCTCTTTTCCTCCTATTCCTACATTTCTCACATCTTGGGGGGTACAATGGATCCATTGAGATCCGAGTGAGATGTTTCGGCTTGCCGTATCATAGCCCCTTGTAACCTAACCTAACCCAAGCGCAGATTCAAGAGGCACATCTGCCTTTTGTATGCTCAACACATAACTGTTCGAGGCTTCCCCACAAGGAAAAAACAGACGCCTTTTGTAGCCCCCGGCCATGGGATTAGGGGTTACAGATGCAACTTGCCGCAGCCGTTGGCCTTCCAAGATTCAAAATAGGCTTCTTCGCCACCAGACTTTCATGACGTTTGACCGCCACCTGCAGTTCTTCCGCCTTATGGTGGCTTTTAACCCTCCCAAGGAAAGTTTGTGCCCTGAGCAGTACCGCTGGTTTGTCTACTCAACTTGACCCAGCTTCCAATCGGTTTCCCCTGCACGTAAGCGTTACCCACTCTCTACCTCTACCACAGGGAGGGTGTGCATGTGCATTGCCCTTTCATTGAAGCTAGGGCCGAAGTGGCGCCCAAGCACTTTCCCTTTGAATATAGGATATCTAAAATAATTTACACATAAAATGCCTTGCCAGATGTCAGAATTCTACCAAATACACTCACCTAGGCCGGAACTGAGAGGCTTCCCTTAATTTTGTATTCTTTAAAAAATAGAGTCTTTCGAACGATTGTATTCACTGGTTGTCGACCGGCTAAATTCTCTGAAATTTTGAGCCTTTACATTTATTTAAGACTTTATTGTAGGAGTTTTGCAATTATGACGCCCTATGTCCCCAGCCGGGGTTACAGGACACGATGGTGATTATTGTAGGAGTAGATGCCGCACCGAATAGACATTGGCGATGGTTTAACCCAGAATTTGTTTTACTTCAGCGTCAGCGGACTATTATCAGTGTGAATACCATCGGTAGATCATTAAACTCTTATTTAACAGCACATTTTAGTCATTCAATTTGCGTGTATAAAGTAATGTTTGAATAAATCCCTTAAACGTCTTTTCCATTCCAAGAGCAGAAAACAACTCTTACCAGGCACAAATATTTTAGGATAGATGTAGGTAGATATGTATATGTTTGCGAATATAAACTCGTCATCCAATCTGCCGGAAAAAATTTGTATTCATTAGGTGTTATATACATTACTTAAGATTTCATCACCAACAATTTCCGTAGCCCCAGCATTGGAAATTTACATTTTCACAACATCAAAAAATCCTGATCCCGAAAGTAGGTCACGGCCATTGAGGTATAACTTTGACCTTAAATTACACTCGCACCACACACCTATAAAAAAAATATAAACGGCCGATGGCAGTGCAAAAAAATAATACTTTACGCCGGAAAAAACCATGCTCTTTTCTCTCTATTTTTTTTTCGTGGGTTGTTTTGTGTTGTGTTGTGTTGTGTTGTATTGATGACGAAGCGACACTTCTCCGGATCGAATTTCCACCCATTTTAAAATGGGATTTTTGTTTTATTTTGTCATCGAAGTAACATTTTTTTTCGATTATACCCATAATAACAGAAAATTTAATCTCATGGCTTGCCTTCGATATAACCAAATAAAAAGGGTTTCCCACAATAGAGGGATGAATTTCACAAACAGAAAATTGAAATCACAACAGCACATTAGTTCCCATTAGTATACATTATGCATAAGTATATGCAATGAGAAGATGAGAAGATGATGATGATGTTGCTAGCAAATTCGAATTATTGTAATCCCCAGAAAGATAACATACAATATATACAATTCAGTCAATGCTTCTTTTCCGAGAGAAAATATTGATATGCAATCATTTTATTTAGGTTTATTCAAAACAGGAAAAATGCGCTGGGTTTTAAGAGGAGCACAAGCAGACAAAATCTTAGATAACAACATTTGAATTATTGAAGGATCCAGAAGCGCACGATGCCGACAGAGACTTACTAAGTAGGTAACATCCGTTATTATGTGTCCTTGAAGAAGATTTGTTTATGAAATAAAAATGGAGAGGTATCTTAGGGATGCATTTTTCCTTTTTACTCATATCAATATTTTTCATATGATGAAAATGGTTTAAAATATTCGACAGTAATAGCTTAAGAACAAATATATTGCATTAGTTGGAAGAACTTTTTCTTATTGTTGAAAGGATCTGGATTTATTAATTGAATTTGGATTTAAAAACATTTCATCTTTCATCCATAGGCCAAGAGGCGGGCACTTTTTGTTTGTAAATAATTACTAAACCGATTTTCCTGATGGAATATGTTGAGGGGTGTCTCCTAATGCAGGACATGGGGCCGCGAGCGTCAGACACCATCTTGTAAAACGTGTTTTATCAAATATCTCGTGGGCCCGTGTATCGTACGAAAAAATATTAAATTTCTTTGAAAGCCAACATCTTTTGGCATGGTATCACCGTTTTGTCCGTTTTCCCAAAACTAATGGCAACCATCATTCTCGATCGAATAAAGGATAGAATCGAGTCTACACTCAAGAGGCATCAAAGCTTAACCGAGAATGGAGATCGTTGCTTGGTAGAAGAATTCCGCCAAAAATTGTTGCCATAATTTTGTTTTACACAATAGGCAGCTACCAGACTCGTTCGTAGTGCATCAGAGTGTGAGAAAAGGGGATGTTCTATCGTCAATTTTCTTCCTGATGGCAATGGACGACGCACGTATTGACGGTCAGTGTTGGTACAGCTGAGTGACAGTGCATTCAAATTCAATGGAGATCGTTCGAAAGGCTCAGTCTCAGTCATTTAGACTATGCCGATGACATAATGTCTCCTGGAAAATAACATCAGTAGGCTGAATGGGATAGATGTGCCAAACACTGCAAGTGAAGGGAGAGTCGAGTGGTCTAAGAATAAACAGCAAAAAGACAAAAATAATGCTCACAGGCCGCTCCACACAGCAGCGTATTATTCTACAAGAGATGCCAGTGGAGAAAGTCGAACAGTTTAACTACCATGGCAGTATTGTTTCTGCAAACGGTGTAACGAATCTGGACGTTAAAAGTAGAATAAATAAAGCTCGTGCTGCACTAAATTGAGATTCCTTGAATCCAATGTCAAATCCGTGCTGTTATATGCTTGCGAAACCTGGAAAGTCATGACTAATATTTCGAAGAAATTGCAGGCTTTTATGTGAACCGATGTCAACGCCATCTAAATTCTAAAAATTCGCTGGCCACAAATTATATCAAACCAAGCATTTTGGCGCAGGATATGTCAAGAGCGGCTAGACGTCGAAATAAGAAAGCGTAAATGGCATTGAATTGGTCACCGGATTGGAAGATCAAGAGCAACATGAAAATCAACTGTCTTAGCAGAAGCAGAATCCCAGGAAAAGACGTGGCTACCATTAAAATACCTTGCAGCAGACCGTGAAAGATGGGGGTTACAGAATACGATGATGAAGCAGAACCTTACTCAGACATTGTTACAGCCGTATACAAAATTTGATATTAATTTTGCAACTAATGAACGAATCGAGAACAAAAAAAACGGTTCTATCGGTGTAACTGGTTATTAAAAGAATGAACTTGGTAAACTGTTACAAAATTCGTTGATACAGTTTCCGAGAAACGAAGTTAAGAGAAAAATAGGCATCATTTTGGGTGAATTTCACTAAAGCCACCAAGGGTGGATCCAGACTTTTGCCAAGGGGGGGGGGGGGGGGGTCACGGAGTCACGTTCTTCAAAATTCTTTGAATTGCATTACAAAATTAATTTCAAAATTAAAATCTTGAATAACGAATCTCACATTTTCTCTATAATATCAAAATTAAAAAATCGCATTTTTAACAATTTCGCATTTACATTTGCAACAAAAAAGTTTACAAATAAACCGAAATCTCAAACTTTCAGACTTAACAAAAAAATAAAACTTGAAAACGAATCTCCAACATTAAGAATCTCACGCAATATCTGCAAAATTTTATTTAAAAAGTGTATTTTCGCGATATTTTGCGAGATTTTAATCTATGAGATTAAAGCTTGCGAGATGTTGTTAGTGCCGTATTGTGGTGCGATTTTGTAACGCTACAGTTTGATTTTTAAGATTTTTTACCCAACCAGATATTCCACTATATATCGTGATAAAAGGTACACTAGTTTCAGTAACCGATTAGTGATGTATTTGGTTTTAATTAATTTCAAAAGTTTTTTTCAGAGGCACCTCAAGGTGATTAAACAAAATTGTTGGTACGTCATTTATATTATGTTATGTAAGTACAAGTATCATCATCAAGTCCTGTAACCCCGGTTCGGTTGGGGCATAGGGCGCCAACAAATCGTTTCCATCCTTCACGGTCTGCAGATAGATATTTTAACTGTGGCCACGTCTTTCTCTGGGAGTCTGCTTCTGCTAGAACTGTGTGGAGCGGCCTGTGAGCATTATTTTCGACTTTTTGCTAGTACAAGTATAAAAGGTCGTAATTAGTCAGTCATTGAATTTAACTTGCGATATAGGCAAGTTTTGGATTCGTTAAAAAAATAATTCGAGATAACAATCAAACATGACATTACGATGATAGTGAACACGAAAGAAGTGGGTGGCACAGTACTGTCTGTCTGTCTGCCTGTTTGACTACAGCCTAAACGGTTCGATTGATTTTCTCAAAAATTGGTATGTAGTGGTATTTGGTGATTCTGCCCACACTTTTTCTTTCATTTTCTTAGAACCAAAAATAACGGTATCTGCTATACAATTTTTTTTTAAAGAGTTTTTTAATTTTCTGTAAAATGTCTTAAGAAAAATTTAACGGTAGCTTCCATACAAAATTTAAAAAACCGTTAAGGACAATATTTTTTTTCTCAAAAACGGCTCCTACGATTTTCATTAAACTTTTTTGTATGCTAAAAATTATATTAGTAGCATCTCTCATAGAAATTTTGGTTTTATTTTGAATTTTCTTATTATCAGGCAAACGGATTTTGATTAATATTTATATAGGTACAAATTTCATATAAGTTTTAATAATCTTAAATACCAAGACCTTCAAATTGAAATTTTTGAATTTAAAAAAAAAAAGTATTAAATATTGTTTTTTTAATTCGATATCTCAAAAACGGGTTGCCTTTGAATTTTTTTTATTTTATTTTTATATGCACATAAAGAAAAACATAAAATTTTCATTCTAAATAAAAATGAAAATGATTTAAGATTTTGATATATAAAAAACTATTAAAAAAAAAACACTCCAACGATTTAAAATATTTTTTCATAAAATCATATTCAATCAAAAATCAAAACGGCGTTTTTTTCACCTCAAACTATCGAAAGAGTTGTTTTAGCTAACTTAAATGTCGTATTCTAAGCTTTTAAACATTTTTCTCTCTTCTATGCCTTTACATACAATTTTATTAACCCTTCAGCGTCTTGAACATAACAGCAAGTATGTAAGTAATTTTCATCATAGTGGTTTTTGGCACCTGATTTATGGGATTTCACAATAAATCCTATAAAATCCGAAAGGCCACTGAATCATTATGAGGTCAACTAAGTCACACTGTGGTATGGAATTTTTTTGTTTTTGAAATTCCTAAAAGACATCTATACTTGACTAATTACTGAAACTAAAGCTGACTTTTTATGAACATTTAGTGACCTTTGAAATGGCATACATACATATAATTTTAAAAGATTCAGAAGCCCCTGGGCCTTTGATGTATATTAAATTGATTACTTTAACTTATGTCATAATATTCGATTTAATTATTGGTTAAAAGGAATTTGTAAAAAACGGCCATTTGTTATCTTATTTTGTATTCAGCAATTTTGACAAAATCATCGAACTAATTTCAAAATCATTTTTACCCTAAAATTATTGGTAGCATAAAGTTGAATTCTTTCTTTTGCAGTTTTTGCAGCTATATCTTAGAAGAAAATTGTTTATATTTCACTGGCGGAAAACTTATTTTTGTGACGTTTTTTACTCAAAATTTTTGGTATTGTGTCCTTAAATACGCACAAATGTTTGTAGATGAGTTTTGTCCTTTGAGTAGTGAGATCATTTTTCATGATGGAATTCATATATTTTAAATTTATTTATGCTTGGGAAAAGTCCCAGGGGGGGGGGGGGTCATGACCAAGGCCCCCCCCCCCCCATTGTATCCGCCAGTGAAAGCCACTTCCTCCAGCTAAAAAGAAAAATTTCATACAAATCGTTGGTTTCAGAGAAACGAAGCATACAAAAAATGGGCGTGGCTGTGGGTGGTTCTAATTAAAATCATAGCCTTAACTTTCTCCCTTCTAAAGGGAAAAAAGAGGCGTTTCCGAGAGACTTATTATTTCAGGAATTGTTTGTTTGTAATAAATTAATAATAACATTCAAAAATCATTTTAGTCCGCCGATACCAAACGATACTTCCGAGAGTATCGGTAAATTTCGGTACCAAAATTACGGTGTCGGTTCGGTATCATTTCGGAGGCTTTGGAGCTGGTATCACCTCGGTTTTGTGTCGGTTTCCGATACCGATACCAAACAATACTGAGACTTTTTTGGTATTGTTGCTAGCCCTAGTTTGCACTGAGTCAAAAAATTTTAAGGGTAGGTAGGCTTAACCTCTTGGGTGTGCGGCAGTTATAAAGAAAAAGCTGGAAGTCACAGTGATTTTTGCTGATTAAGGAATTGTAAAACGGCCGGCATGAAACGATCAATATTTGCATTAGATAGGATCTTATAAGCGACGTTTTATCAGGATACGCCTCTATAGTTCTTGCAACGCATGTGAACTCTTTTTTTTGCAGATGACGCATATGGAGCTGATAGTCCCGGGTGAACATTTCTTATGCTAAAAAAAAGTAGATAAGTAAGTTTTTATTTTTGGTAGACAAAAATCAGAAAAATATTGTCTTAAGGTACATATACGATTCTTGAAAAAAGCAGAGTCGGTTTGAAATAAGTTTTGAAGAATCTTGCAAGGTTTTCGAACCTTTTACGATGCTATACGAATGTGAATATACTGATTGGGTATTCAATTGAGTTATTTTTGCTTTAATATCTTTCTACCCAACCCATAACCCATACATAAGCCAAAAGCTTTCTGACCTTAAGTATCCTTTCATACTTACATTATAGTCATTTCAATATTCTTTGGCAAACGAGAGCCAATTAGTAACAAAATGCCACAAAGCCAATTCTAATAAATCTTTAATAGCCATGTTCATATATCACAATACAGATACACAAATCATCCTATTCATTGCCAACTTAATAATCTTTAATTAAGGCTCAACATTAAAAGGTACATATCTATACTTGTGTTTAGACATTTAAAAACATTCATACACACATCCGCCACAACCCATATCATAATAATATAGAGGCATATCAAAAGCCTATGAAATTAGCTGACGTTTAGAATGCCAGTCGATTAGAAAATCGAGAATATATAATCCACCACAACACATTATATCCTTTTTTAGGTATAAATGGTCTATACTCTGAATTTATTATTAACTGACTTTTAAGAAGGACGAATTACACACGCAACCCACGAATATGTATTATTTTATCGGCTCAATACCTACAACATTCATAAAAGAATTTTCCTTTTAGCTCAACACACATACTTTTTCTCTTAACCTTTCAGTGATTTAAGTTTAATTTCACAAAATAAATGTATGTACAAGTGCCAATATACACCCTGCATCACTAGATTGATTGGTTTTTTCTTCTTTTTTAATACTCAAAAAATTCTTTGCTACAATTTGGCTTTTTAACAAATTTCTTTAACGAATCCTCTTTCTTCTTTGTGTATTTGGGACTCCTTTTTTTGCTTAAAAAAATTATTGAGCCTCAAAAAATTAAAGAACCCAAATAAATGTTACTTAATTCCAAACCCAATCAAGGGACTCAAAGTGTAAAAACTGAATTAAAAGCAACAAACCGAAGAAAAGAAAAGCCGGAACATGAATAATCTATGCTCGTCACGAGTTCCCATATAAGATTCAATTAAATTTGCCTTAGGCTTATAGTCATAACGTGCGTTTCCCATATCAAATGTCCCCATCAGCAGCCTCGAAACTGTGAATCCATGCAAAATCGAAACAGGTCGTTTGATTTGATTTGATTCCATAAGGTGAGGACAGGAATATATAGGGACAAAAAAAATTGATCAACTCTCTCCCCCCCATCAGGGCCTGCAGGCACAGGCCTGCCAATGCCATCCATATAAATTTGCTAAGAGCCCACAAGTCAAACACGTGGCTTATATGTTTTTCTTTTCAATATTCAAAGGGTACATGCGGATAGTAGTAAGCTTCTCTAGAGGCATTCTGTATATTGTGGTGGTGCACAGGTGAGTTTGTCTTGGCTTGATTGTAAGATATTTACATGTGAAAGTACATTGATAGCAGGTGTAAATTTGTCAGTCAAGCACAAATCCCTTCATGCTCCAATATACAATGTCGAAGGAGTAAAGTAAAGGCGACGCCCATCCCCAAAGCAAACACGAATATATATAGTTGACATGTTGAGGCAATTGATTTATGCCAAAGGCTTTTGGGAGGGTTGTCCATGTCGATGTCAATGTTTTTTTTTTTTTTGTATCGTATTCTGAATTAAGTCAGGGTTGTTGTCAAGCTCCTTAATATCCATTGGATAAAGATTTTTTTTTAATATAATTTAATGTTAGACTGCGTATCATCATAATGTGTTGAATCCGTGAGAAGCCAAGTAAGTTTAAGTTTGATAAAAAGTTGTTAAATTGTTCACTTAAATCTATAGACAAATCTGTAAAACCGCTTGCGGTGCTAACCTCCTGGCCACACATATGACTTAATTGCAAAAAAAAAAAAATATCGGGATTGGTTTTGTCAACATTGACGTACCACGACTTTAACCAGCAATCCTCTCCAGCCAACTTGATCCATTTAACTATAGTTCGTAACTGCCTCCAGTTGCACTCAACAAATTAATTTAACTTTGGTCTTAATCTGGTCAAACAGGTTGACTGGAAGAAGAAGCTCGTCTTCAAATCTTCTTTTATACACTCCATCTATACAAACTGGCCCGAATATAAGACGAAAAATCTTCTTTCCAAAGCTCCCAGGCGAATTTTTATCAGTTCTTGCAAAGGTTAATTCTTTGCCTTAACCCAGGACGATTGAGATGCTCTCTTTTGTTCATCTGAGGAGAGCTTTAAGCATAGTAGAATGCCTTTTTAGCCCTTTTTTTTACTTTGCTTTTGGTAGCGAAGAAATTCTTTTTGCACCAAAGGGAGATCTGTGTCCGACTCACCTTTCTTCAAGACAAACAAGACTAAAATTTCTTTCACTCCTCAGTTTGTGATCCATTCCCGCTGCACCGCTCTTTGCATTACTTGGAGGAAGATGTAGTCATACACCCTTTCGTACTCACTTATGTAGATTCGTGATATTCATCTTCTCCTTTTTTTCTGAAATTTTTGTTTGTATATGGAGGCAGACTTGGCTTTAGTTTTGCTCGCTGGCCAGTTCTCTGGCATGACGGTGCTGATACTTTGCTCCAGACCTAGTCTTTTGCAGGCAAAATAATACGTTCCACATCGGCTGCTGGAGAGTCCCTGATGTACTAGCAGGCTGGACTATGCGTTGAAATATCCATGTCTAGTGAGTGACTAGGTGATGTAGTAGTACCTCATTGATCAGCCTTGCAGTCCATCTTATCCTCTGCTTTCTGAGCCTTAACACTCTTGCCACTTCTGTTTCACCAGCTCATTTGCCTGATTGGTTACCGCTTCTACTCCAATCTCTGCCTCTTTGTGGTAGACATACAATAGATACTTCCTATCTGCCGCTAGTAGATCGATAGGAGTAATTACCGCTACTACAAGATTGGCTGGTTCCAAAACCATTCGGTAAGAGCTGGTAACACGTAAAGCTACACGTCTTTGCATTGCCGTCATCTGCTTCCGGTACTTTCCTTTGTCGTAGTGTATCTGTCCTAGTCTCATAACCGCACAAGAGAACGTGCGTGGCATCAGAAGGCTTCGCTTGCTGCCCTTTGGACTACCTACTTTCACCATCAATCATTCGGTGTTAGTGTCTGTGTACGTTGTCCGTTATTACTATGTACGCAGAACAATGAAGGTGTAGATGATAACACCGAACACGAACAACGAAGATTCAAAGCCGTTCGGAATTTTCGATGAACTTTACTCGTTGGGTTTGATCAACGTTCACCGGAATGGAGAAGGAAGGTCTAAATGAAACTAATTGATGTACGTTCTGCCGCGGACTTTATTTGTTGCCAAAAAGTCGGCTTTTGTATCTAGAGTCAGTCACGAATACTTCTCTGCCACGAATACTTCTCTGCGTCCATGCTTCTAATAACTTCTCCATGGGAAGAATTCCATCATCCAACCGTCGCATTGGTCCTCAAGATGGCTCACTACGCTGCTCCGGAAATTAGTTTTTTTCTTCGTGGGCCTCCTGTGGTCTCATAGATCAGCTCCAGGTCCTTAAAGAAATCTTTCACCAGCCGAAAGAGGTACGTTAAAATGTTGAAAATGCCGTCGAGTATGTTCAGTAACCTCCTTCTGCTGAGTTGAAAGTGTTTTGACGTCCAGAATAACCAACAATACGATCTGTCTTGAGTAACGGTTTCCTTGTTGGGCGACTTGAGTGGCCTCTAATACTTTCTCAATCGCTCCGATCGTAGAGTGGCCATTTATTGCTTTAGTTTAGACCTCCGTCACCGTCTCATCATCTTTTCTAAGTCTGTACGCAGGTGGGGTGGGTATCTTGGTCTCCATTTGCCCTGCTGATGACCAACAAAAACGTTGCATCTTCCACCTTCTGAGGAAAACTCTTTCCTCCATGCAGCTGTTGTACATGTTAAGCAGGAGCTGAGCACATTTCCGGGCAGTCATTTAGAGCACTTCCACTGGTATACCGTCAGAAGTCCGGGTGCCCTTTTGCTATGCAGGCTTTACACTGCTGAACCCAACTCCTCTTCGCAAAATGCTGATATTACCTCACGTTGGGTCAAATCTCAAAATTGTGTCGGTTGGCATGACAGTTTTGAGTCGGAAAAAGCGTGTAGACTATGCGCTCCATCTTTTATTTGTTAAGAGTAGGGTTAGCCGACTGAGCTCCTTGGGTAAGATATCAATAATGACGTTTAGTGTGGAATGTGACATCGTTCAAATATCCACATCAGCAACCTGCTAAGTAGCGTTTACCCTTGAAATCAAATTAGCAATGACGCCTGTGCATAGATTAGACTGAATAAGATCGATGGCACGGGTAATGTTGACTTTCAGGTCATTGACCGTTTTTGGCTTATTGACATAAACATCCGTCCTAAGCAAAGCCCACAAGAAACTTTCTAACAGTATCAAATCGCATAATCTTTAGGGTCTTTCAAATGAGCTGTGACCTGCGAATGCGAATAAATTTGTTCAGGCAATTCCAAGCAACCACTCATGTGAAAGAAATGTCAGAATTCATGATCATTCCCAATTCGCAGTTTTCTATTCGCAGCTAATATGCAAGGAACTTTACCCCAAACAGTCAATGTCTGAGAATGCATTGCCACTTGGTGGATCGTAGACCTCATCCAAAAATGATTATCATCGCTCAAAATGACAGTCTGAACTCTAAACCCTTTATGTGCGTGAAGTTAGCACCGCCATTTTTGACTTTCGAAAAAAAAAATGTGCTGTATTGTGCTCATCTTGTGCTGGTTTGTGCCGTAAATATTTTTGAAAAATTCGCAAATTTGCAAATTGTACGAATGAAATTTTTGCGAAATTTCAAAATTTCTTTAAAAAAAAGTTGTGCTGCATTGTGCTCAAAAACTGCTAATAAGAACCAAAAACAAATTCGCATAAATGCATCTATTACGGCCAAAACTAATTTTTGCGAAGGGCTGTAGCGTGAAGTTAGCACCGACATTTTTAATTTTTTGTGTTGCATTGTGCTGCCTTGTGCCGTAAATATTACAAAAAAAATTGCAAATTTGCAAATTTTACTATGAAATTTTTGCGAAATTTCGTAATTACTAAAAAGTAAAAGTTGTGCTGTTTTGTGCTCAATTTGTGCAGCCATATTCCGAAGAGATAAAAAAAATCGCATATTGGTAACTTTTACGGCCAAAAAACAGTTTTGCGAAGCGTGAAGTTAGCACCGCCATTTTGGATTTTCAAAAAAAAAAACTGTGCTGTGTTGTGCTATTTTGTGCTGCCTCGTGGCGTAAATATTTTCAAAAAATTCGAAAATTTGCAATTTTACGAATGAAATTTTTGCGAAATTTCAAAATTTCTTAAAAGAGAAAGTTGTGATGTTTTGTGCTTACTAAATTCTTCTAAGAAACAAAAAAAATTGCATAATTGCAACTATTATGCCCAAAACTAAACTTTGCGAAGGGCTGTGGCGTGAAGTTAGCACCACCATTCTTGATTTTCGAAAAAAAAAAGTTGTGGTGTATTGTGCTCAACTTGTGCGGGGTTGTGCCTTTAATATTTTTGTTAAATTCGCAAATTTGCAAATTTTACGAATGAAATTTTTGGGAAATTTCTTAAAAAAAAAAATGTGATGCTTTGTACTCAAAACAAAATTCGCATAATTGCATTTATTATGGCCAAAACTAAACTTAGCGAATTTTCGCAAAAATTTCATTCGTTAAATTTGCAAATTTGCATTTTTTTTAAACATTTACGGCACAAGGCAGCACAAGTTAAGCACAATGCAGCACAACTTTTTTTTGAAAATCGAAAATGGCGGTGCAAACTTCACGCTTCGCAAAACTGATGTTTTTTGGCCGTATAAGTTAAAAATATGCGATTTTTCTTATCTCTTCGGAATATGGCAGCACAAACTGAGCGCAAAATAGCACATGTAAGTTTTTAAGAAAAATGTAAAACTTAAAACAAATATTATAAATAAATTTTTGGCATAAAAGTTACAAATATGCGAATTTTTTTTATCTCTTTGGAATATGGCTAAAAAAATTGAGGACAAAACAGCACAACTTTCACTTTTTAGTAATTACGAAATTTCGCAAAAAATTCATTCGTAAAATTTGAAAATTTGCAATTTTTTTTAATATTTACGGCACAAGGCAGCACAAGTTGAGCACAAGGCAGCACAACTTGTTTTTTTTTGTGAAAATTGAAAATGGCGGTGCTAACTTCACCCTAAACAAATGGGTACCCTCTAAAACAAAGTGCTGGCAGTTTGCAAAGCCGCGAAACATCTTTCCTCAATCAGTGAATTAGTCAACAACAATATTGACATTTTCATAGACAGCCAGGCGGCAATTAAAGCCATTTCCTCAATCACCACAAAGTCCAAACTGGTCGATCGCTGTCGGAATGAGCTAAGAGTACTCAATGCAACGAACACAGTTACCCTAAGATGGGTCCCAGGACATAGGGATATTCATGGGAATGAGATGGCAGATGAACTGGCCAAAAACGGGTCATCTCTTGATCCGAGCCAAATCGAAGCCTCTGTGCTCATGCCACTGGAGCAAGAAAAAGATAGAATACACCAGAGTTTCTTGGAAGCTGCAAATGTCAGATGGTCATCCATCGACACTTGTCGGGTTTCAAGGAATCTATGGCCAAATATTTCAAGGAAAAAAAACGGATTACTTACTTAAGCTTAGCAGGCCTCAATTATCTCTCATGGTTGGTGTCCTTACGGGCCACAACTCTATGGGAACCCACATGAACAGAATGGGCATCAGCTCATCGGACCTATGTAGAGGGTGTCATGATGAAGAGGCAGAGGAGGGCTCCCCCACTTCCTTTGTGAATGCCCTAGCCTAGCTAGAACTAGAAAAGAGGCCCTTGGAGAATACTTCTTCGACGAACTGGGCGACATCTCTGTCTTGCCACTAAAGAACATCCTGAAATTCATTCAGAACTCAGGATGGTTCAGGGAGGCCCCCCAAACCTAAAACTTCTCCTTAACTCCCTCCCTATCCCTCCTTACTAACCACCTATACCCTGGGGAGCACAATGGATCCACTGAGATCCGAGTGAGATGGTGCGGCTTGCCGCATTATCACCCCTTACAACCTAACCTAACCTAACCCTCTAAAAACCAAACCTTTGGTACGATTTAAAACAAAAAAACGGCACACAGCAGCACAAGTTGGGCACAACCTTTTTTTTTGAAAATCCAAAATGGCGGTGCTAACTTTACGCTCAGAAACCCTTTAATTTCAAGCTACAATCGTACAGTCCACGTTGTGCCGAGGGACTTGCCTGGGATAGAATGTGTTTAATCTTTATTAACCTGAGATTATTAGTCTTAATTACAAGATTACTATTTCTATTTTAGAAAAAAAAAAATAATCTTTGCTTATTAGTTACAAAAAAGTTTCACTTTATTAATGAAGGTGCCCCGAGTAAATAACAGTTTACAACATATTTATGTGAAAGGAATTTTTTCTTCAAAATCGATTGAAACTACAAGACAGCAAAGAGAAAAGGAAAAAGGAACTTTTATAAGCTCCTAAAAAGTACAGGTATACCTACATGTAGGAACATTCCTATAAGAGTGAACCCTTTTCTGAGAGATGATAGTAAATTTCAGCCTTTTCCAGAAGTTACCTTGAAACTTTCGTTATTTAATATAAATTCTCCTGAATTCAAACTGATACTGCCTTAACCATCTGAAAAGTATTTTATTTTTTTTTTTAATAAAAATATACAAAAACTTTTACTATATGATATTTTGCCATTGGCTTAAAATTTTCTAAATCCTTCCCCCCCCCCCTATGGAATACATTCACACCGCAAAGAAAAACTATTTCTATAACGTTTATCCGTAAGTCGAACGACTTTTGGTTTAGAGTAAACTTTTCGAGATGTGCTGATGGTTTGGTGTGTTAGCCCATCAAAAGCGAAAAATTAATCGACTGTCTTTGTTGCTGTGTGACTTGGCTAAGAAAAGATCCATCCTCTCAAAGACAACTAATGGTCACAGCAATAATGAGTCCTTCCGGTTATCTAAAGCTTCATTTATGGTCTTACAAATACAATCCAAATTGAGCTTGAGTTCGAGTCCTGGATTATGTATTACGGTACTCCAGACAAAAAAGAACAACGACAACTTAATCAACAATTCGATTTGTCACTACAATTTTCTTAGGATCTTGATATGGATGATGTTTTGTATCTTTGTCTCGGTGTCCATACCGGCGTCATCTTTGTCCTTGGACAAAAATACCATCGTGCACATCACAAGATGGCGAAGTTTTTTATTTTTGTTTGTTATTTTGAGATGAGATTTACTATACTGGTTCCACATTAAATAGCAACCAATTCAATCGAAGGATAATAAATATGTGCCAAACGTATAAATCAACGGAAATGGTATCCTGTAACTCATTGGGAGTTGGTATATGACATCAGTCAATATGTCGCCGTTAATACACAAAAGAAACTAAACGAAATGGATCTCCATTCATCATTTAGTTTGATGGGACAAAAATATTGAACTATCGACTTGTTGATAAGCTCAGCATTCAAGACCGGAAATCGGAGGTCTTGTTATAATATAGAAAAGTCCAATTTATTTGTGTGCCACTCTAAGGGAATATTTACATTTGCATTGAAATTTAATCCTTTTGCAATGCAATTCTATTGAAATGCATCGATTCTATTGGATAAAGGATAGAGTAGAGAGTGCTCTTGTTCCAATGAATATAATATTTATTTTTCCTTCGAAGATGTATCTTGAAAACATCACATCACATCAGAATCTATATCTACATACAAAAGTTTCAAGAACGAAATAGATATGGAATAACAATAGCTGGATTGTACCAGGGCATGCAAGGAATATTGTATTGTATAAGGTCAAAGAAAACGCTTTGAAGACATTGATTTCTAACTGACTTTGTTAAATCTTTTCGAACTTGCTTATTTGTTTTGTTGAGCTTGGTTGGTTTATAAAGTTAAGATATTACAATAGCTTCATTCGGAATGAGGTTGCAATATAGAATTATGTACTATGAGGATGAGCTTTGATGAAATAGATCTCAAGATTTTAATAAAAAATTATATTCAATTTGTATTGAGAAGACACAAATATTAAATCTCGAAAATCTATCTGTTTTGACAGCTTGTCAGTCTATTTGTGTACAGTTTAAAGTTTTGTTGTACCTTTGTACGTATCTGCCTGAGAAACTGTGGTCTTACAACCTCTAATAAGTCGCCCATGCTGCTTCAGTCATTTGCGATGGTTGGTCTTCAACCAAGATGTTCAGTCTTGCTTTTTGTCTCGAACCTGTTGGCTGGGCTGGGATTTAAAGGTTTCCATGGCTAGAGCATTATTGTCCACTCGATTGATGTGACCAAGCACATATTTTGTCGACATAATTTGAAGTTTTGGGTAACATGCACATCTTGGTTCAACTCATAGAGTTCACGGTTGTATGTTCTCTTATCTTCGTCTTTGGTCTAAATCAACCAGTTTTTCTTCTTCTATTGCATCTGATATGAAGGATTCTATTATGGAATGAAAAAAACTGTAGATGATGTCAATATCCTCGGCAAAGTCCCAAAAGTTTGACAGATCTTTTGAAAATATTGCTCTGCGAGTAAGCGCCTGCTTATGCACTAGGTACTTCAGAACGAAATTGAAGAAATCACATGACACCACATTTCATTGTAAGAAAAACCTTGTACTTCAAAGGAGCTACTCCCCAGTCATGCGACATGTCATGCGATACAACCGGAATAGTTTTCCCAAGATTCCAAAAGCTTTTGCCAATAAAGTGTAACAGAAAAGAAAAAGCTCAAATATTTCATTGAATTGGAGCTTTTAGCAGGGATATGTATCGATCGTTCTTCCAAGGCATAAGATTGTAGATAGGGTCGAGTCATCGCACCTTGAAAATATTTGAAGAAAGTTTTATACAAAAAATTGACAAGTTGCTAGGTGTGAATGTGCAGGAAATTACAGCCTCGGGGCAGATCGAACTAAAATACGGTGGAGGTTTCCATCAAAAATTTAATTCACCACCAAAAACTTCGGTTTGCCTGACGCTTAAAATTGCTTTGCTAGCGACTGAGAGGAACTAAAAATTGATCGCAACCTAGCGAAGAAAATTTGACGGTGGATGAGAACGCGTTGGGCTGTTTTGAGAGGAAAATTCTCCGGGTGATTTTTGGTGCCGTCTGCATAGATGGGAAATGGATAAGGAGATACAACAGCGAACTGTCCGGGCTGTACAGCGACACCGACCTAGCCACAAAAGTGAAAATCCAACGACTGAGATGGCTGGGTCACCTAGAGCGAATGGACACCAATGCTCCGGCCCGGAAAGTCTTTGAATCCAACGCCGTGGGACAGCGCAGTAGAGGTGGACAGCGTAAAAGGTGGCGCACGCAAGTGGAAGAGGACCTCAACCAACTTGGCGTGCGAAACTGGAGACAGGTAGCTAGAAACCGAGCCGGCTGGAAGATGCTTGTTGGTTGAGGCCCTGGTCGACCCCGGACTGTAGCGCCGCCTTAAGTAAGTAAGTAAGTATGCGAAGAAAATATTTCATCCGATTGGTCTTACTTACTTCATCGAGATGGCGCTACAATCCGGGGTGGGTCAGGGCCTCAACCAACAAGTATCTTCCAGCCGGCTCGGTTTTTAGCCAGCTGTCAAGTCAAGTTGGTTGAGGTCCTCTCCCACTTGTGTGTGCTACATTTTACGATGTCCACCTCTACTGCGCTGTCCCACGGGGTCGGATTGAAAGACTTTCCGAGCCGGAGAATTAGTGTCCAGTAGTTCTAGGTGACACAGCCATCTCAGTCGTTGGCTTTTCACTTTTGTGGCTGGGTCGGTGTCGCTGTACAGCCCATACAGTTCGTTGTTGTATCTTCTCTTCCATTCCTCATCTATGCAGACGGAACCAAAAATCACCCGAAGAATTTTCCTCTCAAAACAGCTTAATGCGTTCTCATCCACCGTTCACAGTGTCCATGCCTCTGCCCCATACATCAGCACCGGGATAATAAGCGTCTTATACAGGGACTGTTTAGTTGCTCGAGAGAGAACTTGCTTCTCAATTGCCTTCTTAGTCCAAAGAAATAGCGATTGACAAGAGTAATTCTTCGTTTGATCTCAGCACTGATATCGTTCGCTGAGTTTATAGCGGATCCTAGGTAGACAAAGTCTCTGACCACCTCAAAATTATAGCTGTCTATAGTGACGTTCTGTCCGAGACATCGGTGTTGGCTGTCCTTTCTTGTTGACAGCATATATTTCGCTTTGCTTTCATTCAGCGTTCATCCCATCTTCTTGGCTTTCTTCTCAATACTCACGAAAGCACCACTGACATCTCGTTTTGATCGTTCGATTATGTCAATGTCATCCATCAGCTTAAGCGAGTAATTGGACGGACTTTGAAAGCTTGTACCTCTAGTGTTGACGTGAGAGTTTTGCACTATTCTTTCAAGAACGATGTAGAAGAAGTCGCATGATAGCTTGCCACCTTGCGTTAGACCTTTTTGATGACAAAGGTGTTGACATTGCTCTATAAAGCTCGTCTCTATAGATGCTGTCATACGCGGCCTTGAAATCGATGAAAAGGTGGTGGGTATCGATTTGAAACACCCGGGTTTTTTCCAAGATCTACCATTTTGCGAATATTTGGTCGATGGTGGAGTTCCCTGGCCTAAAGCCGCACTGAAATGGACCTATCAGGTTGTTTGTGAATGGCTTCAGGCGTTCACAATGTACGGCAGAGAAGAACTTGTAGGCGATATTTAGAAGACTGATGCGTCTGAAATTGGTGCAGTCCAAAGGATCGCCTTTCTTGACGATCGGGCAAACGATGCTGAGGTTCCAGTATCGGGCATGCTTTCCTCTGAGCATATTTTGCAGATGAGCTTGTGCATACTCCTAACCAATTCATTGCCAGCCGCTTTGAATAGATCATCGGGTGTACGGAATTGTTGGCCTACGTCATGCAGGTTAAATGGTGCAATCTGCATGGTAGCAGAATTCGGTTCATCATCGTCGCTATACAATTTGCAGAAAAGATTTTTCCATATCCCTAGCACCGACTGCGATTCTACTACGATGTTCCCCTGATCATCTTTGCAGGCTTCAGTCCGGACCTTGTAACCTTGGGAGGTTCTTTTTGCTTTTTGGTGAAACTTCTTTGGTGAGCTTCATTCCTACAATGGCATCTCTCGATCGCCGTGCCACCTAAAAACAGATATGTTTTATTCGAGGTACTGCCTCTTGCGAGGAACTGACAAATCCTCCAAGAGTATACTTGTCATGAAAAAGTGCTTCTCATTTAGCCGTTCGGACTCGGCAAAAAACTGTAGGTCTCCTCCATTCCTGCCAACAAAACTCGCACACGGGAATGGTTGAGAGTTGTAAGTCACTAGGCCCTGGTTCTCCACGAGCTGTTGTGCCACCCAATTTATTTATTATTTATCTCTCAATCGCCCGTTTTCTTTTTCCTTCTTAAAAGTTTATGTTCTTCTCTCTTCTTCTGCTCATAGAGCTCGCGAGCAGCTCCGGTCCTTCTATGCAGTGCGCATCGCTTTGTATGCTTGTTGTTTGGCTGCATCTGCCGGCATTCTTCATCAAAACAGAGGTTTCACTGTGGTGGTCGTGCGAGGCGATATCTCTGATGGCTTTCTGGCAATTCTTCCACTGGTTCCCAATATTCGAAGTTGGCAGCATTGAACTATTTAAGAGGGCGCGGGAGACTCGTTCGGAAAAGGACCTGGTGATTTCTTGGGCTTGATGCCGTCCAACGTCAAACTTCCTCACAGTATTTCCCTGTTCTGCCTTTGGTCTTGATATCCGTGGCATTACCTTGGCTACAACGAGGAAGTGGTCCGAGTCAACGTTCGCTCCTCGGAATGTTCGGACATCCTTGATACTGGAGAAGTGCCTTGCGTCAAACGCAATGTGGGCAATCTGGTTCGCGGTTGATTGACCAGGAATTCGCCATGTCCCCTTGTCTAATCGAGATGCAGGAACTGCATACTTGCTACCACAACGTTTTGCCCCGCCGCCAAAGTCGATTAACCTGAGCCCGTTATCGGAGGTGTTGTCTTGCTATATCTTCCGATTATGCCTCTAAAGACGTCTTCTCTTCGCTCCTCGGAATATTCGGACATCCTTGATACTGGAGAAGTGCCTTGCGTCAAACGCAATGTGGGCAATCTGGTTCGCGGTTGATTGACCAGGAATTCGCCATGTCCCCTTGTCTAATCGAGATGCAAGAACTTCATACTTGCTACGACAACGTTACGCCCCGCCGCCGCCAAAGTCGATTAACCTGAGCCCGTTATCGGAGGTGTTGTCTTGCAGGCTATATCTTCCGATTATGCCACTAAAGACGTCCTCTCTTCCTAGTTTGGCACTAAAATCACCCAAGATAATAATGTTATAGCTAGGAGAATGCGCATATGTCTTTTCCAGGAGCTTGTAGAACTCGTCGTTGGTGTCGTCATCTTTCTCCTCTGTGGGGCATGCACGCATATGAGGCTGATTTTGGCAAATTTAGACTTGATGCGAATTCTCGTGAGGCGTTCGTTGACATATTTGAAACTCAAGACTTCTTGCCTAAGTCTGACTCTAACAACAAATCCACATCCAAAAAGACACTGCCCGGTAACAGTCACCGTAGCAGATATCGCAGTCTTTCAGTTTTCTTTTGTCCGGCCCATCCCATCGCACTTCTTGGATGGCGGCGATGTCTGCTTTGTAGCAGTCTAGGGCCTCCACTAAATGTTTGGCTGCACGTGTTCTATAGAGAGACAGAACATTCCACGTGCAGATCCGAAGTTCGTTGTCCTTATTTCGTTTGCTAGGTTCGCCAACAGTAAATCCGTCCGTATCCGAGGCTTGTAGTTGTAAATAGCTTAACGTGGCCGGGAAGTCACCCCAACCTGGAGGACCAGACCCTTTATATAACTCCAAGAACGGGGAGCCGTATTAACCGCTCCTAATAGGCCTGAGCTCCAAGTTTGTCGTAGTAGCCCGTATAAGGTGTTCACTAAGTGGTTTAGCCTGACTGGAACCGTAGAATCCACTGTTGATTCCATCTGGGGAATTCTTCCGCCTACGCCCTGATAAAAGGAGTGATGCCTTAGTGGGAACACTCCTCCCGGTTTTTTCTTCAAGACTGTTGATGGCACCGTTGATTCTCTATGCTGAATTCATCCACCGCACACCATCCTTCTGATAGGCTATTCCAAGACTTTAGCCAAATTATACAGCCAGTCATTTTCAATAGAAGATTAAAGTGTTGCTATTTTTGTCTTTTGTTCAACACTGGGGCTTATAAGTTTAGCAAGTCAAATCCGGATGAACGAGACCAGTATCCGATGGCTACTAATTGAAGGTAAAATAAACACAATTGACGTGCAGAACTCGTTGCAAAACTGGACATGTCGCCATATTGAGGCCAATCAGTGACTACCCGCGCCCTCAACGTCTGTAAAGTAGGTTTTATGAGAAAGGTATTTTGTTTCCAAAATTCTAGACGAATGCAAGCCGCACACAACTATCATCGATTTTAGGAAAAAGTGCAGTCACTTAGATTTTATTCCGTTGGCGCTCAGAGTACTGATGGAGGAGCTGATGGAAGAGTAGCTCAGTACTATTGTCTTATGCTAAATTACTAGACGAGAGTCTACTAAAATGGAAAATCCATAAAAAGACATTTCAAATCAACTTGAATAACTTTATTATCGATCAAAAGTCCTTTGACTTAAGGTAAAAGGTCAGGATCATTTAAAAATGTTCCTTTTGCTTGAGGTATTGATTTTAGTTGGTCGCTATGGATACTAGTTCTTTATTATTTCTTAAAAACATTTTATTTATTTAGTAAAATTAGCTACACAAAAACCACAGATATTGAAACATTTACCTCGAAAGCAAATTGTTCTTATATCTCTGGAGGAAAATAATTGCGAGTTCTTTTTTTGCGAATTGTGTGGTTTTTTTACTGCAAGTGTTGCTTGAATGCATCTAGTATTTCCTGTGCTTTGACCACAAGGTTATTTTCACTATTTCGTAGAACTTTTCTTTCTCAAACCAGCCGCCAGTTGATTGATATTGTTTCGAACTCAATCTCCTTAAGCTGAGAATGGGATGTTGCTTGCGTACTACATTATTTTGTCCTCTTCAGGTTTACGCATTCTTCATCAAACATCGGGTTCTTCATCTGCGGTCGTTGGTAGCATCCAATGGGTTCGGTTTAATTTTGGGTGATATCGTGATACTTTGAAGTTGTTGTCAAATGTTCCTTGTAGACTCTTTAAACTCTAATATCAAACCACGTTTCTTAAGAAAAATTCTTTCCCACAATCATAATTTAAGGATCTAAGGACAAATGTCAGTAAAATTAAATCAAAATACATTGTTTCCTAAAATTACCTCTCAAAAACTATTATCATCTGATTTTATTGCAAATATTTGCTCTTTCCTTTTTTTATTTTTAAAGCAATCGAATTGAACTTTTATATTTCTAATTTTTTGTTTTCTTTGAAATAATAAAAAAAAAAACGAATAAGTTAACCTATTCTTTTCTAGAAGTTTGTTCCATGAAGAGGTTTTAAGTATAGTTGTTTAACATAATCCATGAAATACAAATATATTTCACAGATACAGCTACTGTTGCTTTTTATGGCTTTAAATCCTTTTTCTTTGAATCGAGGTGGAAAAAAAAAACAAAATTCCTTGTGCCTAAGGAAATAATCAAATTAATGCAAAATAATCAATTCGAGAAAAAGGTCTGATTTTAAAGAGGCCATATAATTTAATTGAAAAGTTTTCTTCCTGTTCCTATACATATACATAAACATATACAATATGATATTATAAATACAAATACATAGAAGCAAAGGCTAAGTTATTTTTTTTTTATAATCTATCAATTTGCCTTATACTTGATACTACTCTCCAAATAATGCTCTCTGTTTGTTGAGTCTTAATTAATTCTTAGCACAAGCAAACGAAATAATTAATTGAACAAAAAAAATCCGAAAAAGGTATAACCAACAGACAAAGAAATAATAAAGTCATTAATTAATTCCATCGATCATGAAATGAACACCAAAAAAAAAGGAGAGCAAATGAAATAATTAACACTAAGGGACTGATGGAAGTTATACCGTTCCATAATTATAATTTATGTTGTCGTCCTTCAGTGGAAGCTTTCTTAGTCCATTTTTTTTATTTGAGAAATAAGTATTTATTTTGGATATTTTACCGACAAACATTTGAATATAATGAATAATATGAATTTTGAGGTTTTGTTCTTTCTTCAAAATTTTAAGTTTGGAACAATTTTAACCGAAACAGTTAAGGTAATGAAAGAACTAAATTTGAGAACAAACCATAAGAATGGACTTCTGACTTTACAAAAAGCTACAAAATAATATTGTTTGTGTGTTTTGCCGTTTTTTTTTTTTTGTTTGCATATTTTTCATTTCAAGTTTTTTTTTTTATAAAATTGCCCCTGCTCAAGCAGTGGGAAATATAACCCCCCTCCAGTAGGGTTTTTGTCTCTTATAGTTTCATCCTACATGTCCTTCTCATAGCACCTCTATTTTCTTCTATAGACAAGACCAATGTGTTTGTAAAGCAATTCGCCGCAAACTCTACGCTGCCAGTAAGCGACAGGGTCCCACCTGTAGAACGTCGAATTCTCTTTGGGACCAATACATTTTGTACAGTTTCCAGAGTACTAAAAGATCT
This sequence comes from Dasysyrphus tricinctus, assembly GCA_963921185.1. NCBI lineage: Eukaryota > Metazoa > Arthropoda > Insecta > Diptera > Syrphidae > Dasysyrphus > Dasysyrphus tricinctus. Next base: position 114,323,086 of record OY992532.1, read on the forward strand.
TGACATTCGGCAATCCGACGGCCCTGATGGTATAGCACATATTGTATTGAAGATGTGTTCTTCCACTTTAGCAAAACCTCTTCGGAAGCTTTTTACTTTTCCTATTCCTCAACTTAGGCCACTTTGCATCTGGGTGGAAAAAAGTATTTGTGCAGCCAATCCCTGAAATATGCGATTCACCTTCTCCTTTCAAATACCGATCAATCTATTATTTCCAAGGCTATGGAAACGCTGATCATTCGTGAGCTTTTGAAATATCTTGAACATGGAAAGCTTCTTAATGATCATTAGTACGGCTTTCGTTGCAACAGATTCACTGGTGATTTGATGGCTTTTCTAACTGACAAGTGAAATCAATCATTGCATCGTTTTGGAGATAGCAAAATATTGCACTCGATATTTCTAAGGGATTTGATAAAATATGGCATCAAACTCATTTATCGAAAATGCATGCTTTTGGTATCAACGAATCACTTCTTTGCTGGATTAGTTATTTATAATCGTTCTGACCATTCAATCCAAGTTGTTTTGGACGGTTTCAAGTCTGAAGTTCACAAAATTAATGCTGGTGTGCCCTAAGGCTACGTATTGTCTCCGACACTTTTTCTTATTTTCATCAATGATCGCTTGTCTGAAACTACTAATCCACTATACTGTTTCGCTTAGTTTTTCATACTCCTTTCCAGATTCACGTTCCTGTTTTTCAAACGTAGAGCAACTACGGCAGAATATGTTCAACTCATTAAATTCAGATTTAAACAGCATTGCCAAATGAGGAATTTAGTGCTTCCAAAACCCAAAGTTGTTACCAGTCGTTAAAGT